>OY756432.1:6770874-7970874 GCA_963576905.1 Mystacides longicornis
TGTTTTGTTATTCGCCGACGACCTCAAGATCTGTCGTACGGTGCGAGACATCAGTGAATGCGAGATTTTGCAAAGGAATGTTTGGGCGCTGGGAGAATGGTGTGAGCGTAACGGACTCTCGCTCAACACAAAAAAATGCCAATTAATGCGCTTCCATCGTATAAAACACCCAGTTATATTCAATTATTTCTTAAATAGCCAGTCACTCGCGTGTGTCCAGACCGTTCGTGACTTGGGAGTTACACTGGACGTGAAAATGAGTCTGAATGCCCATGTTAACAACATTACTGAGAAGGCCATGCGCTTGCTTGGTTTCATAATAAGAATTTGTAGACCATTTTTCAGTTTATATACACTCAGAGTACTGTACGTATCCTTGGTCAGGAGCATTCTTGAATCATCGTCGGTTGTCTGGAACCCGTACTACGCTGTTCATGTAGCACAGATAGAACGGGTACAGAAAAAGTTCCTTCGTCATGTTAATTTCAGGCTTGGAATTCCATATGACAAGTTGGACTATGAATTCTTGTCGGGTGTAATGGGCCTGCCTGCTCTTTCAATCAGACGAATTCTATTAGATTTGTCCTTTCTTCACAAGATCGTAAATGCAAAGGTTGATTGTGCCAATATATTGGAGCTTGTGAACTTTCACATCCCTACTAGATCAACAAGACAATTAATAAGCTTTGGTATTGTTGGCGCTAGTACAAATTACGGGTTGAACTCTCCGATTAACAGACTGTCTAGGCGGGCAAATGAGTTCAACCATTTAGATATGTTTAACGATGGTGTGGATAAGTTTAAGTCTGAGGTCACTAAGACATTACATAGACGTGGTCATCCGGGCCATTAGAATGTTAAATTTGCTTATACTTTGGGCTCTTATAATTGTTTGACTCACCTTTTTCTTCTTTACTTCCCTTTTTTATTATACCATCTCAATCTTTTGTTTTAGTGTTAGTATCATGTTTTATTTATTTTGATATTGTAAATTGTTTTTAGTATAGTATTTCATAATGCTTTTATATTGGTATTTTTTTTTTTTTTTTTGATTTTTTATTATTGTCTTAATGTGTTCTATCACGTGTTTTATCTATTATGGTTTTTTATATCTAAATTTTATTTTGTTAATTACTTTAATTATTGAATTATGCATTAATTTTATATAAATTTATTTTTCTTAATAGCAATATGTAAATAGATGCACGAAGTGCGGCCCTGCCCCTACTGATTTGCGATTTATTATTAATGATGGGCGCGATGTTGAACAGTGGACACAAAGAAATTATTATTATTTTACCTATGTACGTATAGATCTATATCAGTGCAACATGCACAGCACCCACTGTGAATTTAGAGAGTATATTGTGTTCTGTGCTGTGAATATTGTAGTGTGTGTAAATACACAGGGTCTGTTGTACCCGTGGTTGGTGTAACTATATTATCGTTGAGTTAGTACTTTCATATTGCTACCATGAGTGCCTACCTACCTATTATTTCATGTTGTCCTATTTAACATTCGAATCAATACTATATCAATGTTAATATAATAATATAATACTCTTTCACGTGCAACCAGTAATATTTTTTAATTTATATATTATATTTTTAATTTATATATTATATGTTTTTGATTTTTTTTTTGTTAAAATTTTTAATTTTATATTCTTAGGTATATTTTTATGTAAAAGGCTTTTTTTAGGCCGTTGATGAATGAATAAATAAATAAACATTCATTTCACAATTTTGATAAACATGCGTCACAAGTTCTTGCAAATCACATTCACTTTCAGCCATCAATACTAAGTCGTCTGCATACACACACTTTCATCTAATTCAGATGTACACCCGCTGTCCCTTTTTTTAGAACACGCAAACAACAAAAATCACAGAATAGATTGAACAGCCAAGGTGACTTCACACACCCCTCTCGTGAGACGGAGTCTCTTGACAGATGAGTGTTCACCTTGACACAACCAGAACTATCAGACTAAAGGGAAGTAACCATAATAAGACAATACTTCTTATATCCAGGTCTACGAAAGCACAGAAAATCTTTTGGTGTGTGTGTCTTATTTTTGTCTTTGTGGTCTTCCAAATGTTTTGTTTTAATGACTTGTATATATTATATTTTACACCTATATTTTTTTATATTGTGTACTTTTATTATTTTTTGTATGAACATGTAATTGGCATAAGCCATAATATATAAGTAAATAAATAAATAACTACTCCATTCGCAGAGAGAAGATTATTTGGTCCACAAATCTTCTTCTACTCATAAATGCACCTTGTACATCCCAGACTTTACTTTCAGTCACATTCCCCACTCTTTCTATCAAGATCCTACAATATATTTTCCCTACAGTGTTCAGCAGACTAATAGCTTGGTAACTGCCGGAGCTTAGCTTTGACCTCTTCCTCTTGTAGAGGCGATGTACAGCGGCCTTCTTTCAGTCTCCTGGAGTTTATCCAGTCATCCAACATTGGTTGAAGAGGTCCAAAAACCACCGCAGTGTCACCTCACCTAATGAACTCTGTAACCATTCTTCTCACACCCAGCTGCTTTCCCATTTAGTGCATTCGTCAATTTATTCATACTTATTTCCTGATTCTCTTCACTTCCATCGCTGTCCATTGGAAACTCTTGTCTCAAACATTCCTTCAAAATATTCTCTCCATCTTTCAACTACATCTACACCATTCCTCAATATATCATCATCAGCCCACGTTTGTCCACTGCAGGACATAGGCCTCCCCTCTCCTTTTCTGGTCCTGTGCGATCGCCATCCACTGGGGTCCAGCGAACCTTTTTATGTCATCCGTCCATCTGGTTGGTGGCTGTCCTTGTGGTCTCTTATCGCGTCGCGGTCTCCACTATATAACCATCTATTATTTTTTATGCATCACACCAGATTGCATTCTTCTGATTTCTAATTAATTTATTTATCAAATGGTTAATGCTTTATTTGAAGGGTCATTTCTTTAGCCAGTTCTAATAGAGATCACTGTGTAATGTTACAGATCATTCAATGAAAGACACTGTTATCCATATCCCCCCTCCCCATAACACTTTTTCTCCAACTCATTATAATTAATTAGGCATTCCACCCTCCTAACTTATTGGATTGCTATTAAAATGTCGTAATCTGTATGTCACCCGCTTGAAGTATTTTTGGTGTGCTAATAATATTAACATGAAGTAAAAAATACCAAGATAATTCAATAATAAAAATAGTCCTGCCATGTATTTTCCATCACAGCATTTGTCAGATTGGAGTTTGTAATCCTACGGGATACCAAACCAGACCAAAAATTTTATTGTTGTTCAGAAAAAGTCATGAACAAAGATGAATAACATTTTTTTACAATAACTGAACATGTTCGACAGTCTTCCAATTTATTAATTCTTACAGACTGTTTTTTTATCTCACTCGTAAAACCTTTGCCATTTCTAGAATACAACACCTCAATATGGTCACCAAACTACACATCAATGCATTGGAGAGAGTACAGAAGATGTTCTTGAGAGTTGTTAATTACAAAATGGCAATTACCGTTGACAAATCGACTACCCTTTTCTGATAGGCAAGGTCTGACTCCTAAGTTTGGTAAATCAAAGAAAGATGTTTGATTTATGTTTTCTTCATAAACTTATAAATGGTGTCATATGTAGATTCTATTTGAGCTAGTCAAATAATGGAACAATTTTACTATACATACCACTCACCGATTAACAGAATCTACACCCTGGGAGACTTGGAACAAAAAAAACTAAGGTGACACATTTTGGGGCCTGGAACGGATTAAATTAATTTCAATTGGCAAAATTGTTTTTTGAGATACAAGCACAGTAGCTGAACAAATTTAACTCGAATGTTGAGGTATACTGTATTATGATTTTGTATTGGTAGTAACTACTATTGAAAATGGCATTACGTATGATAAAGTTATAAAGCTACAACAGATTGAGTTCGTCATATGAGGTGAGATAATTTGTAGTATAGACCGCAGTCGGTTGAATTAATAATTATTGTTCTCTTGCCTTTAACTCTCCATTTAAAACTAGTGAATAAAGAACAGGTCTATAATTGGGTCCAGAATCACGGGACTATATGATAATGGAACTCTTGGAAGTCATAATTTTGAGTTTTTCTTTTACCAAATTACTGACTGAAGTTACTTCCATATTTTTTTAGTGTAGGCAATAAAGCACAACATTGAATTATCTGTATACCTATTATTACAAGAAATAGTAGCGTAAAAAATATTTTTTTATTTGTTTTCTCATTCTAAAAACTATATAAGTACTTACGTAAAGTTTTATTCCTTAGCTGCAATCTAATTTTACTGCATAGTAGGTACATAATCCAATCAAATATTCTTTCTGGTTCAATGCTTGGGGGAACCATAGGAATGCAACCAAATATATTTATTCAGAGCTATTTTTTTATTATATGTACTTGAAGTGGACATTCCATGGCAATACAATCTTCATAAGTTGTTGAACATGCACTATTTTTTCTATATTTTTTGGGCTTACGATAAAACAGTTTCCTAACATTTTTATGTTTTAATTAGAATATTTACAACAACATAAAAACATGATTGATACAATACTTATCACACTGAATTTTGTCACCTCACTAGACCTTAGGTCTGTGTCGAGGTTGGCAATAGGTTTTTGGTAAAATTAACTATTTTTAACTGTTTTTATTTATATATTTATTTCTTTGGTTACCGGTTTCGGCTACCAGCCATCATCAGACCAAACTTAAAATGTTTTAAGTTTGGTCTGATGATGGCTGGTAGCCGAAACCGGTAACCAAAGAAATAAATAAAAAATAGTTAATTTTTCCAAAACATAAAAATGTTGAACATGCATTTTTCTTGGTGGAAGTAATTTAAATTTGATTAATACAATCTTCATTACATTTAATGTTTCAAAATTATTATTGTGTAGGAATAGGAGGAGGACGGAGAAGGAAAAAGATGAGAATAAAAGCATTGAATATCTAAGTAGTGGGGTGGTTTCGATGTGATATTGCTACAGTTCAAGCTGAAAATTTACTAATTATTTGAGAGGCCACATTTATGTAGTAAAACAAAAATACACATTTAGCGATATAATCTTTATTTCTTCAAACAATATAACCCAGATGGTACCACTTTATTTAGTATTGAATTAACTCAATACCATTTTAAATGATATTTAAATATCAATTTATAAAAATTTAGCAAAGTTATATAATATACAAGAAAAATTAATTATTTAAAATAGTACCTATATTGAAAATATGAAAGCAAAAAAATGTAGATTTTTTATGTGAAAACATTTAAACCTACTTTCTTTGTTTTGTCTTATGAAAATTTCTTTGAGGCTCAATATTTTTATTGGGAGCATTACGTTCAACTGGAAGCAAATAACTCTTGCTACATTCTAGAGCTTTTAAATTGTTTACTAAACTCTTTGCTGTGGATATGGCTAATTTAAACTGCTCATCTGAAGAACAGTTCTCTATTGTTTGCAATGCAAATTGGAATGCACTGACTGCTTCATTCTTTAAAGAAGTTGACGGAACCCCTTGAAGCTCATTTTCAATTACTGTTTTCTCTTTTTTTAATTCATTTGAGATATTTTCTATTGATTGATGTTAGGGACCATTGTCAATTGTTTCATTTTTTAATTTCAAACCAATAACGTGAGCATGTTTACAAAAATTATATTTTACGGAAAACTCTGGACAGCCACAGCTAATTTGATGTAAGCACAAATTGCATTCCAAACATTTCATATTGCAAAAATGATCCATATCTATATCAATTTTTTTCACTTCATAAACCTCTTCACATTTTGTAAATGATGGTACATACCACAATTTCTCTTCAGCCTTAATAACCAATATATCATCAAATTTTTCAACCGCTGCCTTATGTAATTGTCTTAAAATAGCTATCTTTTTGCTCAATTTTCCCCTTTGAATCGAAGATAAACAATTCATTAATTTCATTTTTAAGGATTTCATTAAACTATGAATTGCTTTATCAAGCCTCCCTCCACATTTACCCTTTAAATCTGAATTATATTTCAGATCTTTATGCCAACGTTCAGAAACCATATTTGTATTAATATGGGCCCCTAAACGTTGGCATGCAGCCCATAATGGGATCCTACTTTCATATTTTTTTTCGAAGTATTCCCAAAAGCTTGATGTTTCTTCATTTAAATAAGTGTGTTTTGATTCTAGAAGATTTTGGAATATATTGACATCAACTTCATTAATTAAACTATTTAAATAATCTAATATTTTTTTACGCATCTCCAGACTCTTGATCATGTGGGGTCCTGTGGACACATTTTTGTTCCATGCACGCTTCACATGCCACTTGCAGAGCAAATGATATCTACAAGGCCCGAACACTTCCTTCCAAGCATTATAGAATGCAATATAATCATCAGACATGAAGGTTCTAGTTTTCATTTCCCCAATTTCTTTTTTAATTCCCAAAAAAAAGTACTTAAAAATTGCTTCTGTCTGCCTGTTCGACCATAAAAATGCTACAGGGAATCCTTCCCAATTGCTATCCTTAACTATGATACTAGTTAATTGGATATTGTACATGTTTGTGCCATGGGTTGAATCAATGGACACAATGTCTTCTCCATATGTTTCAAATAATTCTTTTTGCACTTGGTTCATAAAGCCTAACACAAAATCTTCTAGTAACAACTCTGGGAAATCTTCGCTTAATTCTCCGGGTAACTTATACAAAATTATTGGAGAATTTTCACTATCTTTCATTTCTTTGACCCAACTATCAACTGACAGAAGATCACATGTGTTTCTCCGTTCATTGGCATTAATGTTGTAGCTAGCAGCAACATTTCGCAAATCTTGCATATTTGTTATTGCTAGTCTACCAGAGTCTGCAACAGTTTCCGATAACTTTAATATTACATTCTGCATCGGCACACCTATATTTAATTGGGATGCAATTCCCGCTTTTTCAGGCTGGGAAAGCCTTAGTCGCCCATAATCACACCTGTGTCCAACGTGTGTAGACACAAACTTGACAAAATTTCTGCCATCATCATGGTAAACATGGCGAATGGTGGCAGGACAAAAATACTGTATTTTATTTGTGCCTTTCATCTTTATGTATCTTTTGCCTGTACCCATGCTTAAATACTTTCCATTTCGATGGCAAGTATACACTTTTGTTGTCTTATTTTCTTTGGAAACGAAGCAGCTTTTCCTTATAAAAGATGAAGCAGTTTGCTTCTCAATATTTATTTTCCACTGCAAAAAATCTTCTTTAGTTTGGAACTTCAAGCTTTCAATATTAAAATTAATATTTTGATGCTCCGAAATGAAATGGTCATTGAATGCTTTATTAGATGGAAAACCATTGTTGCATTCTGAGCACAAAAAGGTTTTCTTAATTTTCTGTGCCCCGAGATTAATTTCATGTTTCAATTGCTCATGCTTTATACAATTTAGCCGAGTACTAAACAATTTAGGACACATGCTGCAAAGGAATTGTTTGGCCACAGTGTCTTGTACAGAAATATGAAGACCATGAATTAGCGTTTTGTGCCTTTGAAAATGCCATTTATTCTTAAATGTTTTGTTGCATAGATTGCAGGATACGAAACCGGAGTTTGTATTTTTAGTGCATTGTGAACTTGCACTACTTTCACCTAAAACATTCTCCTTAGGGAGTATTTTAGCACAAATTGATTTAAAAGTTGGCTCATTGTTGGCTTCCCGAAAATGGTTATTTTCAATTTTACATACATCGCTATTTGTCTGACACTTTTTTTCATGTACATTAGATTTGTGTCTAATCACATGTGAAGGTCTTGAGAAAGACTTTTCACATATATCACAAATGTGGGAAACCATTTTTATGATGAAATATAGTCTTTGTTCTCAATCCACTATGCTTAACAATAATTAAGCGTCACTTTCTCACTAATACAAGAATAAATAAAAGGTTAAAACAAAGAGTCCCGTCTCACTAATACTAAAAAATGAATAAAGGTAAAAAAAGAGTCCTGTCTCACAAAAAAGAATTGAGTCCTTTCTCACTATATAACACGCAAAGTAAAGTAGAGTCCTGTCTCGCAAAAACAAAATGTAGAGTCTTTTTCTCACTAATAAACAAGTCACTTAGTAAAATTAAAGGTAAAGTCCTACCTCACAAAAAACAAATACAGAGTCCTTTCTCGATAAAAAAAAAAACAACACGCAAAGTAAAATTAAAGTCCTATCTCACAACAATAAATACAGAGTCTTTTCTCACTAAAAAACAGCACGGCTTGAAATCCAACAAGTCACAAACAAAGCAAACTTAAGGGAAAAACCAAAAAACGCCGCACTCTCCACGTAACGAAATTCAGACAATATTTTTGAGCGTGGGTTTCATTTTGACAGCCGACAGTTGCAGTTATTTCATTGGATGATAGGTTCCGACGTACCGTCCAATCAGAGAGCTCATGTGAAAAAAAACTTCTGCTTCTAAGGTCTAGTGAGAAATATATTCGTTTATACGTATGCATTTTATGAATGTGGCAACATTGGCAGCCGTGTGCATTACTGTCGCCCAGGGGGAGTTAACTCTGGTATTGGTACTTGCCAACAAGAATATGCTGATGTTGGTACATCGTGATGCTAATGTTGGTATTGTATGGGATCGAAATTTGTACAACAGACGCAAAAAATAGAATTACCGATTATGAAATAATTCCGAAATATGAACTTTAGAGTGAATATTAAAAACATACATTTATTATTATGTTACACGTGGTGTTTTGATTCGTGAATTAATATGTATTTCTTTAAGACACCAGATTTCGAAAAATAATGTTGCAAAACTTTTTTATTTTTTGAAAGCTGGCTACACTGATCTTGTTGCCAAACAACATCCAAACAACTATTACAGTATTATATTATCTATGACAACTTCAGCCATTTTTATTTAGGCGAGCGCTGACTGATTATTCCGTTTTTTTCCTGTTTCCAACTCGGGAGATTGTGTTATTAATTTTGTGTGAAGTCGAATCGGTGTTTCGTATCGCTGTGAAAAATGGTCTCATTGATATCAAGAAAGATACTGTTGTTTGTGAGAAATAGACTCTGTTTTGTTTTGACAAATGGACTCTTGTTTTGTTTCGACAAATGGACTCCTGTTTTGAGATTTTACCACTACGCTATTGTATGCTCGTAAAAGATGTTAAAACAAAGACTCATAATAGTGTAATTAATATTTACAAGTGGTTGTGTGTCGGTTCTACACATTGACTCTTTCGTTTACTTTATTATTTTGTTATTATGAGTTTCAAGTATCGGAAATGTTCCTTATTCTGTGGTGTCATAATAATAATCAATCACATGCCATCAAAGACACATTGTATTCCTTTTTAAAAGATTTTGTAATAAGTCCTACATACTCGTCATTTTTAACAGTAAAAAAAGCTTCCGCTGTGGTTACTTCTGTGATTTTAATAATAAGTAGAATCATGATGTATTGTGTCGTTTGAACATATATTTTTCGTGTAACTAATTGTTATTGATAATATATTTTTGGCTTAGTATTATTTTATGTAGGTAATAGATACCAATTAATACATACTATTTATATTGTTACATGTTTTACTATTTGCATAAAAATAAATGCCACATTTAACTACTGCTGCATTTTAATTCTTTATCATAACCAATTTCAGGATAAATGATTCAACAGTTGTATTCTAGTATAAAGATGGGATATTTTCATATCCCATTTTTGTACTAGAATGCAACTGTTTTGGTCGCTAGTGCGCATTGTACCGACCCATATTTGAATTTCCCGGTTTTGTGTATGGGCATGAACGATGTGAGCGAGAGAGATAGATGCCATCTGTCAATTTCCGTGTTTGCATATTTTTTCTATGAAGTTGGCGTTCTTCTCTCGTTAGAGAGTATATATGTGTTCTGTGACTGTCGCGATCCGCTCCTGTAGGAATAGCCACGGCCTATTAATTATTATCGAATATTGTCATTTATTTATTTATGGGTGAATCCGCGGTGCACATATCCGATACTATATAATAATCGTAATGGCATTAATGGACAACACGTGTGCTGATCACAAATCATTTGTAGGTGATATTGTAATTTATGAATTGAGCGAATATGAAATAGAACTATTTCTAAAGAACGTGAACGTCGACATACCTAATGAACCATGCGAGTATGATGCTTGTGATAAAAACTTCCTGGAATCGCGGTCTTTGGGGACATGTGAGCAAAATAAAAGCAGAGAAAAGCTATACAAGTGTAATATTTGCGATAAATCTTTCACCAATTCAAGCGCTTTAAAGAAACACAAGCGACTGCATAGCAGAGAAAAGCCATACGAGTGTAATATTTGCAGTAAAAAGTTCACTCAATCTAGTGATTTAAAGATACACATGCGAGTGCATAGCGGAGAAAAGCCATACGAGTGTAAAATTTGCAGTAAAAAGTTCAATCATTTATGTGCTATAAAGATACACATGCGACTGCATAGCGGAGAAAAGCCATACGAGTGTAAAATTTGCAGTAAAAAGTTCAATCATTTATGTGGTATAAAGATACACATGCGACTGCATAGCGGAGAAAAGCCATACGAGTGTAAATTTTGCAGTAAAAAGTTCACTCAATCTAGTAATTTAAAGAAACACGTGCTACTGCATAGCGAAGAAAAGCCATACGAGTGTAAAATTTGCAGTAAAAAGTTCACTCAATCTAGCCATTTAAAGACACACATGCGACTGCATAGCGGAGAAAAGCCATACGAGTGTAATATTTGCAGTAAAAAGTTCACTCAATCTGATAATTTAAAGAAACACAAGCGACTGCATAGCGGAGAAAAGCCATACGAGTGTAAAACTTGCAGTAAAAAGTTTACTCAATCTGGTGTTTTAAAGACACACATGCGACTGCATAGCGGAGAAAAGCCGTACGAGTGTAAAATTTGCAGTAAAAAGATCAATCATTTTGGAGCTTTAAAGACACACATGCGACTGCATAGCGGAGAAAAGCCATACGGGTGTAAAATTTGCAGTAAAAAGTTCACTCAATCTAGCCATTTAAAGACACACATGCGACTGCATAGCGGAGAAAAGCCATACGAGTGTAAAATTTGCAGTGAAAAGTTTACTCAATCTGGTGTTTTAAAGACACACATGCGACTGCATAGCGGAAAAAAGCCATACGAGTGTAAAATTTGCAGTAAAAAGTTCACTCAAAATAGTAATTTAAAGAAACACGTGCTACTGCATAGCGGAGAAAAGCCATACGAGTGTAAAATTTGCAGTAAAAAATTCACTCAATCTAGTCATTTAAAGACACACATGCGACTGCATAGCGGAAAAAAGCCATACGAGTGTAAAATTTGCAGTAAAAAGTTCACTCAATCTGGTGATTTAAAGATACACATGCGACTGCATAGCGGAGAAAAGCCATACGAGTGTAAAATTTGCAGTAAAAAGTTCACTCAATCTGATAATTTAAAGAAACACAAGCGACTGCATAGCGGAGAAAAGCCATATGAGTGTAAAATTTGCAGTAAAAAGTTCACTCAATCTAGCCATTTAAAGACACACATGCGACTGCATAGCGGAGAAAAGCCATACGAGTGTAAAATTTGCAGTAAAAAGTTCACTCAATCAAGTCATTTAAAGACACACATGCGAATGCATAGCGGAAAAAAGCCATACGAGTGTAAAATTTGCAGTAAAAAGTTCACTCAATCTGGTGATTTAAAGTTACACATGCGATTGCATAGCGGATAACAGCCATACGAGTGTAAAATTTGCAGTAAAAAGTTCACTCAATCTAGTAATTTAAAGACACACGTGCTAATGCATAGCGGAGAAAAGCCGTACGAGTGTAAAATTTGCAGTAAAAAGTTCACTCAAAATAATAATTTAAAGAAACACGTGTATTTAATTGTCAGTAAAACACAATGTTATAATTGAACAGTGATATTATTTAATTACATTGGATGCACATATTTTAATTCATCACGCCATGACATTTACAAAGCGAAGTGCTTCTACAAACCAAAGTCAAATCCTCTTTTGTGGGCCATCAGGGGGGGTTAACTCTGGTTATAGTACTTGCCAACAAGAATATGGTGATGTTGGTACATCGTGGTGGTAATGTTGGTAGTCTTTGGGCATGAAATTTGTATAACAGACGCAAAAAATAGAATTACCGGTTATGAAAAAGTTTCGAAATATGATCTTAGAGTGAATATAAAAAAACATCAATTTATTATTATGTTATCATGCGGTGTTTTTATTCGTGAATTAATATTTCTGTACCTTAGAGCATAAAGTGTGGGAGTCACATTTTAGTAATTTTGCAGGAGAGAGGATTTAGTGAAACTTGAAATTACAAAACGCGAACTTTTTTTCTATATGAAAAATATTAAATCTGAAAATATTTCTTTTTCACCAATTAGATCATGTTTTATGTTTAATTAATACAATTTTCAATATTCTTTATAATAAGAAATATAATGGATTATGCTCTAACAAAAATTGGACTTAAACATATTTTAATTTCAAAAGTCACCTTTTTTAACAAGTGGTGACTTCAATATTTTGACCACTTATAGAACCTTCAATTGCGAATAAAACTGTATCATTAAGTCAAAATCGCAAAAAAGTGGACTCCCACACTTTATGCTCTAAGGTACAGATTTATTTCTTTATAAGACACCAGATTTCGAGAAATAATGTTACAAAACTTTTTTACTTTTTGAAATCTGGCTACACTGATCTTGTTACCAAACAACTTCGGCCATTTTTGTTCAGCCGCGCACTGATTGTCGTTTTTGTTATCACGTTTTTTTTCCTGTTTCCAACTCGGGAGATTGTGTTATTAATTTTGTGTGAAGTCGAATCGGTGTTTCGTATCGCTGTGAAAAATAGTCTCGTTGATATCAAGAAAGATACTGTTGTTTGTGAGAAATAGACTCTGTTTTGTTTTGACAAAATATGGACTCTTGTTTCGACAAATGGACTCGTGTTTTGTTTTGAGATTTAACCACTACGCTATTGTCTGCACATAAAAAGTTGTTAAAACAAAGACTCATAGTGTAATTAATATTTACAAGTGGTTGTGTGTCGGTTCTAGACATTGACTCTTTCGTTTACCTTATTATTTTGTTATTATGAGTTTCAAGTATCGGAAATGTTCCTTCTGTGGCGTCATAATAATAATCACATACAATTAGACACATTTGTATTTCTTTTTAAAATATTTTGTAATAAGTCCTACGTACTCATCATTTTTAACAGTAAAAAAAAATTCCGCTGTGGTTACTTCTGTGATTTTAATAATACGTAGAATCATGATGTATTGTGTCGTTTAAACATAGTTTTTTTCGTGTACCTAATTGTTATTGATAATATATTTTTGGCTTAGTATTATTTTATGCAATAGATACCAATACATACTATTTATATTGTTACATGTTTTATTATTTGCATAGAAAATAAATGCCATATTTAACTACTGCTGCATTTTAATTCTTTATCATAACCATTTTCAGGATAAATGATTCAACAGTTGTATTCTAGTATAAAGATGGGATATTTTTATATCCCATTTTTGTACTAGAATGCAACTGTTTTGGTCGCTAGTGCGCATTGTACCGACCCATATTTGAATTTCCCGCTTTTGTGTTTGGGCATGAAAAGCGTGAGCGAGAAAGATAGATGCAATCTGTCAATTTCCGTGTTTGCATATTTTTACTATGAAGTTGGTATTCTTCACTCGTTAGAGAGTATATTGTGTTCTGTGTGGGCCATAGACAAACATCTTATAACAATAATTATAGGGCGTGGCTAGTTTGCCGCTAGCGGTTTACTAGAAACACACACACACACACTCCCTTTTACACCCCACTCAGGGGCATAGGGAGGCAACAAGAGCTCTCCATTGCGCTAGATCAGCGATGCACAAACCGCGGCCCGCGATCGCATGCGGCCCTTTGTCAGTTTATCTGCGGCCCGCCGACGATTTTGAAAAATCTAAAGAAAATTCATTACTTTTGTAGCTTTTCGAAGGATTATTAAAAAAGATGTTTTTTGGTTACTTTTTTGGTTTCTTGTGTGAAATATCGACTCTGTAATTCGTAATTAACAATATTTCTTGACTTTTTATTGAAAAATTTGAATCGTTGGTAATAAAAATACGACATAAGTACCTACCTTCCACTTTCTTGTTTAGGTTTACTACGTACCTTTTCTACTCTTCGTACCAAGCACATTATAATATACATTTCGATATGGATAAGCCAGGAACTAGTAAAAAACGCAAGGTTAGAAATGAAAATCGGCAGTTTCAAGTTTCATCCGAGAAATACTTTTGTGTTTCATCGTGTAATAATATTGTGTGTTTAATATACAACAGCTCTATTGCCATTCCAATGGAATATAATGTGAAAAGGCACTATGAAACACGGCATCGTACTTTTACAAAACTAACCGGTGATATACGAAATCAAAAAACTTTTAATGCGGCCCGTCCTTGGCTCATAACCTTCCCCAGTGGCCCCTGCTCCCTATAAGTCTGTGCATCCCTGGCATCGATGCACATACCACGGCCCGCGGGCCGCAGTTTTTCTGCAGCCCGCCGACGAATTATAATATTGGAAAATAAAAATAATATTAATTACATACTTTTACTTGTACTTTTGTAGCTTTTCGAAAGATTATTAAATATTTGTTTATTAGTTACGTTTTTGGTTTCTTGTGTGAAATATCGACAGTGGATGTCGTCAGTAACAAGATTTTTTGACTTTTTATTAAAATGTTGAATTGTTTGTAGTAAAAATACAGCATTAAGAGCTCTATTGCCATTCCGAATGAATATAACGTGAAAAGGCACTATGAAACAAAGCATCCTACTTTTACAAAATTGACCGGTGATATCCAAATCCAAACTCCCTTTACGCCCCACTTAGGGGCATAGGGGGCAACAAGAGCTCTCCATTGCACTCGTTCTTGCGCTATGTTTATGACCTCCTCCCACATCATGTCCAGATTCCTCAGCTCTGCTTCGAAGAAGCGGAATACGGTATGAGAGGGTCTTCCTCGTCTTCGGGACCGTGATGGGATTAAGAATAGTGCTCTCCTCTCATTCGGCATCCTTAAAACATGTCCCAGCCATGTCCATCTCCTCCCCATAGTGGTAAAATTAATGGGCTCACGCTGGGTGCGCCGGAGTATAGCGTCGTTCGTGATGCGGTGGTAGCATCTTACAGCCAGAATTCTCCTGAGGCACTTCATTTCGAAAGCTGACACTTTTTGTGCTTGGGCTTTGGTCAGGTTCCAGGGCTGCGTTCGGAAACAACAACGAGTCACCCGTTGACATTTACAGCCGTTCTTTTTAACGTCGGGCGAGTCGCCGTGTGATCACTCTAGCCGTTCACGACATCGTCCGACGATCGCACCAAACACCCTGCTCGGTGCGTAGGGTGAATGTCGCTCTGACAGATTTATTGCCCCTTTCCGGTCATCTAGTCACAATTTGACATTTGTCGTTAATAGAAATTGTGGTTTTGTTGTCGTGGACAACGAATATTTTTATAGAAATGATGCTAATATTTATTCTGATGATCTTTTTTATAGAAATGATGCTAATAAATATTTATTATCGAAAGGAATAAGTTGGTTGAAGTGTGGCAGGTGCTTATAATAATAACACCTATTTATTGTATCGATGTATAATTTTTAGTTTTAGTAACAAGTTGGAAGGTATGTACATAATCTAATTGATCCTTTATGTATTATTATTTAGCAATAAAACTTGTTAGTATTTATTAATCACTTTCAGTGTTTTCTATTATAATTCTTGGTTTTTAATTGCATGTAAGTCCTAATTGACCATATCAAATACCAATGAGTCACAATATTAATTGCAAAAGGAAAAAGATAGCATATTTCATACATTTGTTAGTAATGCATGACTCATGAAGTGTTGAAAGAATTATCATTCATTAGAAAGTAGCATATTAGGGGTTGTGCCTTTATTATAGGGGTTGTGCACACGACGACAATTCACGCTAAAATGAAATGTTTGACAGAGTCACTCAAACATCACTAAAAGTCGTTCGGATTGAATGTCACCCCAATGACGTCATTTCCTTCGCCGAGTGAATGTCACTCGACGATGTTTCGGAACGAGGCCCAGGACTCACACCCATACGGTAGAATGGGCAACACACATTCATCAAACAGTTGATATAGTCGATATGTAGGCGGCAAAACTCCAAAGTGCTTATTGTTCGATTTTTTTTGTTAAATTAAGAGTATTTGGATGCTTTGACTTATAGTGGGCCTTGAAAAATTATGTTATACGAATAATGGCAAGGGACGACTCTTTGTTTTCTGTAAAGAAATAAATAAATAAATGAAATGAATATTATTTTGAATAGAGTCCTTTCTTCAAAAGGTCCGGGGTTATAAAAAAATAAAATAACGGGAAGGAATCTTGGCGCAGATATTTGACACGTGCGTCCAAATATCAACATGTGTAAATTTGGCTGTGTAGCGTATCCTCGTGAAAAAAAATATTGTACCTATTGTTAACTAAAGAAGTCAAATAAAAATATAGATGTTTAGAAAGCGGCTCTCACTTTGAGACGTCGAACATGATTTTTTTTTCAAGCAGTAGAGATAGGTAGGTATATATTCTTTGACAAATGTATGTACCTAATTGCAAAAGAAAAATAATCATGGTTCTTGCTGTTCAATTTAAAATGTATGTAATAATGTAGAGACTTTCAGAATTATGATTTAAATAAATATTGGACAATCGAATTAAAATGACATTTGCAAATTATGATAACAGGTACCTATGTAACATTGATGTAATTAATTATTATTTTCAAACTATAAATTTCTGTAATCCTCAAAAAAAAAGATTTTTGTAAAGGCATGTACCTACCTACAAGCGTGTACGGATTGAATAAAAATATTGACAAATTAATTGTTAGTAAATTATGTAAAAGGCAACGTGTACGGATTAAAAAATGGTGGATTCATGTTTAGTTTAGTAGGTACAGAATTTAAACAATAATTATTGTAATATTATTACTTGGCGATGGTGGGATGGTAGGTACATAAGTCGAAGGAAGGAGGCGTGGCCCAACGAAGGGACGGGGACCAGTAAGGGATGTGAACGGTCCGCCCTAGCATGACGGAGAAGTGGTCAAGAGACCCTGCTATAAAAGCAGGTACTCGACAGCCAGCGCAGAGAGAGAAAAACAAAGAAGAGAGAGGTGTCACGAGAGAAAAAAAAAGTGAAGATTGTCAGAATCTAAGTGTTTCGGAAACAACGTACATATGTAACGGTCAAGTGACGCGTTCGTGTAAAGGGCAGCGTCTCGGCGTGCTGCCCACGCATCTGACAGTGCCGGAAGGCCAGACGTTGGATGTGAGGTTGGAGTCTGCCTGGGGATCAATGAGAGGGCGTCTCGCCAGAGGTCTGGAGGGCGCCGACAAAGCGAATGCAGAGATGGGACCGCACATAACCGGACAGAGGGTCTCCGGGAAGAATGGACGAGAGGACTCCTTGCCTGCGCGGCCGCGGCAAGTGGAGATACTCAGAAAGTGGATGCGGATGATCAGGACTTCGAACGAGAACAAAGTGAGGACAAAGTGAACAGACAATGACAATATAATTAGTGTATGGACTTTATGGACTGTGAGTGCCTAATAAAAGATACAGTGTTCAGTGCCACTCGCCATCCCAAAGCAATAGGTATTTTTATTTTAACATTTAAGCCTTTTAATGTGTTGTTTTGTAATGTAGAATAATTAAATTTCACCATATCCGTACACGACATGCCAATTAATTAATTTCATTTTTTTTGTATGATATTTACTGATTTTAAAGTCGTCCTTGCCATTATTTGAATTTGCCCTAAATTATGTTTCAAATGAATAAAATTTATTATTTTCTAAATATGGGTTTTAAAAAAAATCATGCATGTTCCTTCCCATTCAAGTCACAAAGCCGAGGAGCCATAGAAAGAGAGAGATTATATTGTTTGTTGATGCAGCGAGCGGACTATACCAACATCGGTGAGCTAGCCGGATGACGAAAAGTCCCTCGCACCCTCTCGATTTTCTGCAGCAAAGGGGCTCAGAAAACGAAGGTGTATCACAGTTTACATTTCGTCGCGACACTAAACGCCGACGCGTTCCAAATCTTGGTAATGTTGTTAAAGGCGCCACTTGTCATACCGATACGTATCGGGAGCTCAGCCCCGAGGTCACCAGAGGTGGTAATCGTCGCTCCCAGGTTCTTGAATTTATCTACCCGGGAGATCTGGTGACCATCGATGGTTATCGGTAGATGTTTATCGGGGCAGGCATAATTCGCCATGAGCTCCGTCTTACTGGAATTGGCTCGATGGCCAAGGCGTGCTGTTTCATCGCAGAGTCTTGAAACACTGCGCTGTAATTCCTCCACTGCCGTGCTGAACAACCCTAGGTCGTCCGCGTACTCCAGATCGCACATTTCGCCCATTAGACCATCTCTCTGTCTTATTGGTATACCTCTTGCTCCTTGAAGTCCATGGCAATAATAAATATAAGCCCTGTCTGACTCCCGTGGTGATCCTGAAAGCTTCAGTAGGACCAACTGGCGTTTTGACGCTACACTCGGAGTCTTCGTACAGGGACTTCACCATATTTACTATCTTCGGAGGTATACCGGACAGAGCTAAAATTTTCCATATCGATGGTCAATGTGGGCTGTCGAAGGCCTTTTCAAAATCACTCCCATGACATGCCTACCCATGACGCCTGGTCCATACTGGGGGTCACTGCCAACCTTGGCATTAAAATCCCCCAGTACTATTAAGCGGTGGCACCTTGGAACATCATCAGACGGTCAGAAACAGGTTCCCAACCAAGAAGGCGAGAGAAGGCATATTTACTTAAAAGTAGAGCGACGCCACGCATCCGTGCAGTTCGGTGACCAGAGTGCAGCATGACATAGTTGCCAGCGTCACTCTGCCCCGTCCCTGGGATGCGTGCCTCGCTCAGCCCCAGGATATCAACTCCATAATCTCCCGCCAACTTGGCAGCAACAAGCTCCCCGCCCGCCCTCAGAGTGCGGAAATTCCTTTTAGCTGTAGTGTGGCAAGCCACTCTAACCAATATGATTCAGGGTGCCGCCTTAATTCTACATTATATAATGGGGTTCTAGAGGAGAAGAATTTTATACCAAATTTAACTTTGTAGAGTGCCATTCAGAACCCCATCGCGTGCCAAGCCTGGCACGCGTGCCGTAGTTTGCCGACGCCTGCTCTATAAGAATATACGCAGATCGTCGGAGCAACCTGCTTGGGAAAATGTAGAGAAAGTGCTTTTTTAAGCTCACAATATTAGACTTTTAATTTATTTATAATTTTTGTTTGTTTTAGGAATTTTTTTTTTACTTCAATTGTTGTTTTTTTATTTCGTTTTAGGTACCAATGTGCTAACTGTCTGTATCTATAGGTGTAAAAATAATAAGCCAAACTTCAGTAAACAATAGATTTATAACATGTCTAAAAAAGTTTCGGTTTCGGCCGAAACTGAGACTGATACCGAAGATTCGGTTTCGGTAGAAAATCCTGTTTCGGTCGGACACTATAATAATAATAATAATAATATAAAGCCTTTATTGATAATATATACAAATATAAAAATAACATGCTTACAGATAATAATTATTAACAACTAAAATATACAAACAAGATACCTCCCGAAAATGAGTATATACTCGTGCTTCGGGAGGGATAATACCAAGCATAGGGATCATCTTATTTTGTGATTTCATTTTGTATTTTGGTGTTTTTTTTATAAAAAATGAATCTGTGCTCACTCGAAGTGAACACAAATACACTTTTGACATCTTTCACACTAACCAAAGGGTTGTGCCGTAAAAGCGGAAATAATGGTCGACACGGTCGGGATTCGAACGCACGACCTCCTCCGCACGAAACAGTGGGAAAGCCGGCGTCGTAACCGCTGATCTACCAACCACCTCCTGTTTATATTCCAATTTTAAGTTGATTGGCTCTATCCCACATTGTCTTATTTATTATTAACTAGCTTTCCCGACAGACATTGTCCTGTGGTTCTAGCCCGAAGTGGCCCGTTAATATGTACATGATGTGCACTGCGCCCCCGTCAAACAATACAAAATTAATTCGATAAGATAAGCGAATAAAACAATAACATTAATCTATTTCTGAAACATCCCTATTTCATTCGTATTCAAAGCTCTGGCGGGAACAACTTGAGAAAAATGCGCTCGCGCACACACCCTACCTCGCCTATTACCAACACGAATATGCCCGATAATATTATTGACTTTGTATGAAAAATTTCTAAAACTATCGAAACGGTGCGGTGGAGTAAGTGGGATGGGCTACTGAAAGAGCGTATGCGAGAATGAGAAGGAACTACTGTAGAGGGTACTCCCTTTTCTTCTAAGCTGTACTCTTCCGTCTGCTGGTCTCTGGACTTGGTGAAGATGCAGCCCCTCGTGGAAAGCGTCATATTAGTAGCGTGGTTTCTACTTACGAGGTTAGAGGCGACACATTCTTACTCGTCTCGTTCATCCAGATGTAAGGAAGTAGGGCTGCCCAACCTTGGAGACCAACTGACTGAGTTACCTTATACCCTTGGCTAGCTGGTAGGGCATTGCTCTCATCTCCAGGGCTGTTTGTGTAGTTCGAGGAGTCTTAGGATCGTCAAAGTAAAATCAGAAGCACGTTTCACTGTTTATTGAATCAAGGTGGTCACAAGGAATTTACATTTTCAAAGTACATCCGAAAGTATTATCTATTTATGAATTAAAATTGTGTTCGTTCTAGTTTCACCATTTTATTATTACATCGTTCCAACACTAAGCAACTTAAGTTCTTTTTATCTATACGTTTACATTTTACAGTCGTATTAATATCTTTATACAATATTCAATGTACATACTGAGTAGTGAAACACAGCCTCTACTCTGTATACGAATAATGTCCTTAAACACAATACACTATTTTTCTACGCACAATTCATTGTCTTTATAAAACGTCTCTATTCACTATTCATTAAACTCTCAACTTAACCAATGATTTTTATGACTCTTTCCCTCGGAACACATAGAGTGTCCCGAGGGAAGACAAAACGAAAATACCAACTGTCTTCTAAGAGGTCGGTTCACGGAATGCTTGCTCGCCGCGTCTCGTAGGACGGAGCAGCGATGAGGTACGAAGTGGGGGGAAAGGGGTAGACATCCTGTATCAGTGTGGACGGTAACCTTCGACACGATTCTAGAATTTTTATACTAAGGCAAAATTGTCTATTCCCATATTCAGTGGCCTAACTGCGATAACTTTGGAACTAATGGATTATACACAATCTTATCGAGTCCACATTTCACATGCTACAAATATTCGTTTACAAATGATTAAAAAAAAATTAAAAAAAAAAATTCTTTAAGTACTGCCAAAAAAAGGTTGGTGACCCCAGAACGAACGAAAAGTCATTATACTAGAATACAAAACATAAACAACAAATTTATAGATATGACCATATTACAAAAAAAAAATGGAAGCTACTAGACATTTAACTTGCAAAGGGTTGAAGTTATAGGAGTTATACAAGAATCAACTAAGAACAGTTGCTACAAAAAGAACTCCATGATATTCCTTAAGAAAACTTAAATTTCTTCTTGTCTAATACATACAATTAAACTTAGGAGGTAATACTCTTAAATTATATAACACACACATTCCAAAAAAAAATAATTTGTTATTTATCGAGTGTCACACGCACGGAAGCTTGGCAAGACTCCTCGGTATACTACAATTTATACAGTTATTAGACTTTGTTTATTTATTCAAACTTACTTGTTTATCCATCCGCATTCTTGTCCACATTCATAAATTCTCACTCCTACATTTACTCTATCATTAAACAACAATCATTAATACAAAAAATTTATACATAGTCCAATTTATTACATGTCCCGAGACCATGACCAGCCTCGTACGAGTGCGTCACCCATCAAAAAAAACAAATTTAATACTATACACTTGTCATAAGGAAAGAAACAGAACTTTAATATGTAAACAAAATTTTGAATTATTCAATTATCAGAATATCTTATACAATACCTATTAGTGCTTGAACTGTTATTTTTAAGTTGCGTTTAAATTGACTTAACATTTTCCAAAAGGAGGAAATGTCCACTATTATTTTCACTGTACACTGTTAATGTTAAAAAAAAAGCACTCCTAATCATGAGCACACAGCTCCAAAAGTTTTTTTGAGATAGCTAAGTTAGAGGTTGTAGGTTGTTGTACAGTCTTCAAATTAACAAAAAAAAATTATTTTCTTCTAACAATAAGTAATTACAAACAATTCCTTGTAAGGAGATTCATAAGTAAAGTCTCTTAAGTAATCCGTTTGCCCAAGAATTACGGATAAAAAGATGTTATTAAATTTTGCTAGCAATTGCCCTTAAGATACCTGGGACAAAACTTTCTTTTATAGGCGCCACCTGGATTAAGTAATAATTGGAATAAACCAGGAATTCCAAGAGAAAAGTCTATCATATAATATGATAATACACTACAGATCATATCCCTTGACAAATGTATTTATGCTTTAAAAAAAAAAAAATGGAGAAGCGCGTTCCCATTCTCACTCATACAGCTTAACTAATAAGAACTTAAACAAAACTTAAGGCGAGTTGCAACTCTATACTAAATTACGATCATCCAATTTAACTATTAGTTTCCCCTCAGATTCAGAAGACTAACGTAGAGCCGGCTGATAGAAGACGAAGGAAAGAATTAAAAGTAAACTAGATACACACAAAAATTAAAATAAAAACTTAGGTACATAAGGTTACCATACAACAGTCATAACTATTGGTACCTCCTAACCCAAAAAAAAGAAACATTATAGCGAACTATAAGCTTGCCATGCTCTGGCGCATGATGCGTAATACACAACACACACACTGTATTTAATACAGCAATAATTTATGACAATTATGATAATTATAACAAATTACTACACTTTACAATCCCTGTCTAGAATAGGATGTACCAAAAATATAATACGCACTTATGTGACAAAGCACGTATTTATTCTTTACAATCCTCAACTTTGAGAAATGTACCAAAAAGCTTTACACTCTTCATGTGCAAAACAAAAAAAAGAACTCTCTGCCATCAATCGAAATCCTTGGAAAAAAATTAAAAAAAAATATTGACGTTATTTTAAACCTTTAGACATTATGAATATTATAACGTGAGTACGTATCAACATGACCCAGTTTCTCAAAAATAGAATTACCAGCCGCATCATAGGAGGTCAATGAATTCCAATAAAATTCAAAAACTGAAGTTAAACGTAGGATTCCTCCAATACTATTATTCAAATTCTTTTACGAAACGAAATCTATAATGCAACTTATTATTATTATTACTTCCTTTCCCGCAAGTCGTGAAACAAAAAGGCGAAACTAGATTTGAACTATGCCTAAGTACATGCTACACTGTCATTATTTTAAACCCTCGAACTTAATACCTTCTATGTGCCTATAAACAATCCCTCTTTAATACAACGTAGGTATACTCCATACAAAAAACTATCTCATAATTTATTATAAACCCAATCGATATTAACGCGCGATAATATTATATGCAAACAGCTGATTTGACTAAGCAAAACGTTCAGTCCAATAGGTACTTAAACTTCCGAACAGCGAATAATTATTATTATTTATTTCCAACGGGTTCACGCGAGTTCAAAATTCATTTCACGGTCACTCACTTACACGCAGATACTAGCCTGGGCAATTTATCATGAGTCCCAATTTTTCCTCCAAAAAAAATATTAAAAACTCAAACTACATTTGAAATTATTTAACATAATGTTTACGGATGATGACCACCTAGCAACTGAGTTTATCAATTCTTATCCTGACCAAACTGCCATTATTAATTCTATGCTAACTGTAACTAAGTCCTTACGTTCATACGCACAGATGTCTAACCAAATAATTCATTTTATTAAACAAAATTTATTTCTTTTACTTTATAATGAAAAGGAGACTAATTCTTTTCAAAAAAAAAAAACTCTACATGTCAAAAATTAAATTCTTTAAGCACTATGCTAATGTGAAACTTTTATTCGCTGACTATTTCCTTTTCTTCAATTATATTCTGCTATTCTCTGTATCTATTAAATTCTAAACCTGAAGTAATATTTTAAACAAACATCTCAACGGCGCTCGATTTTATTGCATTACATCATCAGAGCGTGCATTTGTAAACAATCGGAAGGTGGGTACTAAGTAAGTACATGCCTCGCGACACCACGGCCTTGACTCATGAACTAACCTGTAAATATTATGGACGAGTCTATTTTATAACAATAATATTTTACGACTTTGAAAACTATTTATCTTCTCATTTAATTTATCAATTAACTGTACTTTATTACTTTTGATACTTACTTTAAATTGCGAAAACTAGAGACCTACACTAATTTATTGGCACCCATTTTTGACTCAAAAAAAATTTTTAAATTTAAATTTCTGTGGGTCAACGATTCCCTCAATCAAATGGCTTTACAAATGGGAGCTACAATTACCCTTCCAATAAGAGATGCTGGATATAAGACAAAAATATTTCGGTCGGAACTGCGTTGTTAATATACTTTATCTTAATAAATTTACGGAGGAGAGTTAAAAGATCTTTCGCAATATACTATGAGCTACTAACTATAAGAGATATCTTTAACTATTGAAAAATACTCAAGAAAGCCACCCTCATAAACCGCAAACAAAATCCCACTCAAAATTCAACCTGTCTGAAAATTTTTACTTACTCCAAGATTAACACTGGTTTGTAGATCGCACTATTCTTAATCTATTTATTACTGGCTTAATTTGTCTGACTAATCCTTTTACTTTATTTATTTTTGAAACTCTAAAATACCGATCAACCTACTGTCGCTAGGTTCCCGTTCCGAACAGATTTCATATAGTACCCCGAAATACTCATGCCGCGAATTATCCCTATATTATGTTTCACACGTTTTCGCTCATTTACATAATTTTGAACTGACTGACATTCCACTTACTTTTTCTTGAAAGAAACCCAAATGAACCTATCCTTTACTATACTGTCACTCTTGATAATTAAACATTCACAAATCAAAACGGAAAGAAAACATTTCCCCAAGAAGATTGCTACTAAATACTGTATTAAACTTTCACTGTTACCCAATTATCTTGATTATGATTATTATTATTTTGACAAAATTTCCCATTAAGAGAACGGTGCAATAATTCCTTTTAACTGTCGACGTTCTTTACACACAACAACTACTTGTATGACTTTAATACGATGTTTACCCGATACTGTGAAAGCAACATAAAAAAAACTATATTTAAAAAAATCATCCCACAAGACAGTCAGGCAAGGCTCCCATACAATTATCAACAAAACAAAATTTACTTCAAGTTCCCGACGGCACCCCATTCAAAAATAGTATCCATTTACCTATCAATTTGCAATTTCAATGAGTTGTCTAAAATTTACTTAAATGGGCTTATCTGATCTGTGCTTTAATTTCAAAATTTGAGATATTAAAACTCGTTAACACTCATTAGAAATTATTACAACAAAACAAAAATTATTTTCCTTTTAAAATGTAACAACCATACAACACTATTTTTTTCTTTTATTTATTATTAATCGTTAATTTATTTTTAAATTTTCTCGCTCACCCAATTTCCTGTCCATTTTGCCACGTGCATCCTGGTCAGACCGAAGAACATGCTCCCGAACCACGAAGCTCTCCTGATCCTTGGATTTGTATAGACCTGTGAAGGCTTCTGGAGACCTCTGGAGACCTGTAGACCCCTGTAGCGCCCCACGTTGGGCGCCATTGTAGAGGGTACTCCCTTTTCTTCTAAGCTGTACTCTTCCGTCTGCTGGTCTCTGGACTTGGTGAAGATGCAGCCCCTCGTGGAAAGCGTCATATTAGTAGCGTGGTTTCTACTTACGAGGTTAGAGGCGACACATTCTTACTCGTCTCGTTCATCCAGATGTAAGGAAGTAGGGCTGCCCAACCTTGGAGACCAACTGACTGAGTTACCTTATACCCTTGGCTAGCTGGTAGGGCATTGCTCTCATCTCCAGGGCTGTTTGTGTAGTTCGAGGAGTCTTAGGATCGTCAAAGTAAAATCAGAAGCACGTTTCACTGTTTATTGAATCAAGGTGGTCACAAGGAATTTACATTTTCAAAGTACATCCGAAAGTATTATCTATTTATGAATTAAAATTGTGTTCGTTCTAGTTTCACCATTTTATTATTACATCGTTCCAACACTAAGCAACTTAAGTTCTTTTTATCTATACGTTTACATTTTACAGTCGTATTAATATCTTTATACAATATTCAATGTACATACTGAGTAGTGAAACACAGCCTCTACTCTGTATACGAATAATGTCCTTAAACACAATACACTATTTTTCTACGCACAATTCATTGTCTTTATAAAACGTCTCTATTCACTATTCATTAAACTCTCAACTTAACCAATGATTTTTATGACTCTTTCCCTCGGAACACATAGAGTGTCCCGAGGGAAGACAAAACGAAAATACCAACTGTCTTCTAAGAGGTCGGTTCACGGAATGCTTGCTCGCCGCGTCTCGTAGGACGGAGCAGCGATGAGGTACGAAGTGGGGGGAAAGGGGTAGACATCCTGTATCAGTGTGGACGGTAACCTTCGACACGATTCTAGAATTTTTATACTAAGGCAAAATTGTCTATTCCCATATTCAGTGGCCTAACTGCGATAACTTTGGAACTAATGGATTATACACAATCTTATCGAGTCCACATTTCACATGCTACACTACCTAAGATGTCGTGGAAGCGTCCCACGTAACCTTTCCATACAAACTTAAATATTGTGTTTTACATCATTTCTTTAACTTTTTATTAGTTATTCTGTTATCCGGAGCGGAGAAGAATCCAATAAATCAAACAGCAGAAGAATCTGTTGAGCCAATCTCGAGTTATAAGTGTTCGCACTAACCCGACTTTAATTTATACCTATAGTAGATGACTAATCATTTTCTTTTTTTTTCTCTTCTGTTTTTTTTATTGTTTGCTTGGTTTTCGTTCCTTTTTTTTTTCATTTTTATCTTCATGTAGTTTAAATAGTTTATAAGTATCTACCTATGTAATAGGCTTAAGTCCATTTTTTTTAAGATTTATCATGTACCTACGTTATTGTATTTATTGTTGGAAGAATAGACTCCATTAAAACCAAATTTTACCGAATTATTATAATGGTAAGATTGCTAGGTACCTACTTGTATGATTCTATCAAATTCTACTCTATCAATGTCAAATCATCCGTCAACCTGGGGTATATTATGTCGTTTACACAAGAATATCAAAATTATAATAAGTATTATGAAACTAGCTCTCTCGACAGATGTTGTCCTAGCTATGAATATAGAATTTGAATATTCGTAATATTTTTTGATAACTTTATCTACATTACTATAATGGTTCTTATTTATGATGGAATTTTTTTCAATATTTGAAGCCAATATTGATGTTTCTAGTTGGATTTGGAACCATTGGGGCTTATGACCCTCGCATTAGCGGCTGGTTTAGAACGATCATTTTAACTATAGAAACTATTCACCATTAGGTTCCATTGATCCAGGTTTTTACCTCTCCAGCGATGTCGGAGGCAGGCTTTGAACCAATGCTCCTACGATGTGTGTGTAGTTAGTTTTAAATTAATATTATCTTCGCAGAGGAGTGCTCTCATGTGATAATTTATTATTTCAGTCCTGAAAAATTGGCGTTAGGTATTCAACATATCTGAAACTGATCGATGATAGACCCAGTCAAATGTATTGAATTGAGAAACAACTCATGTACATAAACAAAATAAAATATAATAGCCAGGTACATTATAACATTACAATGATAGGAGCATTGTTGTAATGCATGCCATGTCATAATATGATGATTGTCCACGGCCCTGAAAAGACACAATATACTAGATAATATTATAATCATGTGTAATAATGACCTAAGTTTCATGACGAAGATATTTTGACAAATCTATGAATCATGATATTTATTTATTTTTTCGAAACTTTCAATTCGTTTCGAAAGCAGAGACTTTTTGTGCATGGACTTTGGGCAGATTCTGACTCACACCCATACAGGAGAATGGGCAACATACACGCATCAAACAGTCTACATTTCGACTCGAAACTAAACGCTGACGCTTTCCATATATTTAGTGGTCAATGTGGTCATATTGTTAAAGGCGCCACTTGTATAACCGATACTTATCGCGAGATCAGCCCACGCAGGTCACTAGAGGTGGTAATAAAGTATCCATCAATTTTTCGTTTTTACAACAAAAAGTTGATAGATACCCGCCAATTGTTGTTATCAACATTTTGTTGCCCTGTGTGAACATAGCTTTATAAATATACCTATGGATTGCCAGTAATTGAAGGATGACGTCACCTGACGTTTACCTACCGGGCGGCACACACACACACACCATACATGCATAGGCCTTACTGATGGGTAACAAATCATTTTGCATAGCGACCCGAACTGCGCGAATCAATAGTGAATAGACCGAATCAGTTTATTTTTTTTTTTTTTATTTATTTTATTTCCCATATCAATAACATGAGTACAAAGTATAATAGAGTAGATAAATAAGTACAATAGTCAATAAATAGAGTACAAAGTAGCTATATAAATATATTTTTTTTTTATTTTGGGATTTATTATCTCACTAGGCAGATGCCTGTGCCGAGATAATACTTTTTTTTTTTTTAAAGAAATACTGGAATAGTACTTACTAGACTAAATCTAATAAATATAACAAGAAAATAATAAAAAAAAAAAAAAAAACTGTAAATAAACTATACTTTTGAGACTAGTTGCATATACGAGTATGTAGGGTTACAGTGGCATTCACTCCGATCTCCTTTCATTCAAAAAAATATAAAAAAAACTCACGAGTGCAACTCAGCATCGGAAATGCAGGGAAAAGTCCACAAGAATCCACAACAACGCAAAAGGCGATCGATCATCACAGACAAGTAAAATTCATAATCATATACATCATGTTTTACATCAGTGAATCATTCGTCTACCTCAACACATACACCAGAATTCTCTCTGACTCCTTTATTCCCTTTTCTAATAACCAGGTGTTGGTTAGCTTTTTGAGGTTTAGACCACCAGGGCTCAAAGAGTCTGATATATCTGCCATTATTTTGTTATATATTCTAGGTCCAAGAAATGTGAGGTGTCTCTGCGCGAATGTCGTCTTTACGGCTCGCGGCTGGAGAAGACGTTTGTTTCTTGTGTCAGCAGTCAGCATATATGTGTGTGAAGTATAGTCTGCGATATTTTTATGTACATACAGCACTGATGATTTTATATACAGCTGCCTAACATCCAAAACTCCAAACTCAGAGAAGAGCAGTTCTGAAGAATATCTGTAGGGCTTTCTGCAGATCACCTTGATGATCGATCTCTGCGCAACAATTAATGAGCGCAGATTTGTGATCGCCATGCCACCCCACCCCAGAATGCCGTATAATAGTGTAGATTGGACCAGTGCAAAGTACAGCATCTTAAGAGTGTCTCGGGAAAATATCTCACGCAGACTGCAAAATATGTATATCATTTGTCTGAGTTTCTTTGCCAATATTTCAACATGGTTCGTCCATCGGAGGTTTTCGTCGACCAAGACTCCCAAGTATTTGTATTCTCCGACTCTCTCTAAGCCGAGACATTGACAATCTGGATGACCCTCGCAAGTGTGAACCCTTACAACTAATTCTTTCTGTGGTTGTTGTCTCCCATCAATACTGAATGTCATTATTTTCGTCTTTTGTGTATTCAGTGATAACAGATTTCTGTCAAACCATTTCCTGACTATGCCTATACCCCGTTCAGCAATCTGAAAAACATTTTCCCACTCATTTGATCTGAATAGAATTACTGTGTCATCAGCGAATGAAATCATACAACCCTCTACAGACTGGGAAAATAGATCGTTCAGGTAAATTATAAATAGTGTGGGTCCTAAGACACTACCTTGTGGAACACCGCACTTTATCGGCCTATAGTCTCCCAATAGATCGCCCAGCTTCAATGCTTGTCTTCTATTATTTAAATACGAATTTAGCCATTTCATAGAAGTGCTTGTGGTTCCGAGATTCTCCAACTTCTTCATCAATATTACGTGTGAGACGGAATCAAAAGCCTTAGCCAGGTCTAAAAATATTCCCAAGCATTTCTGCCTTTTATCCAACGCTTCCGTTACATATTCAGTGACTTTCGAAATCGCATCAGATGTACCCCTTCCACTGCGGAAACCATACTGATTGTTTGATAACACCCCGTTGTCCTCCAAAAACCGCACAATCTGTATGTTTATAGCCCTCTCAAAAATCTTGGATAAGACATTCAGCAACGCGATCGGGCGGTAGTTGGACGGATCCAGAGTATCTCCACCCTTGAATATCGGCACTATTGTCGCCTCCTTAAGACGATCGGGAAAAACACCATGAGCAATGCTCATATTAATTATATGTGTTAAGGGATATACAAGAGTGTTTCCGGCGAGTTTTATTATTTTTGCTGAAATTCCATCAGGGCCTAGTGCACAATCCGTCCTGAGCGAATTTATTAGTGAAAATGTTTCATTTTCCGTGATTGGCATGAAACATAAATTATTTTTGGGAGTTTTTTTACTTTTTGCGATGGACCCCACCAGTTCATCTTCCTTTATGTTCATTCTATTAAGGATATCATTTCCTATATTCGCTCCCACCCTTGTGAAATAATCATTCATTGTATTTACAATCGTCACTTGATCAGTATGAATCACATCTCCCACCCTCAACTCATTCACTCTCGTCTCTCTCTTCCTTTGAGCCATGTGCTCCCGAACAACATTCCATATTGTTTTTGGGTTGTAATTACTTTCTACCACCTGTCTCTTATAATATTCAGTTTTTGCTGTTTTTATTATTTTATTACAAATGTTACGATATCTTTTATAAAATTTTTGAAGTTTGATGTTCTTGGGAAACCTGGCTACCTGTTTATGTATTTTGTCTCGCTTACGGATACATTTGACAAGGCTTTCACTCACCCATGGCTTCATAGCATACCTAGAATGTGAGATTACTCTATCGGTCGTGCCTCTAGCTATATGACCCTGCAATATAGAAGCAAAACAGTCAAGTGTTTCATTTGGATCGCAAATTTCTAAAATAGCTGACCAGTCTTGACCTTTAAGTTTTTCGACTATATACCCGTAATCTATTCGCTTCATACATCTAGTGGAGTTCCTTGACATCTCGTTGAATTCGATGAGGGTAGAGAAGTGATCCGAAAAATCAGTTCTTATCACAACACTTTTATGTTCCACTTTACACTTAACAAATATATGATCTATACAGGAGCTTGATATAACTGTTTCCCTTGTTGCAGCATTTATTGTAGACAAATAGCCGTGCTCCGACATAAGACAGACATACTCCTCAGTTTGAGCATTGGCCGACAAAATATTGATATTTAAGTCCCCGGTTATTACATTTATCTTGTTATTGGGAAGGCTTGAAATTGCTTCATCCAGAGAAGAAATAAATTGTGACAAATCGGTTTGAGATGGTGACCTATAGATAGCAAGGAGGGAAAATTTATCTATGCTTGTTATCTCGATTACATTTGCATCTTTCACATTTAGCACTCTGGCCGTAGGATTCCAAATCTCTTTTACAAAAACAACAACACCCTCAGATTTATTTCTATGTTGTTCCGTTTGAAACATCAAATATCCCTCTAAATTGCATTCAACCTTGCGATCTCCTATCCAACATTCTGTCAATACAATTACATCTGGACTTATATATGTAGTATTTAAAAATAAAACAACCTCGTCAAAATTCTTTTGTATACTTCTAATATTAGCCTGAAAGACTTTGAACTTATCGTTCCTGAAACGGTCGCAATCTGAAGTGTCTATAGTTTCCGTACACACAGTGAAAAGATCGCCATCACATAAAACATTCATTTTTGTATAAGAAACATTCCATATTTCGTGCTGAGCACATTACACTCCTCATGTGGGCACGATGTTCAATTTTTACAAAGTTATCCGGGTTTGTGATACTTTCCAGGAATAAAACAGAATAATATTATTTTCCTTGTAAAATACAGAAATTTTGTATTGTTCGTATTAATTATTAATCTCTAATAATTACCTGCACATTAAAATATTTTATTCCATATTAATATTATCAATGATTCTTCTCGGTCATAATAATAGACCATTAAAGGATGACGTCATCTGACATTAGGCTGGATGCAAAATGGCGGCCATGGCGACACACACACACCACACATACACACCACACATACACACAAACCATAGTGATGGGTTTATGTATAAACACACTCATACTAACTCTTAAACTTGTTGTTTATGTTTATGCCTCCCGGCTAATGTCAAAATCCGCTTGGCCGTTAAAGGTCTATTGTTTTTTATAATTTTATTTATCAAACCCACATTTTTTTTTGATATCTGAAAATTGATTTTTGTGTCGAATTGTTCCATTTGATGATTATTTAATTATAACTACTAGTTATTTTTATTTGTCTTAACCTTGGTATTTTCTTTATTGGGCTGTGATTAGTTCATGTCTCTTGGAAGTTTATCATTTTCCTTTTTTATTTTATTTTTGTATCTGTTATAGAATTACTTAGGATACTTAAATATGTTTTGTAAAACACCAAAATAAAAAGTATATTATATGGTAAATAGTATGTATCATTGCTTTATTTTCTTAAATTTTGACATTTATTTATTTATCTCATACTCTAATTGACTCGTGACATATATGTAGATTTAGTCTATCCATGAATGACCCGATAAATACACTCAATACCAACTCTAATAATTTTCATGCCCCCCGGCTAACGTCAAAATCCACGTGGCCGTTTCAATGGTCAATCTACTAAATTTAATGTTCAAAGTAGGCAATATAAACACTTAAACGTCTCCGGATTAAAATAGAATGAAAATTTGAAAAATCGAACATTTCTTCAGATGCGAGCAATAACAAAACGTCAAACGTCAAAACTCGCGATAGGGAATATTTTATTTCGCATCATGTTGTTAAAATTAAAGCGAATTTACGAATCGTTATGGCAAAAATATCAATGTACGTCTCGGTAATAATATAGTGCGCAAACCATTGTCGTGCGTTTTTTTTTTCATAATAAAACACGCAGAAAAAAAACTGAAGTTTTCGCGCCAATCCACATTATAGCTCTCGAACAGCGTCCAGTTTGCGTCAATTTTATTTTTCAGTCCGTCACACACTCCCAGCTATCGGAGACGCTTAACGCTAAACGCAGTGGTCTGCAGTTTTTTAGCGACATTGTTTGTATTTGAATAGTGTTTGGAAAAAAAAATCTAGAAGAGTCCTATTTGGTGTTTTTTTTTTTAAACTGTTATTGATTTGTTTTGTGGAAAATGAGGAAAAGCAATCTAGTTAATACTCAAGATGACCTCGAAAGGAGGAGTACAGTACAGGTAATTTTTTATGATATTTTAATTTTACTAATTTTGCAACAAATGTTATAAGTAATTATTAAGATTAAGATATGAAACACATCAATATTTTTAGTAATTATTATGATTCGATGTTTCATGATTTTTTTTTTTATATGAAACACACATCAACTTTTGGTAATTTTTAAGTTCGCATGCTTCTACGATTTTTGACAAAATCCTTATAAAGGGTCACAAGAATCTAGACATAATTAGAACGTTGTGCACCAACAAAGTCAATAGGCAATAAATATGAGACATGAACAAAAATTGATATAGTCATATCCTGGCGCCAAATACATGACAGCAGTCGTAGTCTTTAAAATTTGGTTGCTCTCTTGTTCTCAATAATTTCCAACTTTTATCTCTATATTTCATTTATTTTTAAATACCTATCTACTTGTTGCATACATGAAATTTTTCGACGTGTTGAACTTGTCGAGAATTCTCAAGATTATGAGTTTTGGAGACTTAAACATTACCACCTAATGGCGAACGTTGTTATCGTAAAGTCGTTCTATTTCTTTTTCACACTTCCCATCCCGACTAAACACGCTTCCTAAATACCTACACATACACATTCACTTGCTCAAGTATATCTACATATTTTATAACTTATAAATAATAACAATATTATACTTCTTTTTCTTCTCCAATCGCAAACACTACGGTGCCAGAAAATCTGTCCCCTACCGTAAGAGATCTTGCTCCTAACCAAATGAACTAGATGGCTATATTCTCAAATGAGCACATTCTAATTATCTTTCTGAGTTTTGGCATTTTTAATTTATTTTTACCATATTTAAGAGGTCAGACAGTCATGACAAGTCATGAGAGTCAAACAGATTATGGACCAGTGAAGATCCTAACATAACCCATGTCCCATAATATTATAAAAAATAAGTAGGTAGGTACATCAAAGAACAAAAATACATATCGTCAAAATAGTAAAAAGTTAAAAAGTCTAATAACATAAAAATATAACATTAAATACCTAATTAGTAAACAGTCTAGAAGTCAAATTATATAAAAACAATCAATCAGAATAATTTTATCCGCTATTTCTCACAATAGGTACCTACTCAATATGCAATGATTTTTTTTAAGCTTTCACTCGTTTTCTATAGGATTTTTGGCATTGGTCAACATAAAAAAAAACAATAGAGGGTGATATGCTGACGTAATTTGAAGCTTACCTAGTATTTTGTAGCGATCAGAACTGACTGGGTCAGCAGTTCCAGCAATAAAACACAATATGTGACCACAGGTTGGGTTCTCGTTCCGGGTTTTGTGTCTTCCCCTTGGTGTGAGTGCGGCCTTGACAGGGAATCCTCGGATCGCGTGTTTTTTTTTTAGTCAAGTAGGTACACGTTTCATCAGGAAGGTGTATTAATGACACCAAATAGATAAAATATCAAATATGTTACATTAGACGACATTTATAATATGATTAATAATCGTGTAAAAGGTTCCAAACCACCGTGATTTGACCATAATATTTTGTTCGTAGGTATACTACTCAAAATGGTGGCAGTAAATAATATGTCATGTACACAACAATATGTGCCTTATGTTAGCGTCGATTAAAAGTTTCGAAAGGGCATTTTTTTTTTTTTTTAGGGGATATTTTGCGCTCCGACCTGAATTGGTCTCTTGTGCTTCCCCTACTTGGTCATGGTGTTACCCAATTAGAGCTTCCCCACTAATCCCAGACGCTTCAGAAAGTCCAGCATTAGGAGGGGATCCAAGGTGGCGAAGTCCTCCACCTCTATCCTGTGTTTTCCAAAACTTCTTGCTCTCGCATAAACCACTGCATCGCAGTCTGTAAGTAGGTGGTGAGGCGTTTCCACCCCTTCTTCGCAGAATCTACAGGTTCCATCATCTTCGAGTCCCAGCTTCCTCAGGTGTTCCCTAAGTCTGCAGTGACCCGTTAAGAAACCTGTTAGGGTTTTAAGGCCTGTTTTACTTAGGCTTAAACATATTTTGGTTCTTCTGGGGTCAAACCCACCAAGAAGATCCTTGGATTGCCTAAGTCCGGGAAGGTTGTTCCACTGTTCTTCTCTTTCTTCCCTTCCCTTCCTTCTTATCTCTTCTTGGAAGAATCTGTTACTTAGACCGCAAAAAGGTTCTGGTCCAACTAGATGTGTTGCTGCACCTCTTTTCGCTAGCCTATCTGCTCGTTCGTTACCCTTCACCCCGACATGTCCCGGGACCCAGAAGAGAGTGACGTTATTATTCTTGCCTAATTCATTCAGTTTTGATAGGCATTCCCATACCATTTTAGAGTTGATGATGTTGGAACTCAATGCTTTAATGGCTGCTTGGCTGTCAGAAAATATGGCTATGTTGCCTTTTTTATATCTCCTGTCTAGGTTGAGCTGGAAGCATCTATCCAGAGCGAGTATTTCGGCCTGAAAGACACTTGGGAGTTTTCCCATTGGTTCAGAATAGTTTATCCTGGGACCATGGACCCCTGCTCCAACTCCTTCTTCGGTTTTTGATCCGTCAGTGTACCATACAATGGTACCTTTTCTAAGAGAAAGGATAGCTTGTTCGCTCCATTCTTTCTTTGAATTCAGTACTGTAGAGAAGTTTTTCTCAAAGCTGAATGTCTTGATCATTGTGTCTCCTGGTAAGTCGGCAAGATACGCGCGGTTGGACAGGATTTTTTCATGTCCTTCCCGCGCTGCCTTGATAGATCCGGCTTTATATAATCTGAGGTAAGCTTTCTTGGCTGTTTCCTCTATTGCAATGTGCAAAGGTGTCAGTCCCAAGATCACCTCCATGGCTGCTGTTGGGCATGTTCTCATGGCTCCTGTGATGCACAGGCAGGCCAATCTTTGGACCCTCTCGAGTGCTTTCCTCGAGGTGATGAGGTTTGTTCTTCTAGACCATGCTAGTGCTCCATACGTGATGATGGGCACGACCATGGCAGTGTACATCCACAGTAGTATATTTGGGTTACATCCCCAGTTTTTCCCTGCAAATCTTCTGCATGTCATAATAGCTGAAGTAGCTTTAGTTACGACCTTCTCTTGTTGTTTATTCCACAACATTCTTTTGTCTAGTATCACGCCTAGATATTTTGCTTCGTCGCTCCACTGTATTTCATTTCCATCTAATTTGATAGATTTGATATTTGGGAGCTTCTTTTTATTTGTAAAAGGTACTAGCATAGTTTTCGAAGAGTTTAACTTCAATCCCACCGCTAGACACCATTCTTTTGTAAGATTGAGTGCACTCTGCATTAGTTCGCATAGCGTGTCTTCAAACTTACCCCTGATTGTTATGACAATGTCATCAGCATACCCGTTTATGTGGTAGCCTCTCTCAGTGAGTTTCCCGAGTACTTCATCAACGACCAGGCTCCAGATAAGGGGTGATAATACCCCTCCTTGTGGATATCCTTTTGTGGTATTGACCGCAACGGTTGTACCATTTATGGTGCATTCTGCCGTTCTTGAGGATAACATATTTCCTATCCATCTGGAAGTTGTGTTATCTACTACCCTCTTTCTAAGGGCTTCATTGACTGCATGATGCGATGTATTGTCAAAAGCTCCCTCTATATCGAGAAAGGCACAGAGAGCTATTTCTTTTCCATCGATTGTTTTTTGGATTATCTCTGTGAGTTCGTACAGAGCTGTTTCGGTTGACTTCCCCACTCTGTATGCGTGCTGATTAGAGTGTAATGGCATCTTTTCAAGCATTTCATTTCTTAAGTAATTGTCAATTACTTTCTCCATCATTTTCAGTAGGAATGATGTTAGGCTAATTGGCCTGTATGACTTTGGAAGGGTAGCATCCTTTCCTCCGCCTTTTGGTATAAAGGCTACTCTTGCTCTTCTCCAAGACGTAGGTATATAGCCCAAGGCTAGGCTACATCTTGTTATTCTTAGAACATGGGGCATTATATGTTGTTGTCCCGCTTGTAGTAGTGCGGGGATAATACCATCCACCCCAGGGGATTTGTACGGCTGAAAGGATTTAATAGCCCATTCCAGCCGTCCTGGAGTGCAGATTTTTTTAGCTCTTTCCCAGTCTTCTTTCTTAGATCTATAATGTCTAATGTTGTCTTCCCCTGTTTGAATGGGGACACTTCCGGGGAAATGAGTTTCAAGGAGTAGTTTCCCTCTTTCCTCTTCCCCTTTTGTGTAGCTACCATCCGGTTTCACCAGAGACATGGGTCCCTGTGTTCCTCCCTTTGCCAGGATTTTATATAACCGAGCAGCTTTAGGGATTTCCGTAATATTTTCACAGAAATTTCTGAAGCTTTTCCGCTTTGCTTTCCTTATTTCCTTGTTGTAGTTTGTGAGTGACTCTGTGTATCTTTGCCAGTCACCATCTCTTCGGGCGCGGTTGTAGAGTTTCCGCACCGAAGTTCTTAATTCTGCCAGATGGTTATTCCACCATGGCACATCCCTACAACTACTTTTTTCCTTGATAGGAAAACTGGATTCATAGGCATCCTTAATTGCCGCATTCAAGTTCTCCACCGCTTCCTCGAGTTCGTAGTGATTTCTCACTTTCGAGTTTATTTGCTTCAGATTGGATTTGAGATTTGTGTCAAAAATCTCCCAATCTGTTTTCCTAGGGTTTCTTATGAGAGTGGTCTTGGCTGTTAGCCTCTCTATATCAAACTTTATGATTCTATGATCCGATAGAGACGGCTCTTCCGATACATGCCATCTTGTGATCATTTCACTGATACTTGGACTTGCTAGTGTAATGTCCAACACCTCTTGTCTGGCCCTTGTGACAAATGTGGGCGTGTTTCCCACATTAAGTATGTCCAGGTTTTTACTCATGATAAATTCTAGTAGGTGTTCACCTCTTCTATTTGTGTCCGTGCTCCCCCACACCACGCTGTGAGCGTTAGCATCACAGCCCAGGATGAGTGGGAGGCAGTTTTCTTCACAGTGTTCAATCAGTTTTTGTACTTCTGTTGGTGGAGCGGGTCCATCTCCTGCGAAGTAGGCTGATGCAATTACTATATCACGTTGTATACCGTTTGATTCAAGGTTAACTTGAACAGTTGTAAGATCACGTGACATAAATTCTGATAGAGAATTATGTTTGATGTTTTCTCTTACTAGGATGCATGCTCGGGGCTTGTCTGATCTGACATCCCATATAACATTTGCTCCTATTCCTGTCAGTCCTTTGACCTGTCCCATGTAAGTCCACGGTTCCTGTATCAGTACGACACCTAGCCCTGTTGTGGCAAACATCCTTGCAATGGAGGCCGAGGCCCCCCTTGCGTGATGCAAATTAATTTGTGCCACTCCGGTGTGAGTGCCTATGTGCTAGGGGGTTATTTGTGGAAGATATCTGGGGCTTTCCCTTTCCATCTCCACTTCCATGCCTTCCTCGATGCATGGCATCGTCCCCTCCTTTGGATCCGCTAGTGGTTCCGGACTCCCCATGGGTTCGTCGTTCGTCACTGCGGTGGTTTCTTTCCCCAGAGCCTCCTCGACTGAGGAGGATCCAGGTTCCGAAGTATCCTTGGAGGAGCCGGATGGCATGTTTTGGCTCCCCTCTCCCTCGTGTGCTGATTTCTTGCGGAGACCATTGATGGGTATTTCCCCATATCTGTAGAAGAGTGAATATCCTCTTCTTTCAATGGCCTCGCAAGAAACCTCGTCAATGGACAGGGTCAGAAGTTTGCCCGTGCCCTCCTCTTTCGTATGGAGCACCCTCCACAGGGTGGTATTAATCCCCTTGTTTTGGGCCTCTAGAAGTCCGAGGATGTCCTCTTCCTTCTTCTGATTGGATCTGGGGAAGTATGTGGTGACGGTGCGTGCCCTGGGGATGTCCTCTTCCGAGCACGCCCTGAGCTTCACTCCATCCCACCCCCTCAGATTGGGTGCCATCGAGGTGAGCCACTCAGCAGTCTGCTCAGTAGCGCACTCGATTATTAGAATACTTGGGCGGAACCGTATGCCCCTGAACTGGAGATGGAGCCCCAGCTCTTTATGGGCAGGCATTACCTCACCCAGGATCAGATCCTCCAGTTTGCTCTGGTCTTCAGAGCTAAGGGTATCCTTTGGATACTCTTTCGGAAGTATCGCCACTTTGAAGATTGATAGAGCAGCTGGATAGCTGCTCTTTTGTCGCTCAGATTCCGTGCGAGCCGGAACCTTAGCCACTGTCCTCCTTCTTTTAGAGGATGGCTCCTGTGGCGGGGTTGCCATCCTCTTTTCGGCTTGGGATTGAAGTTTTTGTCTTCCTTCCGCAGCCTTCTTCCGTGCTTCTTCCGGTGACATTCCAGCAGCCAAGTACCGGAGATACCACCGGACTTTGCACCCACTGAGACCCTTTCTAAGAGGGTCATCTAAGCCTCCAGGTTTCCCTAGGGGGGGTAGAGTCATCTTTTTATTTGTTGCTCCCCTTCCATGTGACAAGCCATGAGAAGTTGACGCAACCGATGTAGTACCGGTGTTTAGCCCGGCAGCCTGTTTTTCCTGACCTTGGGGAACACCCAGTGGACAGGGGTTTTTTGCGGTGTTATCCCGCTTAGAATTTTTCATTTTTATTTTTTTTTGCATTCATACTCATTATGTTCCCACGAGTAGCTAGGGAAATATAGAGTCCGCCACGCCAGAGCCCCGCTTGACGTGGTAAGGCTAAGTACTCCAGGAGGTCGCCTGGTATCCTGGAGGCTCCGTTTGAAGCACCATTTAACCCTGGTGCTATTCAGCCCTCGGCACGGATCGCTTGACACCTTGGCTTGGGTTGGGATTAGGCAAAGGATAAGGGTAGGGAAATCATTGCCTTAAGGAAAGGAGGAGGGGAAGACAATGATTAGCTCAGGTATCCCGGGGTTGCTAAGCCCGTAGCTTACTGGAAAAATAAGCCCCCTGGGGGATTCGAAAGGGCATTATTATTTTAACAAATATACACCCATAGCTTATGATTAGTCCTCAAGAGAAGATAAATTCAGTGTTTGGTAGCCTGGCTGTTACGACGCCGACGCCGTCCTTCGGACTGTGGGTATCGTTCGGAGGTCGCGGGTTCGATCCCAGGTGCTTTCCCCTTTCACGGCTCCATCAGCACCTTACTGTCAATGAGTCAAAATAGTGTATTTGTGTTCACTTTGAGTGAACACAGATTCATTACAAAAAATAGAAGGGGGTATACCGCATATTATTGTATTGATCGTGTTTTCAACTGAATCTATAGGTTTAGTGCCTATGTAGGTATTTGTTAACTTAAGAATAAATATTTTACTTTGTCACTCAATCCTGTCACTTCTGAGCAGGTATAACATGAATAATCATTTGTAAATTCACCCTTTATCGAGATGGGTAATATTTCAATAAATTGAAAGCCTAAATTTGAGATAAAAAAATGTTAATAAAAAAAGATAAGCATGTAAAATTTTGGGTTTTTCCCCAAAAAAAATTTTCTTATTATATAAAAACAAGGAAGATCTCATCTATCTGCCATAACTGTTTTGTCTAACGTTCTACAAAATTCCCTGTATAAAATATGTATCGAAAAATGTACATCTATGTAGGCACCTACATATTATTTTGACAGACAATAGTAAAAGATTAATCATAAATTATTGTGACGATGTTTTATCGACGTGACGGATTGATTTATTGGCTAATTTATCTATCGTTAAAAACCTTTTAGCCAAATAAGATAAAAAATAAGTATACTGTCGATTCCGCTTAATTGGGATTTGGGACAGCCGCTTATTTAGAACAAATCTCAAAGAACAGAAACCAAACCAAGAATCTAATAGCAAATTTATAAATGTTTAATTGGGACAACATTCCGCTTAATTGGGACACTAAATTTAAGATTCCTGCTTTTTTAGAGAATTTTTGTGCCGATGACATTTAAAATGCTGATGAAACCGGCCTCTATTGAACCAGATAGTTCGTTATGCTATAAACATATTGCATTGCATCTGGTTATAAAAGGCGATGGAGTGCATTGCTTTGTTATGTTGTACAAATTTGTCAGGTACTGACAAACGAAAGCTACTAATCATAGGAAAAAGTCCTAGACCACGAGGCTTAACTTTAAGGGGTTAAGAATGGAGGTTTTACCAGTGGAGTGCCATGCAAACAAAAAATTCATGGATGACTTCTGAAATTTTTCGAAATTGTCTTTCTAGATGGGACCAAAATTTACAACTTTAACAAAGAAATTTTTGCTACTTGTTGACAACTGTGCGGCACACCCTCATTGAGACAAAGTACCGAATATACTGTGGTAATTTCTTCCTCCTAATACCACATCGAGGGTGCTACCAAAAATAAGTGAAATAGGCTTAATTGGGACAAAACGCCTAAGTCCTGATGTGTCCCAATTAAGCGGAATCGACTGTATATTATATGAAAAACGCTTAGATAATAACTTACATAGCTTGTAGACTGTAGAGAGCAACGAAGTTGGTACTGACCATAATATAAATATGTATTATATTATCAGTCTCCATTTGTCCGATTTGCATCACTAGAAAAATATCTAAAATGAAGATCCTGCGTTATATTCTGGAAAGGGATAGACTCCGCGATGCTGCCATCGGAAGACCAGTATTTTCTATTCCGAAATGACTCACTAACGTAAGTGAGAAACTCGCTGGAACTTTGAATTGGCTTCGGAGCTTTCCGAAGTATTCTGTAGGGCGCTATACACGTTTCCGTACAAAATTTAGTTACTTTACGCCAGCGTAAATGTCATGGAAACCTATTGTTCATTTGTTCATTGTATCTTATCCTTAGGTCCATTCGGACACTTGGAATCGTCATTTAATTTTGAACATTATTTTTCAATTAAAAAAAAAAAAATAAGACAAAAAAGAAACAGCACAGGCATAGAAAAATATAAATGGAAAAAAATTAATAGTTTTTACAGAGGCAGAGAACAATCGAAATAACATCATACAAATAGCAATGCTGGTTGCAGTGTAAAGAGCTACGACCAGCATTTTGTCAGGTAGTCTATATACAAAAAAAAAATATCACAATTATTTACGAAATGCAACTCTCATGATTAATTATCAATGTAATCGAACGCTGGGCAAGATGCATAAGTTTCTGATCAGCGCTCACGTCAATCGTTACATGGTAAAGGAGTGCGAGACAACCGGAGGAGACACAATCCTGGCTATAATAGGGGTAATGCCCAAACCATCTCAACAGATTAACGTTCACTTCTGTAACAACACTACCTTTAACATCACATATTATGTAGCTTTCATTCCTTTCCATGTTCCACAGTATTTAGAAATAATCCCTATTCTACGTAGAGCTTCATCTCTACTACGTACTTACTACATGTAGAACTAATGTGAAATCTTTGGGTAATTGACCAAAAAAAATCCAAATTGAAAGTTTCTGCGCAATTTAATTAAATAATAATTGAATCGGTTAGTCAAGAAGGGGAACAAGTCACATTTTTTCACATATGACAATTCCGACGGATTTATGTTGTGTTGGTCAAAACTAATGTTTTTGTTATGAATGGCAACAAGTCCAACCATTCTAACATTGTAAAATGATACACGTACAATTTTGGTTTGGTTAAGAAGGGGTACATGTCCTGGACATGTTCCCTTTCATAACTAAACTGGCATAACTTATCTATGATGACAGATGTTAAATTTTGACAAATTTTACCACTGTTTGCATGTCCGAGGAGTCCAAGGACATTCCTTCTTGCCCAATCATTTGGCACGGTAAATAAAATACTGAAAAGGATGGACAGGTAATATCTTCCTATGGAGATATGTGAAATTATTTGCAAGGCACACAAGAAGTTTACGGTTGCCATGTTCCAAAGTCAAGACATTTTTAATTTCAAAAACTGGTAGCAAAATTATTATAAACGGGATTGCCATCTTAGTGGAAACACTAGAAACTTAGCCCCGTCAAGTTCCATGTGCCAACAAGCAACATTTTTCATTTCTAACTTCCTAGAGTTTGAGTACTCCTCAAATCTGAGAGAACGTGTGGTAGCCCGTCCATTCATTCAAAAATCTTATTGTTGCTATTGGTACGAATGGTTGTCTTTGTGTCGAGCTCTGCATTTTAAATTCTAACTACTTGGATTACAGTGTTAAACCAGTGTAATTATTGCTAAAAGTGAAACTGTGTAAAGTGAGAATCGAATTGAAATCACATATTCTGTTTAAAACTGTTAACATATAGGAAAAAGAAACAATTTTAATACTCAAAAAGTGCATTGTAGCATGTATTTTTGTTATAAAGCTTCACCCGTCTCATAGTACGGAATATTATTTTTAAATTTCAGATATTGCTATGCATACCTACCCCTATACTAACAGGTATGCATCTATATATAATTTGGTTTCTGTTGAACGCGAGTGTAGGCACGTAATCCACAAGTGCTGTTGCCAAATGTTAATATTATTGCACGAGTGCAAGTGGGATGGATGCCTATGCATTTCACTCACTCACTTTCTCTCCACCCCTTTTTTAATTATTTGCGACGCAGATTATATTCCGAGGTTGTCAGACGTTCGCTACTGAGTATGGTGAATGTGAGAGGCAGATATCTTCCATCTCTCTCACCCATGGTCACATGATCAAGGACCTGTTGACTCAAGTAGAAACGACCGTTAAGTATTTTTCCTTTGTTTCAAAATTGCATTCTTTAAACTCACTTGGTGGGAATCAGACGTATAAATTTTGGAGTACTCCCTGATAGTTGGAGAAACTCAAACAATTTTACCGCGATTTCCTTAGAATCCAACCAATTATATTCATAGATACGAAAAGTGATTATTATTGTTGTTTTTAAAAGAATAAGCAAACTTTTTTAATTGATTGTAAATTTGATACAATTACTGTTGTGAATTACGTGAAAAATCTGAACTTTTGTATATTTTCCAATTTCCTGTTAAACGCAATAAACAAGTGTTTCTTAAATTATCTAACAACATCTTTGATTAAAAATCATCATCTCCTCCTGGATCGAACTTCCAAAGACCAGAGAGTTCGGAGTCCGCTCTACCAACGCTAGCCGAGGCAAATATACATGGTTAAAAGAAGAAGAGAAACTGAAGCAGATCCGACTCCGAAGAAAACCCGCAACAATTATGGCGCTTTCCAACGTGTGAGCATCAAATCCAGAACGAGCTGATGGCAATGCGAGCAGCGTCAAGATTCGAAGACATCCAGAGGAACCTTGTCTGCGTCTCCCTTGACTCACATAGATGCCGGACAGGAAATTGGTGAGCGAAACGTAATTAATAATCCAATTCTTTTGAAAATCACTAAATAATGCAATAATACAGTGTTCTGGTGTTTAAAGTTTTTTTTTGATAATGGTGTATTAAGTTGCCTTTTTTTTCCTTTTCTTCTCTCTTGAGTATTAGCAAGTTCTATTATCTTAATTTAAATTTCTGCAATTGCTAAAATTTTGTTGTGGGCCAAGAGCCGTAAAGTTTTGCAATACCTACAGATAAATTCAGCCGACGGCAACTAGAAAAGTTTTTTTTTTGTTGTGTTTTGTTGCAATTTTTCTTGAAAATTTTTATTTTTGCATTTGGGTACTCTGTTCTGCCACAATAATTCAATAACTTTCCTTGAGAAAGGGTCTTTCTCCCTTGAATGTTGGATAAGTGAGTGAAGTCGAGATAAAACTTCGATAATTTTAATTTTTTTTGACTTTCTTGTGATCGAACGTTCCCGACGGTAGTCAAAGTTTGAGATAGTCACACTCCGGTAGTTTTATTTGTTAATAATGTCATCCCTGGTCGATCAAGTTATTCCGCGTGTGGAGAGGGCGACATGCAAGACACTTTCTAAAGCACTGTTGAATAGAGGTATCCAGCCTGATGTAGGTATTGAATCTCTGCGAAGGCAATGCAGACTTTTCAATTCTAACTTATTGTCTGATGTAGGTCAGCGTGACAATCACCCTTCGGAATTGTTAGGTATCCAACGCCCTGATAGCCTCTCGGAAATTAATCCACCTCGTGATAGTTTTGTACCTTCTTGTCCGCCCACTCAAGCCGTGACAATGATAAATACTAATGTTTCCAATGATTTAATTATTACACCGGTTCGTAGAAATTTAGATAGACCCAATCCTACAGTTAGCCAATCACACATTATACATTCGGTAAATTTTAGTTCATGGCCAGTTCAACATTATTCCGGTGTCGAGGATGTTAGGGATTTCTTTTTGAGATTGGAGGAAATTTCCCGAGCTCGAAATTTTCCAGTGGAAAACCTAGGCCCCGCCTTGCCTGAATTTTTGGAGGGAAAAGCACTCACCTTCTACCGGACATTTTATAACAGTGTTAAAACTTGGACACAGCTTAAACAATCGTTTATCAAGCGCTTCGATTTGCCTGATGCTGAAGGCAACAGACGATTGGAAATCTTAACTGCATCACAGCAACCTTTGGAGAGTGCTAGTGATTACATTTCACGTATAACCCTTTTGAATCAGTCCTTACAGTCTCCATTGCGTATGTCAGATATCCTAAAGGCCATCAGAAAAGGATTAGATAGCAGATATGCCAGTGTATTAGTGTCCAGGCGACCGAACTCAATTGCTGAGCTGGATGAAGTTTGCACGGAATTGGAGTGTGTTTCGGTTGCAGTTCCAACCCGTTCTCCCTCTAAAGTTAAGATAGTAAGGAAACACCCTGTTCAATCAATTTCTTCTCAACAGCCTTCTGCTCCTATGATTAAATGTTTTCACTGCGGACGTATAGGTCACATTGCTCGAAACTGCTACTCTAAGTCAGGGCCCAGTGCCAATAATGTTCATTCATTTCAGTTTAGGAAACCCTTCAATCCTGTGCCACACCAACGCTTACCTGACGTGAGTAAACCGCCTCCCCCACTTAGAAATTCAAAAAACGAATAATGAATCCTGCAATTTTCCCGAGCCCAGAGACCTCAGCTCGCGAAAGATTGTCGTGGATTCAGAGTGTTAAATTGTTCTTTTCAACATTGCAGGTCAATAAAGTTTCCGTAATAAACGAGAGAGATCGACGCCCTTATTTGCTATTTTCTATCTCTCAAATACAACTCCGAGCCTTGCTTGATACCGGATCAGCTTGTAATGTCCTAGGGGTCAGTTATATCGGTCTTTTATCGAAATAGGGTTCCGTCCTGAATATTGTCAGCAAAATATTCGTGGGGTTGACAATAATTCCATAAGATCTATAGGTACCATAGTTTTGCCATTATGTTACAACAATAAAATTCAGCATGTTAAATTTGTTATTGTTCCTTCCATTCCTGACCAATTCATTTTGGGTTCACCCTTTCTGGAAAAGTCAGGAATAATTCCTCGTTTGTTCCCCACTAAAACCCATGTTACTGTAGCATCCATATCTGATCAACAGTCGTCTAATGTAGAATCACCTCCAAAATGTCTTAACTCCATAAACGATTTGACAGTGTCGCAGAGGAAAATTTTGGATGACCTTAAGAGTGAATTCGAGAATATTTCTTTTGAGAAGATGGGTTTGGGTAGGACGAATGTAGTTTCTCATGTCATTAATACAGGTGATAGTTTGCCCGTTAAACAGAAATTATATCCAGCTTCCCATGTACGACGAATTCAGATGTGTCAAGAGGTAGATAAAATGATAGCTTTAAAAATAATAGAACCTTCACGTTCCCCTTGGTTAAATTCCTGCTTCTGTGTACCAAAATCCGATGGCACAGCTAGATTCGTTCTCGATCCTAGAAGATTGAATGAGGTCACAGTCTCAGACTCTTATAGACTCCCTAATATCAACCATATGTTGGATAATCTGAGAGACACCAAGTTCTTAACCACCTTAGACTTGAGCTACGGCTTCTGGCAAATTCCTTTGAGTCCAGAAAGCAGACCTAAGACAGCCTTCTATGTAGAATCCAAAGGGATGTACCAGTTTGTTACCTGCCCTTTCGGCCTTAAAAACGTGCCCGCCGAAATGCAGAGAATTATGGATAAGCTTTTCTCCGATTTGGGACAACGAGTATTTAGTTTCCTTGATGATGTTCTGGTTTGTAGTTCAGATTTTGATTCCCATATTTCCACCTTACGAATTGTTCTCCAGCGCTTGAAAGAAGCCAACTTGACAATTAGGCTCAGTAAATCCGTGTTTTGTAAATCATCGCTTAAGTACCTCGGTCATATTATTGACAGGGAGGGAATTCATACGGACCCAGATAAGATTAGTGCTATGAAGAATTACCCAAGACCATCCATCGGTAAAGAAATCCGCTCATTTTTGGGATTAATGTCTTATTACAGGCGTTTCATTAAGGACTTTTCCAAGATTGCTTCTCCCTTGACTCGCCTCACGAGTAATAAATTTAACGGTAAAAAATTCGAATGGTCAAATGAAGCTGAACTTGCCTTCCAAGCCTTGAAACAAGCAATGATTTCCGCTCCAATCCTCAAACCACCAGACTATTCCCTTCCGTATACATTGACGTGTGATGCAAGTGGAGTTTCCTTGGGCAGCTTCTTGTCCCAGAAAGACTCAAATGGAGTAGAATATATAATTGCTTATCATTCACGTAAATTGTCCGGTCCAGAACGAAATTATAGTACCACGGAGAGAGAACTTCTTGCCATAGTAGATTCTATACAACACTTTAAAAGCTATTTAGACGGAGTACACTTTACAGTAGTCAGTGATCACGGATGTTTAAAATACCTAAACTCAATTTCTTCACCTTCTGGTAGGTTAGCCAGATGGGCTTGCCGACTTTCACAGTTTGATTTCACTTTTGTATTTAAGCGTGGCTGCGAAAATAACCTTGCCGACGGATTGAGCCGTATTCCTGTTTCTAGTCTATCTGTTCCAGAACCGTTTGAAAATATTATAGACCCCTGGTACAAAAAAGTGTACAATTCTTGTCTTCAAAAACCCCAATCGTTCACTAATTTTATGATAAATGATGGACACTTGTATCGTTATTCTAGGTATAAAAAAGATTCATTGTCTAACTCTCCCACTCACCTTTGGAAATTGGTTGTCCCTGCGTGTAAGATAGAAAGTCTCATATTGGACTACCATAAGGGAAACTGTCATTCTGGAATGGAAAAAACTTACGAATTTATTTCCCGTACATACTTCTGTAAACGATTATTACCTCTTGTTAGACAGGTTGTGAATGAGTGTGAAATATGCAAGGCCTACAAGTATAATAACCAAATGCCCCATGGTCTTATGAAATACCCTAAAAAAATTGAACGTCCCATGGAAAGTATATCTATGGATTTCATAGGTCCCTTACCGCTGAGTCATAAGCGAAACCGTTACATTTTCACTGTAGTTTGTAATTTTAGTAAAATAACTTGGGCATTTCCTCTCCGAGCCGCTAATACCAGTAGTATAATTCAAATCTTAGAAGAAAGAATCTTTAAAGTCTTTGGAATCCCTCGACAGATTGTTTTAGACAACGGGAAACAGTTTGTTTCTCGACAGTTTAAAGAATTCTTACACTCCCACGGAATAAATGATCTTAGATATAACGCATATTTTCATCCCCAACATAATGTCTCCGAAAGATATAATCAGTCTCTAGTAACCTTGTTGGCAATATTAGTAGAGGAGGACCAACGCAATTGGTGTAAACATCTTCCAAAAATCTGTTCTTGTTTGAATTCTATGACTAACATTGCTACCGGATATTCTCCACATTTCTTGATGTTCGGTAGAGAGTACATTCCCCACGCCTCATTTTATAAGCCACTACAGATAAATCATGATTCCCCGTCTGAAACATTTGATCCCTTAAAACAAAGATTGAATGACATTTCCACCTTAGAAAATCTATATAATAAAGTCTCACAAACGTTAGTACAAGCTTTTAATAAAAATAAGGACCGTTATAATTTGCGTCGTAAAGACATATTCTTGTCAATTGGTCAGCTGGTATGGAGAAGATCTCATTATCTCTCAAATGCTTCCCAATATTTTTCAAAAAAATTAGCTCCTCGCTTCATTAAGTCTCAGGTAGTACGTAAAATATCAAGAACAATTTTTGAACTAAAGGATTGTGATAGTGGATCCATCGGTAGGTTCCATACGAAGGATATAATAAAGTTGTAGTTTAAGTTTTATCATATCTTGATTTATGGTTAAAGGGCTCCTGAGGACCCGTTCCCATACGTTTATTATCTTTTAACACCCTGACTAGTCTCGTACAGTCAGAATCATAAGTCAAATTGGGCTCACCCCAATACATGTGAATTTTGTTTAACAAAGAAATTCTAATCAAAGTATATTCAGAAATCCTAAGTGTGCCTCCTGGAACCCAACCTTCTGTTGGCTATTCATTTGGGAGGAGCAGAGCGAGAATTCCAAGTATACGATGCTACTTGGCATCTCTCTTCCTTGTGGTCCAGTATAATAGCTTACTTCTTGCTTCAGGCTATCATATTGGGACAACCCACGTTTAAATACTGTTTTACCCGGTAAGAAGCATGATCTCCACCTTTTTTATTAATTTTTTTTTGTTGCACTAAGTGTAACTTCATGTTTTTATTAATTATTTTTTTCGTCTAACGACTTGAACTCGGTACGCCTTCTCATTAGATTACCGTGTTCCATGTCCGAGGATGTAGGCTAAGCCATGAAAGACTTCTTTTGATTATGAGAATTCCAATAACATATCTTCTATACCACCCACATACCTGTAGGTTGTCGAGTGATTTTTATAATTAAAATTATCTCAAACAATTTGTAGAAGAATTACGTTCTAAGTTCCTTTTTGTGACTATAGTAAATGAAATGCTTCCCAGAAATCTTAATAAATGAATGTTACGACAGTGCGTTGCGCCGCTCCGCTTTTCATATTGCAACTTCACATCACTAACAAAAATGTGTGTTCCCCCCTTCATTAATTATTGGTTTTTCACTCATTAATCGTGCTGCGCTCTCGACACACAGCCCACACAGACCATCGAGTAAGCGAGATGTCATGATTAAAACCTGCGCGAGAGTGAAACAGACGTATGTTTCCTTCAATGTTTCTTCATGCGGCTGCGGTGTGTTGAACTGCACTGCGCTCCGCCCGGACCGCGCTCCGCTCTGATGTTACTGACCTACGACAATAATCGTGCTCCCCCCAACCCGAGTAAGCGGGGAATTATATTTTTACACGCGCGACACATTATATCGGCACTATTCATCAATTCCGTTGTTTAGAGATGCAGTGGTGACTGGACAGTATGCATCTGCGTATTTCGAATATTTTCTGGTGTAGTTTCAAACACTGTGGATGTTCTGAGTGTGTGTCTTTCTCAACTAACCTGTGTCCTAGAAGCGCGTCAGAATATCGACTCTTTTCATAGATTCCCCACTAATATTTTTTTTTTTGTCGAATGCGTTTTGTTTACTGGGTCAGTGTAATTCTAGGTGTCCTATATAATTTCTAGTTTGGTATTGAGCACTGATACTATTCTGTGTTGTTGTCTTTCGCTTCTGCGATTGTTAATATTTTTTTTTTTGGACGTTAATTGTAGTCATGATTTATCCACATGGAACTATTCCTTCTTCATGATATTACCATAATCGTAGTAATACCTTCTATATTGTTTTGTTACATACAGGGTCAAATTAGTTATTCTCTTCTTTTTTTTTTGAAATGCTCTATTCAGTTCACCTAGATCTAATCGCACCCGTTAAGAAAATTTGTGCGAATCATAAATTTGGTACACTCTCAACCTTCCTATTTTTTTTTTGAGAGCTGTAAATGAGCGAAGCACACTTGTGAGAATGTGTGTTGAAGGAATTTTTTTTTTGTACATTTCTGGTTATGCCAGGCTTGTAAATCTGTGCTATGATGAGCGCAATAATAAACTTTGGTACACTCTCAACCTTCCTAATTTTTTTTGAGAGCTGTAAATGAGCAATGCACCCTTATGATAATGTGTGTTGAATGAAATTTTTTTTTGGTACATTTCTGGTTATGCCAGGCTTGTAAATCTGTGCAATAATAAGCGCTATCTGATGTATAAATAACATCTTTCGTCACAGCATTGTTGGCTTAGAGCAAACATCAATTTCAATGAATTTTTTTTTTGTGTTCCTAATTAAGGCCACAAATCTTCTTAATTATTAGTTAATATTTTAGTCGACTCATAACGTTAGTCTACTGATAATTTGTAGTTACTACTTCTCTAATAATCTTAGACAATTTTTTTTTGAGTTGCAACTCGTTTTTTATTATTTAAGTATATTCTTAACCTTTCTATTCGATTGAGATGAGGACGCTCGGATCAGTCTTATACAACTTTGGCATACTCAAATCTTTCTCTCTTGTCAAGAGGTAAGATAATATTTTTTTTTTGCTGTTTTGGTTTATTATTGGAATTTTCCTAGTTTATTCCACGTATTTTTCCCAAACTAGGTGGCGCTCCAAAACTTAGTATTGTGTCCTAATTACCAGGACAACAGCTAGCATGAAGTTTAACATCTCTTCTTACTTGTCGATCCGTAATCTTTGGGCAACGGATACCTTTCTTTTATATATAATTTTTTTTTTGAAGTGAATTTCTTTCTTTGCAGGATACTCTTATGCAATTGTAAATGATATAATAATTTTTTTTATGTACAAACACCAGAACATTTAAATTAGTTCTCTCCAAATCTTTGAGCTACAAGCTAACCTTAGGAGTGCTCTTAAACTAATCAGTGAACAGTGAAACTAAATCAGTGGACATTTCTCACTTTGAGAAATGTTATGGGCATTTTAAAATCAAAATTAATAATAATCTAAGTGAGCACAATCAGATATTCTTAAGAGATGTCCTTGATGAAGGAAAAATATTGTACAATATATTTTTTTTATTTATATTTTTTTTATGTTTATGTTTACTATACTGTCACCTTCTACTTCTTGACAGTTGGATTGTTAATTGTATTAATTAATTTTAATAATTTTTTTTGTGGAATTATTGGATTGCAGTCTCTGCTTTGAACCATTATTTAATAAAAAATTTTTTTGTGTTGTTTGTCTAACCGTGTGATAGTAATTATTGATGACTAAATCTAGGAGTGAGAGGTTATGAATGAAGGCCGTTAGGGATGGATGAATAGGTAAGAAAGGGTGACAAACAATTTACCAATCTAGGTTCTACTCTTCATGAGGGTTGTCCCATACTTCCACAATCAAATTTTCTTCTCATGCCATCTTTAACTCCTTATCTATATGTATGAGAATATAAATTTTTTTTAATTTTGTTTTATACCTAATTACTAAACTAGGGTATCTATCTTTGGTATACCCCTTACAACTTTAGAACTCTTGAAGTTAAATGTTCAAGGATTATTCTAAATTCCTTGATCCTACCTTATTGGATCAGTTACTCCTTAAGAGATTTTTATGTACTCAAAATCTTCTTTTTTTTTCTTTTTTTTCTTTTAATAACTAAAAATCGATTTGTAGCATGTATTTTTGTTATAAAGCTTCACCCGTCTCATAGTACGGAATATTATTTTTAAATTTCAGATATTGCTATGCATACCTACCCCTATACTAACAGGTATGCATCTATATATAATTTGGTTTCTGTTGAACGCGAGTGTAGGCACGTAATCCACAAGTGCTGTTGCCAAATGTTAATATTATTGCACGAGTGCAAGTGGGATGGATGCCTATGCATTTCACTCACTCACTTTCTCTCCACCCCTTTTTTAATTATTTGCGACGCAGATTATATTCCGAGGTTGTCAGACGTTCGCTACTGAGTATGGTGAATGTGAGAGGCAGATATCTTCCATCTCTCTCACCCATGGTCACATGATCAAGGACCTGTTGACTCAAGTAGAAACGACCGTTAAGTATTTTTCCTTTGTTTCAAAATTGCATTCTTTAAACTCACTTGGTGGGAATCAGACGTATAAATTTTGGAGTACTCCCTGATAGTTGGAGAAACTCAAACAATTTTACCGCGATTTCCTTAGAATCCAACCAATTATATTCATAGATACGAAAAGTGATTATTATTGTTGTTTTTAAAAGAATAAGCAAACTTTTTTAATTGATTGTAAATTTGATACAATTACTGTTGTGAATTACGTGAAAAATCTGAACTTTTGTATATTTTCCAATTTCCTGTTAAACGCAATAAACAAGTGTTTCTTAAATTATCTAACAACATCTTTGATTAAAAATCATCATCTCCTCCTGGATCGAACTTCCAAAGACCAGAGAGTTCGGAGTCCGCTCTACCAACGCTAGCCGAGGCAAATATACATGGTTAAAAGAAGAAGAGAAACTGAAGCAGATCCGACTCCGAAGAAAACCCGTAACAGCATATATACATACCTACAGTGGACTCTAATAGTTAACTAGTGCGTACAGGTATATAGAGCTGTAAAGTACAGTGGAGTCAAGCTTAACCATGACGGACCTGGAACCGTTTCAAACATCCTTTCTCACTCCGAGATCACCGGTGAGTAAAGGCAGTGAAAATGAGGAAGAGGACCTCCAAGACCAGGAGGAAGCCACTGTGAGACCAGCAGAAGAGACCAAAGAAGAATTTCCTTGCGAAATTATTAAACGGTCCACAAAATTGTTAAACAGCATCAAACAGACTATCATGGAAACTAAAGGCAAAATTAGCGCTGTTGGACGAACTGAGCTCTGCAGCAGATTGGACGAGATATGTGGTCTAATGTTGGGCCTGTATGGGGAGAACTGCACACTCAGGGGAAAGTTGGAAGCAGTAAACCCTCTAATAGAGACTCTAAAGGATGATGTAGAGGATATCAAGAAAAATACTGCACCAGAAGGTCCCAATATTGCCAACAGAGAGTTTACAGGCATGGCAGCTTGGGGACATGACCAAGGAGAGCACGGGATCATAGTTAAAGATCTGAGAAGGGAACCATCTGAGAGCGACCTAAATACCATAATGAAAGAGATAACTGCAAATATAAGACTGTCTGAATATGGAATAGCCGTAAAGGGAATGAGGAAGACCAAACAAAACCATCTCCTGATCTTGTGTCCGACGTCTACTGATTCAGAAGTTTTGAAGGACATAATTAACGAAAAATTTTCCAAAAAATATATAGCGGAAAGAATTAAGAAAAAATGGCCAAGAGTCATTATAAAAGATGTGAGTAACGAATACGCCAGAGAGCATCTGTACCATGACCTGAAGGGACAGAACCAACATCTAAGGGACACAATGGACAAGTTGAAAGATGTAAAGATTATAAAGGATATTCATACTAAGCGAGATAGCTCAACACACCTTCTCATTGAAGTCAGTCCTGAGTTGAGAAAGAAGATGATACAAAATGGCAAGGTTAATGTAGGCTACCAAAGACTGGTGGTGGCAGAAGATGATCCGGTAGTCCGATGTTATCACTGTCTACGAATCGGGCACATAGCAAAATTCTGTCGAGATAAGGAAAGACCGCCGAGATGTTCACACTGCTCGGAGGAACACAGCTATAATAAATGCTGCAAGAGGAACACCGCCCCGGTCTGCATAAACTGCCAGAGAGAAAATATGACGAGGGGAAAAGAAAGAAGGGATGATCACTCAGCAATGGACAGGAAGGAGTGTCATTACTATCATGTTATGCAGAAATTGGCGAGAAATAAATATGAATACTGACTATATTATTATGTTGCTTATGTTACTGAAATGTTTTCAATGTGTGGTAAAGAGGACTATAATATTGTGTTTGTTTTCTGTGAGATATTGCTGATGAGTCACGTGATGGTGGTTTGTAGTTGTTTTGTGTGTGTGTTGTTGGGTGTTGTAAAAGTAGAACGTAGGACGGACAGTGTAATACCGAGTAAAACGGAACACACTGTACTTGCGGATGTTTACAACTCGGGACGGTACGTACATTTTATTGTCACAATGGTATATCAAAATTTGTTCAGATCGCGACCGGTGAAATGTAAAAAACATCCAAGTTGTATTGCACGTTTGAACAAAAATATAGTTTTAAAAAAAAATTGGTTTCGTGATGACACGATGAATTTAATGAATGTCTTATATTTTGATTTTTATATAGTAAATAATAGACCCTGTGCTATATATCATTTAAATAACAGTGAATATCGTAAAATGTATTGTGATGTAGTATACCCGGCTGATATGTGTTTTCGAAGTAAAAATTTGAAAGTTGCTCTAAGTGTCTTAGATAAATTAATATTGGAAAGAATATCGTACGCAGTGAAATACTACCAACATGTTTCTATAAATATTGTGACTGCGAAGCTATATTGCATGGTATATCTTAGGTGTACAGTGTACACTTGTGTTCTGTGTGTATATTCTTTGCGAATTATTTGAGATAGATAATCATTTGTGCAGTTTTGTGTTCTATGTTTATACTATGGATGAAAGGGAAACGATAATAATTATTGTTTGCGTCCCGCGTTTTATGAAAGCTGAAGAACTGTTCTTGGAAATTTATATACTGATTGTTTTTTGCGAAAATATTTGTGGATTAATTTGTGGCGGTAAATATGTGGGCGGTATTTTTTGCTTTTCTGAAGTCTTTGTGATGCTTAGTGAGTGCTCTGATCCTGTCTTCGCGGAAGATGAGACGGTAAGTACTTTTGAGAAGTTTACAGTATTTTTGCGGAACTTAACATTGACCGTAGATATTTTAATAACCGTATAACTTGGACTATGTACTGACTCAGATAGACGAACAAATATCAATAAGGGAACATGTCTGCGAAGACATTGCTCGTTGTAGTGATTTATTAATGAAAATTAAAAGCAGTCTTTTTGTTTTGCACCTCAATATTAGAAGCATTCATAAAAATATCGATGAATTTATTGCAACTGTAAACCAACTTAGTAAACGCCCGGATATCATAGTGTTAAGCGAGGCTTTCGTCAGTGACGGTTCGCCGGTATACCCCATCACGGGCTACAGGTGTATAACAACTGAAACGTATATAAATAAAAACAGTGGTTTAGTAATATACATCAGTACCAAACTGGAAGTGACAGATGTCAAGGAGCACCCACTGAACGATAGTAACTGTTTAGAGATTTATGTCAGATACCATGGAAGTAGGTTTCGTCTAGTGGCAATTTATAGGACACATAGCTCTGATTTGAAAACGTTTATTGAACAACTAACTCGATTGTTGGGAGATAATAGGGGTGATTTCTGTATTGTGCTTGGAGATTTTAACGTACAAATGAATAAGCAACTAGATGACCCACTAGTAGCCCACTATATTGACTCCATGACTGAACTAAATTTTAAGTCATGTATCAACGAATCCACACGGGAATGTGCAGGTCAAATACCATCATGTATAGACCACATATGGACGAATTTAGGACTGCAAAAATTAAATACCATACAAGCTGCGGTTTGGAAAATGGGAGTGACAGACCACCACGCCACTATGCTATTATACAATGGTGAGAGAGAGACAATGAGCAAAGAGGACGTCACGAGCACCAAGAAGATATTAAATATGGACAAATTAGTCAACATAATTAAAGCGGAAAAATGGGAAATATTACTGAACGAGACTGATGCTCAAAAGGGCTTCGAACAGTTTCATAAAACACTAAGCAATGCCTTGCGAGAGGCGACCTCAACGGTTTTACGAAAAATTAATTCAAAGCAGAGACGTCTTAAGCCCTGGATCTCGCCTGCGATCGTAAACTCCATCAGACGTAGAGAGAAACTACTCATAAGAACTAGGAAGAATCCGGATAATATGGCAATGAAGCAGGAATTTATATCATATAGAAATAGACTACACAGGATTATTAAAGGATGCAAACGTGATTATTATAAGGAAAGAATAAATAACGCTAATGGCAATCAAAAGGAAATCTGGAAGGTTGTGAATGACACATTTAAGAATAATAAAACTAAGTCCAACACAAGCTACATCGTGGATGAGAACTTGGAACTGGTCAACATTGAAAAGGAACCTAAGCGTTGTGCCAATATATTTAATGAATTCTTCTCAACAATTGGGGAGAAAATGGCGAACCGAATCAATGTGACAACGAATATTGGAACAAATGAACACTCTGATAACGGTGAGAAATGGTCATCCTTCGATCGAATAAACCCAGAAGAGGTGGACCAAGCCATAAATGACTTGAAGAATGGTTCATCGCCAGGCTTCGATGAAATAACTGTGAGTATCATTAAAAACCTTAAAAAGTACATAATAAAACCATTGCAATACCTTATTAATATCAGCTTACAGAGTGGAACTTTCCCTAATATATACAAAAAATCAATTATTATTCCGATATATAAAACAGGTGATCCGCAAAATGTTAGTAACTTCCGACCAATTTCCCTCATATCAAACATTGCAAAGATCATTGAAAAGATTGTGAAAAAACAGCTGACAGATTATTTGTACAAGAATAGATTATTTGATAAACATCAGTTTGGATTCGTAAAATCGTCAAATACCCAAGATGCCATTGCTAGGCTTACCTCAATTGTTTATTCTTCATTGGATAGGAGTGATAAGTGTGCTGCAGTCTTTATAGATCTGAAAAAAGCATTCGACAGCATCGAACATTGTCGCCTTATAAATAAAATGAGTAGAATGGGGATAGGAGGAAGTGTGTTGAGCTTCTTTAGATGTTACCTAAAGGGACGACCTCAGTGCGTCAAGATAAATAACACTATTGGTGACAGTACGGAGACAGTGTTCTCTATACCGCAAGGAACGGTCCTAGGCCCACTGTTGTTCGTGATGTACGTCAATGATATTTTCTCGCAGACTTTAAAAGGACAAGTAATATCGTATGCCGATGATACAGCACTTGTTGTAAGCGCTGGAACATGGAGCCAAGTTGAAGTACTAATTGATTCGGATATGAATATGATAAAGACATGGTTAGATAGCAATTCCCTCACAATGAATGCTGACAAGACATTTATTCTACCTTTCTCTATAGGAACTGGATTTCTTCCAGGTAACCTTGACGTAACGGTTCACTCCAACGGACTGTCGAGGGAGAACCACACATGTAATAGCGACTGTAAAAAGCTTGAAACAAAGGAAAGTATTAAGTATTTAGGCATTACCTTAGATAAAAACTTAAAGTGGAAAAAACAGATAGATGTTGTTGTCAAGCGTATTAGAAAATTGACTTATGTTTTCTTTGAGGTCAGAAATCATTTGACAGTTAGGCAATTATATTCAATATATTACGGGCTGGTACAATCGCTCCTGCAATATTCAATCACCAGCTGGGGGGCGGCCTACTCCACAAGCTTGAGTTGCATAGAAGTAGCACAGAAACTGATCATTAAAATCATAATAAATAAACCTAGAGATTACCCCTCAGAAAAAGTGTTCAAAGAATGTAAAGTCCTTAAATTCAACGATCTGTTTAGACTAAGCTCTATATTACAAGTATTGAAGGAGCCAGAATTTCATTACTTTATCACCGGGAATAGGACTAGGTGTGAATACATGTATAGACAGACCAAAAGAAATACCACTTTTGCCCAGCATCACTTCACGTATTGTGGGGAAAAATATTTTAATGAGCATTAGGGAGATAGAAAATTATGGACATTTGTTGCGATCAATAAAACATTATTATAAAGAAAAATATATTTTTAATGAATGAATGAGGGAAGACGTGAATGCATTTTTGTTGTCAATTCTTTTCTTTTTTTTTGTGTTTTTTGTTTCTGTTTTGTTTAAGCGGGAGTTGATCGGGTCCTCTGGTTGGGTATGTTGGAGACACATGTAAAGGGAATGTGATTGTTGTTTTGAATTGTTGTCCTCGTCTGTGTTTTTGTTGTGTTCTTTGTTGTTTTAATTATATCTTCATGAATACCAAGGCGCAACCTCTCTCTACACAAACTCTCTAGAGTTTTATGAGAGAGGAAGAAATTGTTAATACCTATATGAATATATAAAAATGAATATAATGTAAATTATAATTATTGTAAGAATTTGATTGAATAAATAAAATAAATAAAATAAATTTACTTACTCGCCATACATTCGATTCGAGAAAGAATTGTGCGAAAACATCAGTTTTTCCATAAAAAAAAAACCAGCATACAACAGCCCAATACCGATTGATATTAAGAAAATTAGAGATTAATGTCAGTACATTCCAGACATACATAAAGTTTTTTTTTTAATATAGTAGAAAACTGCCCAAATACCCGCGGTTATAATGAAAATAGTGACTAATTTATAAAGATGTTTTGGAAATTTTTACCCATTTTTATTTACATTCCAACGGTTAGTCCTGAAAGGGAACATGACCCCCTTTTTTTTAACTTAAAAAAAAAATAAAAACCGAACACAAATTTGATAAAAAAAACTTTTGTATTCGATGTATTATACCAAATACCAATTGTACCTACCTATATAAAAAGAGAAAAAACAATATTATTTAATTTTATAAAATAAATAGTTTTTTGTGTCTACTGAATAATTTGGTCTGTGTGACTTGTTCCCCTTCTTAAATAACCGATTCAATTATTCCCGACAGACGTTGTCCTGTGTTCCTGACCAACCGACAGTTCCTGTCAAACATAAATTTAATTTCAATTTTTCAAATTTGGAAATAAAAATTATGTTGTTAAAATACTAAAAAGGTTACCTACTTAGAGTTTTCCTTTGTTGCTTTTGTTTCGAGCAATCATTTTCAGGACTCAACCGTAGCGGCATTCAATTATCCATAAACTAAAAATCCATGCTACCATGATGTAATATTTATCTATGGAATTAGTATACCATAGACAATAACGTCATTATTTTCTTTTTTCTATACCTACGAATAGCTCTTGCCTTGTTTAATAACAATTAACAATAGGTACTAACTTGTATTTCTCAATCATGAATGACGAACCTCGGAACCTATAGTCTCAATTATTAAGGTGGTACGCAACAATATTTAAAAAAAAAGATTATTCGGAGTTCAATTGGATAAGGAACCCATTCGTTTCGGTTCTGGATAGTGTTGGTGAAAATTTAAGTGTGAGTGAAAAGGAATCTCTGATAGAAATATCTTACGATGGAGGTTTGCAAGCGAAATTCAACAAAGTAGAGCTGTGTGAATTTTGGCTAAAAGTTAAAAATGAATATCCATCGCTGTCCAGAAAAGCATTACTGTTTCTGATTCCATTTACAACGACGCATCTCTGTGAGAGCGGAATTTCTGCTATGTTGATAATAAAAAACAAAAATATCGCAATAAGCTTAACGTAGACCCCAATTTGCGCTTAAAATTAACTTCAACTGAGCCGGATATTTCCTATCTTGTCTCGAACATGCAGCACCATTTTTCGCACTAAGAATATTGTTTTTTTCCCTATAATTAATAAATGATAATGTCATAAACAGTTGTTGCAGTTTTTATTACTTTACCATTTTGAAGGTATTTTTAACAGTTACAGTTCCAGTGGTACGCTACTGATTTATAATTTCGCGTGTGGTACGCGAAATTAAAAGTTTAGGAACCACTGAACTAGGGGAAAAAGAAATTTAATCATTCTTAATGAATGCATCTGTTTGCAAAACTGAGATTGAGAAGTCATACGAGTGTGATATTTGCAATAAAAAGTTTACGTATTCAAGTATTTTGAAGAAACTGATATGCGAATTCATAGTGGAGAAAAGCCATACGAGTGCAACATATGCAATAAACAATTCAATCAACGAAACCATTTGAAGAGACATCATAATATGCGAATTCACAGTGAAGAAAAGCCATACGAGTGCAACATATGCAATAAACAATTCAATCAACGAAACCATTTGAAGAGACATCATATGCGAATTCACAGTGGAGAAAAGCCATACGAGTGCAACAATACATATGCAATAAACAATTCATTCAACGAAGTAATATGAAGAGACATATATGCTAACTCACAGTGAAGAAAAGCCGCACATTTGCATAAATTTGCAATAAAAAGTTAACCCTATCAGAACGTTTAAAGACACACATGCAAATTCACAGTGGTGAAAAGCCATACGAGTGCAACATAATATCCAAGAAACAATTCAATGTACGAAATAATTCGATTTCGAAGAGACATGTGCGTTTTCTCACTGGACAAAAGCCATACGAGTGCAACATATCATTATTTAATAAAAAGTTTAACTTATCAGGACGTTTAATGCTGAAAAATCAGAACAATAGTTATTAGGTACCTATTAATCATTGTTATTTGCTTTAATTGACTGACGTAAAAGCGAAACGAAAGATACCGAAGTACTTACAGCAGTCGCAGTCCCAAGTATCCCATTGCATTAATTGGACGAGTCAGAGCGACCTTGAATCCTCTATCGTCAGTCGTTAGATGGGAACCCCTATTCCAAGTCTCCGTGACATTTACGTTGGCGTGAAGTAACACAATTTTATATGGAAACGTACATAGCTCCCCTACAGAATACTTTAGTAAGTTCCGCAGCCACTACTAAATTCCCGTCTAAAACTTACATTAGTGAGTAATATTCCGAGTAGGGGTTCTGGTATTCATTATTTTTCAAGCGTGCATTACGCTGCACGAGTTTCAAATACCTAGATGTTTTTTTTGGGTGGTCAATTTATTCTTTCAAAAAGAATTAGCTATATTGGTCCGGCTAATTAGAAAGATAATAGGGAAAATAGAGATACACCGGATACATTTTTATATTAATTTTAATAGAGATTATAATATAAAAATGCATGCCGAATCTTTAGGTGGACGTAGGTACGTAATCTTTTGTCTGGGAGCTCAGAAGGTATTGTATAATGATTTAAAAAGACGACGCTGGCGCCAAATCACTCAAATGGGTGCCTTCTCAGTCCCACCTCCTCATCTCATACTTTTCTTTCCCTTTCTTTACTTGTTTACCACCGCATCACGAATGAGTCTATACTTCGACAAAACCAGTGGAGGCTCATCACTTCCACCATTGTGGAGAGGGGATGGACTTGGCTGGGATACGCGTTAAGGATGGCGAATGAAAGTCGGCCGATGAGAGTTAGGTGGTGGATTTTATATGAATTTGATTCGGTCTATTGATTAAGATTTTATTCTTAGTACTTAGTTTAAGAACTAAATTCTTTTAATTCTTTAATTCAGTGTGAGTATGTATAACAGATGACATAAATATTACCAATATAAAATATTTAAGTTTTGGAAAGTTCATTATTATGAATTAAATAACACACAGATGCACTTTCACTTATTATAAATTTTGTCACTTAAAATCCACCACCTAATTCTCATCGGCTGACTTTCATTCGCCATCCTTAACGCGTATCCCAGCCAAGTCCATCTCCTCTCCATAATGGTGGAAGTGATGAGCGTCCACTGGTTTTGCCGAAGTATAGACTCGTTCGTGATGCGGTGGTACCGTCTTATACTCAAAATTCTCCTTAGGCACTTCGTTTCGAAAGCGGAGACTTTTTGTGCCTGGGCTTTGGTCAGGTGCCAGTCCCCACACCCTTACAGGAGAATGGGCAACACACACGCATCAAACAGTTTACATTTTGTGTCGACACTAAACGCCGACGCTTTCCATATCTTGGTCACGTTGGTAAGGGCGCCGGAGCTCAGCCGCGAGGTCACCAGTGGGGGTAATAGTTGCACCCAGGTACTTAAATTAGATACAGAACACTCCCTCTTTACATGCCAGCCTTATGGAGGGCTTCTGCCCTATGTTATGTTTGTGCGGTATTCCATAATGCCAAACGTGAGTCGCTGCAACCTTATAAATTTATCGGTCATTTAGATAACAATAGAAGTACCCTATGCACAATACAATATTTTAATTGTACCAATTGAAACAATCAATGGTCGCACATTGATTTGTTTCTACACACGCCAATATAACATAGGGATATGTGATAGTATTGAATATGAGTATACTGAGTTGACTACTATATTAACGTAATGTATTTTAATTAATCAACCTCGGTAGCCTAGTAGTATAGGCGTGGACTTCAGATCAAGAGGTCCCGGGTTCGATTTCCGGTCGGGTCAGAGTTTTTTTCACTTGAAATTTCTACCCGGGGTTGACCTGTCTCAGATTGGACGGGACCGGTTGACTGGAAACAATTGCCTCAAGCAATAAGTTCCGCCGGCTGTACTGACACCTTTGTATAGGTAAGTGTTCATTTATTAATTTATTTATTATTAGGTCCGGGTAATTTACTTATAGCCTGTTCCCACTTGTCAGGTTTGTGTGTGTCAGGTCCGATTTTTATCCGTGCGATCTGGTGGAGGTATATTATCTATAGAGCTGGGCCCTGTTCCACCATCATATTTTCCATGTTTTTTTTTTCAAGTTTTTCCATGTTTTTCAGTTTTGTTCCACCATGGACACTATTCATTAAAAACTTTGCGAATCAATTGAAAAGAATATGTTGACGTTTCAACTTTGCGTCAACTTAGATCAGATACCACTATAAATACAATTGCAAAGAGTTTTCCAATAATCTAGACGAAATGCGAAAATTTTGTTTTTGTGATTGATTGAAGATTGCTAGGCGATTTAAGCATACATAAGTATGATGGTGGAACGGGTATCTGTTAACACCTATTCTGGGCGAGATCGTTACCGGCTCAGTGTAAACAGTTCCATAAAAAACGTTCGATCACCCGGAAAAAATCGGACCCGGCACGCGAAAAGCGTACTAGGCCGTGGCAAGCGTATAAATCTAGCATTATCAAAGCCAGCAGTTGGTTTATGCAACATTTACACGCTTGCCACCGCTTGGCAAGCCACCACAAACGCTCGGACGCCATTTACACGTTGGCTTACGTTTGCCGTATATTTCCTTTGAAGGCAAAATCAATCTTCTCATTCTCAATAATCGATGGTGGATTACCTTCATTTAACAGTTAATCAAATTTTTCGTGCTTTGAAATTTACGCATGAGCATTATTTTGTGTATGGAGGTACAATGATGATACAATTTTCATATGCGCAGATACGATTTCATTGTATTGATTGTATTATCAATGAATAATATCTACTTAATATTAATACCGTAAGTGATTGTTATCGGAAACAAAACAATGCATGCTTGTTGCATATTATTTCCGATCACTTCAATCTATTAACTGCTATAATACTTGCATAGATATAATGAGAAATAAGAGGGTACTCTATAATCGTACTCGAAATAATTCAAGACTCTGCACTACCTAACACCTGTCTTATGGAAAAGCTGTTCATTAAAATCTCTCTTAACAAAAGTTGTGCTCCAACAAAGGAAATAGGCATTAAAGACGAGACATTAACAAAAATGGATATATTCATATCCTGGCGCCAAATATATGACTGCAGTCGCAGTCTTTAAATTTGGTTGCTCTCTTGTTCTTAATAATTTCCAACTTTTATCTCTATATTTCATTAATTATTATTAAATATCTACTTGTTGTGTAGGTACATGAGATTTTTCGACATGTTGGACATGTCGAGAATTCTCATGATTGGGAGTTTCGGAGTCTTAGGTACATTGCCACCTAATGGAGAACGTTGTTAACGTAAAGTGATCACACTAAGCCAGCCTTCGAAATAACAGTAGAAGACGGTCGTAGGCACGTAGGCCCGTAGTGGTTTGTTCCATCTAAAAATCGAACATCAGTAATGAATTTGTTAGGGTCATTAGTTTTTACATATTCATCTCTTAATAAAGCCTCGGCTACCCAGTTATAGCCGCTGACTTCTCGACAAGAGGTCCCGGGTTCCATTACCTACCAGTGAGTGGGTGAGGTCAGAATGTTTTAAAGTGTTTTCCCCTAGAAATCCTTTCGGGGCCGGGGGTTGGCCTGTATCAGATTGGAAGGGACCGGTCGAGTATAATAGTAAGATCGCAATGAACTGGCAAACGGGGACATATAATCCCAATTCTTTTAGTGAAGGAGTGCGGTTATATTGTGCATCGATCGACTATATTTTGATAGAAAAAAAATCATTAAAAAATAAGGTACTTACCTATTCTGCATCAACAACTCGAAATCATTCAATGTGAACCTGTCTCTGTTTATTTCGTTTAGTAGTTTTGCTTGTTAATCGATTACTTATGTGATTATTTCAGGAACACCCCACTTTAGGGGTAATAAGCCAAAAAGAAGAAAAAGAAATATGACATAGCATCTTGGTTGTGACCACTCGTGTTGCCCGGCTACTATTTTGTTTGTTTACAAAATTTTGTTACGAAGTGACATCCTCATAGATAGCAGACGCGGATATAATATTTTTTCATAAACAAAATTAAAATCGTTGTGGACGTGATTTTGCGAAGGAATTTTTATAAATAAGAATGTAAAATATTATTTTGTGATTTGGTATTAAAAGTCATCAACATGTCCATCAAAAAATCCCTACAGATTCGACATTTGAGATTTCGAGGTTTTGATTATACACCTAATATTCGCCTAGGTATCCAGGCCTTGACATTCCACCGTGATAATGGAATCGTATGGACACTGAAGCGTGTGTGTAACCATTCGTACACAATGTACCTACATCGAGGCTTATGACATCACGTACGTATTATACAAAACCATTTTGTGGCTGATATGACACGTCGGCCACTCAACGTATCTAAAGTATTGCCCTGAAAGTAATTTGCCTTAATTGATTTTTTTTTCGTCGGAAATTCTGGGGAGATTCGGCAACATGAAACCCAACAGGATTACCTATACGTATACATAGGATGAAACAATCAAATTCTGTTAAAAAAAGACATCATAGATCCCCATTTCTCTTTATCACGTGAATTTCTGGACCAGTTAGGTTAGGCACCTACATATTTCGCTAATCCTATATACCTAGTTGTGTTTGTTATTCTCAGAAAAAGTTTCGTATTAGAAAAGGAAAATGCCGTATTAGTCCGATTATCATCGCAAAGGAATGATGTTATGGTGAGGGGTGTTTATTTTACTGTTAATAAACAAATCCAATCCAATCCAAAGTCCCTTTAGGACCCATTTTAGGGGCATAGGGAGGCAACAAGAGCTCTCCATTGCGCTCGATCTTACGCAATGTTTATGACCTCCTCCCACACCATGTCCAAATTCCTCAGCTCCGCTTAGTGTTAAGGATGCCGAATGACATTTGGCCGAGGAGAGCGCTGTTCTCCCTCCCATTAGGGTCTCGAAGACCAGGAAGACCCTCTCATAATAAATAAATAAATAAAATAACGCGACCCCGAATTTTACGCTTCTCTTACGAACCGCTCGTAACTGAAAGTCTTCAGAAGATTTCAAATATCTGTGTTCGTCCTCAGTCTTTCGTCCACTCACCAGTATTTTACTAGTCCCATAGTCAGCATTTATGACACCCACAGTTTGAATTTTATATTCAATCTTTTAGATACTACCTTCATTTCATTTATCTATTTTCCGACTTATCTCTAAAGTTAGACTTGATTTTGATTCTTCTTTATCACTGTACACTGTACTTCCTTTCCGTTCACGTAGTTTGACAATCGCTGTGACTGTCGTTGCTATCATGAGCTGTTGATCGTTGCTAATTATGAATGTTTGATCTTATCACGAATATTAAAGTCGATATAGCAAATCGCATTGAACATGACATCATTGATTTATTTACACCAGACGTAGAACTCAAGTGCAGCTAATTAGACAAAATAGTTGTTAGATTTGTTATTCAATATCAATTCAAGGAAGAGGCAGACAGATGCGATTTTATCTGATTCTTATTCTCAACATTACCTATTTAGTTCATAGCAAGTTGTAGTATTTATTTAAACTCTTTTGACGTGCAGAAATTCTGGCATCTCTCATAATACTAATGGAGATTTTTAAGAATACGTCCACATAGGATTTTATAGTTTATGTATAATTCTGTCGTGATGTTCTATTGTTCTACCTACATTGTAGTAAAGTCAGAATTATCGTAACTTTAAAAATGTGTCTACAGCTACACTGCAGAATGTTTACACCCAGTTATTATGAAAATTTAAAGGGATTTATTTTTATTTTCAGAAACCTCTCCTGCATAGGACCACCAGATTCAGCAGTAAGGATATGATAATTCCCATATCTCGGCGATCAACCGAAAGTGTCGATCCGTATGCCTTACATTTTCCAACTTGGCTGACCGGCGAATGGGGCATGTGGCAGCTAAGGACCGTCGTGCTCGTTTATTTGTTGAAACTTCCCGCCGCATGGTGCATGGCGTGTCTCATTTTTACCGCTCCGTTTCCCAAACCAGGAGATGTGGCGTGTGATGTCGACACTGTCTTGTCTAGTAAGTATGTATATACAAATGATCCAACTGATGGCTTTAGTGACAAATCTTTCAATCCACATAAACTTCTCAATAATAATATGACCTTTGTTAACGAAGAGTTTGTATAAGAGTATATTACTTATATCATTTATGGTCCTCAAGTAGTCGTTGTCATTCCACCTTGTCAGCCTTTCTGCATTTTTGATAAAGATAACACCATGCAGAACCGTTTAACCAGAATCTGAATTATTTTCACCTATAGTTCTGCCAATGTGATTCTAGTTTTTGATATTCCGATGGAATAGTCTGACATCACTTCTCAATCAAATAACACAATAATTATTCATGTTACAGATCACGGTTTCTCCAAAGACATCCCTCACAGCCATCCCACCATCCTGCAATCGGACGGATCCTACTGGGATGACCACTGCATAGTTATAGTTCACGATAAGGACGGCATTGAGCAGAGACTCACCTGCACCAAGTTCATACCCTCTGCCAAAGAAATTACGTCGTTGATTACTCAGGTTTGTATGTACATGTCATAAAAATACACATCTTCATCCCTTGCCATCACGTTGACGTCCACTGCTCCATTTCTTTCTGTCCCACAATTTCACGTTCAGCTTTTGTCTTCAGCAGTCACTCTTTTACGGGTATCCAAACTGCCACTATTACTTCTCTCATGCTTTTTCATGCACTCACCCATGTCACCGATTTTAGTATCATTTCAAAACATCCTCTGAAATGATTATTGCATAGCACTTTTAATTTTTCCTTTCATGGATGCTTTGAGAGGATCAAAATTTTGCATTTGTAGATTCGTTTTTGGAAATCCTTCTGAGACATTTTTGATGATTTTGATGACGTAAACGCTTAGTCTAACTGGATTCGTCTATAGAGCTCTTTTAATTCACATCGTCTTCCAAAAAGATAACACTTTACCAAGGATTATGTATTCCTGATTTTACCTCTTGCCTATTTATGCCAATGGTGGAGTCATTGGCAATTACATAGTGATCGTTTTTAGAGCATTTTTCAATACCTACGCCTCGAACAGTTCATATAGCAAAACTTTATAGGCTAATTTTTTGTGATTCTGAGAAAACGACGATGTCGTTTTTGTAACGTTTGGATGGAAAGAATGCTTCCGCAATCATCCAATTATTTGTGCCGTTCTTATTTTTATTATTTCTTTTATGATTACCTTTGGGATAGTTTAACATTAAATTTGTAATGATTTATTTTTCAGTACAAACTTTATTGCTCCCAAAAAATCTTGATATCCATCACACAGTGCTTTCATCTGTTTGGGATTCTTGTCGGCGGCATCATTCAAGCAGAGCTCATAAAAAGGTGAGTTTCAGATCTCACTATGGGCTTTTTAAATTTTTGATCTATTTCAATTTCATTATTGGTAATGTTTCGTTGTTTTTTCAGTATCAGCCCAAAACGTACCGTACTGATCGGCCTGGGACTTCAGATCATTCTCGGGGTTGTGACCGGATTCCCCGTTCACTTTTGGCTGCACACCATCCTTAGGTCGATGCTGGCCATGACAGTCCCGATTTGCATCGCCTCTGGACAAATGATCAGTTGGTATACACGGCAGTCTGTCAAAAATGCTTTGCTTATTTAATATGATTTAGGCTTTTTGCTTAAAATATTTCATATATGCTATGGTTTTCTGGTGAGTAATATTTTACACGGGTGTTTCATGAAGTTCTAGGGGCTTAGTCCCCGTCTTCCTATTAATAGGTGATCCCGGTGCCTAGACCATTTTCCTTTTTCCACAACTTAAGCTTTGCTTTCTCTTAAAAATATCGAAAGTGTACCTATTTTCGGGTGAACTCACAATCATAAAAAAACTATATTTTACAAGAGCCCCTATATTATTTACTTGATCATCTCTACCATAATAACGCCTTAATCATTTTAAGCTCATAATGCACGATATTACCTACGGTACGTCTATATCAAACGAACTCAGAGCCAGAGCTGGAATATGGAGTATATTTTCTTGACCATTGATATCTGTTTATATACGCGATACGTGAGGGAAAAACTTTGTGACTATTTTTACGAAAATTAAAATAAGTAGCAATGTGTCTTATGATATAGTCATATCCTGGCGCCAAATACATGACAGCAGTCGCAGTCTTTAAATTTGGTTGCTCTCTTGTTCTCAACAATTTCCAACTAATATCTCTATTTTTCATTTTATTATTAAATTTCTACTTGTTGCATACATGAGATTTTTCGACATGTTGAACATGTTGAGAATTCTCATTATTAGCAGTTTCGGAGACAAACATTACCAGCTAATGGCGAACGTTGTTAACGCAAAGTGATCACACTAAACCAGCCTTCGAAATAACATTAGAAGACGGTCGTAAGCCCGTAGTGGTTTGTTCCATTTAAAAATCGAACATTAGTAATGAATTGTTAGAGTCATTAGTTGTTTTTGTTTTCTTTGAGTAGCTATGCTCTGTTTTTAGATTCGGCTCTATGTTCGTTGGATGTAATCGCCCAGCAACATAATATTTTCTCTCGATTCCAAGAAGCTTGTTTATTGTTTTTCATATTACATACCAAAGAATGCCTTTAATATATTTCTTTTTATGCTCAGATGTAAACCGCTTTTGATTTTTGCCAGTAAGTATTTTTTTAATACTCCGGAAAAAAGAAATTGTGGCAAAAAAACCTACAGTAAAATTATGTTTGTTCGCAAACACTTGATTATTTTAGGGAATTCTCTCGGGAAATACACTAAAGTTGTTTGGCTGAATGAGGCCTTATTGTTTTAAGTAAGTTATTATTAGTTTGCTTATGCGAGTCATAGGCAGTGGCGTGACTGTATCATTTGTGGCCCGTGGCAAGTTTTCGGGGAGGCCTTCTCAGTAAAAAAAGTGTCATCGTAATTAAATTTAAATAATCCAACCTTACAATCTAATGAAATTCTATACTCCGATATTTTCTGTTCCTCAAAGTGTCATATTTTACTATCGCAGTGGTACTAATAGAAACTGCGTTATAACACCGTTATGGTGGAATAGCTGTTATGACGACATAATTGTATATCACGCGCTACTAATAATCAACCCTATACCGTATCATAAATATACCGCAGAATAACTCTCACGATGAAGTTTGTGGTTCTCCCATACCTACTACAGGGGGTGATTTATAAGCATTCCGTACGAACCCGATTGAACCCTCGGGAAAGTTTGTGTGCGGAATATCGCGAGTATGTACGAATAGTTTCGAAGGTCGATTCGATTCATTGACAGCTCGGACTTGTTGCAACTTCGAGTTTGTTTTCGTGAGTGTCAAGTTTCAAAATATGAAGAGTGCAGTGGTAGTCTGTCTCTTTAATCGTCTCTATTATTTCTTTATACCTGGAGGTAGCCAGGAATAAAGTTGGCATGGAAATTATTCTTGTTATAGCTTATTCATTGTTTTATTACTACCACTTTTGCGTATTTTGAAAAACTACGTTCTATTAGTACGGCTGTATAAGTTTAAAAATCAGGCCATAAAACAAAAACGAGGTACCCTCTCGGGTCGGCAGCCATTTCATTTTGCCAGACCTACCACCCTGCAGTTACGCCACTGATCATGGTCCAACTTAATGTTATACAATTTTTTTTTCTTAAATTTGAACGAAATATACCTACAGTTACATTTTTTCCGTTTCAGTGCTGGATCTTGTGAGCGATAAACACAAGACCATTTTAACTGCAAACTACGAGCAGTTTTGGTCAGTAGGAGTGATTGTTCTGCCTGGCTTAGCCTACTTCGCTCGGACTTGGGGGGAAATTTATGTGGCCATATCCGTGCCAGTTATTTTACTGCTCGTTGCCTGGTGGTGAGTATGTACAGTCGCTTGATTTGCTCATGCTTTGGTTTGCTAGAAAAACTAAACGGCCGTAACGTTACGAACGCAGTATTTTTTGTGGCAAGAACAAAGCATTAGTAGCTTCTAGAAAACCATTGCATTGGCCACCATTTTTTATTTCATACCGAGAAAACTTAACTTTACTGTTGGAAAATAATTAGGACAGACATTGAGTCTATCATATCTTTCACAGCCTCCTTTGGCTTTCTATATTTATTTATTTATTATAATTATTATTCATACACGGTGAAAATTGCAACGAAGTTAGTTGTTCTCCTATTGTCACATTTGAATCACCTCTTAAATCTAAAGTTTAAGTTTTGTTTAATGTCAAAAGACAGGATGGTTAAGTTTAAAGAATCAAGAAGCAGCTATAATATTGAGATTGAGAGCATTAAAAGATATTTGCCTACGCCTCTCATCAGTGGAGACAAATAGGGGAAATTAATTAATTCATATTCGCTGCCCTTTGGAATTATTAACAAAATTAAAAAAAAAATCCCAGTTCTTGGGTACAAAACTGGATATAAAAATAATATTATTAATATAATAATGCTTTTATAGGTTTAGTTCAGATTCACCATCTTGGTATTTGGGAAAGGAGAACCCGATTGCAGCCAAAATACTCATTCTGAGTGGACACAGTGCCAATAAATTTCATACGCCTATCCCGGATTCCATAGATGACATCTTGAGAAGAAAAACAATTAGTATACACTAGTAAGTGTTGGATATTTGATTTAAAATGTGTTTGCCGATCATGTCAAAACTTCATCCCCTTTGGTCGAATGTTTCCCTACGGCGCGATCCCTCGAAAGCAGTGGTTGTTAATGTCTAATGCTACATTTACACGTTTGCCATGGCTTGGCAAGCCACCACAAGTTTTCCAAGCCTTCACAAACGCTTGGACGCCATTTACACGTTGACGTGCGCGTCGGTATTTTCATACATTTGCCGCAAATTCCTTTGATTTGTGTCGAAAAACCGTCACTTGCCCAGATCGGGGCAAGCGTTGGCAAGCTCACACAAGTCACGGCAAACACCCCATTTATACGTTTGTTGTGGCTTTCCAAATCACAGCAAGCGTGTGAATGTAGCATTATACTATTATCTTTTCATCGACAGAAAGACTTTTTCACGCATTTTCACTTTGGTATTTTAATATTTTGTCTACGCCTGATTGTCAACCATTTATTTAAATTTGGTTGAAAAGCTTTTTTCGTTGGTCAACATTTTAAAGATCTGCCTAATTGTGCAGAAAACTATCAAATTGGTATTTTATTTTGGTTAATCTTTAAATGAACCAACAGTAATCTTCGAACTTTTATTTCGGCGTTTCTTATTGTTCCTAACGGCCGGTTTCAATAACCTATCTATCTCCTATCTATGGTTAAAAATCTATCTATCTTTACACTTTGGTGTTTCAATAAACAATGGATAGATAGAATTTCCATGTAAACTTTCTATCTATCTTTCATTATATGATTTGTATAGAAATCGGCGATAAAGCGTTTCAATAACCTATCTCTAGTAGCTTGTGACATTTGTGATTACTGTTTTTTCTATGGTTATCCTAACCCCCGATTTCGGCGGTTTGTTTTTCCTATCCCCCGATTTCGACGGCAAGTGTTTGGTATAGCAACAAGTTTTTTTTGAAAATAATGGCTTTTTCAAGTGACGAGAGCGATTTGGAGTTATTTGAAGACGGAATCTTCGACTCTGACGAGGACGAAGAACCCCGGATGTTATATTCACGGATAAATTTCATGTCGATATTGTCCAGCAAAGATTTTCTTGTCAGGTTTCGGTTAACCAAAACCGTCGTAAATGATTTATTTTTTATAAATTATTTTTTTATAAACAATACTTATACTACGACGAGACGAGAAAAATAATGGAGGGCGAATGTTGCGTCTCTCTGACGCATAGATATTATTATATTGTCCATATACCTACAACATCATAATATTGTTGATATTGAAACTCTGACGTATTTTCGAAAATTGACGTGGACGAAGTATTGACAAAAAATGGCCAAAACATCCCCCTTGTGGATGATATGCCAAAAAGAAAAAAAAGTATTGACAATGTCTATGATCAAACGCGGATAATTTTCATGGTAACTGACATAAATACTATCTATCTGTTGTTTGTTTATTGAAACACGGATAAGGATAGAATATTAACTGCGGTTAATTGACGGATAGCGTTTAACTGATTACTACGGATAGGTTATTGAAACCGGCCGTTAGACTTTCTCCCGATCGCTCATTTCACAGCCCAAAGAAACACCCCTTGTTTCCTAAATTTGTTTGTTAACTCAAGTCAAATTATTGATGGTTACAAAAAACTAACAAAACTTCATAACAGTATTTAGGAACTAAATTAATTGTGTAAAATTAAAATGTGTCAAAATGACAATTCACACTGGCGCTTGTGCTCTGGGTTCCTAGAATAGAAAAGTACGGCAATGGTTTTTATCACTACGGCAACCCACTACGCTGATGGGTTGTTTTCCTACGGATACGCCGCTACAATAAACGGCGGTGGATATGTCAGTTGAGAACATTGCCAATATGGTTTCCATAGTAACGAAAAACATTGTCATATAATTTTGAAAGACGCCGTCTTGTCAGATGACGGCCGCTCCCTAGGAACCCAACGCATGACACATTCGCCCGTATTTATAGCAGTAACGTATTCCTCGGAAAACAGACCATTATTTTTAATATAGAACATGTGGTTACCTAAGTAACAAAAACATTGTCGCGATTTCGAAAGACAACAACTGTCTTGTGAAACGACGCACCGCTCCCTGGGAACCCATTGCATTAGGGTGACTTGATGGATTCCAGTATTTTTCATCATCTTACCAGCCTCTCTTTATTGATTTATTAGACATCAAGATTTTCATAATCATTCTAATTATAATCATTCTAATTATTTTTTCTCTCGCAGTGCGAGAACAAAAGACAGAAGTAGCAGTTGGAGAGAGTTGCTCGCTCTTAAAGGATCCAAGTGGCGATTGGCGTGCTTGGGCTGCACCTGGAGTCTCATGTACATCTGCTATTTCGGCACATTACTGAACATAAGGAGCTTTAAATCCGGGGACCTTTACTATTCCACACCGATAGCAGGTCATTTTTTTACAGACTTTATTTAATTTGCAGGATTTTTAAATTGTTTTAACCGGTACAAGACTTCATCATAAACCGTATACTCAAGTACCTATAATACAGTTCTTGGATTTGGTTTACCAAGTATCCTAATATACGAGTTTAAGATGTTGTGCCTATATGAATGAAACATACAGGGACTAGAAGTCTTCCAAATTTGGTTTTTGTTATAAAAAACATTCTTTTAGAGCAACCGCGTAATGAACGATGAAAATCTCACCAGAGTTTTTTGTCTCGGAACAGGCTTAGGTCTTGTGAGGCAATATATTCCATTACATAATATATTTAAATAATATTGTATTAAGCTACGCAACGTACAGGCTATGTTTAAGTTTTGCCTTGAGTAAGGAACCTAAGCGTCGTTTTCCGATCAAATATACTTTTTAAATTTCAGGTGTCTGCGAACTGGTTGGAGGATTTATAGGTTTTGTGATCATCATGAAATGCAAGAAAAAGTGGGCACTCTCTGGGGCCTTGACGTTTTTGAGCGGAATTTTTCCATGCATCATCTGGTTACTTCCCACAAATGGTACATAATAATTTGAGAATACTATTACAAAAATTATACACTATTACATTCGTTTCTTCATATTGTTTTATCGTTTCTTTTTTCAGCGGACGGAAGTCACAAATATCTTCACCTGATGATTCTTCAAATGATCAATAAAATTGGCATCAACATAATCCTGTGTGTGGCCTTCACTTGTTCTCCGGAAATATTCCCATCGATGCATAAGAGGAGGGCTATGTACGGCATAACCGTTTTCACTAGAGTTTTGTTCATTTCTGCACCAATGATTGGATATTTGGTGAGTGTTAAATTAATATAATAAGTTGGTTCAACGACTGAAGTACCTAAGTGGTCTTCTGCAAAATTAGAATATACAGAGAATACAGAATACGGCTGACACAAAATACAAATATTAATAATAGTTTCAAATGCAGATACTTTTGTGCCTGGGCTTTGGTCAGGTGCTAGGATTCACACGTATTTAGAAGAATGAGCAACACACACGCATCAGTTTACATCAAAGCATAGGAGACAAAAACAATATACTCATACATTACATACGCATACCTGCAATAAGCAATCCAAAAAGCTCTCAAGGTAGGTAGCTTTACAAATAATGGGGATTGGTGAACTTACTGATTCTTCCAATACTATCTTTTTACAGGCTATATTCGGTGATGGAATACCATTAACTGCCTTCGGGGTTTTGTCCATGATATGCGGTCTCTCCATAATCAATATGTCCCCGATTCCGGAGGAAAAGAGACCGATGACGGACCTTACCACGGATCGGAGCAAAATATAGATAGATCTACATATGTGGCAATTATTAAGAAGTATGCAGGTTAGAAAGAGTTTGCATCCGAGTAGATGCTGCAAATTGATGAACCGGTGATAAATAGAAATTATTAACCCTGCAGAGACGTGGTGAACCAAGAAACGAATGTTGCAGATCAGCGGGATTTAGAAAGATTTTGACCATTTTCAGTTAGCTTCGTTGTTTTTTGTAGTTCCTTTTTTGTAATAAATTTTATCAAAGAGCCAAAAGCTTCTTCCTTGACATAATAATTCAATGATGCTGTGCGTAAACATTTAATCCTACGTTACTTAGTTACTGTGATATATACTTTAAGATGTTTTACTTTTCGTTACTTAACTTTTTAATAAATTTTACGTGAATGCCTTATCTTTTTTATGAGGGTGATTCAGAAATCTTTTATATTATTATATTGTTTGTTGATTCATTTACTTCGAGTTTTTCCTTTCCCCTATTGACCCCAGATGCGAGTGTGACGCTGGGAAGTATGAGGCTAGAAACAGTAAACAGTAAAAAACATCAAACTAGAAAATAAAAGGAAGACATATGGCAAAAGGTGGTAAAAGAGAATAGATTAAACAAGAAAAGAACACTGATGAAACTATTCCAAAATAGCTTTCCCGATCACTGTCCTGTGATCTCTAACTCTGAATATTGAATTCGAATTTAAGAATCCTTTCGAATTCTGTCAATCGAATCACTGACTGCTTATCACTGCTTATGTCAAACGACAATTTGATTTCAAAATAAGATTTAGGTATTAATCTTCACATTTACTTTTTGCGTTTCAATATTTAAAAACAATCGCTTCAATGTTAAATTTTTCGAAAAAAAAAGATTCCATCTAAAATCTCCGTGAGAATATATTTAATGTCGATGGTTTCGTCACTATTGTGTGTAATGTGTTTCTGTAGAATTTTTCATAGATGGCGATGTTTTATCTACTCTAATATTATTGATATCCATTTCGTTGTTTTATTAAATATTCTATTATCCGCAGCGTAGAAGAATCCAATAAACCAAAAATGATAAAATTCTGTTCAGCCGATCTCGAGTTATAAGTGTTTGAACTAATCCGAGTCCGAGGGGCGTTTGTGGGAAAATTGTAAAAACACTTTATGGATCTAATGGTATTTAGCAAAAAAAATCATTAATCTAGGTACACAGGCTGTTATGTAAAAAATGGACCAATGGATTTGATCATAGAGTAAACAAGACAACAAATTACCTTCTCGCGCACATCCCATATCCTTCAGTTTTTCTTCGAAACAACAGAATACAGAATAAGATCGATCAACCATGACACAAAATGACCATTAATGTGAATAATTCGGAATGAAATTGGGGCCTAATTCAGGGTTTTTTTATTATTTACAGTCTGCCATCAGAGTCATGTGTATATAAGCACATAAATATAATGCTAATAATAATTTTATCTGTGTATGCTTGTTTGCTTTCAACTTTCCACTTGCAAAGCATACATAGAGGTCTTTTTTCCGGCTATCGCTGATCAATCTGTTGATAATTATTATTCTAAACAATGCCAATTGAGTCTGTAAACCAACGTTAGTTAACAGTTCAGGTTGTGGAGTGTGATTAGATTAGTTCAGTTCCATACAGAACCTTGTGTTCATGGGTATGCATGCATAGGTACGGCAGGATATTTTTTTATCCAATTTTCAACAAAAAAATCGAGATAGGAAACAAAAAGAAACAAAACCAATAGAACGAATGAAAACAAATAAAAAATAATATCATATAAGACAACACCTTAAGCTAAACAGTTCGCAGATCTTAAACATTCAAAATACAAGGAGAACCGAAATAAATTCTCAAGAGAGAAAGAGCTTAAAACAAGATGCATGATTTTCAGGTGTGTTTAAGTTTATGCATAATTTGAAAGGTTTGAATCTCTCAGCACAGACTTTCGCCCGTGTCGAGACATTTCCACACAATATTCTCAAACAATGCCCATATACACGCTTGAGATCAGCCGTCGGATATGCAATGGTCTACTGCCAACTGATCTGCTACAAGTAACCTGCCTGAAGCGAAAATGGACATCTTTTTTCCGCATAATGTAATATTTTTTATTTAGATTTTTAGATATTAACATTATCAATAAATTACAATAGACATTTTTTTATACTTAATGGGAAAAAATATGACAAAAGTATCCTCCTATGCAGCAGTTTGCTGGTATGAAGGAAGACCTTGAACCTCAGGTTCGTGATGAATCTTAAGAATTTTAAGTTCCGATTTCTCCTTTTCATGAAAATTACCTTATCCAGTGCCGTTTCGGCAGGTTTAAAACGTTAAAGGTTCATTTTCCTCTTTCAAAACACAAGCTTTGCTTACTGCAAAAGATGTTAAGAGTGTATTTGTGTTCACATTGCATGACCAAAACATGACATTCATTTTATAAAAGCAAAATACCTATTTTGCAAAAGATCTCTTTACAAAAGAGTAGCTGAAATTCATTTACATTGCTAGATTTATATGTAGATACTGACTCCAAAAAAATTATACTCGCATGGTGGACATCAGAAGGTGATAAGAAAAGTGAAGACAGGCCTTGGACAATGTGGTTTTAAGATGAAAGAAATATCACTGGTGTTGATAAATGCAGCAAAAAGGAAGGAGTATTTTTCAATCATGAACGGGACGAATAGGTCTTATAAAGAAAGAACCAAAAACCTGAATTATATGGAAGGAAAAAAAATGAAATTTGTGTGTTAAGGGGTAGGCTAAGCTAGTGAAAAATAATTACCCGTGAATATGTAATCGTATTGTTTTATCGTATCGATTGACTATTGAAGAATTAATTAATTGGAAATAATACTTACTATTATTTATTGATTGCGGCGATAAGGTTTTTCTAACAATTCGTTGACTAATCATCAAGTTAGTCTCACAGGAAATTTCTTTTAGCGAACATAATATTATCTTTTGGCCCATGTGGCTTAATCTTGGACCAAAATATCGTCAATCTTTTGGACTAAATAAGTAGTGTACGATTGACTTTTACTATAATTTATTAAAATCGTGGTTGTTAGGAGAAGTTAGAAGATACTTGGTGACATTCTTTCATAGTTCTTAAACATGTTAATGATTACAGTTTTTGAGACGACCGACATCATTGTCAAGGTTTTTAACCTCACTGGATACAAAATTATCGGAATGATCTTTCTATGCTCGTCAAGCTTATTTTCTTAAGTTTGTATCCGGGTCAAAAAAAATTCCAAAGGTGGCAATATTGATTGTTTCTTTTCAAACTCTTTCACTTTCTTCTTCTCAACCTAAAACTGCCACTCTTGAAAGTAGGATTTCTCCATCTTCCTCCACAGTTACCACATTTCATTCCCCTAAAACTGTAGTTATGAGTGGCTTGATAAATTCGTTTTCCTAAAAATCTAACTGGTGTAATATTCCCCTAAGTTTTTATGAGTAGCTTGATAAATTCGTTTTCCACAAAGTGTACCTGGTGTCTGTGAATGAATAACTTAATTCTCTCTAGAACTGTGGCTATAGGTAAGTTAAATTCCCCTAAAACACTATAGTTATGAGTGGCTTGATAAATTCGTTTTCCTAAAACTGTACCTGGTGTCTATGAATGAATAATTTTATTTTCTCTAGAACTGTGGTTAGGTTAGATGAATTCCCCTAAAACTATAGTTTTTATGAGTGGCTAAAAAAATTACTTTCCTTAAAACTGTTCCTGTGTGTGGCATAAAAACATCATTTTCCCTAAAACTGTGTCGATTGTGAGTGGCGTAAGTTGATCACATTTCAAAACTATGAAAGTTTTGTATCTTAACTATAACATCATCGCGTTTATTTGGGCACGAGTGAATAAACAGTCGTTTCTGTATATTATATGTGTGCTGTAAAAACGGGTCCGAATGGTGAGCCTGAAGCAAAAATTGCCAAGATGTATTCTTACTTATTATACCTACTTACACTGAAAATGAATGATTTACATGTGCAGTGAGTGATACATCAGTAACTAATAATCCAAATAACTGATACAACTTATTTTGTACCTATACCTACTTAATGAAAATGAATCTGTGCTCACTCAAACACGCTCTTTGATTCTTTCACAGTGATTTATTCATATATCTCATATCACAAGACTAGAATACTAAATAATATAAAAATAAAATATTTTTTCTTGTGAAGAATTATTATTCTATACTTAACTAAACGATATTATGGTCGACATTATTACGACAGGGATTGTAATAATAATACAGGTTGTCCCAGAAAGTACGACTAAGTGGAAATCCAGAGACATAATACCTCTGGGGCTATCCAAATACCTCGTTATGAGATTTTTTATGGTTTATATGAATTATTTACAGTATTTTTTTTGTCAAACACTGACTTGAAGGAAATTTTTGAGGTACCTGCCTAAAAAAATTTTTTTTTCTGAAATAGCTGATTTTTTTTACCAAATCTTTAAAGAGAAACCCCAAATCCACGTGCATTAAGGGTATGATAGTTCCTACAATATCGCAGCGATCGTTCGAAAATGTCGATACAACTTCTCGGCATTTTCCAACTTGGTTGACGGGAGAATGGGGTCTCTGGCAGATCAGGACCATCGTTCTTGTTTATTTGTTGAAACTTTCCGCTGCATGGTTCATGGCGTGCCTCATCTTCACCGCTCCATCTCCAAAACCCGGGGATGTTTCCTGCGATGTTGAAAAAGTCATGATTAGTAAGTACATTTGTTGTCTTCTGGTGCATCGTAGACTCTATTTCCCCTATCCTACCCCTTTTTCCCACTCCACCCTATACTATCCCATTTGGTGTACTATATCTAAATAAAATTTTGTATAATTTTTTTTTTATTTTTGTTTTTTGTTAGTGTTTGTTGATTATATGTATTGTGTGTATGTATTTGTGTATATATTATGTATGTATCTATGTTTTTATTTTTTTCATATGTGGTTGGATGTTAGAGATTGCTACGGCTATAATCCCGCCATTGCCACTTGTCTATACACTATTTTTTGTACACTATTTTTGATATGCATAAAGTATAAAATAAATAAATAAATAAATATATCTTTGACTCCACATTAGACCATTGGAAGCTGTGAGAATCCTTCACAACAATAATTCAAATATTTCGCGTTTCAGAAAACAGATTCCCTGCGGATAACCCTCACAGCCATCCGACCATCCTGCAACCGAACGGATCCTATGCGGATGACTTCTGCACAGTCATCGTACACAAAACAGACGGCGGTGAAGAAAGACTTGTCTGCACCAAGTTTATAACATATGTCGAAAAGATGTCGACATTGGTTACACAGGTTCGCCCTTTTCAATCTTCGAAAAATATTAGACTATCCCGGTAGGCGTTTACATTGAAAATAGACCCTGAGCCAAAATTTGTTTGTAAATTTTCTTGGCTCATAACATGTCCCAGCCATCTCTCGTATCTCTCGCCGAATCAGTGTTCAATATTTTACCTTTCCTCCCAAAATCTTGAGCCTCTTCATACAGTACGACGCTCCATGTTATTTTTTGCTATTCCTTGAAAAATACTCCCTGTACTAAATGGAACGAAGGAGCTCTGAGGAGAAGAATCAAATAAGAGGGAGAGTAAGATAGTCTGTATCACCTAATCAACGCCACATCTTGTTTTTTACTCCACATCTATTTCCGGCCGCTCTTACTACAGTGTCCCTCCATTCGGCTGATAGTCTGCCTACTCCCCTTCTTCCTGTTCTGGGCTGCTACTCGAAAAAATCGCGGCTTCAGCTGCCATCCTCTGCGAAATGTGTCCCGCCCACCTACATTTTAACATAGCTACAGTTTCGACAGTAATGAGTTCGATATTTTTTTTTTTTTTATTTTTATTTTAACATTTATATACAAACAGTGAAATTGATACAAAAATAAGACAGTACATAAAATTTACAAAACATACACCAGTGAAGTATATACATTTAAATCAAACATATAAAACTGTGAGGTAAACTTTTTTTTTTTTTTTTTTTTTTTTTTTTTTTTTTTTTTTAACGTATATGTGCATTATGAAAATTACCAACAATACATACAGGTACTCGCCTCAGATACAGGGAAAGGGAACAAGAGGAGAGGGTAAAGGTTTAGAGGGAGAGGAAGAAGGATAGTAGGTACATATTTTACAAAGAACCAAATATGTTGGTAAGATTTGTTGCAGTTTAAGCTTGTTGCATATGCCGCAGTATAGATCTCTTGAATTTCTGCTGTGATGAGTCATATAAGTTAATGTCTCTGAAAAAAGAATCAAAATTTGCGCATGCTCTTTGAAGAAATGAGTTTTGAGCACATTCATCATCTGTGAAAGATTGGAAGACTTTATTGTCTTTTTGTATATATAGAGAAGGTTTCTACCTTCAGGATTTCTATCCTGTCTGTGCACCAAAAGTATTGTTATATGTATTACTTTCAACTCTTTAAGATGATCAGGATTAATGCATAATGAAATATCTTATTTTAGTACGAACTCTATTGTTCCAACCAAATTCTGGTATCCGTCACTCAGTGCTTCCATCTCTTCGGAATCTTGATGGGGGGCATCATCCATGCAGAGATCGTTAAAAGGCGAGTACCTAAATATCTTTTTTTTTCTTAATCACGCAAAATCTCTATCAAAAATTGTCCATTTTGGATGTTTTGGGTTCATTTCAGCATCAGCCCGAAACACATTATACTGATCGGCCTCGGACTTCAGATTGTGCTTGGAATCGCTACGGGATTTCTTGTTCACTTTTGGCTGCACGTCATCTTCAGATCAATGCTGGCCATGACGGTACCGATTGCAATCTCATCTGGACAAATGATCAGTTGGTATACACGATATTTTCAGAATAATGTCATCATTGTTCGTTGTATTAGAAATGAAAAAACGAGACTAAATTTTGTAATATCTACCACGTTTTATTTTAATTACCATTAACCAGTTTTCGTCGGTCAGTCAAAAATAATCAGTCGCTTTCGAAAACCGTATAATGGTAATTAAAATAAAACGTGGTATTAAAATACATAATTTAGACTCGTTTTTCATTTCTAATAGGTACAATGAATAAATACCACCAAGCACCTTCGTCCCAAACAATCGATCATTATAGCTCTCAAATTATGGTATATTTGATATACCAACTCGCTTAATTTATTTGAAAATCCAAAAATTCTCAAATGGGCTTGCTCGTTCATTCTCCGCAATGATTTCCGATCCTTTGTTGTTAGCCAAGTTCTTGATGATGCATTAAAAAAAACATTGACTTTAAAATGTTCAACTTTTACAAAACGTTGAAATGAATCTGTTTTCCGTTGTTTCAGTGTTGGATGTTGTGAAAGACAAATACAAGGCGGCTTTGACTGCTAATTACGAGCAGTTTTGGTCGGTAGGGGTGATAATTTTGCCAGGCCTGGCTTACTTCACTAAGACATGGGGAGAACTTTATCTGGCTTTCTGCGTTCCGCTTGTCTTACTATTGTTTGCCTGGTGGTAATTACTCTTTAGATATATTTGTTAAGACTTAACAATAACTTACCTACCCTCTAAAATGACTTTCCCAAAAAAATCCTTATTGTCCCTGTAATCGATAGGGCCAATAAGGATCACAGCTAATTATTAGAAACGCCCAGTTTCATAACATAACGAGTGACACCATGAGATACAAATGGCTCTCTTCTAGGTTTGATACGGATTCACCATCTTGGTATTTGGGCAAAGAAAACATTACAGCAGCCAAATTGATTATTTTGAAAGGACACAAGGTCAACAACAACTATGGATCACCAATACCGGCGAACATAGATGAAATTTTGAAGAGAAAATCAATAAGCATTCTCAAGTAAGTTTGAGGCCAAGTCTGCACCGACAGGCGGCTTGCTTAGCGCCTAGAGTCTATTGACTTGACACATCCACATCCCCTAGATACCACATGTTCGTTTTCTTGGATACACTAGAGTAGACACTATGTTAGGCATAAGCAAACTGCGGCTGGCGGGCCATTCCCGGATGGCCTAGTCTTCCAAATGATACCATTTGACTCAGGTACACATTTATTCTTCCACTTCCTCTATATTGGCATTATTTAGGGTTATTGGTGGGTTGACATGTTGGCTGCTAAGTATTTTTGTCTTGCTCATGTTCATTTTTAAACCTATTTTCAGCGATGCCTCGTATAAGTCTTGAATCATTGAGGCAAGCAGTAGCCCTAGTATAAGTTTTCGATGATTGAATATCGAAACGATCATCGAAAGAGTTTCGAAAAATTTCCATACTAAAATGATCTAATGATTCGATCGTTTGATTTTAGAACACTATTTGCACGCTAATAAGCGCTTATTTGCGTGCAATTTGCTTTCGATGAAACTCGTACTAGCCCTACTGGTCTCGTGTTTCGAAGAATAGGACAATATCGTCTGCAAACCGCAAATGTGTGCAGTGTGAGCAACTGCCCATCTATATTATGAAGACATCTATTAATTGTTCCAGTTGAGGCTTTTGAATACATTTTCCAGAACATTGGTTATTTTATTTTTATTTATTTATCATTCTCATCCCTAGGCCCTTTCAGGCACTTGGAGTTGTCAAAATTATACAAAATGTTACATTAATGAATTTAAACAAAAAGCATACAAACAATAAAAAAAACAAAAATTGCATATGAAACAATCTTCAAAAGTATACAACAAAATAAACAAATGAATACGAAGGCGAGGCTGAAAAGGTGTAAATGGCCCTCTCAGTCTCCTGTCAGAAAATGTAATTAAAAATAAATAGGTATATATAAACATCTTGAAAATCTCAAAAGGGTGATATTTTTTATAATACAGAAAAATGCATATAAATAGAAAAAATACATAATATGTGGTCGAGGCTGAAAAGGTGTAAAGAGCCTTTCAGTCTCCTGTCAGTAAATGTAGTAAAAAAACACAATCAACAATAAAAATATAGTATAATAGCGTGGAGAGTGAGTGAGATTAAAAAGTTTGGTTGACTGACAACAAATGAGAGCACTCCACCAAGGGGCCGTCCCAACGAGAATTCAATGTGGACTAATGGATACACGGAAAGTTCAAGGGCAAGCCCAGTCGCAAACAAAAGTAGTCAAACCCTGTAATAATATAAAATAGGCTAAGTTTGATTTAACATCTCGTCAATAGAATAATAGCTTTGTTCAACCAGATACTCTTTTATCTCTCTCTTAAAGGTATCGTCATCCATGGACTTAAAGGGTTGCGGTAATTTATTATAGGCACGCACACTATGGCAAATGAAGCTCTTTGAGACCTTTGCTAGTCGATGTCTGATAGGGCGTACACTATTACCCAATCTAGTATCATGATCATGGTGGTCCGAGTTTAGGGGTGTGTTCGGCAGATTCCTCCTAGCGAAAAGAAGACATTCCCTGATATATGCTCCAGCCAATGTGAGAATGCCTTGTTCTTTAAAAGCATTTCGGCATGTCTCCCGGGGTTGCATACCTAGTAGCGCCCTCAGAGCTCGCTTCTGCAAAATTGCTACTCTTGAGAAATCCGCTCCCCCCTCCCAAACCATCACACCATAAACCATGACGGAGTGAAAGTACGCAAAGTACACGTTCCTGGCAGTTTTTACACCACATAAGTCTTTAATTTTTTTGATTGCGTAAATCGCAGAGCTTAACCTACCACAGAGCTGGTCCACATGTGGTGACCACTGCAGCTTCTCATCCATCATGACGCCAAGAAACTTATAACTATTTATAACATGTAATGAGTTATTTTCTAGCAGTTGATTTGCTGAAATATTTTTATTCCTTTTCAGAGAGAAACAAATCGCATTGGTTTTCGTCATATTTAAAACTAAATTATTGGCATCAAACCATTGGTTTACGTCATCTAAAATTTTAATCACATTTTCAGCAAGACGCTCGTCAAATTTATTGCCCTTTATAAGGAGTGATGTATCATCTGCGTACATTATAACATCACATTTGCCCCTAACAGAGTTTGGCAGATCATTGATGTAAATGAGGAACAAAAGTGGACCCAGAATTGAACCTTGCGGCACGCCATGTTTAACCTTACACATTTTGGATCGTGCGCCATTGATCTCTGTTGTCTGTTGTCTTTGGCTTAGGTAGGAGGCAAAGAAACGAATTTCTGAGCCACGGATGCCATAGTGTTCAAGCTTGCCAATGAGAACATCATGCTCAACGCAGTCAAAAGCCTTTGAGAGGTCACAAAATATGCCACAGGCGTCACGACCTTCCTCAAAAACACGAAGTATGTTTTCTGTCAGGGACGCTATAGCATGACCAGTGGACCTATTTTTACGAAAGCCGTGCTGCTGAGCATGCAACACGTCATTGTCAGTCAAGAATTTGGTGAGTTGTTCACTAACAACTTTTTCCAAAATTTTACTAAAAACTGGCAGAATCGATATTGGACGATAGTTGGTAGGGTTTGACTTATCGCCTTTTTGTATATTGGGATTAATTTAGCCATTTTCAATAAATCTGGAAAGACACCCTTCATTAAACATTCGTTAAAGATTTGGGACAACATAGGAGCTATTTCAATAATTATATATTTTAGAACATTGCTTGAAAGGAACCATAAGTCTTGTGTATTTGTGATTTTTAGGTTTTTTGTAATTTCAAGAATGTCATGGATAGACAATAATTTAAACTTGAATGTATTCATGAGACGGGGATGATGTTGAAGATATTCCATAGCGATCTTTTTAGATGCGCCGACGTTTTTAGTTAATTCGTCAGCAATGTTAGTGAAGAAATCATTGAATGCATCGACAATATCCTCATCCATACTTTTCTCGACAGGCGCAGTGTCATTATTCAGAGGAGCCCTACCTGTTTCTTCCTTTATAATATTCCATACCGCTTTTATTGGGTTACTGGAATTCACAATTTTATCATTCAGATAATTACTTTTTGCAATTTTACAAACACTTTTAAAAATTTTGCTATAATTTCTAAAAGTTGCTCCACCAGTGTGTTTGCTTTTGTACAATTCAAATAATCTGTCTCGAGATATTTTTATACCCGGAGTTGCCCAGTTAGTAAAAGTCTTTTTGGGTTTCATTTTAGACACTGTAACGGGAATATGGGTGTTCAGATTTAGGATTATACAATTGAAAAAATTATGAAATAGTAAATTAGGGTCATCATCAAAATCTATAGATTCAAGATTTTCTTTTAAAGAATGTAAGAATTTTGGCATGTTTTTCTCATTAGGATATCTTTTTTTGACAATAGTATATTTTGGTACGTTATTGTGTTCCAAAAAAAGGTTCGTGTGGATTAGTTGACCATCATGGTCGGAACCCACAAAACTACATAACTTTGACTCATGAACGGTGAGATCCGTGAAGATATCGATGCAAGTCGATGTTGTGTTAGTGGTACGTGTAGCTGTATAAATGCTACGTGTCAATGAAAAACAATTCATTAGGTCTAATAAGATGTTAGAATTATTAGTATTAGAATTAAAGTCCACATTGAAGTCTCCACAAACTACAACGCGTTTATTACTTTTAGATGTTATTTTATTTAAAATAACCTCTAAGATGCTCATAAAATTATTGAAATCTCCAGATGGAGGTCTATAGATACATACTATGATCAAAAATTTCAGCTCGGTACTACTAATTTCACAATGTTTCTCGACAGACATTTCTGTAATGTCCAATCTGTTTTTGGTACTATGTTTTCTATTAACAAGTATAAGACAGCCTCCTCTAATAGAGCGCCCTCTACAAAAGCTACTCGCTAATGAGTAATTTTCAAGTGCAAAGTTACAAATTTCATTCTTGCCAATCCAAGATTCTGTTATACATATTACATCTGGCTTATGTACAGAGGCCGACAGATAAAGCTCAAGTTCCTTCCCTCCTAAGCCCTGAACATTTTGATGAGCCAGAATGAACCCTGTCTCATCTTTGCTGCTCATGGCCACGGAGGCGGATGGCCTCTCCCCGAAAAAGAAGAAGAGCCCACCGTCCGAACATAGCTCGTGCCAGCCACTGGACTACCCACAAGGTGGCTTGGATTCTCTTTACAAGAATCCACAGTAGTAGCGTTGATTGCCACACATATAGGTATCTTATGCGCAGTGTAATTAAGCAGCATAGATAATTGTTCACACAGTGTATTCTCAGTATTTGTTTCAATAATATGCACATTGTTTGAGGAACTTGTCATATGGTATATTTTGCAATTTATTTTGTAAATAAGCAAATTCACTTTACTATTTTTTACGTACTTAATACTATTAATATAAAGGGTTATGTTTCTTTGTGTTGCTAACTCAATTATTGACTCTAAATGTTTAAAATATTTTTGGGGATGTTTATAACTCTCATTCTTCCCTGTAAGTAATATCACCGTATCACCAAGGGAAGCCTTGTTCACTGTCGAACTCACATCGGCCACAGTGTTCTCCAGACGGCTTCCAGGCCTCGTCACACATTCCACACCACTCTTCACCCGGCTCTGCAGTCTCGGTCCTAGTCCCCTGGCAGTGTCGTCCCCCACAATGAAGACCCTGGGCTGCTTCACATTGCTTGATTTGGTTTTATTGCGAATATTTGTTTGGTTCAACATTCTGACATTCTCCGCTGCCTCCCGTCCACTCTTCCTCCGACTAAGGGTGCCCTCATCCACCGCCCGGGTGCCCCTCGCCTCCAGCCTTTCATAGATATAGTCATATGCAGAACGGAGACTTTGTTTGCAATTTTCTGCTTCTTCAAGCTTCTTCTGAATGATGCAGTGGTTCACCTTATAACTCTCCACGGTCTCTGTATGGCTGTCAATAAGTTTCCTCATTTCAGACCTCCACCTCTCCACCTCATCCTTCATAGCGCACAATTTCTTTTGCAACAAATCTACTTCTAAAGATGAGTTCTTTTTCACTAAGTTAGACAATTTTATATTTTGTTTTTCTAAAATAAATATCTTATTTTTTAAACTCTGCATTTCACTGCTTTTTGTGATTAAATCATTTTTACTTTGTATGATTTCGCTTCTCAATTTGTCTCTTTCCTCTTCTATCTCAACTATTCTATTTCTCAGCTCACAATGAACACTAATGTCATTTGTAGAGTCATCCTCACTGAAGTGCTGAGATGTATCGAACATGGTTATGTAGAGATTTTTTTCCTTATAAGTATGGCTTCTTGTTTTCCTTGGTGACATTTTTCAATTCAGTTGAAACCATCAAATTTATATCAGGTGTGATCAAAATATTTGATTTGAAGTCGATAAAATAGAAAATAATAAAACACTGGATTAAAAGAGTTCAACGCTCGGGTTTTCATAAACAAAACCCACAGAGTGTGGGTACTTCACAAGGAAAAAAGAGTGTCACTCACATTATCTCTCCTCACTGTCCACATAGGTAAGGGGCGTCGCGACCTTTTTTGTTGATTTTGGTATGCTCTTTCCAATGGTAGCACTAACAATACCGAACGGCCCAATCCCAAAGCAGCGTTTCAAGAAAACCCCGAAAAGTGTTCATGAACAGAAGGAAAGTGCGCATAACTCATCACAGTCAACGACAAGGAAAAAATGGAAAAGTTTATCAGAATCAGCTTAAAAAACTCTTTCGAGTGGGTATATCACTTTAAGTTTTTCCGAATTTTCAGCACTTTTCAGAAAATTTAAAATTAGTTTTCTGAGGGAAAAACTGAACATGGACCCAATACGTCACGAGGTTTTCTTAAGTTCTTATCACAGAGAGTTTATAAATCCAGTTTCCTTGTCTGTCACTTGCCTGGTCAAGGCTACACAACCTCAAATGTCACTTGACAAAAGTTTTAACGATTTTTTATAGGATTCTCAAAAAAATTTTAGCCGAAAACACAACACTCTAATAGAGAATGAAAAACGGAATCGAATGATGTATATCACTTATACTTTCACACAGAAAATACCATCAAATTTAAATAAAAACTATGGACAAATACTAAATGATGTTGTCACCTCACACAAGTAGTTCTAATGAACCATGTGTGTAGTTAAAACGAACGTTATGTACCCACTCGCTCTAACCACACAAGGCAGTAGTAGATAGTTAATTTTTCTACAGCCTGTACGTACCTATGCACCACCAAGATAATATACATGATTCTAATCTTTCTCTCTAAAACTTGTGTCACCCGCAGTGCCAGATCTAAAGACAGGAATAGCAGTTGGAAAGAGTTGCTCGCGCTGGATGGATCCAAGTGGCGTTTGACGTGCTTGGCCTGTGCTTGGAGTCTGATGTACATTTGCTATTTCGGCACATTACTTAACATAAGGAACTTTAAATCTGGGAATGTCTACTATTCTACGCCGATTGCAGGTTTGGTGAATATTCTGTATTATATTTTATTGTGAAATACTGCAATTACACAACTGTTATAACTACAGTATCCTCGGAATGAGTTGGCAGTCGGGATCATAAAAAAAATAGGGATCCTAAAGTTCTTCCAGCGAGTAAATGCGCATCGAGTATGATGGCCTCTTTCTATCATTATAGTAAGGGACCGTTCTATTTTTGGTTAATAACCACTGGCGCCCAATCACAACACAGATCTAGGGATAAGATGGAAGGTAGCTCGCATGCACTTACTCGTTGGAAGCACTATAATCCCTTTTCGATGGATGTAAACAATACAGTGGCTGCCAGATCATTCCGAGGATACTTTAATCAGTTTAATCCATAAGATTGTTGGTCAATGATTGTTGTGCATAACAATATTATTGGCTGAAAATGCGTGATGGGCGTGGTTGCAACGAAGGGGGGGGAGGGGCATTTGGAGGTGCGTTGGGTAAATTTTATAGTAGGTAGGTATCCTCGAAAATGAACTGGCAGTCGGTGTAATAAAACCAATACAAGAGGCATAATCAGTGGCGTACCGAGGGGGGGGGGGGGCGGACCGCCCCGGGCGCCCCTATTAGCAGGGCGGCAAAATATGCTCGCGCTATACTATACGTCCGGTTTTCGAAATAGGCACGTAGGAAAAGTTATGTGGGGGCGCCAAAGGGTGTGGTTCCCGCCCCGGGCGCCAATAACCCACGGAACGCCACTGGGCATAATCGACTGGTATTGTTAGCATCCATTGAAAAGGGATTAGGATCCCTATATTTTTATGGCCCCGACTGCCAGTTCATTCCAAGGATGCTATAGGTAGGTAGGTGTGATGATAAGTTCTTTTTTATGTGATTTTAGGTGTTTGCGAACTGATTGGAGGATTCATAGGTTCTATGATCGTTATGAAATGCAAGAATAAGTGGGCACTATCTGGGATTTTGACTTTTTTGAGTGGAATTTTTCCCTGTTTCATTTGGTTACTTCCTACATATGGTAAAATAATTTGAGTACTAAATTACCTATATATTTTTTTTATTTTTACCCATCACGAGTCACGACGTTTCCCGAAGGGGGTAGGCAGAGAGTACGGAATTCCAGTTTATCCTATCCAAACAAACCTCTTTCGCTTCCTCCAAACGCATTCCGCATACATGCTCTTCTATTCCTTTTAGTCCTGACTTGGCCCTCCTCTAATACGGCACCGATGTGGTCGGACCATGTCATTCGAGGTCGGTCTTGTCTGCGTGCACCCATTCTTTCAGATTTGTGTATCCTTTTAGTCATTCTCTCCTCATTCATTCTCACTACATGCCCAAACCACCTTAATTTATTCACTTTCATTATAGTCACTACGCTAATGCTTTTTTATGTTATTTTTTTAAGCGAACGGAAGTCACAAATATCTCCATTTGATGATTCTTCAAATGATAAACAAGATTGGCATTAACATATCTCTATGTGTGGCGTTCACATGCTCTCCAGAAATCTTCCCAGCAATCCATAAGAGGAGGGCTTTGTATGGCATAACCCTAATCACTAGAATTTTGTTCATCTCTGCTCCATTGATTGGCTTTTTGGTGAGTTTGAGAATCTCAGATTCTGAAACAGCCTTGTTTTTGACATATCGAGAATTCTCAGTATTTATTTATAAATCAATGGCGAATTGCCTTTTAAAGAAAATAAAAATAATAAAGAGAGCAGCAAAAATAGAATACACACAATTTCTTTCTATAAGCATTAAAGTGATAAAAAGTACATGATGTATTAGGAGTTTCGAAACTTAAACATTACCACCTAATGGCAAACATTGTTAACGTAAAGTGATCACACTAAGCCAGCCTTCGAAATAACAGTAGAAGACGATCGTAAGCCCGTAAGAGGGTTTGTTCCATTTAAAAATCGAACATCAATAATGAATCGTTAGTCATTAGTTGTTACATATTTGAGAAGAATATTCATTCAAACCATGTATTAACTCATTTTTTTTGCAGGCTACATATGGCGATGGAATACCATTAACTGCCTTCGGAGTATTATCTATGATTTGCGGTTTATCAATATGTAATATGTCTCCGATTCAAGAGGGAAAAAATGAAGCACTTTACAAAACCACTGATACAAAATTGTAAATCTTGATTGGCATTCATGGTCCAGGTCCAATAAATAATAGGATATGAACCACACACTGAAAATCAACAAAGTGACATTCAAACTTACGTAACATTAGGTACTGTTGCCTTACCTATCTACTGATTGTTTTTCTATAATGACATATTAAAAAATATGAAAAAAAAACTTCGTTGAAATACAATTTCTGTTTCACCAACACACATAGTATTGATCTTAGGATAACATCTTCTTAAGATTGTTCACTGCTGGCCAGTTCTTTTTGCATTTTCTCATTGCTCCTTAATTAAGACTCCACTCGAGGATAGAGAGACCCAATAACAACCGTACTAATAGAAGGTTTTTCATCGAGTAAGCGCAGAATTAGAAAATCTTCCACGCATCGTCCTAACAGAATGACTCCAATCCAAATCCAAACTCCCTTAAGACCCCACTTAGGGGCATAGGGAGGCATCAAGAGCTCTCCATTGCGCTCGATCTTGAGCAACGTTTATGACCTCCTCCCACACCATGTCCAGATTCCTCTGCTTCGAAGGAGCGGAACACAGTATGAGAGGGTTTTCCTCGTTATCTGGATCCTGATGGGAGGAAGAACAGCGCTCTCCTCGGCCAACTGTCATTCGGCATCCTTAATACATGTCCATCTCCTCCACAAAATGGTAGAAGTGATGGGCTCACGCTGGTTGCGCCGGCGTACAGCGTCGTTAATGATGCGGTGGTACTATCAGATACCCAAAATTCTCCTGAAGTACTTCATTTCGAATCCTGAGACTTTTTGTGGCTGGGCTTTGGTCAGGTGCCAGGACTCACACCCATACAGGAGAATGAGCAACACACACGTATCAAACAGTTTACATTTCGTCTCGACACTAAACGCCGACGCCTTCCATATTCTGGTAATGTTGTTAAAGGCGCCACTTGCCATACCGATACGTATCGGGAGCTCAGCCCCGAGGTCACCAGCGGTAGTAATGGTTGCTCCCAGGTACTTAAATTTATCCACCCGGGAGACCTGGTGACCATCGATGGTTATCGGTAGCTGTTTATCGGGGCAGGCATTATTCGCCATGAGATCCGTCTTACTGGCATTGACTCCAAGGCCGAGGCGTCAGAAAACAGAATGTCTAAACTAGGTATAAGAAGTCGAAGTACTACGATAGTTTGACATTACATTTGGAACAGTGTCGTGGAAGATTTGCTTATTCCATGAATATCATTCTATTAGTACAGCTCTAAGAGATATTGGAAACAAAGAAATAAAATTCTATAAGTAGTTTCATGATAAATATAATATTGTTATGTATATAATATCCTTTAAAAACTATCAACATTGTTAGATAAGTTATGGTAATAAAGTTTTACTTAAAATCAATATTTAAATGTTAATTTCTCATCAAATAATATATATAAATTAAATGCTCACTGTAACGCTAGATTGATATATTATTATTAAATTTTAGTTAGAATAAAAACTAAAAAATAAAAATACTAAATATTATAAAACGCTTACCTATAAGAAAATAACAAACTGTAAAATTGTGTTTTTTTTTCTTTTTAAATAAATAAAAACATTATCACACTGAAAAAAAAAAAATAAGTAAGAAATGACACAATACATCAAAAGTATATTGACTGAAGCTATGGGCGCCCGCATAAAATTTTCTAAGAGGACGTAATATTTTTTCACTATTTGTTTATGCTAACACGAAGCGATTTAAAATAAAAATATTTGACTAATTTCAATCAATCCAGGGGTGGGGGAGATCCCCCTTGCGGACGCCCACTAAGCTATAGCATTTTGAAACTCCCAAAACAAATAGAAAAAACATTCTCACAACATTTTCTTGAATTATAATGAAAATTTGAAACCATTGCTACCCAAAAAAAAAATTCCACTCATTGTAAACAAAAATACTATGACAAGATTTACTTAGCATGAAAGATGTCGCAAGTGTAGTAATTGGGTGCAACGAGATTTGATAATGAATATAACATTTTTCAAACAAGACATAATCGAAAATCTCAAATCGGTCATAAATAACTGAGTAGGTAAAGACTCACAATTTCAGCATTAACAGATAAAAATATTAAGTAATTATGGTTAAAAGACATCACAACCCTACAAAAATATACAAAGATTTAAATGGAAAATATTTAAGTAAATAATACATAATATAATTGCACCAAAAAATAAGCAAATAATACTTTTGAGAATTGATAACTTTAATTCGTAATGACATTTTGTGACTTACTCTTTTATTATTATTATTATTCAAAAATGAAGTGTGATGATGTAGACATTAATTCACATGGTTTTAAAATATGTGGTTGGTTGCTCAGTGGTATCTACGGTTTTCGTACGAACATCGTACTGAGAGTAATGGGTTCGAATCCCGGTGCCGACCGTTTCAACTTTCACAATACAAGCTTTCCTTTATGTGAAAGATGTCGAAAGTGTATTTGCGTTCACTCTGAGGAGCCCAGATTCATTTAAGAAAAAAAAAACTAAGGTCAGAAGTAACAAGACTGTCCCTGAAAGTCACGAAGACCCATATGTAACTAGGCACCTGAATTTTTCATGTAATGAAGCTATGGTTGTGAGACATCTCTATTCCACATGCATACAAAGAGAATTTAGTCATAAAAGAGTGTTGCCAATAGCAAAATAAAAAAAAAACCGAATTAATTTTTCGTTAACTGTAGGTCGAACAAGTTTGAAATGAAAGATTTTTTTTTTTTTTTTTATGTTTTGGAAAAATTAACTATTTTTTAACTGTTTTTTGTTTATATATTTATTTCTTTGGTTACCGGTTTCGGCTACCAGCCATCATCAGACCAAACTTAAAACAGTTAGTTTTAAGTTTGGTCTGATGATGGCTGGTAGCCGAAACCGGTAACCAAAGAAATAAATATATAAACAAAAAACAGTTAAAAAATAGTTAATTTTTCCAAAACATAAAAATGTTAGGAAACTGTTTTATAGTAAGCCCAAAAAATATAGAAAAAATAGTTGAAATGAAAGACCCATTTTGAGTAAGTGGATCCTTTAAAGTTATTTGTCACAATGGGCAAATTGAAAGATTGACTTTTGGATAGCACCTTAACATTCTAATCTATATGAAAATGTCAAAATTAGTCTTGCTAGATGTTGCCAATGGTCATTTTTTTAATCGAAACCTACGGGATTTGGAGAATTGTAAATACATATTATACAAATAAAGTGAACGTAAAATTTTTAAAGCAAGATTGGAATTCTACAGGCTAACAAAAGAATTTATGCCCTGCTTAATAAGTTATCATAGTTATCAAATAGATAGTTTTTTGTATAACTTTCATAATTTATATAAAATTACATAATCTCTTCTTGATAATACCATTCGCACAAATGTGTACGTAAATCACTTTAAAATTTGACATCTTGCAATATTCAATTGTTTGATACTAAGCTCACAGACGAATAAATTCAAACATGCGGTGTATTTAGTCGGCACTTGAAAAAGCTAGCGTAGTCATAAAGTCAGAAAACCTCTCACCAAAGCGTGTAGTTAACTAATTCATTAAAGCAACATTCCTTGGCCGTTTATTTTAACGATACAACAAACACTAGAATAATTACACGAAAGCGCTCTAAAAGGCTTTTTTCTATTATAATATTATGTTAATTTAACATTCCCTACTTCTAGACAAATAAACTTTCTAGACAAACGCGCTTCCGAGTCAATACAAAAATAAAATTATCTAGTTCAACATTACCACACTGTTATTTTATAATCGTTTATCTAATTCGTATCAAACATAGGCACAAATTATTGGCCAAATATCTACCCATCTAAAAGACATTTTGATATATTTTTTTACTTTTAGGTTTAACATTTTTATTCATTTCCTTCAAAGCCTTACGATAATATTGTCTACGGAATATAACATTACCAAGCACTCTTTAAGTTACATTTAAATCATTACAATAATTTCAGTTTTAATAATAATTTTGAATGAACGCACGAAAAACAACAGGTCTATTTCAGCAAACAATGATGGTTAAACTATGAGACCCGTTAACAGCATTGCTGTCAATAAATTTCATTATTGGAAAGTGTGTTTTAGATGAAAAAAATTATGATTTTGATTATTTATAAGAAGTGGACCCTATTAGTGTCTAGCAAAATGTAAACTATTTGATGCGTGTGTGTTGCCCATTCTTTTATATGGCACCTGAGCAAATACCAAGCACAAAAATACTCCGCTTTCGAAACGAAGTGCCTCAGAAAAATTTTGGGTATAAGACAGTACCATCGTATCACGAACGTCGCCATACGCCAGCGCATTCAGTGTAGGCTCATTGCTTCTACCATTGTGGAGAGGAGATGGGCTTGGCTGGGACATGTATTAAGGACGTTGGACAAGGAGAGCGCTGTTCTTCCTCCCATAAGGGTAAGACCCTCTCATACTGTGTTCCGCTCTTTCGTATCTAACTGAGGGATCTGGACATGGTGTGGAAGGAGGTCATAAACATTGCACAATGGAGAGCTCTTGTTGCCTCCCTATGCCCCTGAGTGGGGCGTTTGGATTATGTTTTTACTGAGGTTACTATGATAGAAAATATTGTAAAGGTCGCAAAAAACAATTCTCCTTTTTAGACTCACTTAGGGACATAGGGAGGAAACAAGAGCTCTGCACTGTGCTAGAACTCTCACATTTTCAGTGAGCTTCTCGCACACCACACTCAAATCCCTCAGCTCTGCACTGAAGAAATGGAACACAATATGAGAGGTTCTTACTCGTAATTGTATATAAAATTAAAAATATGTAACTTTAGTAAGTTCACAAATTGTCCTGTACTAAGAAATCTACCTGTACCCTTACAGCTTCACCACAGAGGTGGTTGGTAGTCAAGCGGCTTTGATGCCGGCTTTTGTGCTGTTTCGTATCAAAGGTTGTGGGTTCGATCCCAGGTGCCGACTATCTTTCTCTTTCACAACACAAGCTTTAAGTAGCTTACTTTGAAAGAGTGTATTTGTGTTCACTTTGAGTGAGCACAGATTCATTTTAGTAAAAAAAAAATGGTGTGCATGTATAAGATCAAATCTCCACAAAGCAAATGTATTATTCGCTCGGAAAGCAAACGCACAATATTTGTCTGTATAAAATGACAAAACAATCATGTTTTAATACAATAAATTATTGACAAATAATATATCAAATTAAAAAATATAAAAATGTTTGAAAAGTGTATCAAAATATTTATTGACAACACTGTCGGATAATTGTCTACTCAATCTATCAATTGTTTATTGTATTTGAGAAATTGAATAGTTAAAATCAAGTTAATAGGGATAATATCATAAGAAATTAAGTTTTAGTAAGAAAAATTTGAGTATAACAAAAAAAAAAACATCAAATGACTTGGGTTTGTTTATTTTAATTGCACACGTTGAATATTTTTTATAACATTAATAATTTATTATTCACTGGTATTCATGGTACTTATTCATAAAAACAAACAAAAAAGTTAAACAATAAGTTATAAAAATAACAAATTATATTAATTAAGAAAAAAGCGTGATATTATTTTGTTTTTAACAAATTTTTTAAAAAGTCGAGTGTTTTAATAGACCTGTATTTGAATCCATTGTATAAAGAATAATATAAAAAAATCACTTCGGGTAAGATCATGTAAGTATCTGAAAATATATAATTTCAAAAAAAATTCATCGGTTAAATTTAAAAACATTGAAAGTTCGTACAAAACATATGATATAAGAGAAAGTTTAAAAATTCACAACATTTAAATTCCGTCGAATCGTCACACTACAGATTTCTTCAGAAATAAATTTCCATACAAAATAAAATTTTCTCAAAATTAATTCAATTCTGTTTGAACATTTTTAAGAGTATTAACTCATCCCTGTCCGGATCGGTGTGTTACACCTTGAAGTGCCGTAGGACCGCATCAGTGTAATACACCGATCCCTACTAAGGTACCATTCAGGTACCTTAAACATCGAATTTAGTACTGTTATTGCCATCTATCAAATTCTGTGCGAAGTATTTTTGACTTTCTTTGAATTTTTAAGTACTTTTTTATTATTTTTGACAGTTTTTGAATTCATTATAATTTTAGTTTTATTTTTGTGCATTGTATATTTTTAAAGTTAATAAATATTTCTATACTATTTTTTTTTTTATATAAATAATTAAATCTTTGTTTTTTGAAAATTTCATCGAATTTCATGCATTAATAACAAAACTGTAGTTAAAAAAGTGTAAGTATAGCTATGAGTTTGTTAAGGGAACAATAAATTCCAACCCAAGGACCATTTGTATGGGAAAAAATTAAGACACGGATGGGTTAAAAAGTGCAACCTCATCAGTTCTGAGTTATTATAGAAAGCCACAATGATGAAATTTTAATCTTTCAAAAAGAGTGAGAGAAGACAAAGGGTCTACAAAATAAATACGTTTGGGAACCTCTGAGCTGATTGGCTGGTCAGTTTAAATTCAATTTGCTAAATTTATACTCCACAAAGGAGAATGCGAGTCAAAAAAAAGTCAAAGAAGTTCTTGAAATTCTACATCTTCTGAAAAATTGTAAACATATATATTTTTTAAATTGTTAATTGTGTCTACTCTAAGATAGAAAATTATTTCAACAATGGTACATAAAACTAATAAAATAAATATACATTCTTTGATTTTTATCGTAACACGTTGTAAAAGCTTAAACAATATCAATTGACGAGATGTTCTTTTTTGGCGGAGGCAATCCGATTACAGCGACTTTGCCATCAACCAAGGCAACTAGAATGTGTGTGTTATTTGGTGTCGTCAGCACGTGTTCTATGGGGACATGCAGTGGTACGTCGTACACTGGTTTCAAGCTGAAAGAATTGATAAATGATTAAAATAATATACAGACAATAATATGATCAAACTAAATACGTCATCAGGTATATCTATAAAGCCACGGCTACACTAAGGGCCATGCTGGACCGGGCTGGCCAAATAGGGACTCATTAGCAAGTAGCAGCATTTGGCAAGTATATTTGTACACCTGGCTACACTAATGGCCCAACGTTGACAGTTGGCTCGCTTAATTATAAATTATTGTAGTAATGTCAATAATTGATGTTTAGCAAACTTTGTATACCAATATTTATTTACCTAGCTCTTTACAGTTTCATTTGGACTATAACATAAAAGAAGATATGTAAAGAATAAAAATAACAAATGTAATGCATACAAATGCTGTGAAAATAACAATATGAAAGACATGACACCTGTCAAATTTGGACCAATATGGGTGATATTTGCCGACTCGATCCACAAATATACAAGTAATAGCCAAAGTCAAATATTGGGCGGTATTGGTGATTGGTGAAGCGGCCTCACTACTTGCCTATGCTGGGCCAGAGTCTCTATTTCGCCAGCATGGCCCATAGTGTAGCCGTGGCTTTAACTGAATAACAAGATCACAATTCAAAAACAGTGGACTAGCAATACAACTAGCAACTCAACTCTTCATCACATGACAATCCGAGATATGTGTTTAAGACTGAATACTTAGGTGAGATCTAATGGTCATCCCCTACCGCGTAAAACATAATATAGACTTAGAACTTACCTGTGACTGGTAGAAATGGTTATATCTCCAGCATTGTCCGCTATCAAAAAGCAATCTCCCACCGTATTGAGAGCTTTCACTTTTCCACATACATTTCTGCTCGCTCTCCAAGCCCCGTTTATCGTGAACACATGTATAGAGTTGTAAATCTAAAAAAAAAATTATCAAGTAAAAAACATTGCTTCAGTTAAAACTTATGAAATGCTGAGGATGATTGAGAAAGTTGAAATTAAATCAAAGGGTATGACAATGAAAATGAACCAATTGAGAAGGTTTGGTCATGTGTGAAAATAAAATATAATAACCTCATCATCAACAATAAATCCAACATATCCTTGGTAAGTCAGCACTACAAACTTCACGCATATACTTTTGCCCAGACATCCTTCCGGCCTAAGCGTTTGTATATATTCTCCTTTTTTGAGACTGTAAATGTTCACAGTACCATCCTGGAAAATAAAGCAAAACGTAAGTTATTATTTTGGAAATAAATTTAAAAAAAACATCATTTAAAAATGTAGTAGAGATTACAGCTTTATTTAGAGTTTTTTAAAGGGAGTGTGGTACGAAAGTCAAAGTTTTAATATCATTTGGGCATGCTGTGAGAATAAGTGATATAAGATTAACACGCTCACTGCAAACTACAGAGATCTTCTTTCGATTCTTCGCATCGAAACATAAATTTGCCCTTTTTGACAAAGGCACTTTTGTAGAACATTGCGTTTGTGTGTGGATCTTTTACTGGAGTATTCATTCTCAATATTTCTAAAATACGTCTTTTTTATTTGTTTTCTAAATTTCTAACTCCAATGCAAAGAAAATGGTAGTCAACTTTTGAGACCAAAATAAAAATGACACACTTACAGTACAATCAAAGGTCCCCTATAAAACCCTCTCTCCCTCACATACAACTTAAAGAAAAGGTTGATATCTTGGAAAATTTTGATTCCCTAGTTTTTTTATTAAAAAATTAGATGTGTAACGCATTATTCCAACCCCCTTCCTGCTTCGTAATGCACAGTTACGTTTTTAAACACCCCTCCACTTAATTGCAGTATGTAATACTGGAACACCCCCCCCAGAAGACTGAAAGAATCTGTTTTCTATGCCTTCTCCTTAATCACATAATTCTTCAGGAATACTTTACAGAACGTCATTTATTTATTTATTTATTTATTTCTCATGGCACAACAAACAGACAAAACATATACATCTACGCTATAAAGACAAACAAATGAAATGATAAATGTAATGCCCCACTTAAATGTGTGCACATATTAATAACAATGATTGATCTAAGAGTGTTTCAAAAGTCAAATATTAAAAAAAAAATAAAATTAAACAACAATAATAGTCTAAAATAAGATCTCTCAATTAAAATAGTAATAATAATAATAATAGTCCAAAATAAAATTTCTCAATATAAATAATAATAACTTAACCTATAAACAAGGTAAAAAAAAAACAATAAAAAAAATAGGAAAAATACAAGGTTTAAATCAAATAAATAAACAAAGCATCAATAAACAAAGCATCAATCACAAAGAAGGGATAGAGGAAAGGAATGGGAGAGGAAGGGAAAAGGGTGACAATTAATTGATATTAAAATTGTAAAACTGATCATTCATCATGGAGTAGTACACCAAGAACAGAATTCCTAAAACTATGTGGTGTAGCCGCGAATATGTCAATGTCAGAATAATTTTCATTGTAGTTGCGCTTCATTCTTTGCAGTGGATTCCTACAACCTGCATTAGTTAAGTGTCGGTTTATTTGGAACGGTCTAAAATACCGTCTCTGAGACGGCACGCACAGACCGACATCGGCCAACAATGTTGGCACGTCTACAACAGATGTACAAATCTTATGCAGCATACAAGCATCGATGAGTTCACGTCTCTTATAGGGGCTCATCAAACCTGTCGATACAAAGCCGCGAAATTTACGTTCGCCAATACGAACGAACTTACGCTGAAATTTTTCAATCATGGATACATATCTGTCATAAAATGGATTCCAAATTGGTGAGCAGTATTCTAGTTTGGATCGGATAAGTGTAGTAAACAGCTGCACTAATGATTGGTAATTTTTGAAGTCAGAAGATGCTCTAAGGATAAATCCTAATGTCATGTTACAACTCTTCATCATTTCTTCAATATGTGCGTCAAAATGTAATTTGCTGTCAAAAATCACCCCCAGGTCCCTTATTTGGGACAAGTGTGTCAGTTTGTAGCCGTTTATAATGTATGTATGTTTAATGATGTTTTTATTTTTGGTGAATGTAATAGTGTTACATTTAGCCAAATTAAGTTCTAGTTTGTTTTTATTACAGTAATCGTAGAGTCTTGTCAGGTTTTCGTTAAGTTTAACCGCATCAGTCTCATTATTTATGCGACGGAAAATTTTTAAGTCGTCAGTATAAAGTAAAAATTTAGAGTTAAGAAAGCAACTGTTTATGTCATTTATAAACACGGCGAACAACAGAGGACCAAGAACGGACCCCTGAGGCACTCCTGATGTTACCGTCACACAATCAGAATTATACCCATTTAATGCTACCGTCATTAGGCGATTAGTCAAGTAGGATTCAATCAGTCTTAAGAGGTCGCCATGGACTCCATGAAAGGCCATCTTGTGCAGCAGTATAGTGTGATCGACCTTATCGAAGGCTTTTTTAAAATCCGTATAAACGGAATCAACCTGCAGACGGGCGTCCATGGAGTCAAACAAAAAGTCAGAGTAGATCAACAGGTTTGTCAGAGTCGACTTACGTCTCATAAAGCCGTGCTGCTCGGGTAGGAAGTGTGGTTCCAAGAAGTGTAATAAGTGGTCTTTAAGTATTGCCTCGAACACCTTAGAGATAGGTGACAGTATGGAAATAGGTCGATAGTTGCTAATATCCGCCTTGCTACCACACTTGTGAATAGGCGTGATGTTAGCCGTCTTCCAAATGTTGGGAAAGCAGCCCTCCGAAACGCTTCTGTTAAAGATAATACGCAGTGGGTTTGCGAGATGGGCAGCACAACGCTTGAGGATCAGCGGTGACAACGCGTCGGGTCCAGTACCCTTGTTTACATCCAGATGATTAAGTTTGTTATATATTTCAAAACTCGTGATATTAACCGTGCACAATGAGGTAGAGGCACTGGACTGTGTATAGGCATCTGTTTCAAGGTTACTAGATGAATCTTTATTGAAAACCGATTGAAAAAAACTACTGAACATATCTGCAATTTTCTCGGGCTCGTTTGAATAAGTACCGTTATAATGCATGTTTTTGGGATAGTTGTTGGAAGATTTAAGATTATTCACATAGGCAAAAAAAGGTTTAATATTTTTCTGGAGGGACTGTTCAATATTTTTTAAGTAAATACTATGGTCATTTTTTTGTGCTGTTTTTAGCTCAGCTCTACAAATTGAAAATACAGCATAATCATGTGGATTCTTGAATTTCTTCCAAAGATTCCAATATTTGTTTTTCTTTTTCGCTAGTGCAATCGTCGGGTTCTTGTACCAAATTGGGAATTTACGAGTTTTTGTAATTTTTTTCGGTGTAAAATGATCTATGATGGATAAAAAGATACTATAGAATGTTTCTACCGCACTGTTCACATCCCCATTCATAAGAACAACGTTCCAATCTATTTCGCCGAGCTTTTTATTGATTTCGCTGAAGTTAGATTTAAAGTAATTATATTTCGGTTTATCGTTTTTGTCAAGTTTCGTTTCTACTACAAGAGGAATGTCAACTAATAGGGAAGGATGATGTCCATCCTCCGGCACCAAGGGAAAGTCGCATCTGCTCACACAACAAAACAGATCAGACAGTACCATGTCCAAGATTGTATTTGTTTTGTTATGTATCAGGTTATATTGATTGAGGTTTAAAAACGCTATTGCCTCGGTAAAGGCTTGGGCAGTGACACCACTCTGCGATTCAATTTTAACATAATCAAACACTAACCAAGGATCCAGAAACAACAACATCCAGTTCTGCCATGGTGGCTACGCATGTGAGTGGAGCATCATGCCCGCACAGGGTATGTTTGGCTATGGGCAAATTGCCATGAAGTGTCGTCCCCACTTCCCAAACTGTCAACGTAGTGTCTTGAGACCCACTTATCAGCCATCGTTCGCTGCAGGAGTCCAAAGCCAGGCATGTAACAGGGCCTGCAACACAAAAGGAAATGTGTAATAATTATAACATTTGAAGAATTATTACTAAATACGGTAGAAATTGTATACAATAACTAAAACAATATCATACTAGCCGAAAGAATTATGAAACTACCCGAAAATTAAGGCTATATAACTGTACACAACATTCTAAGTTTGTTTCGCTGTGTACCGATCAAGCTAACAGGCAATAAAGATGATACATTAACAAAAATGGATATATTCATATTGTGGTGCCATCTATATGACAGCAGTAGCTATAAAAAGTTGGTTGCTAGTTGTTCCCAAAATTTTCCAACAGATGGCTCTATATTAGAGATGCAACGGATATCCGGCAACTATCCGGTATCCGGCCTATCCGGCGCCTAAATGCTATCCGGCCGAATACCGGATAACTAGCACCTATCCGGCCGGATACCGGATAGTAAAAAAAATATATTTTTGGATAACAAATACACCTTGAAATCACAAGAAAAATGTCTCCAACTTAGAAAATTGATTAGCAAACATACTGCAATAAGGGTAAATTATGGAGAATGAATATATAGAGGTAGCAAGCGGCTTTGCTTTTCTTCGTAAATAAGGAAAGTTTAATGAAATAACGTTTCGTCATATATCTTCTGCTGAAATATGCAGATCAGCGATTTTTGGAACAATAACGTTCCGGCAACGGAGTCAGTCCAATTATTTGGTATAGGTATGCCGCCTACGTAAGCGTAATTCATGTGTTGTACCCACTGTAATGACCGGGCTCTACTAAAGACTTCTTCAGTATTCAGCGAATTTAATTAATTTTGAAAAAAAAAACACTCATATTTTAAGGGGAGCGCTGTTCTCCCTCTCATCAGGGTCCCGAAGACGAGAAAGACCCTCTCATACCGAGAGGGTCTTCCTCGTGTTCCGCTCCTTCGAAGCAGAGCTGATGAATCTGGACATGGTGTGTGAGGAGGTCATAAACAATGCGCGAGATTTAGCGCAATGGAGAGGTCTTTTGCCTCTATGTGCTCCAAAGTAGAGCATAAAGGAGTTTGGGTTGGATTGAATATTAAGGGAGCCGTAAACCTAAACAGATTGGGAACCTCTGCACTAATGCTATCCTGGATACAACCTTGGTTCCGAGGGTAAATGTTAAAAATCTAAGCGCTCTAATCATAGGAAAAAATATTATTACACCACACTTATCCAGACTAACTAATGCGGTTGATGGTTTTTTGGACAATGTTCCCAATAATCCCATATTGATGCACAAACTAACCAGAAACATACGCCGGATATCCGGTATTCGGCAGCTAGTTGGCCGAATATCCGGTATCCGGCTATCCGGCTAAACTGCTATCCGTTTCATCTCTACTCTATATATCATTAACATCTACTTGTTATATACACGTGTTTTGGCCCAGTGGTTACTGTCTCTGCATGGTACGAGGGACACAGGTTTGAATCCTGCCTGGAGCAAAATGTCTGAAAAACGACTAGTCATTGAAAATCCACAGACAACTCAAATTTGTGTAAAAATTACTACGAAACCGCCATTTTGTTGCAAAAGTAGTCATAGAATGCAAAAAAATTGCTAGGCCTACGGTCAGAAGGGGAAAAGGAGAGATTGTATAAGAAATGTAATGAAAGAATCGAAAAGAATGAGCTTGCTTACCCTTTACTATTTGGAAACTCTTATACATAAAACTAAATAAATGTGTCACTTATACTCACCAAAATGCCTAACAACGGTATGAACCAATTTGACTTTACTGGATATGGCGTGTACTTTGATGGAGCAATCCCAGTGTCCTCCAGTGTACAGAGTTTTGCCATCGGACGACATGGCTATCACTTTGCTTTCTATACTGCTGCCTTTTTTACCCACAATATTTACTTGGCGACGGTTTCTAAAGCAAAAAAAGAAACGCTAAAATTAAGATACATTTTGAACTTTTTGTTTAAAGATGTGAAAAGGAGATTGAAAGAAGGAAACTGGCTGGTAGAAGGGTTGGCGGTGCACTAAAACCTCTAATGAGAAATAAGAATGTATCTCTTAAATCCAAACAGCTGATGGACAATGCAATCCTGATACCATCCATGATGAATGGGAGTGAAACATGGACATCATCATCATCAGCCCTCCTCAGTCCAGTATTGGACATAGGCCTCCCTTCCCGACTTCCATTGCTCCCTGTCGGCAGCCACCCTGTGCCACTATGGTATCTAACAGAGCTCTTGACTTTGACAATACGATACGGACATGGTTAGAGTAAGAAATAGAGGGTGACTTCAGTGATGCCAATGACGATCAAGTTGATCCGGATTTTCAACTGCACAGTGAATATGAAACAGAATCTGAGCAATCTGAGGTTGAAGATGTAAAACAGATTGCCTCTAAAATTACTCATGATTAGGAGTTTCGGGTTACCACCTAATAATGGCGAACGTTGTTAACGTAAAGTGATCACACTAAGCCAGCCTTTGTAATAACAGTAGAAGATGGTCGTAAGCCCGTAGTGGAACATCAGTAATGAATTGTTAGAGTCATTAGTTGTTAGATATTCCTTAAAACAAACTGTGTTTAAGAGTTTTATCAATAGATGTCACTACAATTGGTGCAAATCTTGTTTCTAAGGATTACCAACAATAGCTATGTTATTAATAAACGTGGTTCAAATTTATGACAGGGGTTGAACCACGGCTAAAAACTCATCGATTAGTAAAACACTGGATCAACTACTACGGTTAATCGTTGTAATAATTCGGCTGGTCGTTGACCTGCCACGTTAAGATTTTTCGTCAGTTCGTTCATGTTCGTTTTGAATGTACAAGTGTATAGTGAAAATAAAATACGCACTAAACGCCAAAAACTTAATTTTGAGATAATCTAATAAAACTGATTTTTCCCCCATACAGACTTAGTACTATGATGATTTTTGGATCTGTTTTTTTACGCCTTTAGATCATCGATATGGACTTAGTGCAATATTTAGGCTATAGACAATGGTTTATAGAACATTTTCTCATACTCAACTCATTTTTTTCATTTTTGGCGTTTAGTGCGTATTTTATTTCCACTATACAAGTATCTACACTTCGGTAATTTATTTAAGTTTTTTCCAGTCCAATTTTGTGCCTTTTTCGTTTTTCAATCCATCCTATTTGGTTTATAATATGAATAAAATAAAATATCAACTAAAGAAATAAAACCTTGGAAACAAAAAAAATGTTTCCCAGTAATCATTTTTATATGTTTACAAAATACAAGTGTCACGCAGTAGAGATGTAAATGTATTGAGTGAAATCTCTAGTTGTTCGAAATGAAAATCTTCATACAAATAACAGATGTCTATGGTATGGATCAAATATTTTTTTAATTAAAATTTTTACTTGTGGTTAAACTACCAAGACCTGGATCAGGTGATCCCTGGTTCAACCACAGATCAATAGATTTTTATTAATAAGACAGCTACTACTGGTATGGCAATAATAACATTGTATGATTTGACATTTTTTGAGTTTTTCAAGAAACTATACAAACTTGAGAGTATTCGTAGTGGAGTCTGCCTCTAGAGGTGGTCCCGTGTTATTGTTAGGCGACCACGGAGGTGTCAAGAGTATTCCGTTTTTCGTCAGAGCTGTCACCCATCTTCCTCCTCCTTGCAGGAATCCTCTGGCCCTGACTGGACCACCCAACCATAGGATTGTATCATCGGACCGAGATACCTGGAAAAAGGATGGAATTGGTTGAACGATATCGATACATACTATAAAATCACTCCATCTGTCCAAATGGTATGATGTCACTCCAAAAACTGACCGTGTGTGTGGAAAACAAAATGGACGATGTGGAGAGATAGAATGAGTTGGATAACCATCAGTACAAAATTGAATCGCATCAAGCCATTCGTCCATCACTAGAAGGGGATTGTTAATGAGGAAACTCGAGTCGACGCAGTCCAAGCAGTCACGTCACTTGTTTGTCAGTGTTGAAAATGTGGTCTATTATTATTTTGTCTTATTTTGTCATCATCCTTACACATATGTCATTGTGTTGCTGTTTTGAATATTATAATATCAAAATAGTATGTGTGTCAACGTAGGGAAATTTGGTTATAATGATTGAATAAAAAACTCAAGTTCTATATCTGTCACAATGGATGACTCCCATTTAGAGTGATCATGAATGGGACAAATTTTTTGCACTTTGGATAGTAAAAGAACACATATGGGTTAAGGAGGTATAAAAGTAGTGAAAAACCATCACAAGATTAACAAAAGTACATACCTACATGATTTAACAGAAGATTGAAATAAAATGAATTTTGAACACATTCTTGTCATCTTTTTAATTGAAAACAAAAGATTTTTGACATCTTTCACACTAAGCAAAGCTCACTCGGAGAATTTCATTTGCTTTATATTTTGGGGAAATTCGGTTAAATTTTATCGCAATGTTTCTGAATGATGTTTTAACTGTTTTTTTTTTGTATTCTGTGTCACATTTGTTTTTTGATATCCATTTTCTCATGATTATTGTCAGCCTCGATACAGACCTAAGGTCTAGTGAGGCGACAAAATTCACTGTGTTTAATTATTGTATCAATAGTGTTTTTTAATTATTCTGTTGTACAATATTCAGATTAATGAATTTAATTACTATTATTTGTAGTGAAAGAGAAAATTGTTGGCACCAGGGTTCGAACCGATGACCTTCGGTAAAATTCCACAATGCAACTGCTAAGCTACCACCCACTTCGTCTCTGAACAAAGAGCATAGAACAATATGATCACAATTTATGAAGACATGAGACGGAAAAAAACTGAATGATAAAAAATCACATACTTGCACAATGGTAGTTTGCAACTGTCCCAAGACTTGGAGACAATCCAACGTCCTGACCTCTCCTCTAAGCGCCCTCTGTACAACCTTCCACGATGTCAGTCTCGCTGGATGAGGAGATCCTCTGATGAGTTGAGCTGGAGTCTGTCCAAAATTGGCAATCATTCCTTCGACAGCTGCTCTTTCTGCTGGGTCTGCTATAGCATCCAAATCTACTGCCCCCTCGTAGCTGAAAGAGTTGATAGTTATTATAATTTAACACTTAAAAATAATAATAATACAACTTTTCTATACAAAGGTGTCAGTATGTCAAGTGCGGTATCTCCATACAAGCCCAAAAGCCTGTCATGCGTAGCGCAATCAATCATAAGTACACATGAAGCGCTTACTTGCAAAACCCCCTAAAATGGTTTTCCATATATTTTGAATACAATTACAGTCAAGGGTACAGTAAAATTCTGGATACAAAAGTCACCATTTTACTTGCAAATCACACCTAATTTCTTAGCATTATTTGATTTTAAAACACTGTTAGTTGCAATACCCCCTAAAATGCTTCTCCTGTGAGTTGCAAATTGCTCTAAAACAATTAACCAATCGCAGAACGGCAAAATGACGATATATCCTTATAGTCCAATGTGGCTACCATAGGTACTTTCACTAGTACATGACAAGCCATCTATCATTGCTGTTTCGAAGGCTGGCTTCGAGTAATCTTTGATATCGTTCAAAGACAAACTAATGTAATAAGAAAAGAAAAATTGTTTTGAAATAATACCTGCAGTAATAGAAGACGTTCAGAGCATCAACGGCCCTAGGTCCTCTTTGCTTATACCCAAAAATGAGATCAATCCAATGGTTGAGATTCTCGGAAACATAGTCGGATTCGAGGGCCTTTCTATGAAGATAAATAAAATTCTCGGCACTATTTTCAGCCCATGGAGGTAGAGCCACATCGCCCACTCTGTGATGTGTACCCTGAAGAATTCCTAAATCCAAACTGGAAACAAAAAAAATTTTTATAAAACCTAGCCATAATATTTTTATCAAGATGATTGCAAAAATAGAGGGTAAAAAAATCACATAATAATTTGCTAAGATCGTCGGTACCTACATGATTCGATATTAGTAACTTGGATAAAGCACTGACTTGTTACAAACATCTTTCTTTAAGAAACGTTTTTTTAAAAGGAGATAGGACTTGCTGCTGGTTGGTATTGAAATAGTTTAATAAAAGTAGGTTGCTCATAAAGTTGGCCATATTACGCTATCAACTGAAGTGGTTTCGTACTGTTTCGTGCGGAGGTCGTGGGTTCGATCCCAGGTGCCGACCGTCTTCCTCTTTCACGACACAAGCTTTAAGTAGCTTACTGTGAAAGAGTCGCGGAGTGAATTTGTGTTCACTTTGTGTGAGCACAGATTCATTTGAAAAAAAAAGTGTATTATTAAGCAGATATAAAAATTGCTAGAGGTTGTTTCACCAATAGGTAGAGAGGTATATTTTTTATCACAGCTCTTTTAATCTGATAATGCGCTATGAAGTCGTGGCATCAAAAAGTTATAAAAAAGTATGTGCTTACTTATTTATGTTCTTCAAAAACTCCGGAAAGTAGAAGAATTCCGGAGTAAGCTCCTTCACGTCATTAGGATTATTCATCAGAAGCTTCCACGTTTGCGCTATCGAATGGAATTGTCTGTCGGCCACGTCGAATCTTCCACTCTGTAGTTCCACATGGAGGGACGTGAACGGTTCCACTCTCAGCAAGTAATGCAAAACTCCGGCCGAATTGGAATAATGAGTACCGTAATGGAATTTGGAAATCACACCAGTCGGATCTTCGAAATTTTCGTACTTGGCTTTCACTTCCGCTTCGTTTTTCGGATTGACCACGCCGATAGGTTTGGACAGATTTCTGAAGGATTTGGGATCGTCGAGATTCAATCTTTCGCTGTGATAATCGGCCAATATCCACGGGTACACGGGGTATTGAGAAAGATCGTTGTAGGTCCTTCCCGCTATGGTGTTCAAATGCATCAGATAATCGAAGTTTGTTATTTCCCTGTTCACCCATTTCATGGTGAGACCCGAAGCCCTGAGAAGCTCAGAAGGCGACTGCCCGCTGCCGTACAGGATGTTGGGTGGTTGTAGACTGAGAATCTTTGTGAATATGCTGTTTCTTGTCTGAAAAAATTGTTTTAATAAGGAAATGTCAGCATTCAAAATATGACAAGATAATCAGCTATAATATCAAAAAAGTCGGGTTAGTGCGAACACTTATAACTCGAGATCGGCTGAACAGATTTTTATGATGCTTGGTTTATGGGATTCTTCTCCGCTCCGGATAACAGAATAATTATTAAAAATTCGAAAAATGGATAGCAAATAATACGATGTAAAATATAATATTAAAGTTAGTATGGAACGGATTTACTGACAACAACGCTATCTGTGAAAAATGCCATTACAACACAACTTTTATTTACATGACAAACATTGAGTGTCAAAACTAATATGGCGGAGCTATGTTTATCCTGACAAGATGTGTTATTTTAAAATGGTATGAGGAGTGGGAAAAACTAAATTTTATTGGGTAGGTAGGTACCTATTTCTATTTTCTAGACAGTTTGAAAAAAGTGTTTTTTTAAATACAAGTAGGAATCCAAAAAAAAAAAAAAAAACCTTTGATCATAGACAAAGCGTTGCATTGCGTAACGCATAGGCGACTAAAACTGATTTCTTTACATAGACATGTTTGCGTACATATTATTATAATTCGATGGCGTAAGTAGAGAGTAATTGATTACCTTAGTAGTAAAATTAAGGAAATAATTTGTTTGATCTATGAGGAATATTTCCAGCGCACTCCTTCTGAGGTTATACCTTCGGAGATGGATTTCCCTTAACCGAGAAAGTGGAATCTGTAATTAAAAAAAATTAGTTCAATAGTGTTATAGGTATTTGAATAAATAATTAGTGCCTGTAAGGGCCTATCGATGGAGAAATAAATTGTAATTTAGGTGCTGTTGGAGAACTTACGATAAAATCTTGCCTCTCTTCGTCTTCTTTTACTGGACTGAGATCGTGGAAATAAAGACAGCTGGTGGTGACGTCCAATCGTCCTTTCACTTTGGTCATGAGGGTGATCAATTCGCATTCCTGGGAAACGACCATTTTTTCTTTACCCGATTCGACAGACTGAATTCTGTAATAAAATATTGACCAGAAAACTGAGAATCAAAGTAAGTCAAATTTTTAGGATTAACAAAATCTTGAAAGACGAAAGCTACACTTTGTAAAACACATTCCAGAAAACTAGAGTAACATGAAGAAAATATACTAGAAGTCAAAAGAAAGAATCAAAGAATGGAGGCAAAGTAATGGCAAAAAAAGATAATGACCAAGATTCATGATCTCGTTCCGGATATTGGAGTAGATAGATTCTTCAAGATTAAGAGGTTCCATTGGCTAGGAAACCTCTTTCGTATGAAGAACCAGGAACTCCCAAAAATAGTCACTTAACTAGCCGGGGGCAATAAGTAGCGACGGAAAACTGAAGATGCAGTGGTTGTATTTTGGGCATTGGGTCAAAGAAACCGAAAGATTCTTGGACGTCAAACTAAGACACACAACATGTTGTGAATTTATCTTACTCGGGTTCAAGTGACAGACGAAATTCATCTTCCAACACGGCCTCATCCTCTGGTCTAGTTGTTTTGGCAGGTGGAGCAAGAGCTGGTTGTGGAGTTTTAGTAGTCGGCCCCCGTCCCAAATTGTCCCGAAGACGAGCCGCTGCAGCGAATGATGAAGGTCTTGTAGCAGGTTCCAGGCGAAGTCGCATGCGACTCAAATTCTCATGCGGGGAGAGGCACCAGAAACGATCGGGTGTGGACCTGGAATTAATCAAATTTTAACATATTATATTTTCAGCAATTGAATTTATTCAATGAAAAATTGAACGACGCTATACCCTGGCGCACCCAATTCAGGCCCATCACTTTCACCATTGTGGAGAGCAGGTTGACATGTGTTAAGGATGCCGAATGGCAGTTGGCCGAGAGGCGCTGTTCTTCCTCCCATCAGGGTCTCGAAGACCCTTTCATACCATGATCCGTTCCTTCTAGGCAGAGCTGAGGGATCCGGATATGGTGTGCGAGGAGGTCATAAACATTGTGCAGAATCGGGCGCAATGGAGAGCTCTTGTTGCTTCCCTTGTCCCTGAGTGGAGTGTGAAGGGAGATTTGATTTGATTATACTTAATAACAATATTTATCAGTCTCTTGACATTTATACCTGAGTTAGTTGAATTATAGAAATTACAACTGTGTATTCTTCAAATTCATCATGAATTAATCAAAATTGTAAATCCCAATAATAATAGTTAGTTAACGAATGACAATTTGTATTTAATGATAGTAAATGATTACTGAGCAAGTAAAGTTACATTTGCAAATGAACTGAAAGATTGTTGGGGCGAAGCGAATGGTCATAAAGAAAACAACAAACCGTTACAAATAATAATATTTTTATTTCCCAAAACAGGTATTTTGTACAAAAATAACACAAATATATACAAAAATATAATAAGTACATACGATATTTTTCAGTCAAATGTAAATTATTATGATATATATACAAAATATGTACAGAGATCAATATACAACATTATACATATTATTTATAGAAAGAGGAAAGAGATAGATATAATAAGCGTAAAAACAAATAGAAAAGCATAGATTGTATTGGATGAAGAAACTATTTACAATAATCTTATTGAAGTCAAAGAAACAGTAGACGAATATGATATTAGAGGAATTAGACGGCTACAACTTTAGCCGGTACAACTGGAGCCACTGGTGCTACTGGAGCGGCGGCTGCTACAAAAGGCAAATCCTTTGTTACGACAGCATTGAATCCATTGATTGGGTCAGCATAGTAGTTGACGATTCTCCTTGAACCATCGGGTTCAATCAAACTGTAAGATCCTCTGACGATATCGCCGTCTCTGCTTTCTTCTTGGGTTTTGGAATCACCGGTGAGACCATCTTGTACACTGTAAGCGTACTGGTACTGTGGGAAAGGATCATCCAATTCTTTAGCTACGGCAACGGCTGCAAGAGGAGCTGGGGCGACGACCTGACGAGCCAGCAATGGGGCGGGAGCTGCGACGACTTGGCGGGCAAACAATGGAGCGCCGACAATTCCAGCGTTGACGTATGTAACCGCCATGACGCAAACGAAGAGAGAGACCTTGGTAAATAGAAAAAAAAAACATAACTTATTAGAATTAAAAAAAAAAATCATAATTTGAAGAAGTAAGCCAAGTTGACGCTAATGAAAGGAAAAATGCTAGCACAATGAGGCAACGTCAAGAAACAATACAACTAATCATTCAAGAACATTGCTTTGGAGACACTTCACAAAACTCACTATTTTCAATAACAAAAACTGATTATGCAAATTATTTTAGACACGATTGAAAATGATCCACAACACAAATTTTACTTACAGATAAAGTATTCATTTTTGGAAGTACGAATATTTTTTCTCGTTGTTCACTAGACAACTGGAGACGAGTTTGTGTATGGTCTGATGGGGTTGCCGATGTCTTTTATACCGACCATCTCGTCCGAAATAATAATGGAATTAGTTATTCATCCGACAATACGCAGCACTGAACAAACAAAAACCTGACGAAATAGTCTTGACGGCGTGGATGCGACGCGATGTTCATCGTGAAGGATCAAGTGTAACATCTTGGCGACATTATGTGCATTACTAGGAAAGGCGCGCGGAGCCTCAAACTGTGATCGAACGTTGAAATCAAACACAAAATCAATCAATGTATCAATTAACTTCCTACAATTATATGGAGCAGAAACCTGGGCACTAACGTAGCAAATTACTTATAAACAACAAGCCACAAACAGCCATGCTAAGAGAAGCAGGGATTGCCGAAACATTCTCTACTGTAAAACAGAAGCCAAAATGAAGTGGTCGAGATTATGAAAGCAAGGCATTTACTAGACAAAACCTAGACCTTTTTACTTCCACTTCTGAACAATATTCCAGAGCAGTCTTCCTTCACCTATCTTCCCCAAAATATTTTTGTATGTCTTAAAGACTTAGGTAGGTACGTGAGGAAAGGATCAACAGTGGCCTTTAAATCAAATCGAAAAATCAAACAGACCAGATTTAAAACATAATTTAAAGAAATACCAACACTTTGCTCAGATTTACGGCATTTAACAAACTTACAGAATCTGGCAAAAATAACCGATTTAGTTCCGTGGTTCTGGTCTTATTTAATATGATTCAAGACAGAAAAGTCCTGCTGTACTTAAACATGGCTAACCTAAATAGGAAAGCTTCGAAATTCAAAGGTTAAACAATGAGACAAGCCAAAAAAATCTCAACAGTCCACCACAAATCCAACAATACTGAAAAAAGAAAATGCACATTTGCACAGTTTGAGAATCAGCCAAAGTGAGGCACTAATTACGACAATCAAAATAATCTATATGTAGATGTCGTACAAGAGAAGAATAAAAAATGAACGGGTCGTTGGATTGAAATGTGTGCCAGAAAATAGAGCGAGTGGCGGTCACACTGCGTTTGCGTAAACAACCGTGTCCCGCACATCGAATAGGTCAATCACGGTATTCTTGAGCGAATGCTCATATCTCCACCTAAGAAATATGTCTCTAACAAGAACAGGTAAGTTAGAAATTTTGGAAACTACTCGAAACGTTGCTAAAGAGATATAATTCCAAGAAAATCTGAGTTGATCGCAGTATTTCTGAGCGAATGCTCATATTTTCGCCAAAGGAATCTTCAATATTCTTCTGCGGTTTTAATAGTTTGCAGTGAAGATCTGCATCTAATTTTCCATCTTGTCCGGTCCTCCGTCGCCCTCTTCAGCTCCATGCAGGATGTGCAGCCCATATCCTCATATAAATTGTTCCGAGGTATTCTCGACGCGGACGCCCCCTAGCATTCGTACCCTCCGTCAAGCCCTTTATTATGATTGTGCAAGAGATTGTCGTGGCGTAATATGTGGCCTATCCATCTGGCCCGCCTCTCTGATAAGGTTTTAACAAGGTGTCTCCCTTCTTCTATTCTGTCTAGAACCTGCTCATTCGTGATGTGGTCCATCCAACATGGGTAAGTTTGAGATTTTTGCAACCTGTCCCATTGTCACCAACGTAGACAATTCCAGTTAGAATAAAACTACGTAACTATTGATTGATTAAATTCTACGGAGATTGTTTGATGGTGTTTCGGTAAAGCATTCCATATCAATTATTATTCGGTATGGACGACTATTTGTGAAAACAATGGAATATAAGTGAAGCAATGATTTCAATAATAATGGTGTCAATCAAATGATTTCCACTAACGGTTTCATTCCAAAATAGATTAAAAACCATCTGGGTAAACTGGGCATCTGTAGACCATCTTGTCGTCTTAATTTATTATTGAGAAGGTTCCGCCCTCTCCAAACCTCCCTGTCGCCAGCTGCCACCTTCCAGGTCCTTTGCCCCAGAGCCCTGCAGTCTGCAACAACATCATCCAACCATCGCAGCTTTGGCCTTCCAATGCTTCTTCTTCCAACTGGATCATTGAATAATGCTCTTTTTGGAAGCTCCTGGTCATCCATACGGAACAGATGTCCTAGCCAGCGCAGTCTGTTAATTTTAATGAATTTGACTATGCTGACATCCTGGTATAGACCATAGAGCTCGGCGTTGTATCGTATGGGTAAACTGGGCAACTGTAGAGGTCACTGAGATTATGCCAATCAAATAGCCATCTTGTTGTCTTCATGTATAAATGTTGAAAAAGTTCCTCTCACTGTAGATCTTAGATCTCCTTTGATAACATTACACAGGAATTTAAACAGTATCTGTCGATCGTGAGGAATTACGTCAAGCAATACGAACAGCCGTCCTAGGATTAACTTTTTAAATAATATGCATAAGTCAACGCCTTATCAAAGACCCGTCTTTTTTGTGATAAACAGGGGACAATAACTAGGTGAAGTTAGTCAAAGTTGTTTAAAAACTGGTGAGACTTAAAAATACACAATTATGTACTGATACGCATTAAGGTGATCTATTGGTTAAGAAACAGTGCACCTCTTCAAGAAGTTGGCCGGTTGGGCAACGCGAGTGAGTGACGCTTCTGAAATGCAAATTTGATCTTCATCAATTACCATATCCATTGTTCGGAGAATACAAGGTTAAATATGCAAAATCGACCTTAAACTAAACTTAGAATTTGGGACAACGCACGCTAAAAGAAATGAATAAAAACTAAACTGAATATACCTGCTGAAATACCTACTAATGAGCGAAGGATTATACACACTTGAATAAATCTAGGCGTTGATCAAGAAGATCCAGTCCAGTTCAATGCGATTCGGGTTTCGGGAAACGTTTATTTTTATTACGCGTCACGCTCTAAAGAACTGGGCAAGAGGATATATTTTTTTCTGCAACATCGCTCAGAGATACACTATTTCTTATTCAGCTTTCCCTATGTCATATCCGACCTGGCCTTTCTCGAGTATGCAATCGATTTGATGATTCGTGCCATTTTCGCTTGAATACACCTTTACATACGCACATTTCTTTTCAGCCTAATATATTTTTTTATTGTTGGTTTTTTTTTGCAACAAAAATAAATTCCTTCAGTGGAAATGTTCGCAACCCATCATGTCGTGTCAAAACGTGGAGGCGAAAAAACAATTATTATTTAACAATATTAGCGCATGCTATCAACTTTTTAGACCACATGGTGGACGCGATTCTTATGAAAACACGTTCAATATCTGTTGCAAACATCACATTTGTATGAGTGCTATTTCAATGTTAGTATGTGTACCATTAGGGCTTACGACCTTCATCAATCATGATGGCTGGTTTAGTTGTGATCACCTTTACGTACAACGTTCACCATTTAAGTACACTGATTCGAATATTTTTCTCCCAGTGCCACGCTGGGGATTCGAACCAAGGCCACTCCGACGATGTCCGAGTGTATGCCGTCGCTAGCACTGGGCTGCGAGCGGCTCGTCAGGGATCGAGAGAAACCAGGTAGTAATGTCTCCCTTGTGACCGTCTGCGACATCTATTGATTTTAGAGAGAAATTTTGAAAGCAACCATCTTTTTCTGTAAGATTTCTTTTTTACCGACTCGATTACCTCGAACTGTCGAAGAAATTTACTAGATGGCGCCACACAAGTCATCTTGTGATTTTTTGTAATTAATCTCGACATATTACGTTCATATCATACAATATTTAACAATATTAGCGCATGCTATCAACTTTTTAGACCACATGGTGGACGCGATTCTTATGAAAACACGTTCAATATCTGTTGCAAACATCACATTTGTATGAGTGCTATTTCAATGTTAGTATGTGTACCATTAGGGCTTACGACCTTCATCAATCATGATGGCTGGTTTAGTTGTGATCACCTTTACGTACAACGTTCACCATTTAAGTACACTGATTCGAATATTTTTCTCCCAGTGCCACGCTGGGGATTCGAACCAAGGCCACTCCGACGATGTCCGAGTGTATGCCGTCGCTAGCACTGGGCTGCGAGCGGCTCGTCAGGGATCGAGAGAAACCAGGTAGTAATGTCTCCCTTGTGACCGTCTGCGACATCTATTGATTTTAGAGAGAAATTTTGAAAGCAACCATCTTTTTCTGTAAGATTTCTTTTTTACCGACTCGATTACCTCGAACTGTCGAAGAAATTTACTAGATGGCGCCACACAAGTCATCTTGTGATTTTTTGTAATTAATCTCGACATATTACGTTCATATCATACAATATTTAACAATATTAGCGCATGCTATCAACTTTTTAGACCACATGGTGGACGCGATTCTTATGAAAACACGTTCAATATCTGTTGCAAACATCACATTTGTATGAGTGCTATTTCAATGTTAGTATGTGTACCATTAGGGCTTACGACCTTCATCAATCATGATGGCTGGTTTAGTTGTGATCACCTTTACGTACAACGTTCACCATTTAAGTACACTGATTCGAATATTTTTCTCCCAGTGCCACGCTGGGGATTCGAACCAAGGCCACTCCGACGATGTCCGAGTGTATGCCGTCGCTAGCACTGGGCTGCGAGCGGCTCGTCAGGGATCGAGAGAAACCAGGTAGTAATGTCTCCCTTGTGACCGTCTGCGACATCTATTGATTTTAGAGAGAAATTTTGAAAGCAACCATCTTTTTCTGTAAGATTTCTTTTTTACCGACTCGATTACCTCGAACTGTCGAAGAAATTTACTAGATGGCGCCACACAAGTCATCTTGTGATTTTTTGTAATTAATCTCGACATATTACGTTCATATCATACAATATTTAACAATATTAGCGCATGCTATCAACTTTTTAGACCACATGGTGGACGCGATTCTTATGAAAACACGTTCAATATCTGTTGCAAACATCACATTTGTATGAGTGCTATTTCAATGTTAGTATGTGTACCATTAGGGCTTACGACCTTCATCAATCATGATGGCTGGTTTAGTTGTGATCACCTTTACGTACAACGTTCACCATTTAAGTACACTGATTCGAATATTTTTCTCCCAGTGCCACGCTGGGGATTCGAACCAAGGCCACTCCGACGATGTCCGAGTGTATGCCGTCGCTAGCACTGGGCTGCGAGCGGCTCGTCAGGGATCGAGAGAAACCAGGTAGTAATGTCTCCCTTGTGACCGTCTGCGACATCTATTGATTTTAGAGAGAAATTTTGAAAGCAACCATCTTTTTCTGTAAGATTTCTTTTTTACCGACTCGATTACCTCGAACTGTCGAAGAAATTTACTAGATGGCGCCACACAAGTCATCTTGTGATTTTTTGTAATTAATCTCGACATATTACGTTCATATCATACAATATTTAACAATATTAGCGCATGCTATCAACTTTTTAGACCACATGGTGGACGCGATTCTTATGAAAACACGTTCAATATCTGTTGCAAACATCACATTTGTATGAGTGCTATTTCAATGTTAGTATGTGTACCATTAGGGCTTACGACCTTCATCAATCATGATGGCTGGTTTAGTTGTGATCACCTTTACGTACAACGTTCACCATTTAAGTACACTGATTCGAATATTTTTCTCCCAGTGCCACGCTGGGGATTCGAACCAAGGCCACTCCGACGATGTCCGAGTGTATGCCGTCGCTAGCACTGGGCTGCGAGCGGCTCGTCAGGGATCGAGAGAAACCAGGTAGTAATGTCTCCCTTGTGACCGTCTGCGACATCTATTGATTTTAGAGAGAAATTTTGAAAGCAACCATCTTTTTCTGTAAGATTTCTTTTTTACCGACTCGATTACCTCGAACTGTCGAAGAAATTTACTAGATGGCGCCACACAAGTCATCTTGTGATTTTTTGTAATTAATCTCGACATATTACGTTCATATCATACAATATTTAACAATATTAGCGCATGCTATCAACTTTTTAGACCACATGGTGGACGCGATTCTTATGAAAACACGTTCAATATCTGTTGCAAACATCACATTTGTATGAGTGCTATTTCAATGTTAGTATGTGTACCATTAGGGCTTACGACCTTCATCAATCATGATGGCTGGTTTAGTTGTGAGTAGTTGTAGTTGGTTTCTCTCGATCCCTGACGAGCCGCTCGCAGCCCAGTGCTAGCGACGGCATACACTCGGACATCGTCGGAGTGGCCTTGGTTCGAATCCCCAGCGTGGCACTGGGAGAAAAATATTCGAATCAGTGTACTTAAATGGTGAACGTTGTACGTAAAGGTGATCACAACTAAACCAGCCATCATGATTGATGAAGGTCGTAAGCCCTAATGGTACACATACTAACATTGAAATAGCACTCATACAAATGTGATGTTTGCAACAGATATTGAACGTGTTTTCATAAGAATCGCGTCCACCATGTGGTCTAAAAAGTTGATAGCATGCGCTAATATTGTTAAATATTGTATGATATGAACGTAATATGTCGAGATTAATTACAAAAAATCACAAGATGACTTGTGTGGCGCCATCTAGTAAATTTCTTCGACAGTTCGAGGTAATCGAGTCGGTAAAAAAGAAATCTTACAGAAAAAGATGGTTGCTTTCAAAATTTCTCTCTAAAATCAATAGATGTCGCAGACGGTCACAAGGGAGACATTACTACCTGGTTTCTCTCGATCCCTGACGAGCCGCTCGCAGCCCAGTGCTAGCGACGGCATACACTCGGACATCGTCGGAGTGGCCTTGGTTCGAATCCCCAGCGTGGCACTGGGAGAAAAATATTCGAATCAGTGTACTTAAATGGTGAACGTTGTACGTAAAGGTGATCACAACTAAACCAGCCATCATGATTGATGAAGGTCGTAAGCCCTAATGGTACACATACTAACATTGAAATAGCACTCATACAAATGTGATGTTTGCAACAGATATTGAACGTGTTTTCATAAGAATCGCGTCCACCATGTGGTCTAAAAAGTTGATAGCATGCGCTAATATTGTTAAATATTGTATGATATGAACGTAATATGTCGAGATTAATTACAAAAAATCACAAGATGACTTGTGTGGCGCCATCTAGTAAATTTCTTCGACAGTTCGAGGTAATCGAGTCGGTAAAAAAGAAATCTTACAGAAAAAGATGGTTGCTTTCAAAATTTCTCTCTAAAATCAATAGATGTCGCAGACGGTCACAAGGGAGACATTACTACCTGGTTTCTCTCGATCCCTGACGAGCCGCTCGCAGCCCAGTGCTAGCGACGGCATACACTCGGACATCGTCGGAGTGGCCTTGGTTCGAATCCCCAGCGTGGCACTGGGAGAAAAATATTCGAATCAGTGTACTTAAATGGTGAACGTTGTACGTAAAGGTGATCACAACTAAACCAGCCATCATGATTGATGAAGGTCGTAAGCCCTAATGGTACACATACTAACATTGAAATAGCACTCATACAAATGTGATGTTTGCAACAGATATTGAACGTGTTTTCATAAGAATCGCGTCCACCATGTGGTCTAAAAAGTTGATAGCATGCGCTAATATTGTTAAATATTGTATGATATGAACGTAATATGTCGAGATTAATTACAAAAAATCACAAGATGACTTGTGTGGCGCCATCTAGTAAATTTCTTCGACAGTTCGAGGTAATCGAGTCGGTAAAAAAGAAATCTTACAGAAAAAGATGGTTGCTTTCAAAATTTCTCTCTAAAATCAATAGATGTCGCAGACGGTCACAAGGGAGACATTACTACCTGGTTTCTCTCGATCCCTGACGAGCCGCTCGCAGCCCAGTGCTAGCGACGGCATACACTCGGACATCGTCGGAGTGGCCTTGGTTCGAATCCCCAGCGTGGCACTGGGAGAAAAATATTCGAATCAGTGTACTTAAATGGTGAACGTTGTACGTAAAGGTGATCACAACTAAACCAGCCATCATGATTGATGAAGGTCGTAAGCCCTAATGGTACACATACTAACATTGAAATAGCACTCATACAAATGTGATGTTTGCAACAGATATTGAACGTGTTTTCATAATTATTATTTATTTATCAAAAAAGTCCTCCAGACATTAGCTGGTGTAAGGAGAAACACAATATATCATCAAATGCTTAAATATGACGAATCAATCTATCAATTGTACATTCAACCCTAACATCCTCATTCCTTTCCATGTCCTCCCGATTTTACAAATAAATGACAGAGTTAAAAAGAAAAATATTGATAAAACCGTACCTAATGAAACAGGATGCAAAATTTGAGCCCAAAGACAATAATAATAATAACATTGTAGATAATAATAAAATAGCTATCGTTACTCCATATCGGTTGTATGAATCATTGTCATACTTTTTGACATTGCTTCATAACACCACGTAACGATGTCCGACCACCATAACTGTATGGCAATGAAGATAAACTTGAACTAATGGCGTACCCATTATAACTATTAGGAACAATTCTTCACGAACACTGCGTCATCTCTTTCTGTGAACATCTCCTCCTCCACTATTCTCGGTCCTCTACTGTTCTCTCGAGTCCGACGTATGAACTGCATTGCATATCCTGACATGTAAGTAATCTTGGGGCGGGCGTTCTTCATCAATCGAACTCTCGGCCATTCCCTCCAATACTATAAGTAAACTTTCGTGTCTCATTACATGCCCAGCCAGCTTGCGGCTCTCTCCGATATGATGTTCCATATTTCCTGTGTTTCCTCCCGAACTCTCGCAAGAACCCTTCATTCGTGATATGCATGTATACCTTCCAAGATATCTTCAATATTCGCCTATATTTACACATTTCGAAGGTCTCCAGTCTTTTCTGTTCTCTTTCGCCGACACACCAGGTTTCACATCCAAGCAGTACATTGCTCGATACATAGGTCTTACATAACAATTGTTAACTTAGATTTAGGTTTATAAATTACTGGATTACAGGATCTTTGATTTTTGAAATAAACCAAGATAGGAATGCAATACCTTCTCAAAAACGAGCAAAACAGTTGGGTTTAGGCCCATTAACTGTCTTAATTCATACAGAGTATACAAAAATAAGCCTGCTGGTATTCTAGAATTTTTATATGCTGCAGAAACAAAGACAAAACGCTCTACCGATCAGGGGAAGATAGACGTTTAAGGACGTGGTGTTGAAGGTGTATGCTTATAATACGTGGACGGAAGTAATAAATCTACCAACGACTCGACCTCGACCAACTAATAGGAATTCAAAAATATGTCACCAGACCATCCTTAGATAATTTGGCTATATAGCGAGGAAGGAGCCTGAAAATAACGAAAAGCTCATAGTTTTTGGAGAGGTCCAAGGGATCAACGGCAAAGAGAGCGATGCCCTTCTCGCTGGACTTAGCAGACCGAGAGGATCACCGGTATATATGGCAATGAGGCGAGCTGAGGACAGCGGCGCTTGGAGAGAATTGGTTTGAGGGACTACAGCAGCGCATCACGGTGGCCAGGATCTTCAGTAATGAAGAGGATGATATGAGAGAGAAATGATTAATATAGATGATGTTTTGTCCATCCTATTCTTAGCTCTTTTAATAATTGCTAAATGCTAAAGTACCTGTGGTATGATGACTTAGGATTCAATGGAAAAAGCCATATTATTTTTAAGGGTTTGAAGCAGAAAAACATCGGCGTTCTTTAGATATCCCACGCATCTTCGTTTCCTAACATGCCCAGAAACCTAAGCCGTTGGATCATGTTATCCGTCAGTGTCTGTAAGCCCTATATATAGTCACTCTCTGACTGTATGTACAGGGTAATCATTTATCAGATAATCAGTTACTTATGTCATCGCACACGCACATACTTATATATAATTTTGAAGCGGGACTAGGTCTTTATTAGGGCAGTTCTTTTGTCAGTTCAGCAACCGCGTCTACATATTTGTCATCAATAGAGCAACATGCATCGATATGAAGCTCTTTCCGAACTTAAGACAATCATCTTTAATTAACAGAAAGGATCTACGGACCAGTTACAGATTGCGAGCAAATTGATGACGGTTGGGCAATCGACCGTGTGCCGGAGTGTCCCATTAATACATGTCGATAAGTTGCGCGCATTACAATATATCTTATTATTTGCAATCAAACTCGTACAAGTCCAAATTCTGATGCAAAGCACATACGCGCGCGCACTCACACTCGCGCATATTGTGTCTGCGCACTGCTATTGCGTGAAGCGAATGATTAAAACATAAGGGACGATGATTTAAAAAGAAAGAAAAAAAAACATTATAAAATTACTGAATTATTTCGAGGTGACAGACAATTTATGGAAAATTGCAAGGAAAATAGAAAAATAACAATTTTGTTTTCCCATACAAAGTCTTCCTGCCTGACAGGTGTGGAGCAGCTAAGAATCGTAATTTTTGGAAGGGCCGTCACTGAAAGCCTCCAAGTCAAACGAAAGAAAAAAAAAACAAAAAGACAAGGAAGTGATATTCGATTGAAAGATATAAGCATAGAAGGTTTCCTGAGTACGCGTACGAAAATGACTATTGTGACTTACAAACAGAACTGAAGTCGTGTTAGGTAGGAAGATGCCTTATTTCTGAAAAAAATGAGGTCTCCACTTTGATTCATCGAGACTTGCTATTAGCATTAATCATTATAATCCACATAAAGTCAGTCATATTTGCCTTATTTCGGCATATTATACCTATCCTGACTGCATTTTAGAGAGATGACTAAAGTGGTTGGTGGTCTGGCGGATCCGTCGCCGACTTTCGTTCTGAGCTAATTGCACGCTAATAAGCGCTTATTAGCGTTCAAATAGTGTTCGAAAACCAAACGATCGAATCATTCGATCATTTTTGTATGGAAATTTTTCGAAACTCTTTCGATGATCGTTTCGATATTCGATCAACAAAAACTTATACTAGTGGTACAGTTTCCTCTTGGAGGTTGTGGGTTCGATAAGACTCAGACCAACTTCCTCTTTCACGGCATAAGCTTTTCAAAAGACTCAACGAGTGTACGCACTTGTGTTCTCGGATGAGTACAGATTCATTTAAAAAAAGTTGTGCTGGAATACGCAAACTTTTTAAATAGAACAATTTGCACGCTTTCACAGTTGGCGCACTGGGTCTATCTCCTTAACCATCAATGCACACAACACAATAATATCACCATGTTGTGCACTTGTTCTTATTGCACAATAATCATAGTCAATATAATCGTCAAGTCGGCACTATGTACTTGCACTGCCGTTTATTGCACAATAATATATTTTCATCTAACTACACGACACATGAGGCAGGATCGTTGAGTATAACCCTCCATGTAGGTCTTATGTCTGGCTGTTTAGGTCTTTACAATTTTATCGACCGAGTTAGTAATTTTTTCCATAAAATTTCTAGACTGGCACCTTGTCTCGAATTAACTGGCATTAAAGCCAAGTTCATACTTTGTCGAGTAGAGCGTAATTTAGCTGCTAAATTACACGCTATTCGAACATAATTCTTTCACACTGTTTTGAGTAGAGTTCATTAGTACGGAGAGTCATTTTTGTAAAACTTATATTTTATATAAACATCTATGGTAATATTATAACCAGCTAACATCGACTTAACTCAGAATAAAAAAATAATATTAACTTATTACACGAATTAAATGCAGTTTATGACATATAAACTGAATTAATTTTAGCTAATAATTTATTGCATTATGCCATCTGTGGAGCATCTGACCACATCGGCCATGTCCCGTGCGGATACGATTCAGACGTCAATGGGTGGCGTTGAATCGTATCCGCACGGGACATGGCCGATGTGGTCAGATGCTCCACAGATGGCAGATGCGTGAATCCCCTGCCTGTGATTGTGGAGAACCTATACAGAGCATCCAACATATCGTGGAGACTTGCCCTCTGAGAGCGTTCCCTGAAACATACAATGAAATACACAATGCCACTCCTAATGCCTTGCAATGGCTTAATAACTTGGATGTTGCTCTTTAGTGTGTTTCCTGGATTCAGCAGTGAAACCTTTTCTTTTCTTTTATCTCTTGTCTTCTGACGAAGCCACCTCTGGGTGGCTGATGCCATACGATAATAATAATAATTGCATTATGTAATCATTATGTTGATTCAGATGCGGGATGAAGTTCGACGGGTCATAAGTTTGTAATTAAAACAATTCCTATATACTTAGTTGAGAAACTTTGAGAAAATCCAAGAGATGGCGGTGTAGTAGGAAATAAGTCACACGTGAAGAATGTTACATTATTGTATATTATGTTGTTGAATAAATAGCCTCCATTAAAACCAAATTTTACCGAATTATTATGGTAAGATTATCTGTGATTCACTCACATACCTACGCATAGATTATCTAATAATAATATGTGTATTTACGTTTGGCTAAAAATATTTAAAAAAAAAATGGATTGCCGGCTAAACTACTCGAATAATTTTTACGTGTTCAGTCAGACACGTTTTGTTACAAAATTACTCGCCACTCGACTAAAATATTCGACCACTGTGAGCTAGGTTTAATTTCCACCGGCTGTACTGACAACTCTATTAGGGAAAATAAATTTTCGCAAACGAGAGAGAAATATACTTAGTCACTAGCAATTACTACATGATCACACCACACTATATAACTTTTCATAAGATGCAGTGATACATTATAAGTCATACAACTATGTTATTATTACCAAATAGAAATGTCTTTAATTTATCAACTCTCGGCCCACAGTTACTTTAGAGCATTTGGGAGTTGTCAATATGGGGACATCATTACAAGCTCATCAATCTCCCTCATGGCGATTAGAACCTCCTCGTCGTGCATTTTTTGAATAGGTATCTTAAATAAAAAAAAATCTAATATTTTCTCCACCTTCCATAATATTCTTCAAAACATACGATCTCAACATATTATAGAAAAAAAAATTGGGTAGTTTTTCTGAGACCCATTTAGAAGTGTATTTAACATACAAAGCGCGCCGTATTACGCAGGCAGCTAACGGTATGTTAAAACAGATAGGTTGTTTTAAATAACGATTATTAAGACAAGAGATAAAAGAAAAGGTTTCACTGCTGCATCCAGGAGACACGCTAAAGAGCAACATTCAAGTTATTCAGCCATTGCAAGGCATTAGGGGTGGCATTGTGTATTACACTACACGTGCCAGGGAACGCTCTCAGGGGCAAGTCCTCACGGTATGTTTGATGCTCTGTAGGTATAGGTTCTCCACAGTCACAGGCAGGGGATTCACGGATCTGCCATCTGTGGAGCAAGCTGAATAAAAAAAGACGAGAATTCACAAATACTGCGTGTGACAGCGGTATTTTCTGTTATTACCAAGGTGTCAAAGACAGAAGGTTCTTTGAATTTTTTGTTCATCCTTTAATTACATACAAAACACTTGAAAGTTTTCGTGGTATCGGTAAAGGGTTGGTAAGTATGAGCTTGACTCATTCCGCCCATCGCGCATCGCTCCACAGTGGAGAGGACATTCAGAATGGGTACCTAGCGACCTCATAAAATAATTTACTTTTTTTTTTCAACTTTCAATTAACATTGTTTTAGAGTAGGTATTCAGTTCTTGTCAGTGTGTCTGCAATAATAATAAGTCTAGCTGACAACATAATTCAGATATATCGAAGGTAAAACAAGAAAATATCATAATATGATATGACCATATTATGGTTAAACACCAATGAGTTATAAGTCTTATAGGGTACCTAGGTATATATAAAATTAAAACTTCATTTGGTAAGCATTCATGAATGTTAATTTCATGCCATATCTATGATGGCTCGTCGAATAAATACAAAAAATAATAACAAAAATATGACTATATACAATATTAAAAAAATAAATTGTATTTAAATAATAATAAATAATATGAAATAAATAAGTAGAAACATACGAATTAAAGCTGAATTATTAAAAGTATGTATTTAAATATACGATGACGAAACGATGATCCAGAGAAGAAAGCTATGTCGTGCGTGGTCAAGGATTGACTCGAGAGATTCTTTATAACGTAAAGAGAAGAAGAGAAGCAAAGAAAAAAAGAAGAGCAAAAATGAGATCATAAAAGAAAAAGAAAACAATAACAAATATTACAATGACGCAAGATGATGAAGATAAAACTAACGTAAGTATAACAAAAAGTCTTACAATATAACGAAAAAAAACTACTACAATTACGCAACAGGAATACTGATTTGAAATTAAAAGATGGTTGTTAAAGAATCAACGAATCAAATGGCGAAGTCCTTTAAAAAGATGACAGAAGTGAAAAGTGGTCTAATAATGGTGTCCTGCAAAAGCGTATGCTGGCGCTGCCGCTACAACTTTAGCTACTGGAGCCGCGACTACTTTGGCAATTGGAGCACCTCCTGTCCTTTCGACGACGGCGTTGAAACCGTTGACGTGATCAGCGGTGTAGGTAACTTTGCGAATATGACCATCAGGTTCTACCAGACTGTAACTGCCGTGGATGACTCCGTTTTCGAGGTGCTCTTCGGCGTTCTTGGAATCACCGGTGTGTGGGTCGGAAACTCCGTACGAGAAATCGTATTTGGGGTTTGGATCGACGGGTTCGGGTTCCACGACCTTGGTGATGAGCTGTTTCTGGAGAACTGGAGCGGCATGGACGTATGTGGGGGCTGCGTGAACGACTGGGGCTGGTTGATAGACGGCCTTGTGGATGAGGGGTTGGGCGAAAACGGCGGGTGCGTGTCCGTAATCCTGATACACCACCGGCACGGCTTGGGCCATAGCCAACAGAGCCAACGACGCGATCTAAATAAACATAATAAATAAAACAATATAATATCAATAAAAAAACACTATAAATCATTAAAAACTGAAGTATTCTCCAAAAGCGTCACTATTTCAAAATAATAGAAAAATCAAACCAATATGTCCTAACCTTAACAAACATTTTTATCAGTGTGATCTTTTTTGTTGTGATAACGGTACTAGGCCCGAGACAGACTCGAAAACTTGTGATGCTGCATAGCACTTCACAGGCTTATAAACCTTTTGAAAGAAACGGGTGCACGTATCTCAAGAGGATCGGGGGAGGAGAAGAGCGAGGTGGTTAGACATATGCGAATCAACTCGGAGGGGAGACATGGATACTGCAATACTCCGGAGAGACGCTTTGGTACAGATGTTCAGAGATAACAAACATTGCGGAATATTACGTTCAAATATTGTTTCCTTAAACCAGTATAGGCTAGTGAAATTTTGTGGGTTGTGTGCCAGGTCAATCCATTCCACAATTTTTCCTCTTGCTCATCCTGACGCGATCCAAAGGTCCTCCCATCTTTATCTCAGTCAGTTACTTTGACAACCATCCACACATTATACACTTCTTTTCAAAGTCTCATCGGATCTTGTGGTGCTAAGATGGAGATCTGCTTCGCCTTCTTTTGACACCTGGGGAATACTTGAAGATCCAAAGGTTGTGTTTTCGGGAGATTTTCAGACATGGTATTAAATTGACATTTGCCTTCACAAATTTTAATAAGCAACAACAAAAAAAATACAACAAATTTCCACAAACTACCAAGATTTAATCGATTATCATCTAAGAATATTTTGAACAGTCTATAATCCTCATATCCTAGATTTTGGAAAAATTTACTTTCTAATCATTTTGGTGAAAACATTCTTGGTCACCGGCCCTAAAAAGCAGATCAATGCCTACTTCAAAAAAAATTGAAGATGATAAAGTAATTTATAGGTAAAATTTCAGATAACGCTCTTCTTCAAAAACTATTGAAGCTGGTATTGGCAAAGTCAAGCCTCATGATCAAAATAAAACTAGAGACATTTTTCCAAAACAAACAAAGATTCTTGAACATGGGTTGAGCAGCCCTACAGCAGTTCACACGGATTAGGTCGTAGGAGCAAGTGTTACGAAATAAGGTTTTTGTGACTATACAACATTGCCTACATTCGTACAGTCGTTACATTATTGCCCCCGAGGCGAAACATTCGCACCCGATCAGACTCTTTTCCACACACGGCAATTCTCTACTATTTTGACTTACGAAGAGTGAGACAACTGTTGGTTGGAAACGATGGCGAATGTCTTTTAATTGGTGCAAGTGCATCGTGCCTGTCGTACACACCACAGGGTGTTTTGAGACGATTGTTATGTAATGAGCCGGATAATTATGGTCTTTTAATAATAATACTCATATTAAAATACGAAAATACACGGTTTGGAGTCGGGTCTCATTTTGGATCTTCGCCTTAATGGTAATTATTAACCACTCTAGAAAAATATTAGAAAATGTACCACTTAAATTTATGGAGTACCCCAAGGCAACATGAGTAGACCTCTTATTTACTTTATTTTTTGCTTTAAAACAACGGTTTTACATTAGTGTCGACACTAATGTAAAACCGTTTTTTACTACCACTGATATTAATCAGATGTTTTTGTAGTCTACGGAAGAAAATGGTAAGGAATTTGGGAAATTGAGTAAATAATTTTAATTGAATAGGTATTATCGAAGAGCGCTTAGCGAAGATACTTGGCAAGAGTGATAAAACGGAATTGAGGAATACCCACGAAGAAAATGATTTCTGATTTCATAAGAAGTAGAAAACGATTTAAACCAAAACATGTCAGAATACAGCAAACTATTTTCCTCGTGATTTGTAAATTTGAGATTCGTGTTTGCACTTTACAAAAATGTCTAATTTTCTATGCAAAACGACACAGTTTAACTCGCAGGTCACAGCCAGCAGCGAACTCGTGCTGTAGAAACTACCAAGCGTTTCATAATGTGATGTTGAAATAAAGACGAGCTTTTTGGCTACGGTGACATCAACCATCATCCTTTTCAATCAAGGTTTTTTTTTCTTGTCAAGCCGAACTGCAACATTTTTTTTCATCATTTTGTTTAGTTTACTAAAATCGTAGATACTTTAGATCCAACTATCTTCGAAATATGTTACAACTAATGACTAACAATTCATTATTGATGTTTGATATTTTAATGGTACAAACCACTACGGGCTTACGACCGTCTTCTACTGTTATTTCGAAGGCTGGCTTAGTGTGATCACTTTACGTTAACAACATTCGCCATTAGGTGGTAATTTTTAAGTCTCCGAAACTCCTAATCATAAGAATTCTCAACATGTTGAAAAATCTCGTGTATGCAACAAGTATAGTACTAGATATTTAATAATTAATGAAATATAGAGATAAAATTTGAAAATTATTGAGAAAAAGAGAGCAACCAATTTTAAAGACTGCGACTGCTGTCATGTATCTTCAAAATCTTTATATTGTTTTTAGAAGATCTGCCATTGCTTCAACTCCATAGGTATCTAGTTACGGATAAAAAAGTCTTATCTCCACTTAATAGAATTTTTAGATCGAAAATTTGTAAATATCAATAAAAAAGAAAAGAAAAAACATCTACATACTTATCTAGACCAAATTCAGAAACATCAGAGAAAAGCGTGAAATTAGCAACACCAAAAACGCTAGGTATTGCAAAAGAAGAAAATATCAACCACATATTTCTTTAGACTCAATTCAAAATATGATTAAAATAAGTATAAATAACAGTATGCGAGTATTATTGAGAGTGACCTACCTACAATCGAGGTACGAAATATAGTCATTATAGAAACGAAGAGGCAATGTGCATACAATAATGCAGCGTGGAAGTAGTCTAGATCTTGACAAAACGGGAGGTTTGTTCGTAAATATGTGTGTTACGGCAAAATTTGTCTTCACGGAGGTGGGAGATTCCAAAAACCAAGGTCCATTTTTCATATAAAAATTGCTACCATTGCTAAATTTAAATACCCGGGAGCAACCACAACCACCTCTAGTGACCTCGGTGCTAAGCTTCCGATACGTATTGGTATGGAAAGTGGCGTCCTAATCAGCATGAACAAGAAACGGAAGGCGTCGGAGTCTAGACGAAATTTAAACTGTTTGATGCGTGTGTGTTGCCCATTCTCCTGTTTGGGTCCTGCCACCTGACCAAGGCCCAGGCACATGGAATTTTTGAAACATAATGCCTCAAGAGAATCTTGGATATAAGATGGTACCACCATCCTGAATGATCATTATAGAGTTAGCGTACAATTTAAAATGGTAAAAATACCCGCTTTGTTATTCAGAAGTATCTGTTGAAACGTTCAAAGTAATAATTTCTAATGCATCCTTACAGATCTAACTATATTTATCATAATAGGAAAAAAGTTGGATTAAAAGATATTTTAAGCAACATAAGATACCACCAAAAATTCTGCTGCCAACAAATCTAGTGGTAGTCGGACAATGGTGTACTAGAAGGGTTTGAAAGGCATTTTAAATGGTCCGTTTACGCGTATTTTGGTCTTCGTTTGCGGATTGTTACACGAGCTCTTAATACGATATGCAAATTTGTATCCACAAGGAATTGAAACATTGCAGATTTTGCATCAGCAATCCCGCCGCTATGTGGAGCAATTATTTATTGTAGATTTGCGATCACACAAGAGTTTCAACATCCGGGTAACAATGCGAACAAAATATTTTACAACGCCGTTAACGAATTTTCCATTCGATTCTTGATCAACTATTGGGTTGACTGGAAGAAATCCTTCGGGATAAGCCCGCCCTTTGATTCGTATGAATGGGTTCAATTCAATTACAAGTGTTTTATTTATTTATATATTTATTGAAAATATTATTTGTACTCTGACAGGATGCCAACCTGAACTCTAGTTATAATATGAGACGCTTACCTTCAGGGTAATAAGTCTGTTAATTTAGATTAGCAGTTCATAGAGGCGAATAGATAGGCGTTTCTTGTACAAAGCGAGTGTAATGTTTGCGAAAGAAAAGTTAAGAGCAATACCACTTTTATTATGAAGGAAAGAATTGCGGTTGATCCGAATCGTATAGGGAAGCTTGCTCGATTGTTTTATCTCTAAAGTCGATAAATTACCGTTGACTAATTGACATATCTACAATTTTTATAAAGCTGATCAGAAATTTTAATGAGTGATATTAATTGGATGTTACTCAAGTTGTCTTTACTGATCAGTTGTGTTTAATCAGATCAACCAGCCGACTGTTCTAGCTTATCTAAGTGCGCGTTTACTCCAAACGAACATAGAGCCGAATATAGAAACAACGCATACGTTCTTGTATGGTTTACATTGGACACCATGGAAACAATAACAAGTAAGAACTAAATAAAGGGCGATTACAGAAAACGCTCGTTGTTTATTTCCTTGGAGACCATATCAACGATCAACAAAATAATACCTACCCTCTATTTTCCAGCTCTGGCTCTGGGTTTGTTTGGTATGAACGCACCCGTATTCTAATGTTGTTCGTTTGTCTGGTCATTGTGAAACTAAGATCATATGTTTTCGATAAGTCCACCATGTTCAAAGAATGCCAAACACACGAGTGCCAAGACTCAAGAGTAAGGTTAAAGGAGGATGCAAAACTGAGTTCCAGGCAAAGACAGCGTTTAGTCAGTAGAGCCCTTGTCAAACCAATGGTTTCACGCTACAGCAACATTGCTTTTACAAAACATATAAGTAGTAAAATGAGACACAAAAAATTAATAGGAAGATTACAAAGAACATAATACTAATTATCTTAACATAATAATTCTGTAAAATTTGGGCTTATTCATGGAGTCTATTCATCCAACAAGGTAAAAATGTAACAGGCTTCACATTTGACTTATTTCCTACTACACCGCCATCTCTTGGATTCTTTTAAAAAGTTGTGCAACTATAGAGGGTCAGCTAGTATGGTCTAAACAAAATACAACGCTTTTAACAATGTAAAGCTTTTTATAGCATAACTAAATATAACGAAACAAAATGTTATGATCAAAATAAGCAGGGACCATAAAAGTGCATCAAGGAAATGATAACCATCAGAAACAACACTGTCATCGCCTACTATAAATACTAGAAAGTTGTTGTTTCCATGGTGTCCAGTATCAACGATTGGGAAAATATACTCCATTTCCAAGCTCTGGATCTTCGTACAAATGCACCTTAAGTATACTGCTTACATTCACGGACTTAAAATTCACTCAACGGCGATCTTGTGTAATTTTAATCTAGCGAAAGGTCATACCGTAGGAACTCTACAAACAACAATGTCATCTGGTCGAATTTATGGCAATTACGATGTAAAGTACATAATCGTGGGTAGGACGGTTGCTGCAAAACGTTAATGTGTATCTAACTGTCCCAAGAAATAATAATATGTATGCAGGGCAAGACAATGGTCATTATTTTGAGACTAACTGCAAATTTGCAAAATTCTAGATTCAGTACATTACTATGGTAGTTATAAACGCATTACTTAGGGTAAACCCTATCTTAAGGTAAAACACCTGTCATTATAAGGTGACAAAAAATGCCATTAATCCGTTTGCAAGGTTTTTCAGAGATGAAAGGTTGACAATGTTAAGAGAAACGTCTTGGTAAAAATTTTCGAGAGAGATCCCCCAAATCAAAGATAAATTGGCCTAACAAATACAACAACCTCATGAGACCAACGCATTAAGTAATTTATCTTACAGAAAAGCCTAAATTATCTTGCAGCTATAAGCTGCATACACACGTAACGATTTATCTTTACGATTTCATCGATTATCGCTCATTTTTCAATTGTTTTCTTCGCTAAGATTTGAAAAATGAGCGATTATCGGTCAAATCTTAAAGATAAATCGTTACGTGTATATCAAGCTTTTGAGATGTGTAGATATCGCATGTTTAAGATATAGGATGCCATTTTTAAAAAGAGGTTTCTACTGTTGGATAACGATTTATCTCTAGGATGGCTGTAAAAATAGCGTTCACTGACGTTTAGAAACACCCGTAATGCCGTGAATGTGAAAAAAATCGATTTCAATTTCGATCGACAAAATATACCAACTTGTTGGTTTTCAAACAAACGATCTAGAATAAAAAATATAAATTGTGATCGATTTTTTTTATATTCTCAAACATTCTGTTAAATCATTGTAAAATTTCAAGTTACAAGTCATAATATTACAAAATTATAATATGTGCAAGAAACAACATTAGAACCTAATCTAAATATCTGATTTGATACGCATTAATTGATGTCAAAACACGACTTCATCTGACATCAAAGCTGGCGCGAAAAAACTAATTTATAGAAATTTCCATAGAAATCAATAGATTTCAGTATAGCAACTCTTCTACATATCCATTTTTTGGATAGTTTTCAATTGATGCGGCCGTCATCAGTTTCTTTACAAAACTTTATCTTTTAGATGGCTACCAAGAAAATTTATCTGCATATATTGATGCGTTGGGCCATAGTGCCACAAATTTTAAAACAGACCTGAAGATCAACGGTTTGCGGCTGAAAGACGACGAGTATCGTTAAGGGTACATCAAAATAAATATTCCAATGCCAATCTTGTTAAAGTTATCAAACTAAACCAGAACTCGATACCTGAAAAAAAGTTGAAGATGCCAAAAAAAGTATCAGAGAAGTTGCTTTTTCCTTATTTTTGGTAATATAACAAGATATTATGAGGGTAATGAAGTAGGCAGTTGCAAAATATTCGAATTGCATTTGAGTTGAACCAATTAATTAATTATCACCAAAGACAAGTAGGCTATATTATGTAGTATTCGTAATGACCCGACTGGCTTAAAAGGTTAGGTTTAGAACTAAGTGTAATGGTTATTATAGAAATATATCGATTCTAGGGCAGAACCTAATCGTTTTCAGCGCAAGCGAGAGACTTGTTAATATGAAATACCAACACGTTCAACAGACAGCACATATCGTGGAATTCACGCATATTATGTCTATATGGTCCTTTTACCCACCTAAAGCCAATGGCGTCACTATTATAAAAAACGACGGAAAAAGAACTGATGAACTCATGTTCATATTAAAATAGTGGCAATAGAACCACATACAAGAGAAGTCATCGTGAATGAAGGGATGAGGATCGAGGTAGTGAATGATGAAAATACCATATTAAAGAATGATATCTTTTCAAACATGTCCAATCATCTATGTTAAGTGTTTTGGTCTTTCTACTGGTCGAACAATGAAGATTCGTGAATTCCAAGGATGGTGCGTTTGAAAGTGAAGGAGTTATTGCCTTCAAAACCAATAGTGCAGAGGTCGATTTATGTCAAGGACACGATTATCTACGACATGCGGTTCACCGGATATGCCAGAGTAAAGAGAAAAATGGACAATACAGTGGAGACAGTATCTTAAAATGGTTCTGGTAAGCCTTCCTCAGATATTGATGATACTACTCACAATTTAGAAAGTGGTGCCATTAAAAAGGAGTATTTGGTATGCCTACATAGGTTACAGTGAGGGCAAGATATAATCAAATGAAGGCAATTTCACGGACATCACTTGATTTGGCGATAATAGATGATCTGGGAGATCTTCTATTAGGTTAAATTTCAGACAAGGGCAAAATAATGAGAACCTTTGGTCCTGTCCCATGTCAGGTTAGAAAAAATCTGGGTTTTTACGATAGAATGCATCCGCATGAAAATTGAACCTTACTCACTGGTTGTCCAGTTCATCCGTTATACACGAATGATAGTATTTTATTTGTACGTTACGCTAATGCTTATTCGTTTAGTCAATGGTCGGACAGTACACTCCCTGATGCTGTGTATATATTTTATTTTCGATCAGACTACGGTTATTTGAAAAGCCTTGGATATAATGAGAAATTGTTACATATCTGTCTTCATTAAATGTAAATTAACGGAATCTTACTGATTTATATATATTTTATTTATTTATTTACGGCGAGTTAATGTGTTTTACATTTGGGTCAAAAGGTTCGACGCGACAAAGTCAAGAAAACTCGTATGACCATTTATAAAGCACTCGCTACAGTTTGCCGTCGGAGTTAGTGTGTTATGGTCAGGCGTAAGAGGTGACCGACCCGACGGAACATAATTTTATAAATAACCTATATCGCAAAAATATGATTGAAAACTGATAATTGAGCAAACTTACTACTTGTCACTTTACAGAAGTGTCGGATTTTCAAAGCTCAAATACCAGTAGTGTTCTGCAAACTACACTTTGCCTTTCTCCACACTTTTTAGAGGCCAGTCAAAGAGAGCGCAAATGGTTTAATTTGAACTGTGTTTCATATAAGGTTTGCCATATGGAAGAACATTATAATTTTGACATCATACATAATTCACGTCTTTATGAAAGTAGTAAGTTTTCGCTCATGTTCCTATTTATTCCAACCTACACATATTATACATTTGAAATCTCAATCCATGACTTTATGGAGTAAGGACGTTTTTTTTTTGCTCATGTTCTCATTTATCACGTTCACGTGTTTTTCATAAATGGAGTATTTCTTAAGGCATTGATCATTTGCTTCCTTTTGTTGGGTACCCAAAGTTGTGTGAGATGCTTTGATGTCGTTTTGTTACCTTCTTATATTTTTAGTAAGGGTGAGTTTTTGATGATTAATAGTCCTGAGTGACATCGAAAACTCATCTTTGCTAAAATGTTAGCTTGAAAATGTTCAAAAGACAGATGGATCGTGAGAATTTATTTTCTAAGATCCATATAAATATTGATAAACATAATATGCAAAGGGTGGATCAATTAATAAGTCAAATTTTGTAATAATATTTATAAAACTATACACTATTTATTATTAAAATATAGTAACATCACATAGCGATACAACAGCAAAAGCACAATAGAAAATAGATAACATCGTATTGTCGATAAGAATACAATTTTCTTGGATAAATAAGTAATAAAATTTTACGACATTGCAAAGATTTAGATAAAAGAAATATACAAAATACAAAAAAGTCTAGGTCAAAGACTAGGATAAACTCGTTAGTTTTTGGAAAGAAATCAAAATTGAATTTGATGGAAAGAAGAAAGATGAAGAAAAACTAGAATGCGAGATGTGAAATACAAAGTAATGGCAAGATATCAAGAATGGTATATAATATAAAGATTGAAGGAAGATATCGAGAAAAGTAAAAATTGAAGTAAGAGTACCTAGTGAAAATTGAAGTAAGAAAATAAATTAAGAATAAAATTAGAAAAGTATGAAAGATAAAGAGGAAAGAAAGAGAAAATAATTAGCAAGACATAAATAGTAGAAACTAAGCATTTTGTACATTCGTAGGTAGTTTAAACGAGAGTTATTAAAATATAGTAAATTATAATACTCCTCGAATATTGTAATATAATTACTAAAGTTATAGGCTAAGAGTTAGGAATGTCGATATAAGATAAGAATATTAAGGTCTTATTACATAAAAAAAGTAAAATGAGAAAATTGAATAGAGATCAAGAGAGAGTACAATGAGAAAAGATGAAAAAGGAAAGGACAAAGCAGTAGAAAGCTATAAGATATTAAATTAAGATAAGCTAGAAGAATATTTGACAATAAAGAGAGAGCGGACAGTCGTTAGTATTAAAACATTTACAGTCTTTTAAGGTAAATCAAAAATGTGGAGTAGCGTTGTTTAACCAAAAACTCGAACACCAGCTGGGAAAGCTGGAGCTGCGAATGGAGCTGGAGCGACAATGGGGGCTGGAGCTACAACTGGTGCGGGCACAACAGCCTTGTGTACGAGAGGTCCTCTGTGAACGACAGCGTTGAATCCGTTGATTGGGTCAGCTGTGTACGCCACAGTTCTGATGTGACCGTCTGGTTCCACTAGACTGTAAGATCCTTTCACCACATTGCCATTTCTGGTTTCTTCCTGAGCCTTCCTATCACCAGTCAGGGAATCATGGACGTTGTATGCGTAGGCGTATTGTGGGAACGGATCTACGGGTCCGGCAGACACGGGAACTGCCGCAAGGGGAGCTGATATGATGCCGCATTCGACATAGTTAAACAAAGCCAGCGCTACAACGATTGTTGACACCTAGAACACAAATGATACAGAATTAAAAAAAAAAAAAAAAAACAAACAAATCGATTGATGTGTTTGAAATAAATCAGTGTCTTACCTTGAAAGACATGTTGTCGCGTTTAATTGTTTGTTAGTTGTTGACTGTGAAAGCACAGAAGGATGTGTGATGGGTTGAGGACGATGGTTTTTGCTTTTATAGTGAAATTACCAACGGTTACGGCATACGTTCGTCAATGAAAGAAATGGGCTTAGATGACAAGCAGGGGACATTACACGAATAACAATTCGTCACCAAAACTATACAAGTAGACGAGGACTCTGCGTGCAGTTGCGAACTGGGCAAACGAATCATGAATCGGCAAATCGAATTCTAGAAAAAAAGAGAACATCAAAAGTAAAATATTGGCAAGATTGTATTGTCGATTTATTTCAAATAATAGATGTTCGTAAATCCAAAGCAATACATCCCCCACGAAATCCCGTAAACTGTATGTTTTCTATTGAACCTAGAACTGTCATATCCAATGTATCAGACAGTATTATTATTATTTATCGTATGGTCATATAGGTATGTCACATCTCATGTAAGTTAGTTTTAGCTTTGATGTGACATACGCCAGGAGATTAGATGTAAGCAATTGTCTGGCGACCTATGTGCTAGCTCATTTAGAGTTATCCAGGGTACACCAGACAGTATTAAAGAAAAGGCTGTTGGTAAAAAATCCTGAAGACTAGATAAAGTGCAACACAGTGTAGAAGGATTTAAAAAGTCTTCCTGGATTTCACAACACGAACCAAGTCCGATACTGTAGAATAATACATTTATGCATAATCGATTTCCATGGTACACGCGGTGTATTTGAATCGATCAGTGGTGAGGTAGAAAGTGACCGACGATTCGAAGAGCGGACAAGGAATACGAATGCCGCACAGATAAACAATTGGAGTAAATCGTCAAACCGCTGCAGCGTTTCTTTTTTTACTCCCAAAATCTGAAATATCCAAAATAAAGTACTAAGATCAATAGTGAAATCGAATATCTCATCAGCGTAAAGGTGCTATGACAAAAAATAAACGAATACGCACTGTAGAATGTCCCAGGTTTTGCTCATATTATTTTTATAGGAATATTCAAATAGTAGTTTTTTTATAAAGAGTAAAGAGATAATATGCTCCTTGTGTCACAGTGACCAAATTAGATCTATTCATGGAGCGCCGCCTCTTACTGTGCCTCGTCTCCAGAGGCCTTTTGCAGAGTGACATTGACTTTTTCCATCTCCTCCCCTCGCAAGAAGTCTCTTTAATTGTATTTACGCTGCTCCCGGAACATAGGTGCGAACAGGATTATCATCTCCCGGTTGCAACAATCGTTTTTAGTCATGTGACCTTTCGTCCCCTTTGACCACTGATGAGGAAGTATCGAGCAAATCCACCTCATCAGATTGTATATACAGAGGTGCCAGGTGTATCCAGGGAAGTAAAAGTCTGCCTCTACAGAGCCCCGCATGTAGGCGCGAGGCAAGTTACCCTGAGATTGTCTGGTATCAGGGAGCCTCCGTTGGTTACTTACCTACTTGCTATGGTCCGTTTTTCTAGGAATACGGTACTGCTATAAACAGCGGAGAATGTGGCATTGTTGTAATTTTGAAAGATGTGTCAGACGACGCACCACTCCCTAGGAACCCAGTGCATTAGTCACGCATCCTTCGGCACGGGTCAAATGACACCTTTGATTGGGGATTAGTACAGTTTTAAAAATATGGGGAAAGAAAAGCCTCAATGACCCCTTTGCTTTTACATTTTCTTTCTAATAATTATATTTGGCTAGATGTATGTGTTTCCTTCATTTTTTTCTCATTGCTAAGGGTCGGGGACCATGATTTATTGGGTCAAAATTATTATTAAAGACCGAATTGCCGAGTAGGATTTTCCAGCACGCCCTTGAGATGGAGTTCCATTAAATGGCGCCAAATAAATCATCCAACATCGTCATCATCATCGACAAATGGCGCGCGAATGGAATGACGTTTGGTGTAAACTGAAAGCAAACCTTAGAATTTAGATGGTAAAGATTATTTATTCAATCAGCAGGGTATTCAGGAACAAGTCTGTGGGGCTAGTACGAGTTTTATCGAAAGCTTATTTCACGCTAACAAGCGTGCAAATAGTGTTCTAAATTCAAACGATCGAATCGTTCGATCATTTTTGTATGGAAAATTTTCGAAACTCTTTCGATGATCGTTTCGATATATGATCATCGAAAACTTATACTAGGGCTACAGTGGGGCTAGTACGAGTTTTATCGAAAGCTGTTTGCATGCTAATAAGCGCTTATAAACGTGCAAATAGTGTTCTAAAATCAAACGATCGAATCTTTCGATCATTTTTGTATGGAATATTTTCGAAACTCTTTCGATGATCGTTTCGATATTCGATCATCGAAAACTTATACTAGGGCTACTGGTTCAAACTTTTATTAAAGTAAAACGTAAATTTCAGTTTGGTATGTTTATGACTCAATCTCAATCAGTAGTTAGTAATCAATTTAGAAGCGCCCCCTTAAGTCTAATATTCCACTTGTTCTCAATTTGAACATTTTCAAGTCAGTTTTAAAAAGGAAGACGCGAGAATGTGATGAGAGCATACAGGCTGCTGGGAGGTAGAGTTGTCCATTCTTTAATCCCTTTCTATGATTCCATCATCAAATACTCTTCGATCTTAGTTGAGTGAAAACAAAAAAAAAAAAACAATCATATAATTTGCACAGGAAAGTGATAAATAATTTGTATATAAACAAGAAGATGAAGCAAATGTTAGAATCGAACTAATAAATGTATGTAGGACAATTATAGACGGACTGCACTAGACTAGAGCAACGCATAATCGTATCAAAATGTATATCAGCCAAGGTATACGCGCGCTACTATATTTCTATGAGCTCATTTAGTAGTTACATATTATCATTGTTCGCCTTTGCCAAGTAGAACTAAGCAATTCGGTTTCACTTTCATACAAGGCACATACCTTCTACTACTACTAGGTTACGACTAATCATTGACGCGCGAGTCTTCACGAAATTGTCACACGCGCGACTTTTAAGGTCGATCCCTTACGTAATTGAACAAATAAGGCTTTTATTAGAGGTGAAGTAACGAGATAAAAACAGGAATTAAATAATGATACCGTTTTTGATAAAGCTAAATTATAACTTAGAGATTTTGTAACTAGTTGCGATACTCAGTAAATCAAACAAAAAATCATAAAAGGTCTCAATAAAAAGTCTATATCCCCAGGTCTTTTTTGAAGCATTTGAAGATGCAGGAAGGAAGATCAACAATAACGAAAAGTTTTCACGATATACAGAAAATAGCTAAGTTTTAAACTATAATCAGTGGAGTAAATTAAATAACAATATCCATATTACAGTTATCTTCCTTAATAAAACTGAAAACGTCTTCGCCGTTTGAAAATTCGAAAAAGAAGGAACTGAGAAAATATTCATTTTTTTAATTCAATAGATTTTAAAAGAAGGGGCATCACCTATTCCAAGAAAATCGAATTAAAAACACCCTACATATTAAAAATAAAACATCATATTTTAAGGGTATTGAAAAGTTAGAAGAGCTAGGAGCATCTTAAATGATCGGGTTAGATTAACGATTAATCACATGAAAACCAGTGAATAGCAATGAATCTACCGGCACAACAAAAACAATGGCTCAACGCAAGAAATTCCTGCTGGTAAACGGAAATATGTATGTTGTAGATATTAAATGAGAAGTGCTGACCCAAACAACAAGTTGCCTGAGATAGGATATAAAGAAGCTTGACACATAAGTTTAACGTAAAAATCAAACAATAGACATAAGCCATTAACTCATCAAATATTCACTCATCAAATAAATTGAATTCCTCCAAAACAATTAGAAAGCTATAAACATCGTCATTCAATTGTTTCAATACTACCCAATGTTTTTAGTTATGGCCTGTCTGGTGATCCTTTAGGTACTCCACTTTAAATGAAATCATAAAAACGAAATAAGGCGAAAAATAAAAACACATCGACGAGTGATTAAGAATTCAATTGCGGACACACCCTGTCGAACGAGGCGATTACCAAAGTGCTGGGTAATTGATTGCCAATTAAAAGGATACGTTACGGACGAAAGTGAAAATTGAATCGGAGTTTGTATGGAAGGCGTTCCGTGAATATTAATACAGTATTGAAGAGCACGTGGTGCAGCGGTGTCGTATCGGGCAAATCATTTGTATAGATAACACTGGTTTACGTTGATCCGCCTGAAAAGCTCAACTAAACGCCAGTTTTAAAGTACCTGGGTCAAATTCAAGTCTAGTACAACTGATGTTAATGTAAATACAGATGAGGTCAATATTGAAGTAAGAACTATTGAAGACCAAGCCGGCCTAAAAAAGCAATATGAAAAATCAGCACCGATGTATGCACATTGCACATAAGGAGACTATTGAGTTAAACCAAGACCGACTCAAGGTGGTCGTGCGTGGAATATGATGCTTTTTGAGAAATACTGAAAGATGAGTGATTAAAATCTGCGCTCCTATGTTTATCTATTATATTTATATACCGTAAGTACTTCAAATCGAGTGCAATGGCAATCCCTTGCAAACCCCTATGCCCATGAGTGATACCCTTAAGGGAATATTGATTATTTGATCGATAAGCAGCGATTAACAATAATATTAATTGAAATAAGTCCTCGATAAAATACGATCTGAAACTGATCTAATTGGATTTAAGATGCAGGAATTTTTCTTTAAGATATGATCGATCAATCAGTCGGACGATGACCAACATATATTTTAGTGCAGTTTGTGTGTCGCATGAACCTTGAAGGCAGTGCGACCACAATTCCTTTATTTGGTAGCTGTGGTGCGCTAAGTAATGCGTATGTGACAACATTCTTCGCAATTCAATTTTCACACGTGACTATACGCACCGGTCGAGTCCCGATCAGTATGTAGCGATCAGTTTCTCTTTCTGTCTTTTTTTGCAAGAATAACCGTAGGTACTTCTAGAAAACTGTTTATCGGGAGTGCTACAGGGATCGCACCTGGGTCCCATTCTTTTCATTTTTTATCTTAATGTAGTAAACATTGTTGCAAATCCTCATATATTCTTATTTATGTCGATGACACTAAAATTTATAAAAAAACGATGGATGCTTGGAACTATCAGGCTCGACTACTTTTTTTCATTCCCTACTGTTCCATAAATCAACTCTTTCTTAGCATATCCAATTGCCAGACCATAACCTTTTCGAGAAGTAAGAATCCAATAATTCCGAGTATAAGCTTAATGGAACAACTCTTAAATAAATAAAAAATATATAAATAAAGAAAATATTCGATTTTTACGAAATTTTCCACCAAAATATTACTATACGAGTTTTCATATAAGTACCTAATGTTAATTATTATTGTTAGCTTTTTTTATTTTCTGCTCTAAGTTTGACGTTAAAGATTTAGAAATCGGATATCGGCAACTAATTTGCAGTAAAATGTATACAAGTAACCGGTCTTTAGCTTAACGTTAGTATACATATCACATTTGAGGGATTCATGCGCAATGTAACGATCTTGTGCACATGCAACAATCAGCGTACATGTACCATTAGTTTCTATCTAGAAGCTTCTTCCAAAGAAACAACAATTTCTTAAGAAACGATTCTTTTACTTGCTTCTGATGGTCTTTTTTATCATTATTGTTTGATCACACTTTATCATACTTTATTAAGATATTTTTTAAGGCGTTTGTCACAATTATATTTATGATATTTTTAAGGCTTTTGTCCTTTCAATACATCAGAATTATCTCAACAATTTTCATAGTTTTGTTACTACGGTTACTTACCATGCCACAATATTTCGTAACCAGCAGCAAAATCGACAGGGTATAGAAAATGGTGATTAGATTTTCGATTGTCCAATAAATCAGCTACAGAGTCTCTTAAACTGCGTGCAATTTGATATCTGAACGAAAATATGTAGGTACCTATATCAACTAATGATGCGCGTAGTGATATTATAAACAATCCACGACGGGGTTAGGTACTACCGTCTTCTACTGCTTTATTTAAAAACCCATCATCGATCAGTGGAAAAAAAGAGTTCAGCGGTAGAAAATTTGCGATCAAGCCGTCGCACAGTGGTCCCACAAAGAAATTTAGGGCGCCAAAATTAGAAAAATGAAATGTACCAGAGAGACAAACTAGCTATGATCTGATGTACTGTGACCTTGAAGGCTTCTAGTACCGCATATGACAACTCGCTCGAGGTACGTCTCGTTGCTATGGAGACGCTATAAGATGGTGGTTATCTACAGCAACTGGTATTGTCAATTTGTGTGTGTTTTTCAAGCGCGTTTTACAGTGCCTTGTTCCGGTATTTTAAAATTAATAAACATGGTGTTTTATTTAATTTTTCTCGCTGAATACGAATCTGTGCTCGTTCATTACTGTAATTTAATCGGTAGTCTGGAAATTTGCATTTGAAGTAAGTACTTTTTAGTCACTTTTAACTGGCTATATGTAGTGTTACAAAATTTTCCCATCCTTTCCCATAAAAACTTATCAGATAAAAGTTTCTCCTTAAAGCCAGTACTATCACCTACATCACTTACATTTCCCCCGTTTTCCCCCCAAATCCTTAAAATTTGATTTATACTAAGTACTAAATTAGTGATTACTATTGTGTAAATTTTAGTTCTTCAAGCAATCATGTTTTTTATTATTGAAATTTAATTTGGATGCTCAGGAGACGTTGGTTGTACCTACCTAACTACGCACAATAGCCTTGCGGGAGATACCTGTTATTGGAGCACTGGAGATTATATGTTTTTGTTTCATGGTTTCTTTGTTTGTGTTGTTCAGAGCTCTATTGGTGTCTCTTATATAAATCAATAAATTCAGTTAAATAAAACTTGCTAAAAGAATAATTTGATTCTTCTTTGTATTTTGATTTTACTTCTCAGGAAATGTTGCAACGCCATACAAATTTTAGTAAAAAACTGTATATCATAAATAGGGGTGCTATCCTTTCTAATTTGTCACCTGATAACAGAATACAATAGTTTACTCTCCATCTCTTTTACTTGCATGTTTCTTGTACTATCTGTATCTTCCACTTAGGAACAACATGCTAACAATAGAAAAGTCTAACTGTATCTTTCACTCCAAAAACAATAATGAAGAAGTGGAGCCAGAAGAAAGCTCAGACGAAAGTACAGACTCAGATGTATATCATCATCTAACCACATCCGAGGAATCTGACTCGGACAATGTTTAAAATGTTTTTATGCGTGCATATATTTGTAAAATTATAAGTTGTTTTATTTCAACCATTTTTTTCCAATTTGTATAATTTAAGTTTATAAATGAACTCATCACTTTGAAAAACATTTCAATCCCCCAGAAAATTTCAAAATGAAAGATTTGCTCCCCTTCCTTGGTCACATTTTTTTTCAAAAATATATCAAAAAATGGAATCAGCGCCTAAAAAAATTGATATCCCACACGAAAAATTATAAAATTTTTAAATTGCCCCCCTCCCCTTGGCACCCAATTTGTTTTTTTTGCAAAAATAAGTCCAAAAATGGACTCAGCGATACAAAAAACATATATTTTGATACTCCACATGAAAAATTCCAAAACATTAAGATTTGCCCCCTTCCCCTTGGCACCCAATTTGGTTTTTTCGGAAAAATAAGTCCAAAAATGGACTCAGCGATACAATAAACATATATTTTGATACCCCACACGAAAAAATTCAATATATTAAGATTTGCCCCCCTCCCCGTGGCACCCCATTTGGTTTTTTCGAAGAAATAAGTCCAAAAACGGATTCAGCGCCTCGAAAAACCCCCATACACCAAAAATCAGAATTTTGGCGCCCTAAATTTCTTTGTGGGACCACTGTGCGTCGTCGAGGTAGTTTAACCCATATCGATTGATTGCGAGCTGATCTCTGTAGATTTTAGCCCGCCATGTTGGATTTTATGTCAACCGACAATGGTTTCGAGTGTACAACAACGCTTTCTGTAGGTAGCCAATATACCTACTGTTTTTAAGTTTTTTTCCCGTCCAATTAGGTGCTCCCTTCATATTTTGGTCCATTTTGTTTTGGATTATCATTTTGATAACATTGTTCTTATTTCTCCTTATACCAGCATAAAGCTGTCTGGAGAACATAATGAATAAATAAATAAATAATAGCAATTTTAAACAAATAAAGCAAAAAATACATTCCCGTAATCATCGAGGTCTTACAACCATGATGCACCAACTAAATTTATGATAAATATAATGACATTTTGAAGAAAATATTCAAAGAGTACTTTTAAAGTAGGTACAAATATTAAAATTATTATAAATTAGTTCATTTTGGCCAAAACATAGAGGTTTCGTGTGATTTTATAAGGACTTAACAATATTTTGATAATATAAAATAAAAAATTAAAAAAATAAGGTCTGGCACCTATTCTGCACCTACTCGAATTGATTCAAATCTGACATAGGCTGTAAGCACTCCCGTTGCCGGGCTACTATTTTGTTTGTTTGCAAAATTTCGTGTGAAATGTCATCTTCATACATAACAAACGCGGATCAAATATTTTTTTTTCAATAAAGTAAAAACTGATCAGTGAATTATATGTAATCTAACGATTAATTATTTTTTCATAAATCAGACGGTTAATGTTTAAACGCTAGCTTAGCGTGATCACTTTACATTTACCAACGTTCAAATCCCCAAAACTCAAAATAAGTATAAGAATTTTCAACAAGATCAACATATCGAAAAATCCCATTCGAACCTAAGTCCCTATAGTCGTCTTATGCAGAGACGCTAGCCGCTGGGCCAACTGGCCCCACGATAATTCCTTCATAATACGTGTGTATGGTGTATTTTTAATAATCAACGAGATATAATAGCCGCCTGTTGGAAATTTTACATTTATTTCCGTAGTAACAGTTGTTTGTAAAAATCTCTGATCAAGTAGGTATTACATCCTTCTTCGATATCGTAATATTTCTTGCGGATACGTGTTATTATTAACTGTCATAGCAAAAGTCGAGTTATCATTAAAAATTGATATGAAATATAATATTTAAGTTACCTGCCTGCCGTAGTAGTATTGATTGTATCATTTGATGAAGAATAAAATATTATACGAAAATATTTCTCGTGGGGTTAGACTGGAGTGTTTGAAAGAAAGTACCGAATAATTACGTACGAACTTAACCGATTATATATTTGATATACCTACCCATTTCTGTTGAGAGTTTTTGTTCATACTCCGAGAGTCATTATCGGCAAAATTAAACCAGCTCCTGTGCCGTGGCTATGTGTGCTTTCTAATATAGCACCTCTACACCTTAGACGAGAGGAAGCTATTTTCTTCAAGAAGTAAGAAAAGTGGAGTCCAACCATAATCTACCAATCCATCTTGATGTAGATAATCCGCCTCCATGCCGTCTGAAATCCCGAAACCCGTACTGACTAACTGGTGGTACAACTACGGATTACTCGATGGAAGACAAATCGAGGAGACAAGTCAGTAAGGAACCAGAACCTAGTAGCTGACCCGACAAAAGAACTGCCTGGCTCAACGCATCAACGATCCAATGGCTTCCGTCCCACGTGGTCAGATAGTGAGAGACCATATGAATAAGAACATACTTCGAGGGTAGATCTCAAATCAACCCCAATTTATGAGATCACCTGCTTCCTCCTAAAATATCTCCTCAAAATTGTATAAAACAGTAATGGAAAATGACTGTCCTCTGATAGAGATTGAAGACCATGGATCCAAACGTCTGTTAGGCGAAGAAACAAACATCAAGGACTTATTAGAGTTGGAAACACCAACATTCATTCATAATGCGAAACATCAAAGAGATATCTAGATATTTCATAATAGCGTGCGTGATTAGAATTCAATACTAATTATTGTAAATGTTATTTTAGCACTAAGAGTGTGTGTATTACTAATAATAACATACAAAGCTACTAATAATAACAAACAAGAGTATTGAGAATAAAACGTGCGGGCGACATCTATTTGAAATGCGTCCAAGTTTTTCGCTACCTTAGTTCCAATCTCGATAATCGGCGGAATGTTAAGGACGAATAATTCAACTATCGAATCGGCAACTGACGGAATACAAGCTTATAGAAAATTCTGATAGAGTTTTCAATCACAAAATGTATTGATTTAAAGATAATAGATAATAGTGCCGACCATTTCCGCTTTCACGACACAGCCCTTTGGTTAGTGTGAAAGATGTCAAAAGTGTATTTGTGTTCACTTCGAGAGAGCACAGATTCATTTATTTAAAAAAAAAAAAAAGTTCTCAAAGCTGCCCCCAGAACATTTTAACTGCCTGCCTGAGAGCGTTCGTGAGATAACTGACCCTTGATTCTCGGGCAGAGAGTTTTTTGCTAGGTTTTTGGTTTATTTGTCGTATCCTTGCATGACATGCTTTTATAAGAATTATTGTCTATTATCTAAGTATGAAGTAGTTGTGCTATTTATGCATGGAATGGTTGCCTAATTTATGTATAGAGTGGTTGTTTTTATAAAGTAGTTGTCTCACTTATAGGTATTTGTGAATGTGTTTGTGTGTGTGACGAGAGTCTGATGTGTTTTTTTTCCTATTTTGTACTTATATTATTGTAAGACTATATTTTTATAAGCTTTTTTTTCAAGTTTGCCCTAGCACAGACTTAGCCTATTTGGACAACATTGTTGTACTTTATTTCAAATGTTTTGCAATAAATTAATTGATTAAATAAAGTAGCTTACTGTGAAAGAGTCAAGGAGTGTATTTGTGTTCACTTTGAGTGAGCACAGATTCATTTAAAAAAAAAGTCCTAAAAGTACCTAAAGTTAACTTTCCTCACAAATAAATAAAATGAAAACAACACATTTTTTTTAAATAACAAAGAGTAGGAGAGAAAGTACACCGAAAAAAGAGTGGTTGTATGAGAAACGGTATGTAGGTGGAAGAAGCGAAGAATGGAGTGGAGGTAAGTTATCTCTACCTATACCCCTTAAAGAACACGGCATGATGGATAAAAAAAACTTTATTGGTTTAAATCAACAAAATGGAAAACAGTTAAATTGATCAAAGGACGGATGATCCTCGACGTACAGATTTAAAGGTTGTCAAAATAATCAAAGCAAGCCAAAACGGTTTCCTATCTGGACCGTAGCAAGATAAAAATACCACAACAAATTTATGCCTACGTACCTACATAAAAATTATCAACAAAAAAATGTTCGAAAATCAAATAGACAGAATATGGTCGTAAGCCAGTAGTTGTTCGAATTGAAGTTAAAAAATAAAAATGTATTGTTTGCATTATGAGCTTGGCTGTTGGGACATGAATAATGTATAAGGGTTTAGTTGTTAATCGATTGGTCGTTAGGTTAGCCGCAGTGGACATGCTGCGACCGATAATTTTTTCGCGGGTAACGAGACACTGCGGGTGTGATTTATGCCAGGCGAATAATTTAATTTGGACACTTTACAAAACCGTTCCTAGCACAGAAATTCATATTTCTGTTAGAAATAGCGAGTAAATTGTTAGAAAGCGCTAAGGTGAATCGAATGCTCCAAATATCAATATTGTTCGTATGAGTTCACAATAAGAATACATTGGACGGTTGAATGGATCCTAATTGAGTCTTCTAGACAAAATATTACTTCTAACTCAGTCTTTCTGAGAAAATGTTACTTAATTCAGTTAGAGTTACCTTAAATTCTTACAGTCGTCTGGATAAAAGAACTCTTCTATCTCTGTCTTTCAGACAAAATATTACTCAATTCAGTCAAATTCATTCTTACAGCTTTCTAGATAAAATGTAATATAATTTCTTCGTTCAGTCAAAGTAAACTTAAATCTCAATCTCCACCCAAAATCAGTATTCTAGACAAAATGATACTTCTTTCAATCAAAGTTACCTTAAATAGAAAGCCTTCTAGATAATTGTTGCTTCTATCATTGAAAGCTTACATATCTACATTCTGAGAGTCCTCTGTAGAGAATTTAAGTTATTTCCGTCAAAGTTACCTTACAATCTTAGAGACCTCCCACTCCGACCAAAATTCTAGTGATTTTGATGTAACACACATACCATGATCAAGTATCGAAAAAGCATAGAGGTAACAGAGTAAAGGATAGTAAATACAAAGAGTGTACCTACCTACCAATTTTAAATTATAGGTACCTACACTAGCTATAGCACCCGTCTTGCTTTACGTTGTTGATTCGGATTGTCAGGCTTGATTGGTAGGTAATTAAACAGTTTCTAATCTAGCTTCCCATTGCTTAAGAGACCTCTATGTAACTGTCATACACACAAAGAAGAAGAATGTAGCTTTAAATGTTTATAAAAAAGAAAGAAGAAAAATTATAGTCTGCCACTCACATGAAAAAAAAACTGTCTGTGTATGTTACATCTTACACTGTTCAATAAAAGGGGAAAAATACTTCAATACTAATATTGTAGGACCTACATACCTATGCAAATATGCAAGTTTTATTTAACTACTAGCTTTCCCGACAGACGCTGTCCTGTAGTCTTACATGAATATTAAACTCAAATTTGTAATTTTTATTCTAAAATACGTTTCATACATTATTATTTTTGAATGTTAAAAAATATTTCTGAAAGCCTGAAAGAAATTCTATCAATAATCTGCGAACCAATGTTTTGAAACTCAATGGTTGTCAGGTAAATAAAAAATGAGTTATTATGGAATTTTCATTGAATGGCGTTGCAAGAAATCCGTTCCATACTAACTTTAATATTATATTTTCTACTATTTCTTATGCATTTATCAACATTTTATTAGTTATTCTGCTATCCGGAGGGGAGAAGAATCCAATAAATCAAACATCGGAAGAATCTGTTCAGCCGATCTCGAGTTATAAGTTTTCGCACCAACCCGACTTTCTTTTATATTTGAGATTTTACTCACACATGGCTTGAGACAACTACATTAGCACCCATTATGCCCTTTATGTGTGGAATTGTACAAACTTTATGTGAAATCAATTGATATAGAGGCACCACTCAATTTTCATTAAAATGTTTATAAAATATGTTTTATATGGTTTGAATTACATTAATTTTTATTCTAAATCAATCTTTAATCTTTTTAATACATTTTCATTGAGTAATACTCCGGTTCTGTGCAATATTTAGATGACTAATTTTGTTTGCCCAAATATGGCTATCTGTGTTTACTGGGATGTTACTATGAAGATTCTACAAAAAAATGATTTTTTTTTCCAAACTGCTTTAAAACTATTAGAGTAAATGCAGTAAACTGTGTTTACAAACACTCGAAGAGATTTTGCGCAGCTCTGGGATGAAAAACAATTATTCAACGTTAGGTTTCTATTTTTTTTAGACCTGATGCTATGACATATAAAAATACATAACTGAATAATTATTACGTAGATTATCATAGAGGCAAGTGTTTTTAAAAGAAGTAAACTAAACGTAGGCGAGTAGATACTTGTCTAAATCTGTCCTCAGTTTACAAAATCGAATAATAATAACTAACTGAAGTATGAAATACCAGACCGTAGTGCGCACGGATTTTATAGGTATCTTTTTTTTTATATTTTGTGGGTGATTGGAGCCTATCGGATCGTTCCATTGCTTATGGAACTTCTCTTCGTTAGCTACCGCCCTTTTCACTTTGCTACAATTTTTAGGTATGATGCTGTAAAAAAATAGCTTGATACATCAATTTGCGGGATGCATATTTTAAGAAATTGGCAAGCTTTTGAAAATAATCAGTAGTCTAGTCGTCTTTAAGGTTTTTTCAAAACTTAAAGTTGTACCTTATTTTGGGATTCAATATTTTTTATGAAAGATTTTCGAACTCGAAAACTACAAAAAATCATAGATCACTCGCTCGAGAGTGGATTTTCAAATTGAAAAGAAAAAGAAGAAAAAGAACTATAAAAAATCGCGTGACATATATTGAGGTATTTGGATAGTTGTTCTATCTCTGGACGCAGTGTTGCCACCTTTGTAAAAATTTTGACCCAAACACAATATTCAAAAAAGGTCATTTCCGAAAATTTGGTATCTATCATTCTCAAAATAAGGTATCCGGAAAGGTGAAAAATCACTCAAAAGAAAAAGGTCGTTAAAAAAGCTTATGACCCGGACATTTTTGGTTTTGCCCGGACACACGTCGCGAAACCAGGATAGGTGGCAACACTGTCTGGACGCATAGTAGCACTTTCTGATACACCTTGTTTATTTGGAACGTTGTGTTATTTAGTGTTGACAGTTAAACATAATTACATACATACATTCTCCAGTAAAGGCCCCCCGCACACCGCTAGCCAGCCTGGATGAGACAAATAAGCAGCAAACCCGACCCGCACAAAACCAACCCTCTAGTTCGATCGAAGCAATCAAACTAAAAAACCGACCCCACACAAATCAAATCAGGCGCAGATCCCCCCAAATCAACCCACAATGCGGGAGGCCTAAGCCCCACTTAGGGGCATAGGGAGGCTTCAAGAGCTCTCCATTGCGCTCGAAGGCGTCCGAGGCTTATGGTGCCTTTTCTGACCGGTTGAGGTTTAAGGAAGTGAGGTGGTCAACCTCACGGTCCCGATCTGATTTTTCGATTTCCTGCCTCTTTCAGGATGTTCGAAAAACCAGCAAAAAGAGCAGAGGTCTTACACATAATTAATATAAGCATATTTAAATTCACTCTCGAATTGACAATTGATAGTTTAACTCTATAATACTTAAAAGGTTCTATTTCTTGCCCTTGTAATTTTAAGTTTAGTGTGACAGAGGTAAAAAAAAAATCACTACGTATCTAAAATTAAAAAAAAAATACCGTCACATAGACTTGACATAAGCTAGGAAAGGATTTTGATGGTCGATAGTGGCAAAATATTACAGCAGTAGGACCAGCTGATAGCAGAGATCCGCCCCAGGCGCAGGCGAGGTTGCACACATGCACCGCATTCTGCTCAATTTTATCATGCAGACGTTGACAATCTGAACACCAGTTTAAAAATATTATATTAAAAATGTTCGTTTCAATAGCGGTTTATCAATAGGTACTAAGTTAAGAGTTAAATGAAATACTTCTCGATATTAAATTCCAATATAAAAATACATCTTTGTGTTAATTTGTGCAAAAAAAAATGCAACTGTCTGCTAATTTATACAAAAAAAAATATATTAAAGAAAAAATGTTGGTTGGGTTAATTTGTTAAAAAAATGTTATCTTATTTCATAGCATACCCACATATCGTGAAAATAATTTAATTTAAAAAAGAGAAACCCTCTTTTCCGTGGTCGTAGAATCACCCGTCAACGGCTGGACCGCTACTTCTTTTTTAGTCGTGTTCTCTTTTGTCAGAAGGAGGTTAGAAGGAGGTTCTTATAGAAGGAAAATTTAAGAAGGGAATGTCGAGAAAGCTAGTGCTAGTAGGTAGGTATATTATAAAATATGAGACAGGACACAGCGCGAACTAAGCAACTACTAAAAATAGCAGAAATCGTGAGTCTCAAAACTTTCCGAGTGGTTAATCTTGGAGATAGAGTTCGCAATGAGGAAGTCCGCAGAACCTGTAGGGGAAAGGTAGTTGCTAGATGGGGCAGAGATGGACGTTCTGAAGGGGTCATATTGGCATAATGGGTCCTGAAAGACAATACCGAAGATATCAGAGGACCATAAGGTTTATTCGATAAATATGATGTCTAAGATATGTATAAAAAGGAAGTTGAAGATAGAAGCAAAAAGCCATGGACAGGAAAATATCCTTCTTTCATTCCGATGACTGTACAACCCATATCTCTCTTGTCTATAAGTCTTGGCCTCCAGTAAATTTCACCTCCGACTACTTCCGTCATCTGCTGCAGCCTTCCAACTGAAATTATTCATAATCTGTGCAGCATCTCTCCCGACCTCATCCTCCCACCGCAGTCTAGGCCTGCCGACTCTTCTTCTCCCGCCTGCCTGTCCTTGAAGTGTTCTTTTTGGTGTGCGTGTCGATGACATCATCTGCACTCAAGTGTTCTTTGTGGTGTGCGTGTCGATGACATCCTCTGCACTCAAATGTTCTTTTTGGCGTGCGTGTCGATGACATCCTCTGCACTCAAATGTTCTTTTTGGCGTGCGTGTCGATGACATCATCTGCACTCAAGTGTTCTTTGTGGTGTGCGTGTCGATGAAATCATCTGCACTCAAGTGTTCTTTTGATGAGCGCGTCGATGACATCCTCTGGACTCAAGTGTTCTTTTTGGTGTGCGCGTCGATGACATCCTCTGCACTCAAGTGTTATTTTTGCTGTGCGCGTCGATGACACCATCTGCATAGACAAAGGACAATAACGCCGTTCTATAATTCGAGCACCCTATACCCTTCAATTAGCTATTATTAGCTAATACCCGTCTTGCTTTATATCTTCAAAAGATGGTTACTCATATCTTTTGCTAACATCTTACTATAAAGATTCTGAAATTTTAGAAAACTATAAAAACGTAAGGGGTACATACAATAAAAAACAGAACAAATCGAAAAAAGTTTAAACACACCTTCTACCATGACGTCACATATGTTGTTTAACAATCAGTTCGGAGCGATTTCTATGGCGAAAGACACAACATAATAATATCATGTAGGCAGTGATCTATGATTCTATGAGACGAAATCGAACACAAGATTAAATGGAATAATCCGATTGCAAAATCTGTATGAAATGGGGTAAACTATAAGCGAAAGACATTATAAATTATTATTCTAGAGTGCCGATAATGTTACGAAACCGTTTAAATAGTATGTATGTGTCGCGTTCGGATATTATGTTGCTAGTAATAAAAAAAAACGAACAGACAAGTTAATATGTAAGAATCATACAAGTAGTATTATAGTCAATGAGAAGTACCTACCTACCTATTGCCTAACATACTTAGCAACTGTTTGATGATGTTTATGACCTCCTCCCACACCATGTCCAGATTCCTCACCTCTGCTTCGAAGGAGCGGAACACATTATGAGAGGGTCTATCTCGTCTTCAGGACCCTAATGGGAGGAATAACAGCGCTCTCCTCGGCCAACTGTCATTCGGCATCCTTAACACAATATGTCCATGGAGGAGATGGCCCTCCACATAATGGTAGAAGTGATGGGGTCACGCTGGGTGTGCCGACGTATAGCGTCGTTCGTAATGCGGTGGTACGATCTTACATCCAAAATTCTCCTGAGGCACTTCATTTCGAAACCTGATACATACAGGAGAATGAGCAACACACACGCATCAAACCGTTTACATTTCGTCTCGTCTCTACTAAACGCCGGCGCCGACCCGACGCTTTTCGTATTTTGGTCATGTTGTTAAAAGCACCAAGAGCTCAGCCCCGAGATCACCAGTGGTAGTAGTGGTTGCTTCCAGGTACTAAATATGATAATATAATGATGATAATATTACATTTTTGAGTGATTACGAAGATTGATGATAGATATCCTAGATGCGAGTGCTAGACGCCTATCGAGATGTGGTGCTGCAGACGAATGCTAATAATACCTTAGATAGCAAGGAGAACGAACGTCTAAATATTAATGCAAGAATTAAGCATCTCAATCATTCGGCAGAATACCGAATATTAAAAAAAGCGACCGAATAGGCCGAATACCGAATAATGGCCGAATATTTGTGGCAACTCTAATAATCATTGTACATAATTTTTCATGTGAATAAATATATATTAAAAAAAAAAACAATATTCAGCTTTCCCGACAGACGTTGTCCTGTGATCCGAACTATGAATATTGAATTCGAATTAGTATGGTGATGAATTAATTATTATCCTTTGACCAATGTAATTCCGACCGATGCGTCTGTTTTAAACCATGTATATTCCATCCGCATTATGTCAATCGCACCAAATATCTAACAATTGACAGTTACTATCAAAATTCCAAAATTGGAATAAGAATTATATGGTCAAAGTACTAATTAGGTTGCCTACGTAGAGTTTTCGTTGATTGCCTATATTTTCACGCAACTTTCTTAATTTTTTCTTTCATAAGAACCTTCTCCTGATAAAAACCAACACGACAAAAAAAGAATTAGCGAAATCGGTCGTGCCGTTTAGGCGTGATGCGATGACCATGGAAAATAACTCTCCATTTTATATATAAGAAGACAAGCGATAAAAATCTTCAATTAAAATAAGTCGGGCGACAAAAAGTTAAAATTTCTAACGTCACACAAACAAATAACTCAAGTGGATGGAAGACTGGTGTTGATTGGTGCTTCGAAAAGGAAAGCTATCATGACCCTGAGTGAGGCGACAACTGAATATCTGAACAACCTTGATTTCAAATTTAAATTTTTTTTTCTTTTTGACAAACATAATTGTGCTAATTGCCTTTTTGTTGTGATATACTATTGTGACAATAAGATTAATAAATAAATATGCGGGACAAAAGATATTGCAAGAAGCAAAGCGGAAAATGGTAAAGCCACGCTCCAAGAATGTTTACAGATTTTCCGCACTACATAATCAGCCTCGCAGAACCTCCGTGTAGAAGACCACCGAATAATAATGTGTAAAGATGCAGTTACAGGCAAATAACGAAGGAAAAAAAGCTTTTAAAGAAATAAATAATCGCCAAACAATAATATCATAGCTTTTCGGAAGGTCTTCCAACCTGTTTAGGTAGAAAAACTCGAGGATTTAAGTCTGAACGGGGTTTGAAGAGATAAGAGTTGAAACAGTCTCCCATACGATCTCCCCCGAAAAGTATGAGACCAAACAGAATACAGAATCCGCACAGGTCAGGGCTGCTGCAACTATATACCATTTGAAAATTGAGGAAGAGGTCATCTCCTAAGTGCGACTGTGGGTCTCCCTTCCAAGCAATCCAACATCTGGTAAGATCATAAGAGAGAAAGTGGACGGATATCCACGGGTCGACCTCAAAGAAGGAACAGTGGCTTTATAGACTGGAGCCAAAAATTTGATTTGAAATTACAATAAGACGGAGAAATTTTGCGTAGTGATTAAAATATGCCTAATTCAAACAAAAACTAATGTAAGCAACACTCGTTAACACATCTGTAGAAACCTAATTTTCCTGGTGGTATAATAACGCATTATATTGCTACAAAAATATTATCATTGAATCGGCGTCCGGAAAATTGCAAAACCAACAACAAATGGCAGTGAATGAACTGTCCGAAAAAATGTACGAGAACAACGAACATAGCTGAAAACACAGCCTTTGCCGAGGAAGGGAGGGGTGGTCGCGTGGAAGGCCGCTGCACATGCCCTTCAGCCATAACTACCAAGTATAAAACCATGGTGCTCCACCCAACAGACATCAACACATTTGTGGACACGGTCTAGTGAACAACTCAAAACGGGAAACATGGCTTTCAGAGTAAGTTTTTCTTCAACTTTATTTCTACAATAATTTGGACTCATTCAAAGCGAACACAATAATACAGTTTTGAAACCATAATGTCTTGTGTTGTAAAAAAGAGAGATGGTCGAGATCTAACCCACAAATTTCAAGTATAAAGCCGGCGAATCCACAGTTTTCTCCAAATTTTCTTTTGGTTATTATTTTCTACAAATTTAATATTTTTTTTAAATAAATCATAGTTTTTTATTCAATAAAGTCCCATGAAATCTTAGAAAGGACAACATAACAACAACAAAGATACTTTTTCTTGGCTTAAATGGCATTTTGTTTCACCTTTCCCTAAGGGTTGAGCAGAGATAATGGATCATCACTTTTTTTATCCAAACACACACTTCTTTCATTAAATAATGACAAAACACCATTGGCCTGTCATACATTTCTCATACAACTTCTCTTATATTTCCTTTACTTCTGACTTGGCCTTCCTTAAGAACGGATTCCATTCGTTAGATCGACGTCATATTACACCTTTCTATTCAGCCCAATAAATTCTCATTATTTTATTCAATTCTTCTTGTTACCCCATTAGCATACATTCTTCTTGTTACCCCATTAGCATACATTCTTCTTGTTACCCCGTTAGCATACATTCTTCGTAAGAAACAATAAAAATTTATCTGATTCCAGACTAGTAGAGGACACAAAAATCAATAAATATTGTAATTTGGTGAGAATATTAAAAAAATTTATTATGTTTTCAGTTAGCAATCCTTTTGGCAGCGTTGTCATACGCCAGCGCAGTGCCCATTCTTGGAGCTCCAGTGGTTGCCGGGGCTTACGGCTACCCAGGATATGGATACGGAGGATACCCAAAAGTCGCAGTTGCTCCCCCGGCAATCGTACCAAAGGTCGTTGAGGAGTACGATCCAAATCCCCAGTACAGTTTCAACTATAACGTTGATGTAAGTAGAGATTTGCTACTAGATCAAAGAAAATCCTTTCAAACACAGTTGTCTAGAAGTATCATAGCTGCCTAACGCTAATACTTATGCGTGAGTGTAAAACAGAAAAAAGTACAATTTCGAAAAAGCGAAAGAGAAACAATAATTGATACTTTTTCATTTAGTTAATCAGATGTTCACGGAGCTAAATTCCTGAAGAGATTAGTAAGATTTCCTGGTAATTTTTTATGACCTAAGAACATCGTTAGCCCATCTACTTTATTTTCATTAACGACCAACAGAACCAAAAAAAATAACGATCCTTCGAATGGAGTGGTAGAAACACTTTGTATGGGTAAACGAAATTGTTATATCTTTTCCTTATTTTCTAGGAATTACTCGGAAGCCAATTACTTTTATATATAATATCAAAACTAACTTTCAGGATGCCCTCACTGGAGACTCAAAGGCCCAACACGAAACACGCAGCGGAGATGTGGTCCAAGGATCATACACCCTCATCGAACCTGACGGTAACCGCAGAACCGTCGAATACACAGCCGACCCAGTTCACGGATTCAACGCCGTCGTACACAGAGAACCAGCGGTCGTGCCCAAAGCTGTGATTCCAGCAGTAGCCAAGGCCGTCATCCCAGGAGTGGCCCCATACGGTTACGGAAGACCGTACGGTTACCCAGCGCTAGCTGCCGCCGCTCCAGCCATCGTCGGTGGACACTACTACGGTTAAATCGACACAATTGCAGACACGAGACACAGAACGATCAGTATTAAACCATTTCCTAATCTCGTGTCTTTCCCAAAACTTTAACAATAAACAATCAGCAGTTGAAAGTTCGAACAAATTTAATCTAATGACCACAATCCAGAAATGGTGTGGGCTTTTTCATTTTAGATTTTTTTTCATCCATCTGATTATTTAATCGCATTCTTCTACCTCTTTTTCTTTCATTTCTTCGCGACTGCACTCGTTTCACTTTTTTTTTGTTCTTAGCATAAATTATCGTTTTTCTTCATCATTCATCCCTCATTTTTTAGTATCATAATCGAACAAACTGCAGACGATACGTGACTTATAAAAACCTTCACATCCAAAGACATCACGGGCCGATCCGACCAATGCCGATTCTAATAATGATTCACATGGAGCTACGATCACTCAACCACATTATATGAATATTATAATTATTATTATTATTGTATATACGCTTATATATTTAAGACTTTTGTGAATTTATATATATTTTATATTTTCTTTATTTTGTATTTGTGAGCTTTTTTTTAATGACGTATTGTTACAACCGTGTGTCAAATTAGTATGATAATGACAATAAAATCTGCAAAGGTTTACATAATGAAGGTATTTTGAAATTAAACCCCTCATTCAGGTTTTATACATTTTTGAATGGAACTGGGCCCACTCAATGTGAACAAAGATAATATTTCCCCACCTTTCTCATAAAGCAATGCTTGTGTTGTGAAAATCGAAATGATCGGCATTCGGTAGCGGGATTCGAATCCACGACCATTAGTACGTTGTACGTACGAAAGCCATCGACTCATGTCCCTTATACAAGCTTTGCTGAGAGTTAATAAAATCCGAAAGTTTAAAATAATATTTTCAATCAGGCCTAATTCAGTATAAAAAGTCAAATTGTTTTATCAACACTTATTCATAAAACTCTAAGTGTGAAAAAGTTCTAACTAATCATTTAGCAAATAATAAATGAAACTTTAATGTACAATGTGGCGACAAACAAAACATTTGGACAGCCGAAAGGGCGGACTTATCCCGAAGGATTTCTGCCAGCCAAGCAAATGTGATTTTTGTAGGTATGTGAATTCGCGTTTGAATATTATATACTAGTTTTAAACTTGTTAGGAGCTACTTAAAATCAATCTAATCTCCCTTTGAACTCCACTTAGGAGCATAGGGAGGCAACAAGAGCTCTCCATTTCGCTCGATCTTGCGCAATGCTTATGACCTCCTCCCACACCAAGTCCATTTCCCTCAGCTCTGCCTCGAAGGAACGGAACACGGTATGAGAGGGTCTTCCACGTCTTCGAGACCCTGATGGGAGGAAAAACAGCGCTCTCCTCGGCCAACTGGCTTTCGGCATCCTCAACACATGTCCCAGCCATGCCCATCTCCTCTCCGTAGTGGTGGAAGTGACGGGCTTGCGCCGGGTGCGCCGACGTTTAGCGTCGTTCGTGATGCGGTGCTACCTTCTTATACCCAAAATTCTCCTGAGGCACTTCGTTTCGAATGCAGATACTTTTTGTGCCTGGGCTTTAGTCAGATCTATATCTAATCATATTATATATTGTAGGTACAGGGTTGCAAGTTATAAAAAAAACATTATTCTGATATTGCTACCAACACCCCCTCTCAATATTAGAATCCTACGAATTATACAAAACCTATTATTGTATATCATCAAAAAATAAATGTAACTTAAAATATGATGTGATTTCACTTCAATCCTAATTTTTCACCAAGATACTTCAGTCTGTCTCCACCTAGAGAGGCTTCGTCAACAAGTCTGTCAGTTGCTCCTTCGTTGTCAATATTCTTCTTATCTACATGATCTCGTACGAAATGGTATCTAATATCTATATGCTTGAGTCTTTTATGAAATTCTGGATTTTTAGTTAGGTACTCTTAATGCTGATTCATTATCTTCCATTATTTTAATTAGAGCCCAGGATTTCCAAACCGCCAACAATTAAATTTTTTTTGATCCAAATAGCTTCACTTACATATACAATGACTAAGAGCGATATCCTTTTTAGTAAAGTTTGGAAAAATTGCAAAAACACCACCCCACTACTCATTTTTCTAAGAGAACTCATATGCCAAATCTCAAATTTGCACCATGTCTAGTTTCCGAGATATTCGTATACTTTTATAAACATTCAACCCTATTTTTCACCCCCTTAGGGATGGAATTTCCATAAATCCTTTGTTAGTGGAAGGTTTTATTAGATTAAATACGTGTGGTAACGAAAACTAAGGCATGGATAAAAAGAGCTAAGATTCGAAAAGCCTGCAGATTTATAGTTCATAATATTCTGTTAAAAATGGTAATAAAGTAAGTATTGATAACATAAAGATTTCATTATGATGCGTGGACAGATTTAAATGACAGCCAGATCCAAACTGAAATAAACTGGAAGGCTTTATTTTTTTTTTATTAATTTTAAGTCTGGAGAACAATGGTCTACAAAGCATGATGACCATGACCCTCAAGAGTGACATACAATCACAAAAACCATAAAATGAACCTACTAGAAACATTAGAAATACATAGACACAAAGAACACGTAATTAACAATCAAATTCCAAATCTGTCACCTATACTCAAATTATTCGTACAGGACACGCACACAATCATACCTTCTCACCCCCTCACACACACAACCAACACTTCACCTCCCCACCCCCGCCATACAGACACACTCACAACAACACACTAGTGACGCGACACAATACATCAGTTTAATTTAAATCACCACTGAAGATGGCCACATTGTGGTAGAAAATATTTTGGTTTTTATAAAAAAAAAGTGATACTTTGCAAAGTTGTGTTTTTTATTATCATAGATACGTTTTAACGGTTCTCATTGGGAAATGAAACATGAAATTCAGGACCATCTTGACAAAATCAGACCTTAAAAAATCTGGTCATTGTTAAACTTCTCAGGGCGTGTTTCTAGAGGGAGAAATAGAGAACGATCCTCTATTATTTTCTATTTTACTTCATGTGGCTATTTATTTATTACTTATAAACAACCAAAAATCCCGTAAGGGATTAGGCAATTTCCTATTTATAATCATTGTACATGGTGAATAAATAAATAATTAAAAAAAAAACAATATTTTTATTAAGTGCAAACGATGAATCTTCAAGTAAAATGAGTAGAAAGACACAAAAACCAAAATTTCTAACATCACACAAACAAAACGGTAAACGGAAATGACAGAAAAACAGCTTAATTAAAAAAAATGACATATTTTTCAAGTGGAATAACCTTGACTTCAAATTTTAATTTTTTATTATTTTTGACAAACATAATTATGCTAATTGCCTTTTTGTTGTGATGATTTTGTTGTGATATACTATTGTGACAATAAGACTTGGACATGGACGAAAAATCTGGAAGTTGGAATAAATGCTGTAGAAATGAGATCACTGCGTAGGATATGCGGAAAGAGACTGATTGATAAGGTGAGGAATGATAAAATCAGAAAGGGATGTGGAGTGGATGTTAGCATTGTGACTAGAATGAAAGTGAATAAATTAAGGTGGTTTGGGCATGTAGAGAGAATGAACGAAGATAGAATGACTAAAGGATATATAAATCTGAAAGAATGGGTGCACGCAGACGAGGCCGACCTCGAATGACATGGTCCGATCAAATCGGTGCCGTCTTAGAGGAGGGCCAAGTCAGGAGCAAAAGGAATAGAAGAGCATTATGCGGAATGTAATGCGTTTGGAGGAAGCGAAAGAGGTTTGTATGGATAGGAAGGAATGGAAGTCCGTACTCTCTGCCTACCCCCTTCGGGAAACGGCGTGATGGGTAAAAAAAAACCAATAAGATTAATAAATAAATATGCGGGACAAAAGATATTGCAAGATGAACAGAAAGCAAAGAGGAAAATGGTATAGCCACGTTCCAACAATGTTTACAGATTCCCCGCACTACATAATCAGCCTCGTAGAACCTTCGTGTAGACCCACACGCCGAAAAGATTACAATAATAATGTGGAAAGATGCAAAAACAGGCAAATAACGAAGGAAGAATAAGGTTTGAAGAGAGAGAGTTGAAAGAGTCTCCCATACAATCTCCCCCGAAAAGTCTGAGACCTAACAGAATACAGAATCCGCACAGGTCAGAGCTGCTGCAACTATATACCATTTGAAAATTGAGGAAGAGGTCATCTCCTAAGTGCGACTGTGGGTCTCCCTTCTAAGCAATCCAATATCTGGTGATCCGGGAACAAAATACGAGGGCAAGTGGACGGATGGGTCGACCTCAATGGATTGGAGCCAAAAATTTGATTTGAACTGACAATAAGACGGAACCATCTTGCACAAAGATTAATACAAGTTGAAGCCTGTAACATGGAGCCTTGGAACTTTTGCCCATATTTTATAAATTTTTATTATTACAGATTATTGTTAATTTATTATTATTATTACTTATTAGAATGTATTATACTCATATTCTTTTATTTTTCATGCCTACTCGCTATGCATGTTTATTGCGAGCTTCTATCCAAATTTTATATATTTTTATTATTATTATTTATTAGAATATATTACATTCGTTTGCTTTTATTTTTCATTATTATTATTAATTTTATTATAGTTTTTACTTATTAGAATGTATTATATCCATTTTCTTTTATTTTTCATGTCTTCTCGCTACGCATGTTTATTGCGAGCTTCTAGCCATAATTTATTTATGTTTGTATTATTATTGTTATTGCTTATTAGAATATTTTATATTCATTTGCTTTTATTTTTCATGTTTGCTCGTTACGCATGCTTATTGCGAGCTTTTATCCATTTTTTATAAATAATTATATATTTAGTCTATCTGAGATTATTGTAATGTGGGTAGGTACTTACATTTTGTAATATTGTCGATTGACTGTAATTGGCCTAGAGGCCGTATGTGTTATAATAAATAAATAAATAAATAAATAAATAAATAAATAAACATATTCTAAATATTTCTGGAGGTATAAAGCATTATATTGCTACAAAAATAATATTATCATTGAATCGGCGTCCGCAAAATTCCTAAACCAACAACAAATGGCAGTGAATAAACTGCACGAAAAAATGTACGAGAACAACGAACATAGCTGAAAACACAGCCTTTGCCGAGGAAGGGAGGGGTGGTCGCGTGGAAGGCCGTTGCACATGCCCTTCAGCCATAACTACCAAGTATAAAACCATGGTGCTCCACCCAACAGACATCAACACATTTGTGGACACGGTCTAGTGAACAACTCAAAACGGGAAACATGGCTTTCAGAGTAAGTTTTTTTCAACTTTATTTCTACAATAATTTGGACTCATTCAAAGCGAACACAATAATACAGTTTTAAAACCATGATGTCTTGTGTTGTGAAAAAGACAGATGGTCGAGATCTAACCCTCAAATTTCAAGTATAAAGCCGGCGAATCCACAGTTTTCTCCAAATTTTCTTTTGGTTATTATTTTCTACAAATTTAATATTTTTTTTAAATAAATCATAGTTTTTTATTCAATAAAGTCCCATCCCATGAAATCTTAGAAAGGACAACATAACAACAACAAAGTTACTTTTTCTTGTCTTAAATTGCATTTTGTTTCACCTTTCCCTAAGGGTTGAGCAGAGATAATGGATCATCACTTTTTTTATCCAAACACACACTTCTTTCATTAAATAATGACAAAAACCATTGGCCTGTCATACATTTCTCATACAACTTCTCTTATATTTCCTTTACTTCTGACTTGGCCTTCCTTAAGAACGGATTCCATTTGTTAGATCGACGTCATATTACACCTTTCTATTCAGCCCAATAAATTCTCATTATTTTATTCAATTCTTCTTGTTATCCTAGTAGCATAAATAGTTCTTGTTAGCCCATTAGCATACATTCTTTGTAAGAAACAATAAAAATTTATCCGATTCCAGACTAGTAGAGGACACAACAATCAATAAATATTGTAATTTGGTGAGAATATTAAGAAAAAATCTATTATGTTTTCAGTTAGCAATCCTTTTGGCAGCGTTGTCATACGCCAGCGCAGTGCCCATTCTTGGAGCTCCAGTGGTTGCCGGGGCTTACGGCTACCCAGGATATGGATACGGAGGATACCCAAAAGTCGCAGTTGCTCCCCCGGGAATCGTACCAAAGGTCGTTGAGGAGTACGATCCAAATCCCCAGTACAGTTTCAACTATAACGTTGATGTAAGTAGAGATTTGCTACTAGATCAAAGAAAATCCTTTCAAAACAGTTGTCTAGAAGTATCATAGCTGCCTAAAGCTAATACGTGAGTGCAAAACAGAACAAAAATACAATATATAAAAGAAAGTCGGGTTAGTGCGAACACTTATAACTCGAGATCGGCTGAACAGATTTTTATGATGCTTGGATTTTTCTCCGCTCCGGGTAACAGAATAATTATTAAAAATTCGAAAAGTTGATAGCAAATAATATAAAATATAATATTAAATTTAGTATGGAACGGATTAAGTGATAACAACGCAATCTGTGAAAAATTTCCATAATAACACAATTTTCATTTACTTGACAACCATTGAGTTTCAAAACATTGGTACCCACACAGATTTTTGATAGAATTTCTTTAGAGCTTTCAGATATAAATTTTAACATTTAAATCTCGTATTTTTGTATACATTACAAGTTCGAAATTGATAATCATGGTAAGGACTACAGGACAACGTCTGTCGGGAAAGCTAGTTTCAAATAAGCGAAAGTGAGAGAAACAATAGTTGACATTTAGTTAATCAGATGTTCACGCAGCTAAATTCCTGGAGAGATCTTCATTTTCAGTCACTCTCACTCAACACAACCAAAAAAAAAAGACACATGCACAGCCAATGAATGACTTTTATATATAATATCAAAACTAACTTTCAGGATGCCCTCACTGGAGACTCAAAGGCCCAACACGAAACACGCAGCGGAGATGTGGTCCAAGGATCATACACCCTCATCGAACCGGACGGTAACCGCAGAACCGTCGAATACACAGCCGACCCAGTTCACGGATTCAACGCCGTCGTACACAGAGAACCAGCGGTCGTGCCCAAAGCTGTGATTCCAGCAGTAGCCAAGGCCGTCATCCCAGGAGTGGCCCCATACGGTTACGGAAGACCGTACGGTTACCCAGCGCTAGCTGCCGCCGCTCCAGCCATCGTCGGTGGACACTACTACGGTTAAATCGACACAATTGCAGACACGAGACACAGAACGATCAGTATTAAACCATTTCCTAATCTCGTGTCTTTCCCAAAACTTTAACAATAAACAATCAGCAGTTGAAAGTTCGAACAAATTTAATCTAATGACCACAATCCAGAAATTTGGTGTGGCTTTTTTCATTTTAGATTTTTTTCGTCCATCTGATTATTTAATCGCATTCTTCTACCTCTTTTTCTTTCATTTCTTCGCGACTGCACTCGTTTCACTTTTTTTTTGTTCTTAGCATAAATTATCGTTTTTCTTCATCATTCATCCCTCATTTTTTAGTATCATAATCGAACAAACTGCAGACGATACGTGACTTATAAAAACCTTCACATCCAAAGACATCACGAGCCGATCCGACCAATGCCGATTCTAATAATGATTCACATGGAGCTATGATCACTCAACCACATTACATGAATATTATAATTATTATTATTATTGTATATACGCTTATATATTTAAGACTTTTGTGAATTTATATATATTTTATATTTTCTTTATTTTGTATTTGTGAGCTTTTTTTAATGACGTATTGTTACAACCGTGTGTCAAATTAGTATGATAATGACAATAAAATCTGCAAAGGTTTACATAATCAAGTTATTTTGAAATTTAAGTCCTCACAATTTAATACCGACAAATAAGTAATTTGAAACATTTTTTTAATGAAACTGGTGCCCATTCAAAGTGAACATAAATACACTTCAGTAAGATACGCATAAAGCAAAGCTTGTGTTGTGGAAATGGAAATGATCGGCATACGGCACCGGGATTGGAATCCACGACCTACCAGTACGTTGTACGTATGAAAGCCGTCGACTGATGTCCCTTATAAATACAAGCTTTGCTGAGAGTTAATAAAATCCGAAAGTTGTAGTATTTTCAATAAGCCCAAATTCAGTAAAAAAAGTCAAATTGTTTTATCAATACTAGTTTATAAAACTCTTACTGTGAATAATATCTAACTAATCTTTCGATAGAAATAGAAATGGCGTTAGAATATATTATAATATTTAACACGTACGGTAACGAAAACTAAGAGATGGGTCAAAAATAGCGAAGATTTGAAAAACACGTTGATTAAGAGATCGTTATATTCTGTTAAAAATGGTAAGAAAGTAAGTAATGATGGCATAAAGATCTCAAAATCCAAAGAGAAAAAAATGAGAAGTTTTATTTTTTTATAACAGATACAAAAATTATGGTACAAATAGTAATTACAGAAATAGTATGAACAACAAAAACACCAGTTAAGTATGTGTATACGAAGACATTAACAGCGAGTAGGTTAGAAGTATAAGAAACAACAGAAAAAAAGACTTGTGTAACAATATGTGCATACTCGGCTGGGGATAAGGGGAAGAAATTTAAGGGGAAAAAGGCTGAGGGTGAGGGATAGAAATAAGGGACATGGAAGGGGCAAGAGTACAAAATAAGTTATTGCTCTGATGTCAGATGTGAGGTTCGATAAGAGGAATACTACGACAAAATATGGCAGCAAAATAGTCAGCTCATGGATTCTATTCAACCCCCCTGCCTACATATTGATAATATAAAGAAATGACAAAGATTTAAAAAACTAACGTTTATAATTTTAAAAAAAACTCTTACCGTTAGCCTACAAAAACTCCTTTAGCTCAAATCCAAAACACTTTAAAATATTATTATTCAAAAAATCCGTACACAAGACGATTCTTGGTGACACCGCATTTAATACTGAAGATGCCACCATTATAGGATCTCCTTCGTGGGCACAGAACCAATGATAATTATTATAATCGTTTTTTTCTCTCTCTACATATGAAGCTGATTTATCAGACACTAATTGAGTCTAATTAGAAGATGAACAATCCCGATCGAGCCTCGTCTCTCCTTATACGGCTGAATGGGCGCCATCTTTAGTCTTAATCGAGCATGTTTGGGATTTAATGTCTTTGAATTTCATAAAGTGATTTTATCCACTGTTACATCAATACATATACCATGCATTAAACTGAATATACCATGCAGTTCCCAATTAAACCCTACTATCTCAATGGATGTTTTTGACGTATTGCTATATTGCATTTTTGATTCTTTAATAAAAACATACACAGCTAACCGTTGTTTTGAAATAGCTATGAATGTTTTACTTTTTTCAACCAAAGTTTTACCGATTTAAATTTATTTTTAATTTAAGTATTGGTTGATTTGTTGTTACTGATTTCATTGCATCAATGTTTTACACACTTGATCCTTTTATTATTTCGGATAGATTTAATTTTTTTACTTGACCTATTGTTTTTATCAAAAATATTGAGTAAATGTAACGTGTTGGCTTTTAATCATGCTTAAGTGATTTTTTTTAAAGCGGGGCTATGCTTTTGTTTATTCGTTTTAATCTATTGACCTTCTTTATTGTATTGCTTGCTAATGCTTTTTTCTTTCAATCTATATTTTATCAACTTCACTTTGCTATGTAGATATAGTTCAAAATTTTGAATTGTTTTGAATGTATTTTTTTTTCTTTGTGACCCACATTTATAATGGTATTTTCTTTGTAAACTATTGTTTTTTAAAAGGCATTTGTCGTATATCCTTCTTATTCAAATATGTTGATAATCAAGCATTTTTGGAAGTTTATGTGTAAGCTACATTCATCAGAATCGGACTAAATGAAAGATTTAACAAAATACATGCAACGAAAATGAACACCAATCTTAAAATGGCAAATTTTTTCAGATTTACCAAAGATTTTGTGTTATTACTCCATCTAGGCCGCAAAGTAGAAAGGTAAAACTCCAAAGAACAAACCAAGCGGAATGATCCATCTCTATGGCGTAGCTTTCACCGATGATACGTTTGCGCTTTGTCCGTGTAGATGGCGTTTCTAGATATCAGAAATATTTTTATTTCAATGAATTAATAACGTTTTAAAACCGTTATAATAAACGTTCTTTCAATTCGTTGCATTATGCGAGTCATCACAAAATTTTATTGCATTGCGTTAAAGTTACGCGGACGCCCTTAAGGTGTAACTTTTTTCATAAGAAAAAAGACGCTATAAAAAGCATGACGCAATAACCTATATGTTAATACGCGAAGAAGAAAATTTGTGACCATTTTGACGAATGACGGAGGAGTTGAAATTACGCACATTTATAGTTCATATAGATAAGAGGTGGCGAATGCAATTATTTTTGCATTCGCCACCATTGTGCATAAAAAATAATATATTTATTAAGTCAATAAAAAATCATTTTACAAACACTACTGTAATGTTATGAATTTGATACTCACACACACACACTTTGATGTATTGACACAGACGCATATTATATTATTTTGGTTATCTGTGGTCCAATTGAGAATAGATTAACATTGTTTGTCTTTAATAATAATAGAAAAAACTGTGTACATATATCAGCATTTCAAACTTGACGTCTCCTATCAATAAAGAAAATTCTGAAAAAGCGCTCGCACAGTCTTTGACGATGGAACTCGAATAACGTTCAAACTTATAATATAAATTAGTTATGGTCGAATTTCGAGCACTAGTCGACCACTTATGATATTAAATCCAAAAAAGGTCTTTTCATCATCTAATTGAGATAATTTCAGCACTCACCCAGTGTTCCAAGCTCCACGAGGTCCGGTCAAGAAGGACTTCTTCGCCTTCCAGTGGACCGCGGCTTTAGCTTCTCGGCTGCGAATGTGGTTTTGAGCGGCGCCTATCCTCTGCAAGTCTTCGGATCGCCAGTTTTTGAACGAAAGAATGACCTGAGTCTGAAAAAAGAAGTTATTTATACGGCACGATAAAAACATTTTTTTGGTTAAAGCTGCAAAGTTAGTTTCGAGGACAGTGCAAAAGAGTTTGAAAAAAGCAACACGAAGAACAAAAAAGTAGACAGAAAAACACCTTGAATGATTAAATAAAAAAATGTAACGGAAACCTTATTATTTTATATCTTTAATTGTAATCTTTATCCATCAAATGCTGAATGACGACCTCAAGATCTCAGAAATGGCTGAACTGGACGTGACTTATGCGCTCTAGCTAAACGATTTGGGAAGAATTCTATCAAATTGGGTCCCAAAGTTATCAACAGTTAGTCAATATCTGAAGCGAATTATGGTTTCCTGGACAATCCAATATAGAGGTGGTTAGATAATGTACTTCAGATCAAAGCATGGAGACACCATATTATAGCACTCCAAGCTCCAGAAAGAAAAAAATGACTACAGGTAAAGTTTTAGGATGATATAAGAGCAAACATCATAAAATCAGCAAAAAATAGGATGATATTGAAAAAAAAACTCGAAAAAAGGCAATAAATATAAAACGAACCTGGAAATGTGATTTGGAGTTGAGCTGCTCTCTGGCTCTAACGTTGGCACCCGCCTTGCAAGACTCGTAGCACTCTGCCCAGAAGGTATTCAGCGGCTCTCCAACGAGACTGTTGGTCTCTCTGTCATAGGCGATACTCAAGGGACGAACCTTAAACAAATGGAAAAGATTTTTTTAGAACAATTTGTACTGAAAACATTAAGAAAGGCGCGACAGAAAACGGCATCGGGTTTCAAATCCACTATAGTTTGGATACAGAGTAGAGACGCCCTGTTTCCTATACAGATAGTCTGTTCCCTTTCCACCCACCTGTGAATGATTAAATGTCATATTAATGGTTAGGAGAAAACTATAACTAAAATCCGAAATCAACAATGATGATTTATTCAAACATGTATTTGAACTCGAAGGATTAATTTTAAACTCATCAACACTTTCATTCTCTTTCTAAAATCTATCCAAATTTATTCACGAATGAATGTGGTTTCGTCGTTCCAGCGCATATTTTAATACATTTTCTCTACTAGATAACACGTTTTCAGAATGCAACTCACAGACATTATAATAGTGTAACTGCAAGTTTTTTTTTTTTTTTTTTTTTTTTTTTTTTTTATTGATATAAATATAGAACATAATTATTTACAAAAACAAGTATAATACTATGATTGAGTCACGCCAAATCTAAAGATTTGTCGGCGTGTTCTCTTAATTGTAAGTACATGATACAAAGAAAGTTTACTTAATCTACTACTACATTAAAAACATACTTAAACCATAATCAAATTTAAACATTAATTTAAATAGTTAATTATATACAAATCCACACTTTATTAACCATTCCTTGACTAACTTTTTTGCAATATTTTTACTTTTGCATTCCTTAATAGATGCCGGCATCATATTAAATATCTTTGGCACGTTGTATTCTAATGTTCTTTTACCGTACTTATTATTAAATTTGGGGACCACATACCCATCATTAAACTTAAATCTAGTGTGATGCTTATGTCGCGGATTATCTTTAAATTCGGTTTTTGAAAATTGGTCAAGGACCATTCTCTGCCAGAACAAGCCTTTAGCTGATAGTACATTCAATTTTTTAAAATATAATGAAATATCATTCCGCGCCGCGTTGCAAACCTGCTCCCCCACTACTAGTCTTAAAATCGATTTTTGTGCGAACATTACCCTTTTCAAATTAGTATTAGTGCAATTACCCCAGCTACCAATACCATATCTAATCAAAGATTCAGCCAAAGACTTGTATACAGTAATAAGTGTGGACCTAGGCACACCTAGTGCTGCTAGCATCTTCTTACGTACGTTTAAGATTGTTTGTTTCATATTGAATATCGCAAATATCGTATTTCAATATGCTTACAGTAATTGGAACGATGACATTACTTCTTCAGTCAACAGCTGGAATTCCATCCTCTTTCACTAGGCCACAATTTGTCATGGTTTTTTTTTCACAACAACTTCTGGTCAAAGGTGCCTTTTATGGCATCTTCAAACATTGCTATTTTCGTTCTGGAGGTTATTTTTCAGGTTAGGGTTTTGTCGGATTTTTTTTTATTTATATTTTTATTTATTTTCGCTACCTTCAAGAAACAAAGTTTCGCTGTCGGCTGCAGCACATAATAAATTTTACATGGTTTGGTACATGATAAAACTTAGAAAATAGACTTAAGCCTATTACATAGGTACTTATAAACTATTTAAACTATATATAACATGAAGCTAAAAATGAAAAAAAAAGAAACCCGCCAGTATGAGGTTTCATTTTGTTTGTCAAATATAAGGTCCCATGATTGTACCCTGTGGTACTCCAACATTGGTCAATATTTCATCTGGGATGAATCTGCTGAAGGCTCGATCACGAAAACCCGCGTGTATCCGGGCAAAAATCTACAAGTATGGGTCGTTCGACTATTTTATATAGGTCGTTCATACAAAAGGCGACATAAATTCGAGTAAAATAATTCTATTCGACAAAATATACCATTCCATTTGATCAAATCAAGTACTGACCGTGGGAAGAATAAAAAAACGCGTCCAATAAGAGCTTTTCAAACAAGAAAACCGAAGGCATACAACATCACCATTCTAGATTTTTATCCTTCTTTTTTTTAATGAATCTGTGCTCACTCAAAGTGAACACAAATACACCCGTTGACTCTTTCACAGTAAGCTACTTTAAGCTTGTGTCGTGAAAGAGGAAGATGGTCGGCACCTGGGATCGAACCCACGACCTCCGCACGAAACAGTACGAAAGCCGACGTCGTAACCGCTGGGCTACCAACCACTTCATATACATAGTTAAGCAACGGGAGCATAAAAAGTGTCGAGAGCCCCTATGTGTGTGTATGCCTTAACTTAAAGAGCTACATAATATTGTGTATGAACAAGCGTCACTTATAATATTTAGGTATTGACATGTGATTTGAAAATCCATAACTAAACGTCAATTCGCGTGCTCGCTAACAAAACGTTTTAAATTAGCTTAATGATACACGTAACTCGAGAGAGATAACAACGTTCGAACATAACATAGAACAGTCACATATCCACGCAGAAGTAACAGTTGTTAATAATCATAATATCAAACACAATAATATTATTATGTAGTTGACAGCGCCACAAGAATGCGTCTTTAGCGAGTTGAGTGTACAAGCAAAAAGTCAACGATTTCTCGGAGGTGAGACAGCATTGATGCCCGTGCACTGTACATATTATTATGGTTGAGATATGAAGGGTTTACAAATGGTTAAATTTTTCTCACGAATGATGCAGACTGTAAACACACCGCTTTTGTCTTCAATAAAGAACAGATCAGAGGTGAAAGAAATAGAAGCTAAATAAGATATCAATTAACTTATGAGTAGCAAAATTTTCTGCCCACCCTTTACGAAAGAAGGGATGATGGGTTTAAAAATAATGCAATTTGCGGATTACGGGAACTGCGACGTATTTGTTTATAATACCAAACAAGTGGTTAGGCTGATATGGCTCTGAAAGGAATAGCTTGAAATTACCCTCACAGGAGGTCGAACGAACCTCTTCAAAACAGATAACTAGACCAAAACAAAGAAGGCGAAGAAAGCGTCTAGTTTTCGGTCTACGAGCAACTGTAGCGAACCTTGATAATGGTATCAAATAAACACACTGCAAGAGATCGATATACAACTGGAAGTAAATTTTGAATGAGATGAATGCAAAGTCTGATATAAAAATCAGGATTACGAAGAAGGGAAAATTAGGTATAGTGTTTTTTAGATGTTCTGTGAACATCGGCGTATGGAGGCTAGAGAACAGAAGGTCAATGTAATAAACAAAGGTTTAGCTGATATCTTAGGTTGCCTATAAAATCTTGCATCTGGACATGAAAAGCACCGTCGAAAAGACCCGCAGAGATTGAACAAGAAGTCAAGGAAACATGCACGTGGGTTAGATGAAGAAGATTTTTTGATTTGAGGGCAAGGGTTCATCCAGACATGATGAACATGAAGGAAGACGACTTCTAAAAAAATAAATGGAGAATCTTGACCACAAAACAATACATCCTTGTCCCATTTAACAGTTCTACATCTTGTACCAATGAAAGTCCGTAGGGATTCAATTTTAAAAAGTCATTAATATGATAAAGCGGACAGCAGTTATAAAATGGGCAATTGCCAATCTGACATTACAACTAACGCTATCACAATTGAAGTAAACAATAACAACAACAACGTCAAAACAAAATGTCACAAAGCACTCATTAATACCTTTCTAATATCATTTGGCCGGAACGCCGAGACATCGACCAAAAAATCCCGAGAAAGACGATAATCCGTTGATTATGATTTTTATCTCAGCAACCGAACACTTACGCGTCTATAGTTTGATTAAGATAATCACCAATCAGAGAGACTCGTCTGCCGATCTTATATAAGATAACTTTCTGTAAGTTAAGTAACTGTTTATTATTTTGTCGATGATTCGATAATCTCTTACGAGCATCGAGATCTTCTGTCAAAATAATTACGTTTTAAAACGTCTTAATTGGCAAACTTATTACAAATTCAAAACTGTAGTCTTGAGTGCCAAGTGATTTATTTACTTTCGATTTTTTTAAAGTGTTTTTTCACCTTTGCAGTAGCCATGGTAAACTTACTAATATAGCGTAAATTGTTCGATCTGAGATCTACGTCATTGTAGGTACATAAAAATTCATTACCGATGTTCGATTTTTAAATGGCACAAACCACTACGGGCTTACGACCGTCTTCTACTGTTATTTCGAAGGCTGGCTTAGCGTGATCACTTTACGTTAACAACGTTCGCCATTAGGTGGTTATGTTTATGTTTCCGAAACTCCTAATCATGAGAATTCTCGACATTTTCAACGTGTCAAAAAATCCACTGTATACAACGAGTAGATATTTAATAATTAATGAAATATAGAGATAAAGTTAGAAATTATTGAGAACAAGAGTGCAACCAAATTTAAAGACTGCGACTGCTGTCATGTATTTAGCCCCAGGATATGAATATATAAAAAAATAATAATAAAAAACAACTGAATGTCGTTTTTTCCTCTTCTTAGCTCCTTGAAAATTCTTCAACAAACATCATAATGTGCGGCGGACTGTGCAAAAAACGACACAATAAAAGGGTTGAAAACAATGAGATATGTCGAAAATGAATTCATGTTGTCCAACTTATATGATCCGCCAACTTCATCCAGCATCCGAATCAACAATAGTAATTATTACATAATACAATAAAATATTAGCGAAATTTATTTCAATTTTTACGTCGTAAACTGTATTTTATTAATATAGGTAGTCAAAAATATATTTTTTTATTCTGGGCTAGGTCGAAGTACGACGGGTCAGCTAGTGTTATAACAATTGAGATTATTTATTAAAAACTTTATTAATTTACTAGCAGTCTGTTCCTGCTTCGCACGGGTAGGTACATAGGTATTTAAAAAAAAATCAGTTTTCTTATGATCTTTATAGATCCCTAACTTTATCAAAATATTCTATAAGCTATGTTAATCTGGAATAATGTAGCATTCCAATGGTCCCCTCCCGTCCGGCTCGTACCCCAGTGACGCCTATATCTCTGCCACATTTCAAATTATTTTTTTTTAATAAATCAACACTTATTGTGGCATTATTATAATAGTTAGACGTATGCTGTCGCGACACTTTTTGTAGATAATTATGTCTTCTACAAAGTTGTAGTACATTATTTTACTCTATCTTCAATAGTTTTCGCAGCGTACGCGATGTAAAGAATATTTTAGGTAATTTTTGCACCTTATTGGAGTTTTAGTAAGGATCAAAGGCTATATGAAAATAAAATATAGCCTATGTTCAGCGGGGAGAGTGTAGCTTCCCAACAGTGAAAGAATTTTTCAAATCGGTTCAGTAGTTTCGGAGCCTATTCCCGTCAAACAAACAATCAATCAAAACTTTCCTCTTTATAATAGTAGTATAGAAGTATAGATTTACAAATAATCACAGCGTGTTGAAAAACATCGAACAATAAACAGTTAAAAATGTAAGCCAATATAATATTTCTTTATTCAACTGCGATAATCAAAATTAGAAATTTCGAAACAAATTTGTAATGAAAATTAACAGTCTTACACCCGAATTCATAGTCGTTACTTGAGTATTCCCCGATACTTGAGTGCTCGTTAAGTAGCTGTTTTCATTTCATAGTCATACAAAACTTACCCAAGTAGTACTTAAGTAGCTGTCAAACTCAAGTCGTCGACGAACACGACTTGAGTGTTACTTGGAAATGTCAAACGCTGCTTTTTGTAATGTATTTTGTCGTTGTCTTGCAGTTTGTGTTTAATAAACAATAAAAAAGAAATGTCCTAAAACATAATTAAAAATACATTTTGTTTTGTGGCAACGCTTTTAGCCACAATAATAATGTTTACCCCACTACTCAAGCGTTGACTTGGCGAAGTAAAGGGGTAGTGTTTGTCTATAGAATGCATCCGCTACTTGAGTATTGCCTTTTACTTGAGTACTCCTCGGCCAAGTATTACTCAAGTAAACAATTATGAATAACATAATAACACGGTTTTACTCAATTTATTTTTTGTAATAATTCGATTAATACTTTTTAATACTGTTTTTTAACATTTCAGTATATTTTATACATAAAATGATCGTTAAATATCACTACGCCTGTCAGTTTAACACACGTCTACGGTTTTACATAAACTCAAAAATTATAAACGAAAACCTAATTTTATCTTTCGACAAACCGTTCTTTCGTTCAGCGTCGCGTTCTCTTGTTTTTTTTTGCGTTTTGATTAAAGTTATTATCTAACCTGCAAACTTTTGTATAAGTACATGAATATTTTTATCAAAAGAAAAACTACTCAGCAATTAGTACTAAGCCGATTCTCCAGGACCTATTATTTATTATGAAATATAAATTGATATTTTGAATTAAGATATATGTTTGAAATAAATTATGACTTAATTTATATTTATCCACAAACCTAAATTATTAAAAAAATAATGCCAAATAACTGGACAAAATGTGACGTTTCCATTGTTATCTGACAAGACAGGCATGTTTTGTATACTTAATTAATAAATAAATATTATATTCATTATGTACTTGGCTACTCAAAAAATAATTTATTTATATACTTATAGTTTCTTCGCCCTTTTATACTTTATTAAACACAAACTGCAAGAAAACGACAAAATACATTACAAAAAGCAGCGTTTGACATTTCCAAGTAACACTCAAGTCGTGTTCGTCGACGACTTGAGTTTGACAGCTACTTGAGTACTACTTGGGTAAGTTTTGTATGACTATGAAATGAAAACAGCACTCAAGTAACACAAGTAAAGGGGTAGTGTTTGTCCATAGTATGCATCCGCTACTTGAGTATTGCCTTTTACTTGAGTACTCCTCGGCCAAGTATTACTCAAGTAAACGACTATGAATTCGGGTGTTATTTATAAGAAAATCGTTGTTTACACGATCACTTCCGATACGCCGATCAATTTTTACATACTTTATTTTTAAAAACATTATTTTTGATCCGCATCTTTCATGTATGAAAAAGACATTTGCACAAAATTTTGTAAACAAATAGTAGCCGGGCAACGCGAGTGTTTAGGTACAACCAATATGCGCTATGTCAGATTTGAATTTTTTCGAGTTATTAATGTAGAACCCTCCCGAAGCACGAGTATATACCTACTCATTTTCGGGAGGTATCTTGTTTAAGTATATTTTAGTTGTTAATAATTATTTGTAAGCATGTTATTTTTATATTTGTACATATGTTATCAATAAAGGCTTTGTATTATTATAGAATAGGTACCTTTTCGTATATGGAATGAATATATTTGCGTTATTTGTTTAAATTTTCTATGATTGAAATGATAAACCAAAATACAATGGACCAAAATATGAAGGGAGCACATATTTGGACGGGGGAAAAACTTAAAAACAGTGTATTATTACGGGAAGCGTTCTTGTATACTCGTAACAACTGTCAGTTGACGTTAAATCCAATATGGCGGGTCAAAATCTGCAGAGATCAGCACACAATCAAGCGATATGCGTTTCTCTCTCTCTCTCCATGACAGCCTGATCGTAATATTTTATATCGCTGAGCTATTTTTTCCACTGATCGTAGTTTTCAAATATAAAGCAGTAATTGTTTAATATAAAAAAAAAGTAAGAAGATATAAAGAATATCGAATCAAAATATGAATGAACGTAAATTTTTATTGATCGATCAAAAAAAAAAGTGACAACATCAAATTGAACAACGAACGAATGTCAATTTCCTATGAACATACCTAGTATTTTTGGTAGAGAATGTTAATCTTTTGCTAGAATATGATTTACTGCCGAAAATTTGTAAAACAATTAAAGGTTAAAAGCCTCCAAAACATCCACGAGGCTACTCCGCAGGCGGTGGACTGACTGATGGCGCTGGAGCCAAGACTGTAGAAGAGGACGGGACGCAGCAAGATTATTTCCGGAAAAGCCATACGAAAAGTAGCGTAAGTAGGTACCTAAGTAAAGATTACAAACAGAGAGTGTGCGTTTACACCCACCGAACATAGAGCCAGAGCTATTATTATTCGATCGTTGATAAGCAATAATAACAAAGAGACCTAGAACTCTGGAGCGCGTTATTTGTCATCGTTCATTTATAATAATTAGTTCATGGTGTTAATTCTTGGTAGTTGTTGTTTTCTTGGTGTAAATTCTTGGTCGTTGTTGTTTTCTTGGTGTAAATTCTTGGTCGTTGTTGTTTTCTTGGTGTAAATTCTTGGTTGTTGTTGATTGCTTGGTGTCAATGTCAGCTATCAGGAGAGAATATGACACTGGCTCCACGTTCGTTTGGTGTAAATGCACCCTAATAATTCAGAAGAAGCTGTATTCTGACTGTCCGCGAGAATCTGTCTTGGTCGCTTAGAGCGAGTAGAATAACAAATTGCCCTTTTTTAATAATAAATATTAATAGTTTTTTATTGTTTTGGATTATTTCTAAATTCTGAAATTGTACAGTTTATTATGCCCCTTTAAAATACAGCTTTACAGGGTGACTGGTAATTCGATACATTCCTTGAAAAGGAAACTAGAGCAAATTTGCAACAATTTTGTTCCCATTAACCAGGGGTCGAATGCCAGTGGTTTTCGTTGTGTTTAACTTTTTAGATTTTTTTTTTCAATTTTCCACCTTTTGACTTAAACTGAAAATTGTGAACAAAGTAGGTGCCTACTCCATTTTAGAAAATAAAAATACATTTTTCTAATGGCTGAAGAATTAAGGAATGGCTGAAATAAAAAATCCCGAAGACAATTTCAAAAACCTCAGAAGCGATTGTTTAAAATCACAAGTATTTTAAGTTTCATTTTTAATTTCGATTTTTCTATAGGAAGTTACTCCAAAAAAGTATAATACACTTGGCGTACAAACCACAGGAAAAATTTCCTGAGTCAATAAGCATAAAATCTATATTTTATGTTAACAAAATGTACGGCACATGACTTCAGCAACACTTGTAAAAAATACAGAAAAAATGCTGCTAATATAAAAATAATTATAGAAAAAAAAAACAATACGAGATAGAAAAACCCTAAGACACAGTCATTCACAATCAACAAAAAAGAAAAGAAAAACTATGTTAATCAACATACAGTAATAATTATTAGGTTAACCCTAGATATCATACATATTGACCAAAGACAATACATTTTTTAACGCAAATAATATTATTTTTCATACAGATATGTTTGATTTTTATCCCTACTTCTCCTTTTACTGCTGGAAAATGGTTCTTAAGTCCTCACTCCAAAAGCTCATTTAATGCTTTATTCTAAAGGTTCCTCGAAAATTGTTGTCACAATTAAAAATATCCGTTTTTCACTTCTTCCTGATCCGTCGGAACTTTTCCAGCAAATAAGTAGAAACCGTAATTTGCGATTCACTATCGAGGAAGCCATTACGCATTACGCAAGTTCAAAAAGAAAGTCTCCATCCAACGTCGTAATGAGTCAGGAAGACAAATATACGGTCGGTGTTCAATCAGAATAATACCGCTAATGAGAATGCCGCAAGAGATAGGATGTAATGACAGAGCGCGGAGTCTGTAGCCCGTGTTGACGCTGAAAATGCGGAAGCAAGAGTGTTGTGCTTGGAAAAAGCCTTGCCGACCTGTCGGAGAAACTGTCTCCCTGACTTTATCGAACCCTTCGCATATAGGCTGACAAATGAAAGAGACAGCAATCCCGACTTTATGCCCTAAAATATTACGGATATGATCGTGATGGAAGCCGATCAAGTTAGCACTTATTGAAAAAAACTCCACATTAACTAAAATTATGCCACTTCGTAAAATTAGATCCCATGATAATTATTTATGTCCCAGAGCCGTCACCTTTGCAGGGTAGTCAATTACAATATAAAAAAATGACCATTTTGACCAAAAAAAATGGAAGAATTTAACTTTGTAACGATCATATCCCAAAAATGCTAAGCCAGATGGGCAATCAAGAAAGGCTGCTTTGATAAAGTGGTCGACGTAACGAACCAATTAAAGCGACGATGGAAAGGCTTTAGGATTTTTGGAGGACACGAATCAACATCTCCAGCTCGATGTAGTGGCATGTTATTAACCAGAATTATGGTGGTCTCCCTGAGAAACTAAAGCACTCTGAAAAACAACTTCTGATCGCAGACTCGATGAAAAAGGAATCCCAAAACATCTCTTTCGTAGTGTTTTTTCAAATATCAGGATCTATGATATCACAAATTATCTACGATATTCATATGACATGGTCACATTTGGTGCGTGCGCTTTTTTAATCAGCCAAAAAGTAATTTAGTCCATCCGTAGCAACACTAATCCAGCAGTCGGTGGAAACATAAGAAGCCAGCTCAACTATGGGCAAGAAAATTTTTACAATATTTGTTTTTCTGAAGTTGTCTGTATCTGATCCAGTTTCTGTTAAGTTATTTAATGAGAGAAAATAAACAAAACTGTTGCAACACCCATTACTGGCGATATGCATTGGCGATAGTTAAACGGGCTCCATGTCAACGACCAAACATAAGCTGGCGCGAATGTTTTCCGAGATGGCAAAACCACATTGCAGTTCGTGTCTCTCATTATAAAACTCTTAATCAATTCAACCGCCGAACTCAATCATAAATCAGACGAAATTGACATTATCATTTCTTCGAGATGATCAAAGCGCATTGACGGGTTTAAGTTGTCGAGATTTGCCAATTTATCGTTTAGAGATTTTGCTACTATCTTGATTACGCAGACATATTTAGAAAAGGTGAAGAATATGTGCACAAAAAAAGATATGAAAACATGAATTTGGAATTGGATAAAAATAGAGTATGGGATGCATTTGCTTCATATTTTTGCAAACATAAGCCTTGAGCCATAAAAATGAGAAGAAATAGCGAAACACGAAGAATATGCGAAGCCGAAACATTGGTATATGGGGACGTGAAAGAAGAATATGCCTGAACGAGACGAGGGGTAGTATTTCAAAAGATCTAATCTAGATTTTAGACTATCGAAAATAGGCCTGAAAATTGCGTGATTGTTGGCAGATCGTGTGATATCGCAAAAGAACACACCAGAATCACTCAATGCACAAGTAAAGAACAAAAAAAAATGCTTTGACTCGCCAATCCACAAGATATCTTTCTATATAAAAAAAATCATTGAACGAATCGTCGAACTTCAATCGTGTCGAGTTCTCGACATCTCGAGAAACAGTAGAACGTTTGAATGATTATAGTTTGCAATGATTACGGCACCGACCCGGCTCTTTATCGATGATGTCTTATGTATCGTGCAGATTGGCGGTGTCTCTCGACGATGGTTATAGCAGAACCGTTGTGACTTTCACCTTGGGGACTCCGCCAGCACGTTCTAGGCGTGATGGACTGGTTGAGCCACCAGCGGCACCTCTCTAACCTCAGCGGGAGCAACGGAACATCTTCGAGAAAATCATTACATCAGCGTGTCAAATATACACCAATACTATAAAAAAAAACACTATTATTCAGCCGTAATATATCAACTATTTCTTTTTGCCTGGAATTGGCATACGGTCACGGTTTGGCAAGACCTTGTTAAGGCGGATATCAGATGCAATATTATAGTGGTTTGAAGAATCGTCGTCTTTTTTAAGTACCATTCCCATCGGAGATTGGTGGCCACCTGTGATTAAGTCTCGCGATCTTGGACAAGTCTCACCAATTCTACAAACTCTGGCACACCAACCCACTGTCTCCGATTTTCAAGCCACGAGGCTCATTTACGCCCCATAATAGGTTATTTATACCTCGCCTTCCCTCTAATTTTTCTTCCACAATCAATTACTGCAGAAGAGCATACGAGGGTTGCTTTTTATATTTTGGGATTTGGCGTAATTGACCATGAATTTACACCAAATATAACTTTATTATGACTCAAAATCATTTATGTGATGATCAATACATCTTTGCATTCGAATGATCAAACCTTCGAAGCCGTTTTCTCATATCGATTAGATTAGGGTACCTCCAAAACATCCATTTCGAACGCACCGATCGCTTCTTCGTAGTCAAAAAACGTCGCCTCCTCAATTATTTTAAATATTTTGGAATTGGAAGAAGTCAATGGGTGTTAAATCAGGACTATATGGTGGATGGCTCATCGAATCGTCATTTTGACAGTTCAAGTCATTTCGTTGAACTGATCGGTGATAGATAGAAATTGTCTTGGCGGAGAGTCCGCATCCAGTTTTCAGCGCAACAAGAGGCTTGACATGCCAAATTGATACCCATACACCTTCCAGTTTACTGGACGTTTATGTCCGTCATTACGAAAAAAAAAAATCGAAAATATTCAGTTCTAAAATTAAAAAATAATTGAAGGGAAAGTGTGAGAGACGAAACGAAAAAAACTGGTTCTAACTATATATTCTAAAAATGAAACGATATAAAATATGTGTAGAGATGTGATAGAGATAATTATTATTAAACAGCGGTATGCATAGATCATGGCTAATTATTAATGATCCACGGCGGAGAGTGGGTCATCACTAATCGATGTATCTTCTAGATCTAAATATATCTAGATCGCCCGGTATGGAAGATATACGCGTGCGCGTGATTCACTATTACCAAGCAATCATACCTGTTAATAATAATAATTATTATTATAACATGCTATTTTTCATTACAACTTTTCATTTTTTATAACATAGGAACTCTCACCCCGACTGCGTTAGAAGCGTGGCTCATAAATTCGCGTGAAGGTGCATTAATACCAAACGAACAAAGAGCCAGAGTTGAAAATGGAGTATATTTTCCTAATCGTTGATAATATGGTCACCAAGGATATATACATATATATATATATATATATATATATATATATATATATATATATATATATATATATATATATATATATATATATATATATATATATATATATATATATATATATATACATCTTGCTATTAATGCGGCTTCATTATACCAAACCATGATAGGGCGCCATATGGGTATTTTTTTCACTCTAGTAACTATCCAAAGTCCTTTTATTCTACAATCATCAAGCGCTCTCAATATACAAACTCGTTTTATACTACGTACTCTCAGGCGTCTTACAACGTTGCCTTTTTTTTCATACAAATTTAGATATTACATCGTATATTATATTTTTATCCCTCAGATTTTACGGCGTCGGTGTAGTAGGTATGTAAAATATTGATATTGTACCTTTTCTTTTGGGATATTGTGTTTAATTGGATAGAGAGCTCTTGGAATGAGCGTAGACCGGCGTAGACATATTTTTTGACATGTGATTATTTTATAATATCATCGTTAATAATTTAATAATCTTATATATAAAAATGGAGAGCTATTTCGCGTTGTCATCGGATGGCGCCTAAATTGCTGGACCGATTTCACTAATTCTTTTTTTGTCGTGTAGGCTTTTATCAGGAGAGTGTCCTTTTAGAACAAAAAAATTAAGAAAAATGCATGGATAATTACTATATAACAACATCTAGTCCATCCTATCCCTATCCTCATATTGTATTTATATGTTTATATTATATGTATATATTTTTATTTATTTATTTATTCTTAGACATATTTTTATTTTCTATTATAATTGTTTATTTTTTGTCACTTGTTATCTATTGTTCTGTCAAACCTAATATATTCTCTTTGATTTAACTGGGTTGGCTGGCAGAGATCCTTCGGGATAAGTCCGCCCTTTCGACTGTCCTAATTACTGTCTCCACACTATATTTTGATATAATAAAGTTTTATTTATTTATTTATTTATTTATTTAATTAGAAAATTTAAGAACACTATAAAAATGGAGATTTATTTCCAGATGTCATCTCATCGCGCCTACCGATTTTGCTAATTTTTTTTTTGTCGTTTAGGCTATTATCGGGAGAAGGTTGATTTAGATGAAAAAAATTAAGAAATATGCATGGATAATTAGAAAATTTAAGAACACTATAAAAATGGAGAGCTATTTCCAGATGTCATCTCATCGCGCCTACCGATTTCGCTAATTCTTTTTTTGGCGTGTAGGCTGTTATCAGAAGAAGGTTGTATTAGAAGAAAAAAATTCATGGAAAATTAGGAAATTTAAGAAAACACAGAAAGTAGGTAATTTTTTAGTACCTACTTTTTACAATATAATTTTGTTCTACTTTGATTTTTTATTAATTGACATTTGAAAGAACTGTCAGTGGATTGATTGTTGTTGCAATTGATAGAATGCGAATATAAAATATATCGTATGAAATAGATTGATTGGATAAGTAATATAATATTCATTGCAATTAATTTTTATATGGAGTTTAAGTAAGTTTTAATACAAGGAATATATTGTTGTAATGAAGCGTAAGGAGTTTTGAAACTTTCATTATTTACAGAGATTTTTAAAACCGCCAGCAAACAGAATCGTATACTTTATTGAAGTTCATTTTATAAGGAGTTTTGGTATGTTTTAATACAATGAATACATGATTATATTGAAGAACAAGTAGAATATTTTTTTTTGTTTGTTTGAAAATCAATTCTTCGTTTACGGGCTGATTTTTACAGAGGATGAGTACATAATACATATAACGTAAATATAATCTGCATCGTTAATATGTAAAAAAGCTGGATATTATTTGCTAATGACCTAGCATGCGTTTCTTTATTGAAAATAAAAATTGTTACACTTCCACCATGTTGTAATAGAAGTTAGAAAAAAAATCACAGATAATGCATTAAATGAGCTTTTTAATTATTTCCACTGTTTTGAAAGAGAAGATTAAGAACGCAATGTTGTGTGAAAGTGAATGTCGAGAACTTGGAAGTATGTCTATTTAGGTAATTTATTTAGACGAGATGCAAGGTGTGAAAAAGAGATTGAAAGAAGGAAATTGGCTGAGAGAAGGGTTGGCGGTGCACTTAGACCTCTAAGAAGATATCTCTGAAATCGACAGTTGATGCACAATGCAATCCTGATACCATCCATGATTTATGGGAGTGAAACTTGGACATTGACGAAAAATTTGGAAGTTGAAATAAATGCTGTGGAAATGAGATCACTGCGTAGGATATGCGGAAAGAGACTTATTGATAAGGTGAGGAATGATAATATTAGAAAGGAATGTGGAGTGGATGTTAGCGTAGTGACTAGAATGAAAGTGAATAAAGAAAGAAGGTTTGGACATGTACAGAAAATGAACGAAGAGAGAATGACTCAAAGGATAATAATATAAATCTGAAAGAATAGGTGCACGCAGACGAGGCCGACCTGGAATGACATAGACCGACCATATCGGTGCCGTCTTACGGGAGGGCCAAGTCAGGAGCAAAAGAACTATAAGAGCATGTATGCGGAATGTTATGCGTTTGGAGGAAGCGAGTGAGTTTGGATTGGAAAGAATGGAAGTCCATACTCTCTGCTTACCCCCTTCGGGAAACAGCGTGATGGGCAAAAAAAGTATTGACACCTCAATGCGTATTTTGAATCGGTACGGAGATGTTCCTTATCGTCCTTTGATTCCAATCCAATCCATATTATTTTAACTGAGCAAAATAACTATTTATTTATTTATTTATTTATTTCAATATCAACGGCAATAGCCTTTTACATGTTATTTACAATATCTATAACAATACATACATTTTTTTAACAACACAGTAGTTAAAAATTTAAATCCAATTGGATAGGACAGAAAAAAAACCACACAAAATAAATGAGAATATCAACATTTGAATAGGTAAAGATTAAACAACAATAGAGTGTGTAGTCAAATATTGCAGATTGAACATGTCAACAAAGCAAGTTAGAATAGGAATGTCAAGTAAATTAATATAATATAATAAAGTTTAATAATGTCATGTAATGTTCATGTGTCAAATAATAAAGTTTAAAATGTCAAACAAAAATATAAGTATAATGTCAAAATCACAGAATAAATAAGGTATAATATCAACTTATTAAAAAAAAAAAAAAAAAAAATTATGAGATGTACAGTGTACACAGCTAAATCAAATAAAAAAATATAAATAAATGCAATGTAAATTAAGTCGTAAAATGACAAGTTTTCAGAATAAACTCAATATTACATCAAATCTTATATTATCATGGTCAACAAATCAAAAATACCTGCAAGATGCACAATGACATAGCAGAATAAAAAAAACAATCAAAACACAAACCACAAACAAATTCGAAGTGCCCAATGTCAACTTTGTGCATTAAAATAATTTAATATGTCCTTTTTAAATTTAGGTAAACTGTCAGCAAAAATATCTGTAGCATTACCAACCAGGTTTCCCAGTCTGTGGATTCTAACCATGGGAGAGTAGAACATGTAATTATTTCTCGTGAGAGGCTCACGAAACAACACTGTCTGCCTAGTACTTCTGGTTGGAATATTGAATTTGATTAATTCTAATAACTCAGGAGAATTAATTTCGCCATTGACGAGTTTGTAGAGGAAGCATAGATCAAAGAGTGTCCTCCGGTTTTCTAGGCTGGAGAGGCCAAGCTCATTCATCAAACCCAAGTACATAGTCAATGTTTTCCACAGGTATACCCAGTTTATAGTTGATCATCCTCAAGAATTTTCTCTGTACTCTCTCTACGCTATTGATATGGACAGTGTAATTTGGAGACCATACTACAGTATTATACTCCAGTAATGGTCTCACAAGAGAGACGAAAAGTAGTCTATACGATCGAATCAACCGAAGATCAGAAACGAGTCTAAAAATGAAGCCCAGAGTTCTCATAGCCCTGCTGACAATTTCCTCAATGTGCAAGTTATAAGTCAGATCTTCAGAGAGGGTGATGCCCAGATCTCTCAAGTTCGAGACACACACGAGCGCAATGCCATCAATTGTGTAATTGTAGGGAACGAGAGATCTAGATTTGTGAAATCTGATGACTTGGCATTTGGCTATATTAAGGTGGAGGTTATTTACCATGCACCAGTTATTTAAATAATTTAAATTGTTTTGCAGGACTTTACAGTCTTCTGTGCTTTTTATAGATTTATAAAGCTTTAAGTCATCAGCGAATAATAATACGTCTATATCTCTGAAGATCTCGACTATGTCATTTATAAAGATGTCATCAGCGAATAATAATACGTCTATATCTCTGAAGATCTCGACTATGTCATTTATAAAGATGTTAAATAAGATTGGTCCTAAGTGCGATCCCTGCGGGACACCACTATAATATGCATAAATTGCCCCCGATACACAATTACCTATCTTAACTTTGAGAGTCCTTTTACTGAGGTAACTTTCTAACCAGTGGTAGAAAACGCCGTCGACTCCGTATCCTTGTAACTTGTATAGTAGCATGTCATGAGGCATTTTGTCGAAAGCTTTAGAAAAGTCTGTGTACACGGAGTTGACTTGCCCTCTCAGTGCAAGAGTTTTCATAATTTTTTCTTGGTAAGTAAGAAGGTTACTAAGCGTTGACTTGTTCGGTGTAAAACCATGTTGCAAGTCAGTAATTATGTTATTAATGGGTTTTTTTATCTTCTCGACTATTATTGACTCAAAAAGCTTAGGAATTGCGGACAGTATACATATAGATCTATAATTAGTTACAAAGCTATTATCGCCCTTCTTCAGAATAGGATTTATAAACTATGAAGACATCGAATATAATGACATATCTAAATTCTTTTTTTACATACATATTAACATCAAATCAATCAAATTTAAAACTCCCTTTGAACTCCACTCAGGAGCAAAGTGAGGCAATAAGAGCTCTCCATTACACTCGATCTTGTGCAATGATGACCTCTTCCCACATCGTATTAACATAGGTAATAAGTTTTTGATGTAAAAATAAACTCAGACCCAATGAATGCTGCGTGGTATGCAGGTTTTGCTAATGCCAGTAAAAATAGTCATTCGTGTTAAATAACTAAAAAACGAATTTGAGCTCTGTTGCATAAAACCTAGAGTACCCATATTATTTATTTCGATACGAAGTTCGACGGGTCAGCTAGTAGAATTATAAATTATAATAACTTGTTTTTTTTTCTAATATTAACAAATTTGAGAACACTGGAATATTACATGGCGCAATCAAGAAGAGGACTTGAAGACATAAAAATCACAAAGTGCAGTTATTAAAAAAATAAGAAAATATCACTAATGATAAGGGAGAGAGTTTTCGGTGAAAGAATTTAGGCCGATAAATCAACGAAATTGGGTCTACGGAACTATAGTGAAGGTCATCTCAGATAGAGTATTTTTAGTAAAAGTTAGGAATTTAGCGACACAACATGGATCTGTGCGAGGTACACTACAAATCTCATTCTCTTTACTACAGATTATGTGGTTGATGGAATGGAGCGGGGTGGCCAAGTGGACGCCTCTTATACTGATTATAGTAAGGCATTCGATAAGGTGAACCACTCGATTCTGTTAGCAAAGCTGGAAAATTTAGGCATATGTGGGGACTTATTCAGATGGATCTCTTCGTATTTTATTAATAGAAGACAGGCAGTTGTTGTCGGTGGACACAGATTAGAATGGATGGGTGTCCCTTCTGGAGTGCCACAAGGCTCTATTTTGGGCCCCACTTTATTCAATATCTATATAAACGACATCAACACATGTTTTAATTTTCGTAAATTTATTTTGTATGCAGATGATAAGAAAGTTTACCCCATATCGCTGTAGACGATTCGCTGCTAACTGTGGGATATCTTTGTCTTGTTTTAATATCCGTGATAACGCTTGGTTGTCTACAGCTAAAGTGAAATGTCTCCCATAGAGGTAATGAAACCATTTCTGCAAAGAATATACTATCGCTAAAGCCTCAATATCTAATATGGAATAGTGTTTTTCCGTTTCAGTTAACTTTCTCGAAATGAAAGCAACTGGTCTTTCCGATCCATTCTCAAATACGTGTGATAATGTTCCTGAGATTCCTTCTAATGACCCATCTGTTGTGAGTTTTAACGGTAAATTTGGATTATAATGGATCAATAATAGATCTGATGTTAAAATCTCTTTCACCTTTGAAACTGCTCTATTACATTCATCTGTCCATTCCCACTTAGTGTTCTTTTTTAATAAATTGTATAGTGGAGATAAAATTTCAGACATATTAGGAATGAAATTTCGGTAATAATTTACCATACCCAATAAACTTCTAACTTGAGTTATATTCTCAGGAATCTTAGCCTTCTTAATCGCTTCCACTTTATCTACTAATGGTTCTAAACCCTTTTCCGAAATCCTGTGACCTAAATAATCAACTGATTTAGAAAAAAAAACGCATTTTGATTCGTTTATTGATAGCCCACATTCCTTTAACCTTTCAAATAAAGCTAACAAATTATTAAATAATTCTTCCTCATTTTCTCCTGAAACTAAAATATCATCGATATAAACTGCAATGTTCTTTAAACCTTGTGTTACTGAATCAATAACTTGCATAAATAAAGCCGGAGAAACCTTCAACCCGAAAATGAGAGTCCTATATCTGAACAAACCCATGTGAGTTGAAATCGTTGTAAATTGTCTGCATTCTTCCTTTAACCCAATTTGACAATAAGCTGATTTTAGATCTATCTTAGCAAACAATTTTCCCTTACTTACTTTTTCTAATAAGTTATTAACATTTGGCAACGGATAATTTATATTTATAACATAAGGATTAATAGTTCTCTTAAAATCAGCACACAATCGTACTCTCCCATCGGCCTTTGGAATAATTACTAAAGGACTACCATACTGCGACACCTTAACTTTTTCAATTATGCCTTGCTGTAACATAATATTTAATTCATCCTCAACTTTTTCTCTCAACGCGATTGGAACCGGTCTTGGATTACAAAATTTTATGGGATGATTTTCAACCATTTTAAACCCCACTTCATATTTTGAAAACCTTCCAATAGCTTCTCCAAAAACCTCGGGAAATCTACTTTTCAATGTAGTTATAAATTGTTCTTTATGTGACGTGTTGCTTAAACTTGCTACCTGTAATTCTGAGAATAGAATTCCAAATTCCCTCATAAAATCTCGACCCAATAGAATTTCTCTTCCGTGCTCTACCACTACAAATTGTAAATTTTTATTTGTGTTTTTATATTCTACTTCCACTATTATTGCTCCTAAGACTGATAATTGTGTGTCTGCATAACCTTTTAATTCTGAATTATACTGTTGCAACATAATTCTGTTAAAGAACTGTTTGTATATTTTCGCTGGCATTACACAAACTGATGCCCCTGAGTCTATGAGAGCTGAAACTATTTTATTTTCTAACCTAACCTGTACATTGAAATCCTCATTGTTTTCATGCATAGTAAAAATGGATTTAATTTCACCTGTTTCTGTTTTCTTTCTGTTATTTAAATTGACTCTACACTGTGTTTTTATGTGTCCCTTCAAGCCACACCTAAAACATATGATTTCTGCATTTTTAAAATTTAATTTACTCTTTCTGTCTGAATTGAACCTTTTTTCTGTATTGTTGTTGTTGTAACTGTCAAATCTATTTGTGACATTATTATCGACAGAAGATTTCAAAAATCTACTATGCGACTGCTCCTGAGCAGCTGACTTATTTATTACATTGGTGGTGTTTTCACCCGATTCCCGCTCAATTATGAATGTTTCACATAGAGATGCCATTTTAACTATTTCTTCAAATTTTATCATTTTAATTTCTTCTGGTTTAGCAACTAGTTTATCTTGTATTTTAAAATTAATTAAATTTAAAATAAAAATGTCTTTTAGAGTTTCATCTAACCTCTCTTCAAATTTACACTGATCTGATAATTTTTTTAATCTAACTGCAAATTCTTTTACCGATTCATGTAAAAACTGTTTACATAAGTAAAATCTTTTTCTACCTTCATATATATTAATTTCCGTATCACAATACTCCTTTAATTTTTTAAATAACTCGTCCAATTCTACATCTGTGACCTTCTTTGGTATACACAGATCTACCAATAATGAAAATGTTTCTTCATGTAAAGAATTTAGAAAGATTGCCCGCTTTTGATCCTTTGAGATAGTATTCTCATCATATAATAAAAGATTTTGTTCGAATCTTGTACAGAACGTGTCCCATTTATCTATTTTATGATAAAAAGTCGGCGTATTCCCCTGGAATAACCTAATACATGGACCACTACTTGAAACTACTGGTTTTGCCATTGTATTCTATTTGATTCAATTTTATTGTAACAATTTACCCCCAAAAAATAAAATTTCTAATATGACAAAAGTAAATATCAATTTTTAAATATAATATAATAAACAACAACAGGTACTGATCTTAAACAATGTTGTTCTTCAATGTTGATTCCCTGCTTGGCCCCAGGATGAACCCGACCGTTCCTCTGACTTGGTTGACCCTCAGTGACCTTGCAGACTGCACCTGACCCTGATTCTGGAGACCTCTGGTTGTTTTGCTGCCCTCTTAGTGACCTTGCAGACTGCACCTTCTCTGATCCTTGATACAGACGACCTCTGCTTTGCTGCACTCCTTCTTGTCCTTGACAAAACTGACCTTTGGTCTGTCCTTGAAAGACCTCGCTGGTGGCTTCACCCTGTGAATTTCTTTGTCTTCTTCTTTGTAGGTTTGTTTCTAAACTGACTGCGCCATGTAGTATTTCGGTGTTCTTCTCGACAACCGAAATGTATTAAAGAAAACACAATATCTCTCACTTGATAATTATATTATTACTTAAATAAAAAGGTACAAAGTATTCACAAGTCACAAAAAAGCTCTTATCTCTCCAATCGATAGTCTCAGAATAAATCACTTTGATTTAACAATAATCACCTCCTAGTGATTATTGTTCCCACTTTAATTATTTAATTTTAATGATTATTAAAATAATCGCCCTCTATAGAATATTCATACTATACAATGGTTTGCTCCCCAGCTATAATCACAATATATTACACTCGCGCGTTCGATCGATCGATGATTGTATACGATTTCAGCGTGACCTTGACCAATTGACTGCCTACTGCAAAGTAAACTGTTTATATTTGAATGTATCTAAGTGTGTTTTGATCAGATTCACAAGAGGTAAAAATCCCATCGAGTTTCATTACAATCTTGGCGAATCAGAGTTGAAAAAGGTTGATGATGTCAAAGATTTGGGAATTGTAATTGATGATAGAATGACATTTCGTAGCTGTTACGAAAAAAATGTGTCCAAGGCATCACGACTAAACCTCTCAGAAGCCCCGAGGTCGTTAAGATTTTTTTATATAAGTCTTCCTTAAGAAGTATTCTTGAGTAATGTTCACCTGTGTTTTTAAGTTTAAAAAAAAAATGATATCTATAAGGATGCTGAACGGTGTCATGGCCTGCAGTCTCTATCCGTTAGACGTAGGTATTATTAATCAGTAGTTCACTACATAGTGGACAGTGGTAATCGTATTAGTTCGGAGGTTGAGCTTTAACGCTGTGCCGATATTTTTAATAATTTCTTTACTTCTGTAGGAGAAAGTTTAGCTTTAAACATAATAGGTGAGGATTTCCAATCTCTTGCGGATAATCGGTGAGCTTATAACTCCGAAACATTTGTAGATTTTATCTTGCCTTTGGAACAGGAAATACGCGAAATAATAAAAAATCTGAAAACGGGTACATCTCCTGTACACGATGGCATAACCGTAGGTATTTTAAATGAATATATCGATTTCGTGCTGAAACCGCTGTCCCATGTAATTAATACCAGCTTAAAAGCTGGTAATTTTCCCCGTATCCTAAAAAAAGGCAATAATTGTACCAGTGTACAAGGGAGATGATCCTGAATTGATTGCAAATTACCGTCCGATATCCTTGATATCATTTATTTCAAAAATCATTGAAAAATTTGTCAAAAAACAGATATTAAATTACCTAGAGAACTACAAACTACTCGGGTCGAATCAATTCGGATTTAGGAACCACGTGGGAACGAATGATGCCATAGCTAAGGTTACATCATTGATTATTTCTAATCTAGACAAGGGGAAAAAATGTTTGGGAATTTTTATAGATCTTAGAAAGGCGTTTGACAGTATCTCACACGTAAAATTGGTTGCACAAATTCGAGCAATGGGTGTAGGCGGTAAAATATTGTCATGGTTCATGAGCTACCTTGAAGATAGAGAGCAGCAAGTAAGACTTCGAGATGATAGAAGTGAGCCATTAACGAGCCAAAACGGTGTGCCACAAGGTACGGTTATAGGACCACTATTATTTATAATTTACGTCAATAGCATGTTTACCTTGCCACTAAGAAGTGAAATTGTCGCATATGCTGATGACACCGTGTTGGTTGTGGATGGGGATACATTGGAAGATCCTGTCTCTCATGCTAATGCTGATATGACTGTTTTAAAAAAGTATCTTGACTCCCAGCTGTTGAGCTTAAATACCGAAAAAACTGTTTTCATGGAATTAAGCTTAACTAGATAAAATTATGATTTTGGTAACATAATTATCCACGAAAGGGGTTGATAAATGATAACTGTCATCTGAAATGTAAAAGATTGGAAAAAGTTCATAATACCAAATATTTGGGAATTATAATAGATGATGACATGAAATTCATAACTTTAATTGATAAAACAACAAAAATATTGAGAAAATTGATTTATGTATTTTTGGCATTGAGAGGTGTTCTTAGTTTTAATGAATTGAGATCTGTTTATTTTGCTTTGGCTCAGTCAATTCTACAATATCGTATAGTGGGGTGGGGAGGAGTTTTCTCGTCCACTCTTAGACCACTTGTTGTTCAGAAGTTAATTATTAAAATCATCCTGACCAAGCCCAGAGACTAACCAACAGAATTTATTTATAAGGAACTAAAAGTTCAACCACTTAATACTATTTTTAATATAAACGCTATTTTGGCAATTTTCAAGAATTACAAAACGGAAACACTCAATAGCATCAGATATGATGGGGTGCTTACCATCCCGAGATGCAACTCAGCAGCTGCCCAACACCACTTTCGGTATTTGGGCATAAAGGAATTTAACAAACTACAAAAATAACAGAGAACTTAAATAAAATATCAGAGAGGAAAAAATTTAAAATGGCTGGGACATGTGTTAAGGATGCCGAATGACAGTTGGCCGAGGAAAGCGCTGTTCTTCCTCCCATCAGGGTCCCGAAGACGAGGAAGACCCTCTCATACTGTGTTCCGCTCCTTCGAAGCAGAGCTGAGGAATCTGGACATGGTGTGGGAGGAGGTCATAAACGTTGCGCAAAATCGAGCGCAATGGAGAGCTCTTGTTGCCTCCCTCTGCCCCTAAGTGGGGCCTTAAGGAAGTATGGATTGGATATATAAAAAAAATATATCTATATATATTCATATAAAAATTTGTAAATAACCTGTAGATGAGCCAATAAAATAAAATAAATAAAACAAAAAAATCTTCATTTTTCACCTTCATCATCATCTCAGTCTTCCTGCGTCCAATGTTAAACATGGGCTTATTGTTTTGGCTGACATGGTTTTAAATATTTCGATACTTCAAATTCATATAAAAAGTTTTGATGCAATTGGGTAGTCAAAAAATTTTAACACCAAGAAGTAATTAACACTATACTTTAATAAAAATATAACCAAATGACAAATATGAAAGCGTATGGTAAAACCACAAGTCAAGCATAAAAATGATAGAATAATAATGTTTAGTGATCTACAAAACTCACAAACCAGTGAAGGTTATAAAAAAATATTAGTGATCAACAAGACAAATTATGTCAAGCATAAAAATGATAAAAAATGTTTAGTGATGAACATGATTTACGAGTCTTGTATGACAAAATATCTAAGCGCGCTCGAACGAATGAAATAAAACTGGGATTTCTCTAACCTCTAGTCACTTAGTGGACGGTGGTGCGACGTTGCCAGAGGAAGACGCTTGATAATGCGATTATTAAAAGTTAACATACGAACCAAGCGCCGATTCATGCGGTGGATAAAACTAAAATATACGGCCTGTATACTATATTAACGATCCTAACGGCAAATGGCTGAACTAAAAATATACGATCTATATTCGCAATCTTTCACACCGTGTATTATGCGGCGTCAAAAAAAAAGTTGCGTATCGTCTTAATAGGGGCTCCTAACCACCCAAAAAATATTTAACATGGGGTTTCAATAGGGCGTCCGTATACGGACGCTCTATTGCCTGTGACGCCCTAAACATAGATATTTCGCAATGTATGGACGCCCTATAGTAAGCGAGATATATATATATATATATATATATATATATATATATATATACAGGGAAGCAGCTTCTTCCCAGCGGCTTCCCATCTGCCCCAGATGATGATTGGTGGAATCCAATCGAAACGTCGGGCGACCAACGGCTCTTTTCAGAGCCAACCTGAGTACACGGAGTACCCAAAACGTTTCGCGTACGCTTCATATATATATATATATATATGGTATTGGCGCAAATTAAATTCTAATAAAATAAAAACTATTTACAATGGTGGATTATAAATAATTATTGACAAAATTTAAAATCATTAGTACTTAATAAAAATATTAAAATACAATAAAAAAAAAACATAAATAAACGGTCATGGTTTTAAAAATTTTAAAATCACTTTAAAAACTTATATTAAGTGGCTACAATCCTGCAGCCAGTTTCTAGCTCCAGCCGTCAATAAATTGAAATAATAACCAGAAAGAACTGTCTTCACTTGAAATTTCTACTTGGAATACTGTCTCAGATTGGACGGGATCGATTGACTGGTAGAGGATACTTCAAGCATTAAGTTCCGCCGGCTAAACTGACAACTATGTATAGAAGAATGTTATTTATTTATTTAAATGTCATCGTCTACTAAAAAGTTGTTGTTTCCATGATGTCCAGTATCAACTATCAGGAAAATATACTCTATTTTCAAGCTCTGGGTCTTTGTTCGTTTATTACAAATGCTTCTTAAGAAATAAATGAAACGATCGGACGAAAAATATTTAAGTAAATGGATAGGCCACTAATTCTCGCGTAGGTTTACCAAATCCCTTTGTACTCACATGCATAAAGATGTGTTTATACTAATCGAACATAATATAGCCAGAGCTGGAAAATAGAATATATCTTCTTGATCGTTGATATGGTCACCAAGGAAATAACAACGAGAAAGAACAGTCATCGCCTATTGATTACTTTTTGTTTCCATGGTATCCAGTATAACGATAAAATAAAGTATACTATATTTCCAGCTGACACTATGCTCGTTCGGTTTAAATGCACCCTAATAAGAATAATTGCCGTGGGGCTGCCGGCTAAGAATAGCACCTCTGCTCTTTTTGCTGTTTTTTTTCGAGCATCCTGTAAGAGGCAGGAAATCGATAAATCAGATCGGGACCGTGAGGTTGACCACCTCACGTCCTTAAAACCAACTGGTCAGAAAAGGCATAAGAGCCTCGGACGCCTTCGAGCGCAATTGTGGGTTGGTTTGGGAGGATCCGCAACGGGCTTGATTTGTGTGGGGCCGGCTTTTCGGATTGATTGCTTTGATCGAGCTGGGGGGTCGGTTTCGTGCGGGTCGGGTTTGCTGCGGATTGGTCTCCTCCGGACTGGCTTGCGTAGAATGGGGGACCTTAACGGGAGTATGTATGTATGTATGTAATAAGAATAATTATATTCAATCGATTCGAATGGTAGAGTTGTAGAATTGGTAGTTAAGAGATGCAGTGGAGAGCTCTTGTTGCCTCAGATGGACAAAGAGGACGGGTTTAGTCGGTAGGTCTGCCTACGTCCAGCACAACGTCCAATGAGGATTTATCCCTCCTCCAAATAAAAAAGGCTACTAATGTATGAGTATGAACAAGTCACGAAACTACGTTGAAATAGAGGCGAATTGATTGTTTATACAGTGGATGCATTTTAATGGTTGAAGTGGTTGGTAGACTAGCGGTTACAATGCCGGCTTTCGTACTATTTCGTATTGGAGTTTAGTTATGGATTTTCCAATCACATGTCAATACCTAAATATTATAAGTGACGCTTGTTCATACATAATATTATGTAGCTCTTTAAGTTAAGGCATACACACATAGGGGCTCTCGACACTTTTTATGCTCCCGTTGCTGAACTATGTATATGAAGTGGTTGGTAGCCCAGCGGTTACGACGTCGGCTTTCGTACTGTTTCGTGCGGAGATCGTGGGTTCGATCCCAGGTGCCGACCATCTTCCTCTTTCACGATACAAGCTTTAAGTAGCTTACTGTGAAAGAGTCAAGAGTGTATTTGTGTTCACTTTGAGCGAGAACAGATTCATTTTAAAAAAAATATATATATATAAATTTATACGATCAAAGAGAATCAGAAAATTATCCGAGTTCGTGATTCTGGTAAATATTTTGCAGATAAATATCTAGGGATTTTATTGTTCTCCGAGCTGCTGCATAGAATGACGAAGGAAGTATTTTGTGAATGTTAAGAAACGCCGCAAGTCAAATTAAATATTAAATCACGTCAACGTAACTAGGCCGCACACTCTATCACCGCACATCGTAATAAAACACAGGTAACTTATTAAATAGTGATGCGGGTCAGACTCGGAAGAGTAGGTACACATACATCAATTTAATTACAATTAATACTGGACCGTTAGTGCCACGCGTATAAAGTATCATTGCAATCATCAAATTAATTATATAAATAATACTGCACCGTTATTGACAGATAACAACAAATGAAAAAATGCGATCGATTTTATTATTAGGTATTATTTTTTGAAGTGAAAACTTTTTAATTGCGTTCTTACTGAACGAATGAGAACCACGGTGCATAGATCAGAATCCCTATTCTATGTTTTAAGGTAGTCACGGTAGTAAAGTGAGTATTACACGATACATTTTGTATGGGAAACGTGTACAGCGCCGCCACAGAGATGTTTCTAGAAACAAAAGCGATTCTCGCATTCGATACGTATAGGTACCTATAGACATTTTTCATACAAAATGTATCGTGTAATACTCACTTTACTACCGTGACCACCTTCCGATAAAACTGAGAATAGGGGTACTGATAGAAAAAAAAAGCGAATACATACGGTAATTTAAATAAAAAAAATATTTGTTGTTCCAAAATTCAATAACCTGACTAGTTTCGCAGACACAGGCCCTGCATGGTCACACGTGACTTAGAAACTCTTTCGTTTCTAAGGTGACTTAGAAACTAGTCAGGTTATTAAATTTGTGGAATAACAATTACATTGTTTTATTTAAATTACCTTTAAGGTATATAAATAATTCCACCAAGAATGCACGTTCAGTTCGTAAATGATATTATTTAGTCAAATGAACGACATACGAGTGGACTCATAAAAGAAATGATTGTACATAATGCAAAAAACGATATTTTGGATTTCAAGAATAAACGAAACAATACATACATAGGTCACATAGGTGTCAGTATGGCCGGCGGGACTTTTTGAATCAGGAAATACGTTCTATAACATCAACAACTACAAACAACAACTCCCTTTGAGCCCCATCCAGGGGCATATGGAGACAACAAAAGCTTTCCATAAACAACAACACAGAGGAGGTCATAAGCATTGCGCAAGATCGAGCGCAATGCTTATGACCTCCTCCCACACCATGTCCAGATCCCTCAGTTCTGGTGAATGCAGAGCTCCCGATACGTATCAATATGAAAATATGGAAGACGTCGGCGTTTAGTGTCGAGACGAAATGTAAACTGTTTGAATACATATGTAACAACTAATGACTCTAATAATTCATTACTAATGTTCGATTTTTAAAATGGAACAAACCACTACGGGCTTACGACCGTCTTCTACTGTTATTTCGAAAGCTGGCTTAGTGTGATCACTTTACGTTAACAACGTTCGCCATTAGGTGGTAATGTTTAAGTCTCCGAAACTCCTAATCATGAGAATTCTCGACATGTTCAACATGTCAAAAAATCCCATGTTTACAACAAGTATAGATATTTAATAATAATTTATGAGATATGGAGAGAAAAGTTGGAAATTATTGAGAACAAGAGAGCAACAAATTTAAAGACTGCGACTGCTGTCATGTATTTGGCACCAGGATACGAATATATCCATTTTTGGTTGTTAAACTGATGGATGCGTGCATGTGTGTTGCCCTTTCTCCTATATGAGCGTGGCACCTGATTAGCTCTGGCACATAAAGAATCTGTAAACGTACATAAAGAGCTTATTTTTTCTAGTCAACCGTTTCTGTCGAATTATCTAACAACTAATGACTCTAAAAATTCATTACTAATGTTCGATTTTTGAATGGAACAAACCACCACGGGCTTACGACCGTCTTCTACTGTTGTTTCGAAGGCTGGCTTAGTGTGATCAGTTTACGTTAACAACGTTCGCCATTAGGTGGTAATGTAACGATCACGTGTAAAAACTTCAAGTAGAAAATACGAAACTGGGACCTCTTGATCTCAAAAGTTAGCGCCTATACTACCTATCAGAACTTTTCACACATTTCTCTAGCGGTGCGAGACTTTGTCGCGAGACGAATTTTCCAAATATGTTTATATATTTTTGGAGCGAGCCTACGAAGCTTGTCAGGAAAGTAAAAGTAATGTGGAAAAACAAAAAACATCATTTATTTAAATTTTATTGGGTAAGTATTTAAATATATTTATTATAATAGAACAATACACTGATTGATTTATTGATTGGACTAGGTACCTTCCTACATATATAAATCGTTTTATCAATTATTATGAATTTCTACCAATGTGGAATAATTTAAGTATTAAAAAAATCAAACCAGCTGACTCCAACGACGTCGTTGTGTCAACAATTTTGGTAACGTCGGAAATTCCTAATAAACTTAAAATTATTTAAGGACGTTGTCCTGTAGTCCTTACTATGAATATTGATTACAAATTTGTAAATTATACAAAAAATACGTTTAAAATATTTGTGAATGTTGTAAAATTATTTATGAAAGCTCAAAAAAGTCCATAAAAAATCTGCGTAGGTAATTATTATATTATTAATGTGCATGGTTGTCTCGTAAACATTAAACAATAATTTTGTCGTTATAGAATTTTGCATAGATGGCATTGGCGTCGCAGGAAATCCTACCCATACTAACTTTAATATTATATTTTATATTATTTCTTATGCATTTTTCAACTTTTTTATAGGTAGGTGTTACGTTATCCGGAGCGGAGAAGAATCCAATAAATCAAACATCGGAAGAATCTGTTGAGCCGATCGCGAGTTATAAGTGTTCGCATTGACCCGACTTTCTTTTATATCATAGATAAATGAAATATTAATGCCGATGTGATTAAGTGCGAAATAATATAAATATGATAATTAATATGCATGAGAAGGTCAATGAAAGTGAACATAAGTGGATTTGAGTTCGGAGACAGGCGATCGCGTGATTTGATAAAATCACTAAAGTGAACAATAATAGCAATCGAACATATTGTCTGCTTAAATCGAATTAATGTTAAGTATAATAAATAATATATAAAAAAAAAACTCTTGTCAAAAACATTTATTTATATATATTGAATTTACCTAATTTGGAAAATGTTTGTGTGCACGAATAGATGAAATTGTATTATTATTGTTGTCATAATCGAATATATAAAACAGAGAGTCGCTTTTATTTTTCAATTGTAAGAACATAAACACAAATTACTAAAACTAGCCGATAGACGTCATACTTTAAATCTTCTAAATATGATGTTAGCAGGAGTCTAAGAAACTCATGCCCTTCACGTTGCTCATCAAAATTTACTTTCTTAATGTCCCGTGAACACGATAAAGTGTTTCTGAATTCCCTGTCACCATGCTTAGAAAGCTGATGGAGTCTCAGTAAGCGTGCACATGAAAAAAATGTTTTTATCTATTACTAGCTTTCCCGACAGACGTTGTCCTGTGGTCCTTGCTATGAATATTGATTTCCAATTTGTAATTTATACAAAAATACGCTTAAAATATGTTTGAATGTTAAGAAATCATTTCTGAAAGCTCGAAAGAAATTCTGTCAAAAATCTGCGTACCAATGTTTTGAAACTCAATGGTTGTCAAGTAAATAAAAATGGTATTGTTATGGATTTTTTCACAGATGGCGTTGTTGTCAGTAAATCAGTTCCATACTAACTTCAATATTATATTTTATATTGATTGTTTTCCATTTTTCTAATTTCTAATAATTATTCTGAAAAATGATAAAAATCTGTTCGCACTAACTCGACTTTATGTTATCTTTTTTAAAGAACATATGTTTATTCCTATAATTAATAATGGTGTGCTCTAGAAAATAACGAAAATTCGGGCAGAAAAAAATTTAATGTTACGCTGCGAATTTTCAGTCAAGTTTTCCAAAATTTAAAAAAACTTGATTAGCTGCTTGAGCGGATTAAGTAGTGCGTTTGTTACTAGTTAATATATACGAGACGAACATTGAAGGTGTTTGCCTTATGAATGGCAATTACCGTATCGAAAAAATTAACAATATAGAGTGAATGCATATGGATGCAGTTATGTGAAACAATGTAATACCCAATCAAATGATATAATTTATTACAACAAACGTATGTACCTACCTATTTCATCCCTTTCAAATACAAACACTGATCGCTTTCTGACAATACAGATTATTATTAATGATCTTTTTCATATTCCCTCTGATGGGGTCCAGGCATGAGACTATTAGAGATATAACATCTTTTTTTTGTGACATGTGATTATTTTGTACAATCTTAATTAGTTAATAATAGAATTGTCAAATATAAGTAATTGTGTTTTCTTCAATATATTTCGGTTATCAAGAAGAACACCGAAATATTACATGGCTAATAGGTCTACCTTGGTACGGGCTTTGCTCAGTTAGGTGGATTTAAATACTTAAGTAAAATTATTGTACATATTATTATTTATGAATAAAGAAATTATTATTATTATTTCTTGCACCTTTTCTTACCTTTTGGGTTTTAAGATATTATCTGATTTTCGATTTCCTCCCTCTAACCTCTAACGTGATGCTCGAAAAACCAACAAAAAGAGCAGACGTGCTATTCTTAACCGGCAGCCCCGCGTAACAGCATGATAATAATATTTTTAAATTAAACATATATAAGTTTTTCCATTAGAGTGTATTTTCACACTATTCATGACAGAATAAAAATAAAATATTTAAAAAAACTGTAAAAGAATAAATAAGTAAAATAAATAAAATGCATACAAATATAGGAAAAGTATTTTTTTTAGCAAAGCAACACCGGACTCAAAATAGATCAATCGTGGAACAAATTTAATGCTTTGCAACTAAAATGTAATTGTCACACGGGAATGAAGCCAAAAATCTTGCTGCCCTATTGTAAGGAAATACACATCAATCTGTCACTTTTCAACCCGGAATTCACCGCGATGACATATTATAAGATTAACTGTTGCGTTTTTTTTTACGTTCAACTACTTTTGATTAAGTAATCCACAAGGACCACCCATTTGCGTGTGCGTGCGTATATAGGTATGTGTGTTACATTTCCGATAAAGTCTAATTCAATGAATTTATAAGGATTATAAATTGTAACAAGTCAGAATACAATTTAGAAGTGAAAAAAAAAAGAATTTGTGACAAATAATAAGAGGTGTGAAGTGATTGGTACCACAAACTTTTCTTTTTTTTTTTAAAGATGACCAGAGAAATTTTCTCAAGGTTTATTGAAACAATTTGCACATAAATTAATTCGAATAACGAATGTCTGTCTGCGTAAGAAAGTTGGCTTCACAATCTGAAAACGGAACTTTCCTTTCTGTGATGTTCGGAAATTCGCTCGTTATGGGAGCAAACTTTACACGATTTATTTTTCTCGTCAAACGAATTGCTTATTATGAGAGGTGTTCGTTATAAGAAGTTCCACTGTAGTCCCTTAGGAGAATTCTAGAGGGTTACAAACAAGGATTCGCTAATGGGAAGTGGTTGGTAGACTGGTGGTTACAACGCCGGCTTTCGTACTGTTTAGTACGGACGTCGTGGTTCGATCCCAGGTGTCGACCATCTTCCTCTTTCACGACACAAGCTTTAAGTAGCTTACTGTGAAAGAGTCAAGGAGTGTATTTGTGTTCACTTTGAGTGAGGACAGATTCATTAAAAAAAATTAAATCTTACGAATGATGTGTTGATGTTTATCCTTCAGTGTAATTGCGTTGATGTTTATCCTTCAGTGTAATTGCGTTGATGTTTATCCTTCAGTGTAATTGCGTTGATGTTTATCCTTCAGTGTAATTATTTAAAAGTTCACGTTTCGCGCCTTCCATACGAACGATGCGTTGATGTTTATCCTTCAGTGTTAGTATTTATTTACATGTTCACAAATCACAACACCGCACGACAAACTCTCACAAGTGGAGTAGTGCAGCATTTTAAGGATCTCACACCTAGTATTTATTGATTTTATTTTCTATAATTTTATATTTCGTTCAAATTTATATTTTTGTGTTTTTTTACGGGGTTTCTGTTTTAAGCTTGTAAAATTAATATATTTTTATGATATTTAATTTTTTACATTTTATACCTTATGTTTAGGAACTTATTTTATATTTTTTTATTAAAATTTTACTATTTTAAATTTTACCTCTTCTATAGATATGTGTCATTATAGCCGTCGGCAGTATACCAGTCAACCGGTCCCGTCCAATCTGAGACAGGATTCCAACCCCGAGTAGAAATTTCAAGTGAAAAAAAAAACATTGATAATTTCTGACCCGACCGGGAATCGAACCCGGGACCTTTTGATCCGAAGTCGGAGCGTTTGCCATTAGGCTACTGAGGTCTGTAATTTCTGCTTTTTATTGACTTACTTACTAATTTTACGACTTCCCATACATTCATTCCAGTTTTTTCGGTTACATTAAAGATGCAATAAGATTTCCTTCTTTTTACCGAGTCATATAATATGTTACATGATTTGATTTGAAGTAGTATTGCCCCAGAACAGACGTTGTCTAGTGGGGCAGTAAATTCCAATAATTATATATGTAAACTGTTTGTTAAGTGTAATTGATAATGGAAATAAAATAAATATTCAACTAATTACTATTTTTATTGATTTATCATGTTTATATTCTGTTCTGATGTTTTTTTAATACTTAATTTGAGTAGGTATGTATCGGATCATTTTCCTTTTTTTGGCTTTTCAAGAAGGAGGGTGTAACTACTCGACACAGGAATGATCGTATTTATGTATCTGATTTTAATTGTGTTTATATTGTTTTCATATATCATATTTTGTTGTAATAAAGTTATTGATATGTTACATGTGTTCTGATTGCATCAAAAATTTGGCAGTATGCAATAATGATAATTCAATTAATCACCCAATTCTACTCAACTGCATCGAAAATATACACAATTATTATTACTAGCGGTCGGCCAGTAGGTACTCGAAATTCGATCATAACTAATATGGATTATAAGTTTGAACATTAAGTATTAGGATTCCTTTGACAAAGACTGAGCGAGCGCTATTTCACAATTTTCTTTCAAAAACAATGACATGCTGATATGTAATAAGTTTTTTCTATTATTATTCAAGACAAAAAATATTAATCTATTCTCAATTTAAACACTGATAAACAAAAGAATATATGCGTTTGTGTCATCAAATACATCATATTACAGTAGTGTTTGTTTACAATGTTTCGTTTATTGATTTAATCTACTTTTATGCATAATTTAAAAAAATATATTAGCATTCGCCACCTCTTTTCTATATAAACTGTAAATGTGCGATATTTCATACTCCTCCGTCCGCGCAATTTTCGTAAAAATAGTCACAAAGCTTTTACATCACGTATTAATAAATAGATTATTGCATTTGTTTTTGTGGCGCTTCCAAAACATCGCTTTCATCGTGGTGAGTGAAAGACAGCACGGTCGATCGGAAAGGCAGCCGCAGCCTTGGCAGTGGGCACAGCACGAAGAAGAGTGGTGGCAGAGCCGACAAGACAGCCTTTCCAACCCAAACTGTCTTCAGTTCCGGTCGACTCTTCGAACTGCCAAGGCGGGCGCAACGGGAGAAAGCGAAAGAAGTGCGCGCGCGATATATGAAAACAATAAATTATTGTATAATAACCAGTTACGGTTTCGAGTGCTAGAATCAGAACTAGAGAGATATTTTACTTTTCGTCGTTTGGTAGTTTTTATTTAGTTGCTTTTTTTACATTCGGGTGGTTCTAAGAAATAAAAGTTGTCTTGTTGTGACACTCAGCTTTGATTGCTTTTGACAGTGCTTAATGATGAAGGTATCATTGGGCTTGAGCTGCATTGTGGTAAGCATACTACCTTTTTATGTATGTTGTTGTTTTTAAATCAGGGGGTCTATTCAGACACCATTAAATTTATTGAGACATTAACAAAAATGGATATAGTCAATAGTCATATCCTGGCGCCAAATACATGACAGCAGTCGCAGTCTTTAAATTTGGTTGCTCTCTTGTTCTCAATAATTTCATCATTTATCTCTATATCGAAAAATCAGATCGAGACCGTGAGGTTTAGGCTTAGGCTTAGTGGGGCTTAGGCCCCCGCATTGCTGGTTGGTTTGGGGGTTTTGTCCGGGGCCGGCTTTTTGGTTTGATTGCCTCGATCGAGCTAGGAGGTCGGTTTCGTGCGGGTCTGGTTTGCTGCGGATTGGTCTCCACCGGGCTGGCTTGGGGTGTGCGGGGTGCCTTAAAGGGATAATGTATGTATGTATGTATCTCTATATTTCATGAATTATTATTAAATATCTACTTGTTGTAGACATGATATTTCTCATGATAATGAGTTTGGGAGACTCAAACATTCCAACCTACTGGCGAACGTTGTTAACGTAAAATGATCACAGTAAGCCAACCTTCGAAATAACAGTAGAGGCGGTCGTAAGCCCATAGTGGTTTGTTCCATTTAAAAATCGAACATCAGTGATGAATCATTACAGTCATGAGTTGTTACATATTCACCATTAAATTTAACGAAAATATTTTTTAGAGAATCGCTTTTTGCCTAATAATATCTAAACCTGGCATTAAATTAAAACGAAATAAGTAACATAAAATGTCATGCTTTTTTATCTGTTAGCTTAACGATTATTTCAGTAGTTTTTTTTAATAATGTGGTATTTTAAAAGCATTCTGGGATGTGCAGAATCATCAAGAAATTCGCAACCGATATATAAATAAATTAATTAACACTTTTTTATACAAAGGTGTCAGTATAGCCGGCGGAACTTATTGCCTGAGGCATTTTTTTCCAGTCAACTGGTCCCTCCAATCTGAGACAGGCCATCCTCGGATAGAAATTTCGTACGAAATTTTTTTCACCCGACCGGAAATCGAACCCGGGACCTCGTGATCTGAAGTCCTCGCCTGTACCACTAGACTACCGAGGTTGGTTATATGAAATGATGTATGAAAAGGTTCGTCATTTGAATCAGATCGTAACTAGATCGTATTAAGATCGTTTTGTGAATAACCCCCCCAGATCTCATTTAAAGTGAACACAAATAAAATGAAGAACACTAGTTAACATCTTTTGCAAAACATACTTGTGTCGTGAAAAACTTAGAAGGTAGACAGCGGTTTTCGAGCCCACGGCTCTCCGTAAGCTCTATGATATAGTCGGCAACCGAACCACTTCCGATTATTTAGTTCATAAAATTTTGAATGTTTTGAGGTCACTAAACAATGATTTTAATTAATATAATCAATCAATCAACACTCCCTTTGAACCGCACTCAGAGGCATAAGGAGACAACAAGACCTCTTCATTGCGCTCGATCTTGCACAATGTATATGACTACTTTCCACACCATATTCAAATCCCTCAGCTCTACCTCGCAGAAACTCAACACGTTGTGAGAGGGTTTTCCTCGTTTTCGGGACCCTGGTGGGAGGAAGAACAGTGCTCTCCTCGATCAAGTGTCATTCGGTTTCTTTAACACATATCCCAGTCATGCCCAGCAACTCTCCATAGTGGTGGAAGTGATGGGCGTATGGGGCCGTTCGTGATGCGGTGGTGCCATCTTATACCTAAAATTGTCCTGAGGCACTTCGTTTCAAATGCAGAGACTTTTTGTGCCTGGTCTTTGGTCACACCCATGCAGGAGAATGCATGGGCAAACACACACGCATAAAACAGTGCAGGGATACTTATAAAAAAAACATACTTTCATAAAAAGTATCAAAATAAAAATATATTTCAGAATGCGATTATTTTTTCTCAAATTTAGAAGTTATACGGTATGTTACTAAATTAGTGGGTTTAGCCCTTTTGCGAGTATGACTATCAGCTTTCCTTTCATCTCTTAGGTGGTCTTCCTGGGAGCCGTCTTCATTAAGTTGGCCATGTAAGGCAGTCTGGAAGTCCACCCTTCTCACATGTGCATACTAAATAGATGTTCTCACTTCTTCTTTGATACCATGTCCGCCTATCTTCATCTTCCTATCGGGTCCCTCATCTTCAGCTGCCCTGAACAAGTCTCCCGGTGCACTCACGAATGTTTCGGAGCCAGGAAAGTTGCTTCCTTCCTACTCCTCTGCGGCCCTCTATTTTTACCTTCATGACGAGCTGTACTACCTTTTATTTTTCACACCTCATTATATGACCAAAGTACGAAGTACGTATTATGAATCTTAATTGAGGTGAACAATTAATTTATTGTCTGTTCGCTATTTATTAGTTATACTGACTTCGATGGTCGATGCCTCTATACATCGTACAGTAAGACTGACCACACGTAACATTTGACCATCCGTTGTCTTAATTTAAGGTTAAGGTTGCCGTAGCAAAAGAGATTTTTCATTATGCTAAAAGACGTTCGGGCGGCTTCTATCCTGCATTAAAACTTTTATCTTTGTCAGGGTTTAAATTTTGAACGGTAATATAATCCAGATTCTTTAGTTGATTAATCCTCTCAATATTAATGCACCTGAGTTGAAGATTCGATTAGTGTATCTGCTAAAAACCATCAGTTTGATCTTTCTTTGTTCGCCAATGCAGAGTTGAAATTTTACAGTCAATGAGTATTCGAAATATTTCTCGATCTTATTACAGTTTTAGCGTCAGTCACGCGTGGCATCTTCTACGTGCATAACAATATGTGAAAACTACACAAGATAAAGTGAAATACCCAGTGCCTCTCAGAAAGCAGAAGCTGCTATTTATTACCACGCGTATAATTTCTTCAAGGTGCTTTCATTAAAATAAATTATCTTCCAACACCTACCATATATATCTATCGACAGTTATTGTTTTGGAGCAGATGGTACGCACACGCATCGCAAACATACCTGAGATACCATAAAGATTTCTTCGTTTTCATGCCAATTGGAACGTTTGCCAGAACACTCAATATTATTTAAAAAGTGATAACAGTGAACAACAAACAATCAATCAATCAATTCTTCGTACGTGACATCGAATTTAAAGAGGCCGTCATTCATCTTTTGATAAATAATAGTCCATGACCAATATGAACAGTAATGGGCTAAGAACGGTACCTTGGCGCACCCCTACATTTATTAGAAACTCCAGAAATGCATCTCCATTGACTCTTCGCATTGTCAATAATGTCACACATATCTTGTATGATGCTCATATACCTACTTCCGGCACATGTTTGAATCCAAGAGTTGCCCATGTCATTTCTAGAGGCTCAAATGCCTTTTAAAATGTATGTTGTGAAAGTATTTTTGGGCAGGATAACCGACACAATAAATTGGTTAAAATTAAATTCTTTAAACTGTAAGCTATTCCGAGATCGACTAATAATTGTTAATCTGAATGAGTTTGACAAAGATCTGCAAAGTATAACGGCATGCACATTCAAACATCATCTCGTTAGACTCGTTATAACGACGATGTAATGTCGTTAAGGGCGGATGTAGTGACCCTCTAAAAACCTGATTTCAATTAACCTAATTTATATTGGAGTGTCGTTACAGCGTTTATGATGATTTACAAATTTCACTAACGCTCGATAAATTTAACAATTAAAACACAAACATAAGTGATACATAACTAATAACTGCAGACTTTACAAATGTGAGACCATGCCATGGTCTAGTTATTGGATTGTGAGATTTTGGAAAACCATAGTTGATCAAGTCTCCAATACTGAAAATAGCCACCATAAAGTTTGATGTTGGGTAGAAGAAACGAGAATGAGCTGCTGGTTTTTGAAAGCAAGGTATTAAGAATAATCTTTGAACCCATTTGCAAATACGGAGTGTGGTGATTAAGGTATGACCATGAGATTGAAGAGCTTTACAAATAACCCAAGATAAGGAAGTTAATATAGTTGTGCCATGTGCATCGAATGCATGATGACCGAACGCAAAAGAAAATTCTTGACAAAAGGCAAAATGAGAGAGGCGAAATGGGTAGACTGTAGACCCAAGATTTGATGGAGGATTGAAGTTATAGAGAAGGACTTAGAAAGAGTGGATGTGACAAACTAGAAAGTATTCGTGATAGATTTTAGGGAGTTGTGAAGTTTTCTGGAGAACGTCGAGGCTTGCTGTGGTACCAGGGATGAGGATGACATAACTAAACACCCGATCGGCTTTTTAGTTTTACCGAAAACACCCACACAAATATAAGTATGATTATCTTTTTGATATAGGGGTTTATTTCTCTGCCAGTCTTATCGTATTTGATAAAGAATGTCAACCACGGATAGAAGTTTTAAGTATATATAAATACTCTGGTAACAATTTTTGGACCGTTTTAGAGTATTGTTATTGATTTACCCTACGCTATTTTACAAATTCCTTCATTTTAGCTTACACTAGCGCTATGGCATAATGTTTTGCGGCGCACTTCATTCTAATTGAGGTATTTTATATTCACGAAGCTTTGTAGGTACTTAATAAATCGGAAATTTTATCTACTGGCATTTGGAGCCCTAGTCTCCTTCACAGATGTTTGTTTCAAAAGTCTGGAAATTCCTCTCAAATTTTGATTTTCGATCTGGTAAGCCTATTATATGCTAATCTTTCTTTTTCTATCGATTGGTAAATAATAGAACTATAAATAAATGTAAAAATTTTACATAGATTATTCAAATCACAGTCCCAGAAGAGTGCGTTTAATTATCGTTAGATTTTTTATCACACTGATAGAAGGCCTGTTACGTGCACTAAACCAAGCGTCAAAACGCGGGTAAACCAAATAGATATAGTTAGCCACTTGACAAGCAGTAACCGAGTGTAACAGTATGTGGTTGGCTACCAGTAGATAGAAGCTAGTTACGAATAAAATGAAAGCAATCTCCACGGTGTGAAATATCAGCTGGTACAGTAATTAATTACTCAATAATAATATGTTAATGATTATAGGCTTTACTCAGTAAGGAAATTTAAATTTTCATACAAATAATTCACGCTTCATCTTTTGTTTTGATTCGTATAGTGTTTTTTCACATCTAGAATTTTTCCTCAAGAGCCAGAGCTATAAGTGTGCGTTTACATTTTCAACGAGCATAGAGCCAGAGTCAAAAATAGAACATTCCCTCCCGAGGTCGAATTCAACTATAATAAAGTAGTAATATTTAACACAAGAACTAATGAATGTGTCATGACAGATTACGTCCGACAGAGTTCTAGCTCTTGTTCGTTGTTATTTGCTCGATGTTAACATCAAAGGTCATGAAATAATATGCTCTATTGCAATATACCTCTGGTTCTATGTTCGTTTGGTGTAATCGCACCTTTTAATAGAGCATCCATTCTTGATCTTTAGGGCAACTGAGGATTGGCAGTCACACCAAACTAATGTCAACGAGCAAGAACTGGAGCACAATATGTTCTAAACTCTAAAGAAATGGTGATCACGATTGCCATCTCTCGTGCGTTCGTCTGCGAAATGACTGTGGCTGTTACTTAATTACCTTCTATGTTTGATTTTGAGACTGAAAGTTTAAAAAATTAAAGTTTCACTTATCTGGGGAGTATACTCACAAACACCAACGAGACCTTCTGATCGATTAATGAAGTTTATTTTCCACACCTGAATGAAAATGGACAACATTGTTACCTTTTCGGAAAGCTTATACATTGAGGAACATTGGAAAGAGTTTGGAGAAGAATTGGAGAGTGAAAAACTTTTTAGAGTTTGAACGTGGAAAACTCTAAAAAGTTAAATAACACGAAAATCACTGGCACTTGACCCCTGGTTAATGGGAACAAAATTGTTGCAATTTTGCTCTGGTATAAAGCCTTTCCAAGGAATATAACGAATTACCAGTCATCCTGTATATGGTGCTTCTCACGACAAAAAAAAAACAAGTTTAAATATTGCCATCGGGTCTCGCCGTTAAAATGGCAACACTTTCGATCATACTATTCACACGTCTCGATAAAATAAACAATATTCTTCATTCTGGTAACACCATAAGAAAGCGAAAATGTAACACTTTTTTTATTTATAAATAGTAAATAGTGTAAGTGAGTTTTATGCAGGTATGTATTTGTAGTGTTTACTGTTAACATTCGGTAGTGCCGGATCTGACACCATTCAGCATCAGTCATCTGTCAAGTTCGGGGCCACGTTGATTACGGTATCGTGTGTACACTTAGGTACTAATAATTAATTAGTGTTGTCAGAACGCCCTCCGTATGGCGCAAGTGTTAAATAAATCATACTACACAGTTAGCAGGTACTAAATTATATCAAACTAGCTGACCCGTCGAACTTCGTATCGAACAAATAATATGGGAACTCTAGATTTTATGCAACAGAGCTCAAATTCGTTTTTTAGTTATATAACACGAATAACTATTTACTGGCATTAGCAAAACCTGCATTCATTGGGTCTGAGTTTATTTTTTCATTTCAAAAACTTTTAACCTATGTTAATATGGTGTGGGAGGAGGTCATCATTGCGCAAGATCGAGTGCACTGGAGAGCTCTTATTGCTTCACTTTGCTCCTGAGTGGAGTTCAAAGGGAGTTTTAATTTTGATTGATTTGATGTTAATATGTAAAAAAGAGAATTTAGGTTTGTCATTATATTCGATATTTTAATGGTTATGTAGCTCAGTTAAAATAATATTGATTGATTGATCAAAGTACGATAAGGAATATCTCCGTACCGATTCAAAATACGCATTGAGGTGTCAATACTTTTTTTTACCCATCACGCTGATTCCCGAAGGAGGTAGGCAGAGAGTATGGACTTCCATTCTTTCCAATCCAAACTCATTCGCTTCCTCCAAACGCATAACATTCCGGATACATGCTCTTATATTCCTTTTGCTTCTGACTTGGCCCTCCTGTAAGACGGCAACGACATGGTCGGTCTATGTCATCCGAGGTCGGCCTCGTCTGCGTGCACCCATTCTTTCAGATTCATATATCCTTTTAGTAATTCTCTCTTCGTTCATTTTCTTTACATGCCCAAACCTCCCTTTATTCACTTTCATTCTAGTCACTACACTAACATCCAATCCACATTCCTTTCTAATATTATCATTCCTCACCTTAGCAATCAGTCTCTTTCCGCATATCATACGCAGTGATCTTAATTCCACAACATTTATTCCAACTTCCAAATTATTTGTCCACGTCTAAGTTTCACTCCCATAAATCAGGGATGGTATAAGGATTGTATTTTGCATCAACTGTGGTTTTAAGAGATACCTTCTTAGAGGTCTTAGTGCACCGCCAACCCTTCTCCCAGCCAATTTCCTTCTTTCAATCTCTTTTTCACACCTTCCATCTCTTCTTAATATACTACCTCTATAGACATACTTCCAAGTTCTCAACAATCACTTTCACATAACATTGCGTTCTTAAATCTTCTCTTTCAAAACAGCAGAAATAATTAAAAAGCTCATTTAATGCAGTATTTGTGATTTTTTTTCTATCTTCTATTACAACATGGTGGAAGTGTAGCAATTTTTATTTTCAATTAAGAACAAAACGCTAGGTCATCAGCAAATAATCTCCATTTTTTTTACATATTAACGATGCAGATTATATTTAAGTTATATGTATGTACTCATCCCCTGTAAAAATTAGCCGATAAAGGAAGAATTGATTTTCATCGTTCTTATTAATATTTTTCACCTATAAATAATGGAAGCATATAGTTCAAGTTGAAATGATATTGATTGATCTGAAACAGTGGGAATATATAAAAAGATTATTAAGTGCAGTAGGTACCTATAATATTTTCATACATTTCTTCTATTTCAACCTTGTCGGACGTGTTTTAGTTTGTTTTTTTTTTCAATTAAGTTTATTATCAGTATTCGTTGTCAATCATGTAAACAATTCAGTTTTCTGGCGGTTTTATAAATCTCTGTAAGCAAACAAAAAAATATTCTACTTGGTCTTCATTATAATCATGTATTCCTTGTGTTAAACTTACCAAAACTCCTTGTAAAATGAACTTCAATTAAGTATAAATCCTTAATAGCAATATTGCAATATTATGTATACGAATTTGTTTGCTGGCGGTTTTAAAAATCTCTGTAAATAAAGATAATTTTCGAAACTCCTAACGCTTCATTACAATAATGTATTAAAACTTAGCAAAACTCCGTATAAAAATTACTTCAATGAATATAATATGACTTATCCTATAACAACAATCAATCCACTGACAGTTCTTTCAAATGTCAATTAATTAAAATTCAAAAGTAGACAATATTATATTGCAAGAAGTACTAAAAAGATTACCTATTACTGTGTTTTCTTTACTTTTCAAATTTTTCATGCACTTTTCTTATTTTTTTCTTCTAAATCAACCTTCTCCTGATAAAAGCCTACACGACAAAAAAGAATAAGCGAAATCGGTCCAGCCGTTTAGGCGTGATGCGATAACATCGAGAAATAGTTCTCCATTTTTATAGTTTTCTTAAATTTTCTAAAATTCCATGCATTTTTAATATTTTTTTTTCTTCTAAATCAACCTTCTCCCGATAACAGCCTACACGACAAAGAAAGAATTAGCGAAATCGGTCCAGCCGTTTAGGCGTGATGCGATGATATCGGGAAATAAATCTCCATTTTTATAGTTTTCTTAAATTTTCTAATTTCCTATGCATTTTTCTTAATTTTTTTGTTCTAAAAGGACACTCTCCTGATAAAAGCCTATACGACAAAAAAAGAATTAGCGAAATCGGTCCAGCCGTTTAGGCGCCATCCGATGACAACGCGAAATAGCTCTCCATTTTTATATATAAGATATATAATACACTAGCTTATACCCGTCTTGCTTTACGTTTTTGATTCCGATTGTCAGGCTTGATCGGTAGGTAATTAAACAGGTTCTAGTCTAGCTTCCCATTGCTTAACAGACCTCTATAACTGACATAAGCACAGAAAAAGAAGAATGACACTTTTACAATTCATAAAAAGACATAAGAATGTTACTTTTAATGTTTATAAAATAGAAATAAGAAAAATTATAGTCTGTTACCCACATGGAAAAAAACTCCATGTTAATATGTTACATCTCACACTTTATTCAATTTCACTGTTCAATCGAAGGATAAAAAAATACTTTAACAATAATATTATAGGAACCTACCTACATAATTTGCAAGTTTTACTCTCTCTATGGTTTGAATCTTAGCTACATTCCTACACCCTCTATGTGTGATAATTTATTAGGCATTCCACCCATAGAGGGTGATTTGTGCTATGTGTGATAAAGGCAGCTGTCAAACTTCAAAATGGAGGAATCATTTTGCATTTTTTTTCATTAAATCTTTATTTATTGAGAATAATAAGATTTGAATAACATTTATATGTATAACAGATCAATCTACAATTATTTTATTACATTTTCATACTGTAATACCAAGATTCCATTCAACGTTTACATGAGTAATTTTGTTTCCAAAAGATGGCTTACTGTCTTTTTGAGAAATTTGTATGAAGATCCTAAAAAAATAGAGTTTTTTTAAATAGCTCTAAATATATTAAAGTTAATGCAGCAAATTGTATTTAAGAACCTTCTCAAGCAAATTGCACCGCTCTGCGCAGATTCATATCTGACGTAGCATTTGTATTTTGAGCGTGATGTTCACATATACGATAGAAAGCAGACAAACATTTCTGAATTATTATGTAGATATATAATATATTTGAAGGCTATACCTACTTTGTGACTATTTTTACGAAAATTGCGTGGACGGAGGTGTATGAAATTTTGCACAGTTTATATAGAGAACGAGTGGCGAATTCTAATATATATATTTTTTTTAATTATGTATGCCTGAAAATAGATTAAATCAATAAATAAACATTACAAACACTACTGTAATGTTATGTCGTATTTGATACTCATCAGCGTCGACTTCGTAGAAATAAAATGAAAAGCGCCTCATTTTGGGCGCAGAAAGCTTTTTGAAGGCGGCATATTCAAATGATAGGTGGAGCTAGAAATGGCGGGATGTATAAGTTGAGAATATAAATTAATAGTGTTTGTCTTTGATAATAATAGAAGAAGCTTTGTACATGTCAACATTTAAAATTTGACGTATCAGTGTCATTGTTTTTATAAAATAAAATTGTGAAATAGCGCTCGCTCAGTCTTTGATAATGGAACCTCAATAATGTTCAAACTTATAATTTAAACAGTTCCCCACCTTGTAATGGTAGTTTTTTAGTGCACCTATCGTCCACTATGAAAGCTCTCAGCTAGTGGGCGGTAGGCACAGATTGGCAGCCACTGGAATAAAGTATCAAGAAAAAGTATAAAGATATTAGATAGGTAGCATCTATAGATTTCTCGAACGATGACGTGCGGATGCGAAACAGCGCATTCTAGAAATCCGCGGATCAAAATAGTATAAAGGACCGCGAAAGAGAAAACGATATTCCGCGAATAGTCCAACCGATAATAAGCCCAATAACATACGGTAATAAAATTCATAATCGTTATCAACGCTTTTGCATAAATTTCTAAGCGCGATACAAGCGCGGGCGAATCAATGGTGTACTCAGTGATCAGGAACAGTGACCACTGATGGACGGCGAAATAACAGGTTGAATACGTCGTGTACTGCTGTTATTAATTGCTATTAATACAGCGTGTGTGTACCAGCTGGCATGGCCGATGATATGAACGAAAGTAAAATTATACACTCCGTCGGAAAATAGTGAAAGCTACAGCGTGTCCTCAATAGTCTACACACCATAACCTTATACCATATCACATAGTACGGTGTCACTTCGGAGCCCTTTGCGCCACAGTTTGAGACTCCGCCCCTAAAAATCCTATTGGTAATCAATAAGAAATTCAAAATTCGAATCTTTGGTTTTTGTCAAATTGAAGCGATTTTCCGTCCGAAATATGCTCTGAAGTGTGCTGATGTAACATGATATAATATGTGATTTGGTTGGTTCTTTGCATAGGAATTAGGAATGGCCAAGATCTGCAACAGTGTGTGAATGATGATCTGCAGAAGTATATTGATTGGTTGAACATCAAGAATCTGTGCATCAATGTTGAGAAGACGAAGTACATGATCCTGAAGCAGAAAAATAAACCTCCAGTCGATATCATTATACGGATTAATCGCAAAGTTTTGGACCAGACTAAGACCAGTAAGTACTTGGGTCTCTTGATGGACGATTCTCTTTCATGGAATGATCACATCGATATGATAATAAAAAAACTTGCCCCAATGATAGGCGTATTGAGACGAGCTGACATATTTGACACCCAAACAAAGAAATTGATATATAATGCCTACATTGTTCCATGTATTACATATGGCATAACCGTGTGGTCACAATCGAGTCAGAAAACCAGGGACAAAATAAAACGGCTTATGAACAAAGCTTTGAAAGTCATATTTAACATGGACAGATTAACTAATACAAAAGAGGTATACGAAGTGACTGGTATGCTGGATTTGGAGGAGCATACGACACTCGAAAGGGCAAAGATGTTTTTTAAAATAAAGAAACAGCTGATCAAAACGAAGCAATCAATTACTCTCAATGAAGAAGTACATACATACAACACCAGAAGCAGAAGTGACATAAGACCAAGTATTCCCCGCACTGATCGGGTGAGGTCGAGTTTCATGTATTCCGCCAGTACAATCTACAACGCTTTACCAACCCACATCAAGAAAAAGAATGGTTTAAAAACTTTTTCGAAGATGCTTAAACAACACTTATTAGAGTCCAGAGCCAAATGAAACCATCACGAATCTGAGGTTCAGGGTCCTCCTTCATACCAGCAAACTGCTGCATAGGAGGATGCTTTTGTCATATATTTATTTCCCATTATATAAAAAAAAAATCTGTTGTAATTATTATATTGTATTGTTGTAAAAATAAAATAAAAAAAAAAAATAAAAAAAAATAAAAAAAAAAATAAGTAGATATTGGTAGAACTTAATTCGCAACTAACTTCCCTTTTTAAGGAACACAGTATTGACGCGTCTTATCAACCCCGAAGAAAAGCATTACCCACAGGCAGTTGTCATTTGGCACCGTAAACATTTGTAACGGTCATATCCACCCCTTATTCCTTACGGATGAAATCGCGTACATTTTTTGTTTACAAATGAATCTGTGCCCACTCAAAGTGAACACAAATACACTCTTTGACTCAGTACGCTACTTGAGACTTGTGCAGTGAAAGAGGAAGATGGTCGGTACTGGGATCGAACATACGACCTCCGCATGAAACGATACGAAAGCCGACGTCGTAACCGCCAGGCTACCGAGAAATACAGTTCAATTAATCGTTCTTGAAGAAGAACCTGAAGCAATGGTACCAACTTATTAAAAAAAATGTAGGCACTTGAGACCAGTGGCGTAACTAGGGGGGGGCGGAGGGGGCGGTCCGCCCCGGGCGGCACTTTTCAGGGGGCGGCAAAATGAGCCGACAAATAAAAAAAACTTGATAATAAACACAAAACTTAAAATCTTAAATCGATTGTATATAAAATTCATATGACACAATACATAACATTTAAATACAATAACACTCTGTCGATATTGTATCAAATGTTATGTATTGTGTCATATAAAATGTATCGTATTACTCACTTTACTTCCGTGACTACCTTCCGATAAATCTTAGAATACGGGAACTGAGCGCTATTTCAAATTTTTCTTTCAAAAACAATGACCTGGTTGCTTATGTAGCAGTGGCGTACCGAGAGGGGGGGGGGGCGGCAAAATTTGCTTGCGCTGTACTAAACACGATCAGATTGACAAAATCAGAATTTTTAGTCTTGTATTATGAAATTGGAAATGGTCGGCACCAGGATTCGAACCCACGACCTTCAGTATGCAGATTTATTTTCTTAAAAAATTTTTTTTTGATTTTTCATGCGCTAACTCTTACTATTTTATTTTGAAATATTTTTTTTACTTTTGGTAATTTTTTTATTATATATTATGGGGGGGGGGGGGGGGCGCCAAATTTGGTTCCCGCCCCGGGCGGCGAAAACCCACGTTACGCCACTGCTTGAGACTATTTAACTATGATATTAAATAAAATGAAAGGCAAGAAAACAAAAAAAGATATACCTTTATAGAAGGTACATTAAATCACTATTGTCAAATCACTGTTGTCAAAACATTTCTATTAAAAATAAAATCAAAACATATGTAATGAAAACTGAAAATGAAACTACAAAATAAAAAAAACACCATGTATATAATACCTACATCATTAGTAGAGAACTTTGCGGGAAATATAATAATATATTATCTAAGAATAAATATCGCACCCAGAGCCGCTGACGGAACGTGAAAAATCGTATCTATTGTAAACACCAGATGGACGGCGCGGCGTTTGCGGCCTACCTACGCTTAGTCGCGTTGCGTGACAGAATCCCAAGAATCTAAGAGTGAAACACAATCACAGCCGGGGAAACTGCGATTGTGAATAGCATTTGTCACGCTTCCGCTATCAAGGCGCTTGCTCTTTCCCCGCATCTAACACAAAATCACAAGTGAAACCAGATGTTATTCCTTCTAGCTATGGCAACTAAAAGTAGAATGGTTGGCTGAAGATCGTGGGTTCGATTTCCCATGCTGAACAGTTCCCTTTTCCAAGGCATCAGCTTTGCCTAGTATCACAGAGGTAGAGATAGTCCCAAAAGGTTGCGACATCAAATCCCACATAACCCTTTTCCCTCTTAAACATGACCAATGATTGGTGTTTCGATTTTTTAATGATTCAATTAATTGAGTACTATCTAACCGTCATTTTTTTTTGTTCGCAGATTCTGTTCGCGTTGTCAGTAACATCCGCAGATGACAACAATAATGCAAGTACCGTGACAAAGCCGAGAACCAAAAGAGAGCCCGGCGCCGTAGTCCGCATTAATTCGCACCTGAGGCCCAAAAAATCCTACGGGCCCACACCAAGATCCAAGTACGGAGGAGAGGGGCATGGCTACGCCGCGCATGGAGGATACGGAGGGGTTAAATCCGGTCCACCGAAACGGAAATACGGTCCGGGGAAGAGGAGGCCGTCGAAACCAGGATACGGGCAGAAACCCAAATACGGCCTAACTAATCAACACGGTTTGAAAAACTCTTACAGACCACCCAAGTTTGATTCATACTACGGGCCACAATCGGACGAAGAAGACTTTGGATTCGGCGAACCTCCATCCGGTTTCGGGGATCATCATCAGAGCTTCGGAGAACCTCCCTCATCCTCCTTCTTCCAAAACGGCGACAGTTTCTCAGGTGCAGATTCGAACAGCTTCAGCTCCTCGTTCGATGATCCAGCATCAGAATACGAAGGGACTTCGTTTGGTTCATACAAAAAATATAGAAGACCATCCTCCAAAAAACCATACGATTTTACAGAGAGCTTCAAAACAGGTTTAGAAGATGGCGACGCTTTTGATAATTATGGATACAGCAGCGGGACACCGTATGCTTACGAAACAAGATATGAAACCTCAACCAAATCCAAAAGACCCAAGCACAAAACTGCCGTTAAACATTATGGAAAAGATACTTTCTCAAGCGCTTCATTTGGTAAGCCAAAAAGACGAGAACCCCCTTACGACAACTATGAAGCCCAAGGAACTGCATACCCAGACGAAACTATACCCGCATCGGATTATTTCGGTGCTCCATTATCGCATCACAGTTCAACAACATTCGATTCATACATAGATGATATTGAGTTGGATAATTACAGAGACCAAGAATTATACAGAAGACCCCACAGCGAAGTCGTTGTGAAGGAAAGACCAAAGAAAAAGAGCAAAGTGGTGAAAGTAATCAAAGTGCGAAATATTAAGAGGAAACCGAAACCAAGAAACACAGACGAAGGGCAAATTATAGTTGGAGGACATTATTCAGAATCTACAAGAGGCTCAAGAGATCCTTACTCCGATATATACGACTCTTCATACGCCGGCTCCAGAAACACTTATACCGCTGTAGCGCCAGACACAAACTATATCAACTACAAGGCAGCAAATATGGGATTCAGTCCGCAAAACGTCAACGATGTATTCACGGCTAACAAAAGACTGCAGGCTGGCTATTCCATACAATTAGGCGACAAAGACGCAGAGCAGGGTCATATGGGAACTATAGTCGCCCAAACCCCAAACTATCTGTACAACAAAGAAATGGATCACGCGAGTGAAGTGAAAATATCAAAATCTATCTCTCACGATTATTACGCTGGAACGGTACCGGATTCATTTTATACCCCGACTGATTCACCGATGAGGCACTACAATTCCGACGGAGACAACATTCTACCTCCCAACTATTACGACTTCTCAAATACGGGTCTATCGGAAAAAACGTCGCAAAAATTTAGAGATATAGCGTCGATAAGTTTACAGAACGAAGATGGCAAATCGGATCCACGACTGAACTATGACAACAATATAAAAAACCATAGGACATAAGCCTTCAACCCTATTATTATCGAGAGACATTCTAAGTTTGACGGAAAAGTGCAATTATTCAAGTGTTTGAAAAGAACTAATGGTATGGTTAGGTTTTTATCAAATGTGACATAATTTTTCGAGAATGGAAATCTCCATTATCAAAATGGCATTTTCGTTTATCTGCTAACTTTTGTAAATATTTAAAAGTTTAAAATCCAAAATGTATCTTAAGAAAAATATTTATTTATTATTGTGAGTAATTTTTATTAGTCTAAATTTACGATTAAAATTTTTTAATCTATAGGGACAGACACATAGAACAATTTATTTCTTCAGGTAAAGAACTCAATATTTAAATGTTTAATTCGCTTCGAATTAAACATTTATTCCGTGCTTATTTTGTAATGCTTTAAATTTCTTATCAAGGATGAATTTTTGGGTTGACTACAAATTATTGTAATCTATAATATAAAAGGAAGTCAGGTTAGTGCGAACACTTATTACTCGAGATCGGCTAAACAGATTCTTCCGGTGTTTGATTTATTGGTTTATTCTCCACTCTGGATAACAGAATAACTAATAAAACATTGAAAAATGGATAGAAAATAATATAAAATATAACATTAAATAATGTGAAAAATTCCATAAACAACATAATTTTTATTTACTTACCATAGAGTTTCAAAACATTGGTATTCAGATTTCTGATAGAGCTTTCAGAAATATTTTTTTAACATTCAAACACATTTTTAAACATATTTTTGTATAAGTAAATTACAAATTGAATTTGTAATTTACTTTACTTATACAATCGTATTTTTGTATAAGTAAATTACAAATTCAAAATCAACATTCATAAGTAAGGACATCTGTCGGGAAAGCTAGTATGGTAAAAACTAAATTAATCTGGAGTCTCGAATGTAAACTATTCCAGTAAATCTAAATAATTTCATATTATCTTACAGTCTCGAATGTCAACAATTTAATACCGTATTACCCAAGCAGTCACGATTGTCGACAATTTCATTTTGTTCACAAAAACCAACATCGATTGTTGAACTACCTTTTGAGGCGAATCCAATGTCTTTGTGATGATTCAATATTTGTAAAACTACGACAGAAATCCAAGTATAGTGTGTAAAATATTGATGCATTTAGTTGCAAAACTCTGTAATGATTATCGTAATTTAAATTAAGACTTGAATAAGAAGAACTTGCCAATTATTTTTGTGGCATCATTTTTCGGTGTCGTCATTATTTAGATTGTAATTTTAAGTTTCTATTTTATTTCGTAAGATTTAACCGTGCAATAGATATGTAGGTGGAGAAAAATAAAAAAATTATATTTTTACGAAATTGTTTTTTTTATCATTCACTGTCTCTATCACCCTTGAATAATGTATAAAATGACACTTACCTTGTATTCGATAAACTGGTTCCATTGATCGCCCATTATGTAAGTTTGAAAGTCGCTGAAGAAGACCGGTCCGACGTTGGTTCTCGGAAGATCCGGCAGATATTTATTGACGTTCATCAATCCTCGAACTTTTTCCAGTAAAGCCTTCATCACGGGCAGCAGGAATGAGTACTGATCGTGGTTACCAACTAGGGAAGAAGCATAATGAAAAGGTAACATAATTTTGGACACGTCAATGGAGTGGCTCAAAGCCAAAGGTGCCTATATCCAACATTAATTCAATTTTGAGATAATGACGGTTATTCTGAAATGAAAAACAGACGATTGAGTTGCGTCGTATCCAATTTTTATTGAGACTTTTGACATTTCTGTATTCTGAAAATGTTTTATCCAATACATTTGATGCGTAACTACTGGCAACCGATTATTATAACTCAACTCAACCTTGCGTTGAGTTGGAACGTGAATTTCAGAATAGCCGTAATTGACTGGTATTCTCAAATTCACGTTCCAAATCAACGCAAGAAGCTCTTGAGAACTTAATCGGTTGTATTGGATAAAATATTTTCAGAATACAGAAATGTCAAAAGTCTCAATAAAAACTGGATACGACGACGCAACTCAATCGTCTGTTTTTCATTTCAGAATAACCGTCAATAGGTCAATGACAGTTAAAGTTAAATAAAAGTTTATACCTAATCAAATCAACATTTGGGTAGCTACTAAATTTTATTTAAGCTTTTTAAGAAAATAAGGAAAATACTTAAATATTTTTACTAACTAAAAACAAAAAAATTAAAAAAAAAATTATGGTAAGTTAAAATACTAGACACTTTTGGCTTTGCAGGCTGTATATAGGCACTTTTGTTCCAAAAATTCAAATTTATGACATGTTGTCAAAAGTCAACATAAAAAAATATATATTTTTCGTTTATATTGTGATGTTCTTTACGGATACAACGTTCCAACTGGACTAAATAAGTCGAAAATGCCTATAAAACAACAGTTTTATTAATTTACTAGCTTAAGTACCCGTGGCTTGCACAAGAGTCGTGGATTTATGACCATGATACTTCAATTAATACCTGTGAAGTTAAGTTTGAACAGGGCAACTATGTGTAGGACAAAATATAAAATCGGCGCGGAACTTTTGGATGCGCTCCTGGATGGCCAGGTATTCAAGCAAGGTGGCAGACTGGCCCTCACACTCTTCAGCTTATTCTTGGAATATGTGATGCATAAATCATACCACGAAAATACAAAGACTAATATTTATTTCCAAAGTAGCCAAATCGTCGGATATGCTTATAACCTCAATATAGTAAGAAGATCCCTGATAGCCCTAAGAGGTCTTTGACGCCTTGGAAATAGCAGCAAAGTAGTTGGGACATATATAAATCAACCGAAGAATAGAACAGGAAATCTGCCTATGCTCAAGTCAAAAAGTGTCCATAGGAAAACAAAGATCAACCTCTATAAAACTATTATAACAGTTATGACATGTGGGTACGAAGAACGGGCAATGATTTTGGAGCCCATAAAACATAGAGAATCCTGGAGAATATGGTTTAACCATGAGCATTACAATCTCTGATTATGCTAGATTGGGCAAGCTCAGAAGGGCAAGGCATATTGTTGGTTAATTTCATTTGTGCCAAATCACTCGAATTCGGGTGAAAGGCCTCAATAAAAAAAAAATTCATTTGTTTTTAAATAAAACTGTTAATTCCACTTATATTACCACAAAGCGGTCGGTAGTCCAGTCGTATCAATCGCCAGCATTCATGCGCACAGCATATTGGAGGTCATAGATTCGATTCCCAGACGTCCAACCATTTCCGCTTTCACGACCCAACCCTTTGGTTAGTGTGAAAGATTTCAAAAAGTGTATTTGTGTTCACTTTGAGTGAGGACAGATTCGTTAAAAAAAAAACATAAGTAAATTGGGCAAGGCATGTTCAGAGAATGCCATCTTAATGGGTATCTATAAGAATCCAAGGACATAGCAAGCTGGAGGAGACAGGAATAAGTTAAACCAAAATAAAACAATATAAACATTTTGTAAAAAAATGTTTTATGAAACTTTAAGCTAATGTGTGGAGTTGAAAAAAATAATAACAATTAAAAAAAGATATTTCTTTTAATTGGTGAAAATTTACAATGTTTATACTCAAAGATTAATTATTTTCATTTGCACTGTTCATATTTAGATGGTGACACAAAATATAAGCTAAAAAAGAAATTCATAAATATGAACAACTGAAGAATAATACTATCATTATAATATTATGATCTTTATCGTAATAATATCGTATAAGATCGAGCGTAATGTAGAGCTCTTGTTGCCTCCCTATGCCCCTAAGTGGGATCTTAAGGGAGTTTGGATTGGATTGGATTATGATGTTAAAAAAATATGTCATTAAATCTTAATTTTCTTTTTTTAATTATAACATAGGTAGGTATATGATAGCATGTGATCTATTTACAAAATGATATTATTTTTAAAGAAATTAACAAAATCCATATCCTTCAAAGCAACAATTTTCTTAGAAGCTATTAGAAGTACTTATGTTATATTTAAATGTCAGATACACATTTGAGTTTACAATTAATACTTCAACAGCGACGATGCATAAAATGCAAAAAATATACGCAGTATAATAATATTCCAAATCATTCTTAGAAAAAGTGCACTTATTTTGTCCACTTCTTAACTTAAAATCAAAGAGACAAACAAAATACAATAAGACAACAGCCCCTGCAGACAAATTCAAATTGGCGTTCCACTACAAACGAAGATTTCATTAATGTATAGTGCGAAAAAATTAACTGTCCACTGGAATATATAAACAAAAAAAAACAAACAAAGACATTTATATAAAAATATAAAAAGTGGACAGTTAATTTTCTTCCTACTCTACATTGTTGAAGAATTTGTTTGTAGTCGATCACCAAATGCAATTTCTTTTAAATTTGCAATGTAAAATGCAGGACTGTGAAATACTATAGCTAATTATATGTAATTACATGTTGAAAAGATTTAAAGAAGAAGCGTACAGTGTGTGCTGTTTATAGATTATGTATTAATATAAGAATTCAGTAATATTGATTAGGTAAAATAGAAACATTTTCTTTAAATGGATGAATATTCAGTTGATATTTAAATCGGTGATTGAAAAAGGAGCTGTTGGGATTAACACGCCAGTTCTCTTCTTGTGTCGTAAGGGTTCTCCACGACCTTGGCAAGCACTTCTTGAACTTACATTGCGTATCCAAGATATTTGCCTTTGACTGGGACCTCTTCGACCATCCAACTTTTTCATCGCCAACAGTTGAAGGACTCATATTTATCCCGATGCACAATGATACATAAATACTGTAACAAAATATGATTAGATTAAAATAAACACAGAGCAACACATCTTTTTTTATTGGGTTTTGAAGACTGGTAAATATTTAACGAATCAATGGAATAATAAATAAGACAGTGACAGATTTTCCACTTTATAAATTGATATTTGTTAAATTTTGTGGATGAAAACAATAAATGGTATTATAGTGGGCTTCTTTGATATATGACAAAACCCTTCTAAATGAATATGTTTTAACCCAACAGAGTGTAGACGTATCACTCGGGGAGGTGTCAAGAAACCCCCCTTAAAAATTATGCTCACACCTTAACCTAACTTATTCAAATCGTAGTGTTATCATTCGAGGATGTTATCAAATCCTTTAATCCATCCAAATTGACTTACTAACGACAATGACCAGCAATATCTTCATTTTTAAAACAAAAATAGTAATTTGAGAATCAAAAAATAAAATGTCACTCATTGCAAGAAAAGATTCAGTGATTCATATGAAATAAAATTACCATTACCTTTATCTTAAATCTTCAGGAGAGGTACAATTGGCCTTTTTACATTTCACAAAATATCCACGTATAAATATCTCATTGCTAAATATACTTGATTTGTCATAACTGGTAAACACTCAAGAAACAAAAATAGTAATTTGAGAATCAAAAAATAAAATGTCACTCATTGCAAGAAAAGATTCAGTGATTCATATGAAATAAAATTACCATTACCTTTATCTTAAATCTTCAGGAGAGGTACAATTGGCCTTTTTCCATTTCACAAAATATCCACGTATAAATATCTCATTGCTAAATATACTTGATTTGTCATAACTGGTAAACACTCAAGATCCTGTAAACAATGATAATAAAACATTAGTTTTAAAAACACAATTTATAAACCACAATGGCTATCCCGTGTTATTATTACTTTACCAGTTCGTGTGCGTTTTTATTTTAAACATTTTAATAACTGGTATTGCATTTTTTTTTGACAGAAGAGATGCGCTCGCTATTCATGGCATCTTCTTTTTCTTCTTTTTGACATATCACTCCTAATGTTCCTGCCATAATCACAAATATTCAATCAATAAATGTATTTTCCAAACTTGTTGATGTATAACGAATATATTAAAATAATCCGAAAGATCATTAAAGAGTAGGTGTTTATTTATTTGTATTTCATTCTGTACACGAAATATAAAAATAGGATTTAAAAAAACGGAATCATTACGTTTGCGTTTTTTTTTTGATATGGCCTCAATTATTGTCTGTGATTGTCATCGCCAAATGTCAAACTTTTTATAGACGTCAAAATTGTAAAACCACAAAAACAATGTCAATTATTATACTTGTTCCTTTTTCAAAATTTAATCAATGTGTTATGTTTCTTGTTATTTTTATTAGGTAGGTACTTAACCAAATGCATGACTTTCTTTTTTATTTCTATTAAAGATTTATTTTATTACTATCTACTTTGCAAACATTGTTCTCCTCACAAGTATAACTATTATGCCCTTAGGAAAAAATGTTCAATATGAGGTTATACTCAGTCATTTCACTTTCATAAGGATATCAACTGTGGTGTTTCATGAAATGATAAATCTCCTTTAAAATAAATGCCATTCCTCTCTTAAACATTCATACACAATCATAAAAAAATGTATTTTGATGGTATTTATCTATTTTAGGTTGAATTATGAGGACCGTAAATGCCACCTTAAAGATTATTTTCTAAGGCCAGGATATTATTATCGTCCAAGCCTTGAAGTTTTCATTCTGGTTTCAACGGAGCCCACAGAGATCATTTGACCATTAAAGAGTTATTCTTTTGGGTATTGTATTTCTTAACAGGATGATAAAGCTATACCTGCTTAGGAATAATTGATATATTACTTATATATTTATTTATTAATATTTATTTATTTATTTATTTTCTATCAAAATTAAGCATTGTTCACCATTACAGAGTAATCCTTTGCGGTGAACAATTATTATTAATATTATGAAACATTCTGATTTATATTCAAACGTTATCTCATCACGCTGAAACTACTCATATACTTTGTAGTTACCTACTTCATGCATTTCAATATTAATACCTACCTACATATTAATGCAGACCTCTTTTATTATATTCCAATGGCAACTCTAAATCTCCCAAAATTTTCACAATATGGAGGAATATGATGACATTTCATAAGTAAAATAAGCTAAATTGTTTTACTTTGTTGCAATGTTTTTACTTCTATAGAGGATTTTTTTTTTAAATAAATAGAAAGTTTATGCATTGTAGATTAAATCAAAACCATACATAATGACCAACGATACGTCTAAAGGATATTAAAATACAATTTCAAGATACCCGATTCTGACAAAATGGCAGGATGAAAATCATAATTTGTATGAGAGATTTATGAAAAAATCTAATATTTTTATCGATAAATAACATTTTCCAAATATTCATAGCCTTAAACGTCCACTGGTATTATGACTCGCTATAGAGGGTATTACTTTACTTCTGGTATCCCTAGTTTAGCCGTCTATAAAGGACGTTACATACATACATACATACATACATATATACATATATACGAACTGACTCCTTTATTTATATTGATTAAAAACTATTTTTAGGCATAATAATCACAAAATTTATTACAATATACCTAGTGTTAAGCAATATTTTCAACTAGAAAACAGTCAGTGTCTTTATACTAGTCTCTTAGAGCAGTGGTTTGATCGAACATCAGGGGATTGGTGAGTAAGTCTCGTGGGTTCGGTAGAGATCAAGACACACATCCGACTCATATTAAGAACTTATCACTGAACCCCTCTCCAAATGAAGAAGGGTTCAGTAAATTCACATACGAAACGAAACTAGTGTACCGATTAGTTTTGTCAGATAGGCACTTTGGCTCACCTTCAATAGCTTGCTTCATTGCCACACCGACGGAACACAACAAATATGCCGTTTCCGCTTCTGTATCGCTCGTGGTCCCCATGCCACCTGGAGACCTGAGTAGGGAATGAAGAAGAGCGCAGGCCGGGGCTGCCAGACTCGATCTTGTAGAACCTTCGCCACTACCAGCGGTGCTAGTGGAACTGCTGGTGAAGTCGATGGTACTACAAGCGCATGCCACCACAACACCGAGACCTAAACGAGCTAATTCACGTCTTATAGGATCTACATCGTCTTCGGAGAAGACTTTCAAAGCATCTGAAACAAAAACAATAGATTTTAGGTAGGAACTATTCCATATTGGTGGTGGCATCGCTTGCTCAGAACACGAAGGCGTACAAATGTGTCCATTCTAAAGTTATGTTGCCACTTTGTTAAGTACGAGTGCGGGTGCTAGATGATTAGTATTAAAGACAGAGTTGTGCGAGTGATTAGTTATCGATTAATGAAACAGTGAATTGAATAGAAGAAAGTACTATGTTTAATTAGTAGCCCAGTCCTGTGACAAGAAGTCGCAAGTGAAGGAATGCGCACACTGTTTCTCATAGCAACGGAAAAAAGAAAACATTAACTACACACAGCGTTGTGGATGCTACCCGCACTAAACACCTACAATTAGCACTCGCAAAAAATCTCTTAACGCTTATCACCTGCGCTCACACTTCACAAAGTGTCAATTAGCCTTCAGAGAAATCAGTGTGATTAGACAGATGGACTGAAAGTATTCTCCAAGTTTCAGCTTGAAGGAAATTCGGTACCATTGACAACTAAGTTACCGAGATTGAAAACCATGTGATCACTGTAAGTTGAGAAAGCTTGCCAGTCAAGTTTTTCATTGCGATAATCTCGGAGAACTCACCCAAAAGCGCCAGAACGCCATCCAATAACCTTGAAGAGCATTTTTTGGTTTCGTCTTTATTTGGATCCAAAACTACCAAGTCAAAGACAAGCCTCATGAGGTAGAGAGCGTTATATTTAGCCGAGACGTTATGCCCCGAATCCTTGAGATCAATCAGAGCGGCTTCCACTCCGAGCTCAAGAAGTCTCAAGCGCAGTTGCAAATGAGAGCAGTAGAGCTCGTTATTTAATGCCAACAGATTAATACAAGCCATCACTTGACCCCTCTCCTGCAAAAATAATAATAACAACAGATATGAATAACTGTGCCTTGAAAGTTAATATAAAATACTGTATTTTCAATGTTTTCATTTTGAAATGCATAGGGCCCAATTTTATTGGTTTGACCCGAAAACAGCTACAAATAAAATTTTATGTCATTATGAGCACTGCAATCCATGCTGACTTGCGCTCGAATACCTTCATACATTTTCACTTATTTGCGACATACCTGGTAATTATTAATTAATGATTGTGGTTTTATATTGCAAACATGGAAATGGAACTAAGAACCATTTACAAAAAAAGGTTTTTCTGTAGTTTTAAGAGCAGATGAATAAGAATACACACTGCATGTTTTTATGATTTTCAATGCTAATTCAACGTCTTTGTTAGCTATCCATAGAGAAAAAATAAACTCTATTATTAATATCATAGCATAAGCCATTCAATTCTACCATTGTGGACAGACGATGGACTTGGCTGGGGCATGTGTTGAGGATGTCAAATGACAATTGGCCTAGCAGAGTGCTGTTCTTCCCGAAGATGAGTAAGATCCTATCACACCATGTTCTTTTCCTTTCGAAGCAGAGCTCAGGGATTTGGACATGGTGTGAGAGGAGGTCATCGAAACCGCGCAAGAATGGGTGCAGTGGAGGGCTCTTATTGCTTCCCTATGCCCCTGATTGGGATCAGACATGGAATATTGATTAATTATTACTATCTGATAATTAGTTACCTTCCAGGATTCTTTAGAAAATCCCTCAACACCTCTCCATAAGATAGTAAACAAGATATTGGCTACGAAGTAGCTCAAATTCTCTTCCTTATCGACATACTTCTCTCCGAGATCCAAATCACCTGGGAGCAGAGTCTCAGAAAGCTGGAAGCAAAAAATTTTCAATCAGAGACGTACATTTTTCTGTTTTGGTTCATACATCATTGCTAGAAAAAGTATTTACCAATTTCGATTCATCCGTTTCTCCCGTCTTGTAGCCGGAGGATTCCAAAGAATTCCTGGTGTCTTCATCAATACTGGAAGTTGATATGGAGCGATTGGACACGGTCACTGAATCCGTTTCGGCATTGAATTCCACAGAATCCATCTCGTTGAATGACTGAAAATTTCAATTTATTAATACAAAAAGAGAGAGGAGGATGTTGAATATTGGGATGCAAATGTTGTCCCACCTCCTCGCGGTGCATCCTGGGCAGTGTCTGGTGCTGGGTCGCTCATGTGGGGGTGGTTACTTCTACATGAGGGATCGGGCTATGCCGGGACTGGCTAAGAGGACAACACCAATCTAAGGTGTTAAGCGTACCGTGCCGATGGATGAATGGCTGGGGGTTTACCTAGTCTAAACGGTGCATCTCCGATACCTGGGCGCCTCGGAGATTAACCTCAGCCCTTCAGCCGACATGCGGGGCTCTGTCGGCTGTGACTTCTTTTCCCTTGCTAAACCTGGGACGGTCGTGAATGTCAATACAATCACTTATAAAGTGAACCCTTTCTCACTGGATGGTCACCCGGCCAGTGAGGAACTGACTCCCTCGGGAGTAACACCATCCACTAGTAACATGGACATCAAAAAAATCCGTAAGGAACCTAGTGTTCCTTAGCAGGAATAATCTATGCACCATCACGAGGTCCCTAACGGGGCACTGCAGGCTGAACAAGCATGCACATGTGCACCATAGGGATATTGGACTGTGGCATGTGCAGGGCGTGTGGGGTATCACTTGAGACCCCAATGCACCTCCTGTGAGTGCCTACCAATGATGCGTAATAGACACAAAAATCTGGGCACTTTCTAGATGTGCCCAGATAAAATTGAGGAGTTCAACGCCAACAAAGTCCTCCGATTCTTCCAGGAGGCTGGACTAAGCGACGAACTCTATACAGGGCCAGTCACAATAGTTCCATTTTGGGACGCAGTGACGGCGACCTCCTTGGAGGCAGCAGGCCTAGTAAATAATAATAAAAAATGTTGAATATTTCACTTAGGGTCCAAAAAACGAATGTTTGGAAAAGGGAAAAGACCAAGGTAACAGATGAGACCCAAAGAATCTTAATTACGACTTACAGCTAAATGATGAACTCGTCCAATATGTCCCAATTCTCCGAGGCTCTCCTGGATGTCGACGGTCTTCTGTCTTATGACAGAACACACGGATGCGACAGCGGTGGTCAAATTGTCGGCAGCATACTGCAAGTTATCGGCGACAGCTTCAGATACGGATCCAGCTATTTCTATAAACATAACACAAAGTGTAATCATACTGTTTTTATAACAACATCTTTCCAATAAATTCAAATACGCTTAACTTACCTTTTATTTCATGTTCGATCACATTGGCAGCTTCACTGAGTGATGGTATATGAGTGTGCGAGAATGATCCCGAATCCGGCTCTATTTTCAAAGACTCTTCATCAAAAGTCATCAAGTCTACAGGTTCTTCTAGCTGATTGGTCTCACTGATACATCTTTTTATCAAAAGGCGAGCGATACAATCTTGCCAACCGACCTGTCAAAAATAATTAAAATGTATTAATGTACTAGCTGATCTGCCCTTCGAACTTCGACCTAACCCAGAATAAAAATAAATAATTTTGACTTATTACATACATGAATTAAATACAGTTTTATGACATAAAAACTGAATTAAATTGAACTTATAATATTATATTATAGTATGTAATAATTATTGCTGATTCGGATGCGGGATGAAGTTCGACAGGCCATAAGTTTGTAACGAAAACAATTCCTCTATATAGTTGCATAACTTTTAAAAAAAATCCAAGAGATGGCAGTGTAGTAGGAAATAAGTCACATGTGAAGCGTGTTACGTTATTGTACATTATGTTGATGGATGATTAGACTGAATTAAATCCAAATTTTACTGAATTATTATGGTAAGATTATGGTTGTCACCAAACAATTGCATCATAATTATATGGTCCGGTTTAATGATGCTCTGTCTACCTACTATTTTGAAATGTGTTGTCTTTAATGGGTAGCCCTCCATTCAAAATCATTCCAAATGGATATCATCCATTTTGTCTGATGAACATGAGATTTTTTTTCAATCATTATAACGAATTTCACTACGTTAATACGCATATTTTGCTATTATTAAATTTAAAACAGCAACAAGTGCACCTTGGTGGAAGGATGATGTCAAAATGAGACAAATTTGGGCCAAGTTTTTAACAATGACGATCCAGTGACCTGACAATTTGGACCACGTCCACCTGAGTTTCCCGTTGATGAGCCGTGGGAGTAATGGAGGAATGGCTTGCCGCAATTGGATATTCAATTATTGATTCACGGAAATATTTTGAAGTGACATCACTCCATTTGAATGGATGAATCATGAATGGCAAGCTTAAAAACCCATGAGTCGACATGTGACCCAAAGGTCCTGATTTCAATCACCGGTTGGGTCAGAACTTTTCAAGATGTAATTTTACTCAATCATTGACATTGCAGACGATCTAAACTACAAAGAAATACTCTTGCAGTTTACATTTCTCCCAATTGATTGAATGATTGATTTCATTTCTTTCTTCTAGCAGGAGGAGGAGCATTCTATCTCAGACTGAACAAGACTGGTTGAGTAGAAAATAATACTGAGATATTTGCATTGTTTGAAGACCTACTTAAACTGTATTCCTTCAAAGCACATCTGAGGGATTTGTCAATGAGGGGAGAAGACACCATTAACATTGTACAAGATTGATCATGGTGAAGACTTCTCGCCCCTAAGTGGGGTCAAAAATGTATAATTATTGATTGAGTGATTGATAGCTCTATATGTATGATAAAGCATTCATTACTATTTGTTACCTGTTTGGCTATGATGAAAGGTGCATTCAAATTTATGAAGGTGGCTGTGAGCAGCTTTTTGGCCAGTTCCAATTTCACATCGATTCCTTCGAATGTCAAACAATGCAGAAGTGCCATGATTCCGGCATAACCACCTTTGGTTTCTAAAAAATAAAACTTAGTGAGAAAGTATATCAAAGTACTTTACTAAATAAAAATTTCAAACAATTGTTTGCAATATTTTTATAGGACAAATAAAATAGAGAAAAAAATAGATAAAAAACATGGTAAAATTACCTCCATAACACATGATGTCAAACATGCTGGTTGCCAACTCGAGATTGAAATATTTGGAGTCCATGTAGCCGACTAAGCCGGGAAACATGGATGTGCTCCCATCTTGGAGGAGCATGGAAGATTTGTTTCTTGAGCTGACTCGCTCCGTTCTCACTATCAGTAACAAAAACTGGACAAAAAAAAACAGATTTGATAATGGACGGATTTTGGAGAAGGTAAAAGTTCAACTCAAGCTTGTATAGATCCATCAGATCTTGGAAAATCAATATGAACAGCTGATAGCTTCTATAGACCTACTATTTTCCAAGGTAGGTAGGTACTTGATTTTTTTTTACATTATGAAGTTGTATAAAATCTACCAATCAGCCCCTAATGACACCTTATGCAATGCAACAAAAGAAATTACGCATGTGGTTTTAACATGCAGTAAAATATACACCCTAGGTACCTAGGATTACTACGGTATCTCCTTACACTCTAAGCCCCTAATTTTGCTAGACTAGATCCTACCGATCAAGTCTGACAATCTGAATCAGCGACGTAAAGCAAGTCGGATATTGGTTTAATATTATGAAATACATTTTGTCCTAGACGGAGTAATGGTGAGAGGGAAGTAGGTAGAAGACAGAGGCATTTGCATGGCACCAGGTGTCGGTAAGTCATACGTAGACAAACAACACAAATATTGTACATAGATCTTTTTCCATGACTAATTACAAAATTGTATTGAAGTACCAATATGAAAGAGTTATTTGTTTAATAGTGGGCTAAAAAAAATTAAATCCTAAATAGGTAGTAGAGTTAAATATTGATAAAAAATAATACCTTAATGAGGGTAACTCTAAAGTCCACACTAAAAGCTCTATTCAACAACAACACATATAGGGTTTCTCCGATACACTTTTCATGTAACAACAAAAATATTTGATCTTTACAAGTTCTCAATTCCATGTACGACATCAACATCTCCAGAGTTTCCACGAGCAAAACTTCTTCTTTGACCGACTCCAAGAACTGTATAACGCACAAGAGTTCGTTTATATTAACGTCTTTACTAATAAAATATTTGATAATTCCTAAAAGGGCTAACCGTAACGTTTTCGCGTCGTCGTAACTTATATTATCACTATTGCAGTAGAATGTTCTAATAATATCAAAAAAATATTGCACACCGAAATGTTTTCTAAAAAAAGGCCGTTCGTGTTTTATCAAATTGGAAATGTACTGCACGTGACCGATGCGTATGTGAAATGCACTTCTCGACCAGATCTTGAAGTTGAACAGGATGTTGTGGTAGAGAGCGTGGAGTAGCGTCGGATTGGACAAGTCGCGGACAGTCTCGATGAGCAATTGTGTAGCCATCAGTACATTCACGTCTATTAGAGATGATTTGCACTGGAAAATAAAACAGACTATGAATACTCGGCTAAAATATAATTTAAAAAAGTAGCTTAAAATTTCATCGGTGGCTAATGCTCATATTGTAAGAATAAATTAATTCTTCTAAGTAAGCTCCTTATAGCGAAATCAATTAATTAATTGATAGCAGTAACAACAGACCAGCAGTGAGGAAAAAAAAAGAAGAATAAATTCATTTGATTGACGTCAAACTAGCACCATCAGAGAGACTGAACTATAACGACAATTCCTTGTTCGTGGTATATTTTTTTTAGAATCTGTGCTCACTCCAAGTGAACAAAAATACACTTTTGACATCTCTCGCAGAAAGCAAAGCTTGTGTCGTGTAAGAGGAATATGGTTGGCACTCTGTCTTATTGCTTCACTATTAAGAACCCTTCTTCCCAAATATGTGAATTGCGTAACTTAATCTTAGGTAGGCAGTGATCTATCATTTTTAATAGTTTCAGAAAACTGCAGATAAAGTTTTGGTAGTTTGGATAAAAATCAACAGGTTTCTTTGGCTCACCTGACACAACAGCATGCCTATCGTGACGACCCCTTCATTCTTGACCAATTCTTCCTGATTCAGATGGCTCCCGACTATACTGTTCTTCAAGAGAGTGAGGAACATGGACACTGGATTGTGGTCTAATTTCAATTCTGAAAAAAAAATTGGTTTGTTTGAAATTCCACCAGCTGTGTAAAACAGGAATGTATTTATTTATTTTATTTATTTATTTATTTATTTATCTTGTATCAACCCGTAGGTCCTTTGCAGGACACTTGGGATCATCATACATATGTTACATCATATCATCATATACATACAATATAAATAACAAACAAGAAAAAACGAAAACAAGAAAATTATATGAAAGCACCTAAAGATATATTTTTGTTTTTCAGTACTAGAAAGATGTAAAAGGTCTTTCTAGTACCATGTCAAGAGTAAGAGGCAGATATGAGTTAGTTGAGTAGTCGGCCAATATTTCGTCAACAGAATAAAAAGCATTGCCAACTAGATACTTTTTCACCTCTCTCTTGAAGCACAGAGTATTAAGGGACTTGAGACTTGGTGGAAGTTGATTATATAATCTAATACTAGTGCAAATAAAGCTTTTATATCTATTTCATCCCATCACGCATAATCTGCAGACTTTACATTCGATTTTATTCATCATTGAACCTTGCAATCACAATTGTAGTAATGTTATGTACCAGTTATTAAATTTTCTCCAATACAATTAAAAGTTTTTGATATATTTCTAAAATGATAGAATCTTCATGGTAAAATTTCAGTAGGTAAATGATATAGAGACTTAAACATTACCACCTATGGCGAACATTGTTAACGTAAAGTGATCACACTAAGCCAGCATTCGAAATAACAGTAGAAGACGGTCATAAGCCCGTAGTGGTTTGTTCCTTTTAAAAATCGAACATTAGTAATGAATTGTTAGTTGTTACATATCCGTTAGTCATCTATTGAAGATGTTAATCATCATTAGTAAATATTTATAGCTATGTCATGCAAGTGCTCTTTTGTCGCCAATATATTTATTAATATCCTGCTTCTAGTACATAATTCAAAGAAACAAAAATACCTGCATAAGTATTCGATGGCACAATCTCCCAATCTGGTAACTGCGGCGATGATTCGTTGGTCGGTTGACTAGGTATTGAGCAAAACACGTCCATGTCGATCTCACTCTCGTCCACCACACCCTCGTCTTCCAACAGGGGAAAGAAGACGTGGACATTTGATATGGCATTGATTACTTCCTAATTAATGAAAAAAAAATATTGAAAATGACTGATTAAATAAAAAAGTTATAATCAGAATACAGGTAATCTACATCATATTCGTTTGCTTCGTTTTCTAACCACTGTCATAGTTAAATGTTCTTTTAAGTTAATGTATTTTTATATTTTTCTTGTATTTTTTCTTATTTTATGATTGAATAAAAAAAACACTTGTGTTAAAAATTATGACAGCGTATTGATTTATTTATTTATCTCATGCAGACGATGACCTACGCTATTACAAAAAAGTATAAATATACAAATTTATACTTTTTTATACAAAGGTGTCAGTATGGTCTGCAGAACTTATTGCTTGAGGCAATTTTACTAGGCAATCGGTCATGCCCAAACTAACGCGGGCCAACTCCGGGTAGAAATCTCAAGCACACATTGAAAAATTCGGAGCCGCCCATGATTCAAACCTGGGATCGTATGGGACCGTTCAAGTATTACGTAACGCATTTTTTTAACATTATTGACTCCCCCCCCCCGAGATGCATCGTAACGCTCTTTGTTACTCCTCTTCCCATTCTCTAAACGTTGCCTAACGCACATATTACAACTATGTATGCCTCAAATCACAATTATTACTGAAAATTCAATAAATACCTTTGTTGCGGCACCGGTAATACAATAGTAACGTTTTACAAGAAAACCCCCCCTCCCCCCCATATTGCGTTACGTAATACTTGAACGCTCCCTATACCTCCAGGCAACCGACGTTTATACATATATTGAGGACCTACGTTTTTTTTTCTTGTATTGATCGGATGAAAGAGATTGCTACAGCAATAATACCACACTTGAACTTTTTTTCACAACATTTTAATTTGCCGCCTATGTATGCAAAAGACTTCTGTGCCACATATTCCTATCCCTCACCCTTGGCCTTCATCCGTTTACCCCAATTGAGCCTACATTTTTCTGTTATCTTTTACTTCTCACCTACTAACTATTAATATTCGTATATATAATTTACTGGTGTTTTTGCTGTCCATACTTTTTGTATCATCACTGTTTATATATTTGTCTTATAAAATAAAAAAACTTGATTGAAGTACCTTAACATTAGTTGTGTTGACCCTCAAAGCTGAGGTGTGTCCTGTATAGTTTCCGGAGTTCACCAGGTTCATGCAGCAACCATCCCACGTCGCCAGAGCGCTGTAGCAGAAGACTAGCCTGTTGAACATCTCTTGGCTGTCGGGAGTTTCCTCGGAACAAAGCGTGGTATGGCAATCCGTTCCTGTTTCGTACAACCATTTTGCGGCACTTTGGGTAAAGGTATCGTTGAAAAGTGATGCGTGGGCGATATGACCGTGTAATGGCACAAGATTCTGACTATTCTGTGACGGATCTATGGAATTTGACTGATGGGATTTCGAACCGATTGAGCCAAAGGATAACAATGAAGGAGCCTGAAAAGATACATTGCATTAATCACTTTATATTATAAAACACATGTTTGCGGCAGTTATTCCAGCTTTCTTATTCCATATTGAAGAATGGTTTCAAAAGCCCTTTTTATCCCTGGACTTTACACAGTTGCCAGAACTCAAAGCAAGGATGATCATATTATACAGTTTTCAGTTCTTTCACAGTGGTGCTTTTAGATTTCGATACAATATTGCAGGAGGTTACTGACATGTTGGGAATTGATTGATTAATCTCTATATGTAAATTTTTTTTTTATGAAAATCTGTAGCTTTATTTTCCTTAGTCATTGCATCTCGCATGAATGGCTGGAGCGATTTTGCTAATTCTTTTTTGTTTTGTTTATGAGAATGTTTTTACAAAAGAAAGAAAATAATTTCATACTTGTGTGTAGGGAAGTGTTTTTGACAAAATGAACTTTTCTATTTTTGAATTTTAATTTTAATTGGCGTTTTGACATAAACTATCACTTGTTCGATAGATGGTGCGATTGGTTGGCAAAACAGATGCATTGATCTAAATTACATTGGTAATCAATTTATCAATATACAAATTAGAATTCAATATTCATAGTTAAGACAGGAGAACGTCTGTTGGGAAAGCTAGTAAATTCATTAGAAATTGACTCACTTGCAAAACAATATTGGGAAGAAACTGATTGTTAAATAAGTTTTTAACAAGCGTCCCGTGGAATGTCTCTTTTTCAGCTTCCGTCTTTTTGTTGTTTAACCTGGCCTCTTGCCCCACCGGTGCTCCAACCACACAAAGAGCAAATGCCTGAAATGTTAACATATTATGAAATACTTTAGTGATCAAAAAATTCAAGCCCGTCTCCTTAGCTGTACCTCTACCTTGTAATAGATAATCAAATACAGTCGAACCTCCCATACTAAAAAAAATTAATAGCTTCACCAAAATAAGGCGGTGGCATATTTATTAAATGATATGCTGTGCCAAATTTTTCAGAATTTAAACTGGTCCTTTATAGAAAGAAATTTTTCTGCTAACAATTACCTACTTCACACTTGAAACGTATTTGTCACTAGCTGACCTGCCCGTCGAACTTCGACCTAACTCAGAATAAAAAAAAATACTTTTGACTTATTACATGAATTAAATACAGTTTATGACATAAAAACTGAATTAAATTGAACTTATAATATATTGCATTATGTAATAATTATTGTTGATTCGGATGCGGGATGAAGTTCGACGGGTCATAAGTTTGTAATAAAAATGATTCCTCTATAGTTGCATAACTTTTTAAAAAATCCAAGAGATGGCGGTTATTTAAATGTTAATAAAATATAATGTTATAATTGAACACTGATTTTATTTGATTACATTAGATGCACATATTTTAGATCATCACGCCATGACCGACACCAAGGGAAGTGCTTCTACATACAAATGTCACTTCCTCTTTTGTGGGCCATCTTTTACAATAATTATATTATCAACAGCGGTGTTGTAGGAAATAGGTCACATGTGAAGCGGGTTACATTATTGTATATGTTGTTGGATGAATAGACTCCATTAAACCCAAATTCTACCTAATCATTATGGTAAGATAAATTATTCATATGTTTATTCCTTTTTTATCAAATCTAAATTGTATTGCAAATTGAGCGCTCTTGAGGTGGAACTTTTGGATAGCGCTATATAGTAGTTTTACAGCAAAGAATTTCTATGCCGAATGGACCATTTTTATCAAAAAAATTGTTTGACATAACGAGTCAGTCTCGCAAACGAATTATGCTCATTATAAGAGGTTCTACTGTATATCTTTAATGAAGATATTATAGACATCTATTGAATGTTATGAAAACTTTTTACTAACCAATTTTTTTATTAGCAAGATGCACTTCTTCTAGATGGTGCTAAAATATCATTTTTTATATGGAGATGATAGATGACGGAGTTTTAAATGGAGATTTGATCATATCTGATTATCAAGTCAATAATTTATGTTTTTCAACAAGTTTAATATCCTGGTAGTAAATTTACTTACATCATCAAACGACGAAAACTTAATACTAGTGGACAGTCTCTGAGTTCCATCAATGAAGACACTTATCTGGTTGTGGGACAGAGCTCTTCTGGCGTAGGCCAAGCACACTGACACACAATGCCATCTGTTGTCATCCAAGCCGGCTGAAGGGACGTGAGCGGGAGATATGGAACTCTTCTTCAGTATGTTAATGGTCAAACCACCAGACTGGTCAATGGAGACTTCTAAGCCCTGACCGGAATGAGTAAGCAAACTGTAATATAGAATCATAAATCAACACTTTTCAATAATATGTACCGAGCTGGCGAATCTGAGAAAGAAAGAAAATTTCAAATTATAAAGCTTAAAGATAACTTATGATCTGACAGAGAATTGAAACAGAGAACGCTTGTTGAATAGTCAGCACTGACAAACAGGCTTCTGAAGTTGGACTAAATAGTCCCATTATAAATAGAAGCAATCTGAGAAAGTAAGTCTGATTATTAAACTATGACAGTCAGGTAAATAAAAATTGTGTTGTTGTGGAATTTTCATAGATGGTGTTGGCGTCACAGGAAATCTGTTCCATGCTAACTTTGGTATCATATTATTTCTTATGCATTTTTCAACTTATTTTTTGTTATAATTCTATTATCTGGAGTGGAAAAGAATCCAATAAATCAAACATCGTGTTCATACTAACCTGACTTTCTTTTATATTATAGATTGACAACAGAACTGACGCTATACCTGTACGGGGTAGGAGTGTGTGTATTTAAAAAAAATAGAACTCAGGCACCACCATATTGGTAGCGCCAGATCCTCGCACCAGGTAGATGGCGTTAGTCAATCAGTGTTCTAGGTTGTTCTATTCCATATACAAGATGATATTTCTTTACTCGTTAATTTAAAACAAAACACTTAACACAGAATTTAATTTCCCATGCGGTTTTAAATACCATACAAAAAAAACAAACCTTAATAACTGTCTGTGTTTCCCAAAACTATCGTGCGATTCCGGAAGACGATCTAAGCGGATCCAGCAGTGAAAACTGAAGCCATAGGACGTATTGTTCCATCTGTTGATGTTAGTAACGGAAATACCGTCCGACTCGGATTGTACGTCCAGGAAGGCTTTGCAAACGATATAGCCTTTCCTAGTTATGTTGCACAAAGTATGAAGAAGTGGAATCCTATGGGTAAACGCCTTTTCTTTCCTTAATAATAGAATAATCTGCAATGGTAAATATAATAAGAATAAGTAATCATAAAATGAATAAACCACATTTTGAGTGGCTCAGAGCAAAGGTGCCTAGATCCAACATTAATTCAGTTTTGGGACATTAAAGGTTAAAGTTAAATTAAAAACCATTGGAACCTCTTTATCAGAAATCAGCACCAATAACACAAGGCTACCGAGATCGGTGAAATGATGAGGACTTAACAATCTTGCAGAACAAGTTAGTGAAAAATATAACAGTTTTGCCGTCAATAATATTGTGGAAGGAAAACATAGGATGTGGATGGGTTGTGATATGGGACCGTTCAAGTATTACGTAACGCATTATTTTAACATTATTGACTCCCCCCGAGATGCATCGTAACGCTCTTTGTTACTCCTCTTCCCATTCTCTAAACGTTGCCTAACGCACATATTACAACTATGTATGCCTCAAATCACAATTATTACTGGAAATTCACTAAATACCTTTGTTGCGGCGCCGGTAGTACAATAGTAACGTTTTACAAGACTAACTCCCCCTCCCCCCCATATTGCGTTACGTAATACTTGAACACTCCCTATAGAAACACTTTCCATCTCTGCTAAAGGTAGTCTATTTTAGCAGAGATGGAAGGTGTGAAAAGGAGATTGAAAGAAGGAAACTGGCTGGTAGAAGGGTTGGAGGTGCACTTAGATCTCTAATGAGAAATAAGAATGTATCTCTTTAAATACAAACAGTTGATGCACAATGCAATCCTGCTACCATGATGTGTGGGAGTAAAACTTGGACATGAACGAAAAATCTGGAAGTTGGAATAAATGCTGTGGAAATGAGATCACTGCGTAGGATATGCGGAAAGAGACTGATTGATAAGGTGAGGAATGATCATATTAGAAAGGAATGTGGAGTGGATGTTAGCGTAGTGACTAGAATGAAAATAAATAAATTAAGGTGATTTGGGCATATAGAGAGAATGAAGGAAGAGAGAATGACTAAAAGGATATATAAATGTGAAGAAATGGGTGCATGTAGATGTGGCCGACCTTGAATGACGTGGACCAATCATATCGGTGCAATGATACAAATGTCATTGTGAAATTAAGTTGTTAGTTTCTAAGCATGAAAATAGTTCCACAATTGGTCTATCTTAAATGCCGTATTGCTTTGAGAAAAAAATATTATACAAGGATTTTTAAAGGTACTTTTCCTATACTAATATGTATTTTATTTATATTCTTTCATAAATAGTATAAAAAACACACTCAAAATGGTGAAACAAACATTTTTAATTAGAAATTACTTGATAATATTATCGTATTGTAACGTTACAATCAGCAATATTTTGAAAATATTTTAATATCTTTGGAATTTTGTTCTATAAACGGAACAACGTTTCCAACATGAAAAAGTTTACTAGTTCGCGATTAAGACGTATTCTGAAAATTTCAAACAAGATTGTTTGAAATTGATATCGGGATTTAATTACAAGAGTAGCCCCGTGGTCAGAAATAGGAGAAACATCTAGAAATATGGTAAATTAACTAATTGTTTCATACCTGTTTTAATTCCTGTGACGTGATTGACGTACAAGCTAAGTTATCTAATAAATTGATCAACGTGATTATGGGTTCCGATACGGTTTCACCGTGATCCGATAATATATTACAAATCTCCATTATTGCACTGTTTTGACAAACCAACCATTTGCTGCAAAGAAAAAAATAAATGAAAATGGACACAAGAATCCAGACATACTTAGGATGTTGTACACTACTCAAGCCAACGGACAATAAAGATGAGACATCAACAAAAATGGATATATTCATATCCTGACGCCACCTGTATTATATAGACAGCAGTAGCTAATTATAAAAAGTTCTCAAAAATTTCCAACAGGTGGCTCTATATCTAATTAACATCTACTTGCTATACACATGAAGGAATAATTAGCGTCGGGGCAGTTAGCCCAGTGTTAGCGTCTCTGCGTGGGATGACTAGGGAAGCAAGTTCAAATCCTGCCCGGGGCATGGGATTTTTTCAAATGTTGAACATGTTTAAAATTCTCATAATTATTAGAATTTTTGGGGATTTGAACATTACCACCTAATTGTTACCGTAAAGTGATCACATTAAAGAATTATCTAACAACTAATGACTCTAACAATTCATTACTAAATGTTTGATTTTTAAATGATACAAACTACGGGCTTACGACCATCTTCTACTGTTATTTCGAAGGCTGGCTTAGTGTGATCACTTTACGTTAACAACGTTCGCCATTAGGTGTTAATTTTTAAGTCTCCGAAACTCCTAATCATGAGAATTCTCGACATGTTCAACATGTCGAAAAATCTCATGTATGCAACAAATAGATATTCAATAATTAATGAAATATAGAGATAATAGTTGGAAATAATTGAGAACAAGAGAGCAACCAAATTTAAAGACTTTGCTGTCATTATCTGCTTTCATGCTGATGATCACATTAAGCCAGCCTTCGAAATAACAGTTGAAGACTAAAGAGACCAAAATAAACAATGTTTTTGAATGTACCTAACTAAGATAAAGATGGTGAAAAAAATTGGTTATCAAAATAATTACCTTCTGAGATCTTTGGTAGACAACCACGAAATCTTATGGGCTATCCAAACTTGATCGTTTTTGCTGATCACATGCAGGTTTTTAATTAAAACTATGATTATTTCGGGATTACACAACTTAAGCTCTTCGTTCACCGGCTTCCTCCCGTCCACCGACATGTGTAGGAATTCCTTCAGGATGTCTCTAGTCGGCTTGTTAAGGCTGATCCATTTGGAAACTATATTATCGTACCTCCAATCCTCGGGCACGTGCTTCTTGGTCGTCTTATGATAAGCTAATATCCAAGTTAGCGTACGAACACACTCTACTCCTAATGACTGGTCGTCTAATTTTAAAGCCTGTAAATTTCATGGTATTATTAAAATTGATACTTAAACCTGTTATTGAGGCACTGAAGATTCTATGTTTTTCTTTCACACCTTATTTTTTCAAAATATTATAAGATTTTTTTAAACATAAATGATTGTTTAGATGGCAGCGAAAGTGTTAAATGAATTTGTTGCACATCTTTTATAATAATTTTCTAAGTTCGTCTGTAATCCTATATTCATTGCTTGGATGTGACAAAGAGAATATTCTTCAAACCCTGTTAACCGCTCACTTCACCATATTCAAATAAAAAACAAAAATAATAATTTTCGACAAAGTGAGATGCTATTTGTACAAAAAGTCAGTTATTTGATAGTTGGTGAAATTGTCAGAATGTGTCCTATAAACATTGTTTAAAGCAGATGCATCAGTCATTGGTTTAATAGATAATTTATTTATCAAAATTAACGAATTGAATGTGCATTCTTGGTGGAATTATTTAAATACGGTAATTTATCACTATACAAAATCAATATATGTTGTAAAAAGGCCCACAGAACTATGTCTATCGGAAAAGTTTGTAGTAAATAAATTACACAATAAGTAACAAAGTAATACTTACAATTACATTATCCGGTAAAGAAATTAACATATGTAAATATCTAATATCCAACAATAATTTACATAGCACAGATCTGCTCGATTCAAAGTCTTCTAATAATTTCCTAATCGTAACTAGAGCAGAACACAGCATCAAAGAAAACTGCTTGCGTTCCTTTAAATCTTCGTCCACTTCAATCACTGTGGTATTATTATCTAAATTATCACTAGAATCGTCAGCCAAGTTCTCCAGATCCTCTTCAATTTGCTTCTCCTCGATAGCTGGTTTATCGACGAGATTGTCAACAGCCACTATTGGAATATCTAAAAGCGTTTTATTGATACTGTCGGTGAACATATCCAAAATTATCGAAAGCTCTATTTGTCTCTGCAAAAAAAAAATCGAAATTAAACTCTAAATGCTTAAATATTAGATTGATAGCTTAAAAACTCAGAACATCAATTATTGTTAATTACCTTCTATTCTGCGTTTGGTTCAAAATTAAAACATTATAAAATCGTTTTTGAAAATTCTGGACTTAACACACCTCAACTCTGACGTACAGAATTTTGGAACGTTCTTATTTTAGTTCGAACCAAAAGCAAAATAGAGGGTGTTCTGTGTAACTTTTATGGTTTGTAGCCATGCTAAAACCCATTGGTTGTAAGACTACATTGCTGTAACAATAACTAAACTATAAAGACATCATAATTAGATTATTATTGATAAAGTATAATATAGGATTATTATAAAAGCTTAGAATATCTTATAATAAGTGTTCAATTCGTAACTCTTATGGTTTGTAGCAACGCTAAATTACATTTTTTGAAATTCTTTTAATATGACAATAACTACTATGCAGCCATTATGCAAATCTGAAAATATGTGACGGAGTCCAAATCACAGCCCCATCTTGATCTTTAACTTCAAATATTTTGGATGTAAAAAATGATCACACTAAGAAGGCTGGCAATAGAAAACGGTTGTAAGCCCATAATAAAATAACATTTTTCTACATAAAAATGTCATTATATCTGGTAGGATTTAGTTGACAGCACAAAACAAATGAATGCACAGAAATCGAATTCACCTGCTCTGGAGTAGATTTGTAGAGGACCTGAACCATACAGGTGAAGCAATCCAAGGCTGTCTGTCGCACGCTCTGATCAACACTCACTGTCGATATTATCTTTATGATTAAACTGACAGTCGCCGGACAGACGGATCGCAGAGCGTTGTGCTGTAACATTCAAATACATATCTTATTAAGATTTAAAAAAAATCATAAATTCACATTTCTAGCTTTTTACTTTATAAAATAGTAGGCTAGTTTCTAGACCAGCGGTATCAGACGACGGCTTTCGTACAAACCAATGGTATCGAACCATTTCCACTTTCACAACACAAGCTTTGCTGTTTGAGAAAGTGTATTTGTGATCCCTTTGGGTGAGCCCAGATTTCCTGTGGAAGGTAAATTGTATTTTTTGTATGTAAGTAATAAATATCTTGAGGTTTGTTTTAGAATTTACAGCAATAATTTGTGAATCCGTATATTACACAAGATGTTGCTCTGATAAATACGAAAGTGTCCAGTAAAGCCTGCCGAACTGCATTCGTAAAAGGTTTTGTCCAAGTCGAGATGAAATACAGTGCAAAGTCCAGGTAGAAATTACGTTTTGTGAAAAACGCATTGAAAAATTGTGACCATACTGGGAATCTAACCCGAGGCCTCTTTGTAAGAAGTCACAACCAGGCTGCTGATGTTGGTGATATCTTATGTCATCAAAGTGGAAGATGGTTGGTACCGGGGTTCAAATCCACTTCCCTCGGAAAACTGTGCGAAATACGGCAACCGATACACTTCTACTACTCATAAATATCGAGAGATATTAAAAATTTATTTTTAAATAGATTTTACTTCTAAAAATATGTGTAAAATCATAGAACTTGTCAGGGATGTAACGGAAACATTACCAGTAGTTATAAATACATTTGAACATGCTTTTTATATATTTGATAGTCAACAACCACATAAGAAATACAACAAAGATAGAAAATATGTATTTTACATTCTATTAACACAATATAAACATACACAGAACATATAGGTTTACATGCACAAAGAGTTCTAAACATAACCAAACCTTTTTCTCTGTGAATAAAATATATATCCAAAAGAAAAATAAATAAGATAGGTATCTCTCTTTAATTTGATTGAAGTATATTATTATATTTTATCATGCTTACAGGTATATCTCAAAATTTAAGAAATTTTATATAATTTGTAACAATATACAATGATCATATAAGTTACAAGTATATTAAAATAACATAGTTACATATGTAGGTAAATAAATAAATTATGTTCGACCTAAAATTTTTTATCTGAAACATTCTAGAAATACAAATGTATTTAGTTGTGACGAGCCAATTCCGAGTAGAAATTTCGTATTATGGTAGCCGAGGTCGGTACGATTAGCTATTGTAAAAACATTTTTTAAGGAAAATGACAAATACAATAGAAATATCTAAAAAGTGTTATTTTGTACTAGCATGCAATACCCACTATTTTAAATATTGTTATAATATGCACTCAGAACAATATTTTATAAATAAATGCTTATTTACATAGATAGAAAAGAAAAATGCAATCATGGTTTCACTGATTTTTAAACTCAGGCCCATGAGCACAGATGACTAGAGCATCAATCAGAATAGGCGAGTCACACGGGCTTGCAACCATGTATGCGGGTTTAAGGGGCCCCTTTATGACTTAAGTCACACTCACCACTCACCCACCAATCTCCGACTGATCCTCCACTCCTCTGCGCAACCAAATCCAATAAGATGCGGACGATACATTTTTTGATATCCTATCCAGAAATTCTTTTATTTTAGTTCTACATAGGAAGACCTAAATCTTTAAAATAACAATATAAAGATTTTGCGGGTAGTCCTCTCGCTCCCACCTCTACAGCATATATATTTGTACTAAAGCCATTTTGAACTGATATACAAATATATATAAAATTTGTATATACAAATATATAAAACATATACAAATACTAGGCTATACGTACATAAACATTTTATAATACACAATAAGATATGAAAGCATAAGTATAATAAAAAAAACAGGTACTTAATTTAATTTTAAAAAATTAAATATAAAGGATACCTACATTCAAAATTAACATTTCTTTTTCAAAGTAAAGAATTAACTAAATATCGGTAAAATCTAAAAAAAAAATTAGATTCTACATGAATATTTTATAATACAAAAGATTTTTGATTGATTTTTTTACAAGAATTTTTCTAATATGTCAGCATTGAAACGCATTTTTTTATAAATTAAAACGCGAAAAGTGAATAAGTTGGGGCGGGCGGGAGTTAGGTTTCCTACCCAGCTTTCGCTTGTTCTTGCTGATCCATCAAAGAGTATTGTGAAGTCTCTTGGTTGGTTTGCTCGGGAGAACTCTCTAAAACTTTGATTTCTTAATTACATTCTAGGTATTACTATAATAAAATAATTGTAACTACTATAATTTAATAAATAGATAATAAAAAAATAAAGATATACCTATATGAAATTGAGACTGACCAAGAACGCCAATAGGGCGAAGGTCAAAAAGAAAGTTGAAATAAATAAATAAATAAAAATGTTCTACAAAGTTGCTGACGACAAAATATAAGAAAATTTACTAAAAAATGTTTGTTGTTTTTTTCATAATTCATTAAGTTCTGCACATCATTAGAAAATCTTACTAAGTAGGTCTGAATAAAATATGTCTTATAAATACAAGGCTAGATACACAGAGTTACCCAAAATGCAAAGCTAGAAGAAGTATAGATTCAAACATACAAAAGATAGAATAGAACATAGTTCAAAGATAAAGAAAAGCAACGCTATCATAAAGCCAAAGAATCCTTTTAACTTACGAACCATAAAGAAATTCATAGTTGCATCTAAATCTATGCACACAGTATAGAAAAATGCAAAACAATGCAACCAGTAAAAATATGCTAAATACTTCAAAGCACAAATAATTATTGTAAAATTGACCAGATCTAAGGTGGCTGATTTAGCTTATAATAATTTATTAACATATATTGTAAATATACAAGCATAAAAGTAGAGGTATACAGCGGAATCTCTATATGTGTCATTTCTATGTAAATTATAGGTTTGTTTTAAATGTCATTTATATATATATTTTTTTATATGTTTTAAAATTCATTTATATGTTTGAAAGTGTAACCAATCAACACACATATGCAGAGATCGTCCTTTTTCCCAACTTTCGCCTAAACGCGATATTCTAAGGGAAGTAGTCCTCTAGTCAATATGTGTCAAGTAAGGTAGGTTTGGGAATATGGGGCTTAGAAAAAGTATACGGAAAACTAATGGTTTTGCATACGGGTGATAGAAATACTTCTTCACATAAGAAATGAACAAAATGCTGAAAGTACTCTCTGCCAGTCAAGCAGTCCCGTCCAAATTGGATACAGGATTGTGTAGATGTGAGACTTTAAGCCAAATTGAATTTATTCTCAGTAAATTTATGTTTCGAATAGAACATGATGGTGGATGACAGCGGCAATATACCAAAACCTCCGGAAATACCTGTGTGTTTAAAAAATTCTTTTTGAATGTTTGCAATAAAAAGTTTACGGTTTTAGGTGATTTAAAGGCATATTTACAAATACACACCTAAGGAGAAAAGCCACCAAAGAATAAAATTTGCAATAAAAAATCACTGAATTGTCAGGTTATTCAAAAATTTAAAAAGGTGGTAAAAAAAAAGTAAAAAAAAAATCTCCTGCTTATCATTTGATGAACTCTATAAATTGCATAAAAATGTCGCAAATATAGAGATTCCACTACATTACAAGTATACATAAAAAATACAATAAAAATATAATTTAATATGAATAAATAAAGTGTGATTTTCCTGATGACTCACCCCATTGGCAATATCGGAATCTGGATCGAATTTTGTGACATTGCCCTCGACATTCGAATTACTTAACGTATTATTAGTCATGGACAATAAACTCTGAAATAATAGCCCAAATCACCATATAAACTAGGTATATCTTAGTACTAAGCACCGTAGAGGCAATACAGTCATATTATTAGTTTTACTTCTACAGGCGAAGTCTTCAAGTAACGAAATTCTCAGAACGCAATGTATAAGTTTTGATTAGATATATCTTTAGATTAAACTATTAAAAAAAATGTTTGTTTTTTTTAAACAAACAAAAAACAAACTATGATTGAATTTAGAAACTGGTAGATTTGCGACACTTTATACAAATTATCGAGATATAAAAAATCTATAAGTAGTGAAATTTCAGTTAAATTTAATGATTTTTTGGTGCCATGAATTTCGTTACATTGGGATATCAACTGCAGTGATAATGAAATTAGTTTTACTGTAGGTATATATTTTAGTTTCAAATTACTGGGAACCTTAAATTACTACAATCAATTGAATTAATCATGATGAAAAGTTAATAAAGTAAATTAATAAATAATGAGAAAGCTTAGTATATTATCTAAATTCTATCAAAAATTTGTTATTTAAAATAAAAAGTAATTGGTAATAAAGTACTTTTAGATTGTTTCAACATCTAATACTGTAAGAACGAAACAACAAATTTCAGAAATAAAAAATTTACTGCATAACAATACTAATGGTTAATGAAGATGTGAAAATTTCCTAGCATTTTTAATAAAATATTTGTAGATTCAATGTAGGGTACGTTTAACTATTTATAATTTGGATAGCGGTTACGTGTAAGATTTTGATGAAAAAAACTGTAAAAATAAAACTGTTTTTCATTTCCATTAAAGTTACTTCTCTTCCTAAGTTGATCTCCCGCTTTCTATCCATCTTTTAGAAGATAAAAGGACAAAATTTGTGTGGTTAAATTTTGTATTCAAAAGTTTGACAAATTATAAAATAAACATTACCGGGCATTCAAAAACTGTAATGAAATATCTACACAAATATTTTAGCGAATTTCTTTATCTTAAAAGTACTGGAATTAATCCTGTAGATATATTGAAAATTTCAGTTTGAATAGGTATTTCAATTCGGAACCTTCGAAATACATGTTAGGTATTTTGTTTACTCTAAACTGGATTCAATAATCGTTAGTAATTCTATAAATAAATTAACAATCGCAGAACCAAAACCCAAATTACGTTATTATTGAACTATTGTTTTATATTTAATCTTATATCCTCATCCAAGTTATTTACATAGCGTTAAAGAAAAATTGACTCTCTGATAAGTTACCTGAGCTCCGGATATAGTAGCACCCAAAACATTTAGAAGTTCCACACATAAACTTGGGTATTTCTTGATCAAATCGATTTGGAAACAATCTGAAATATTTTAAAACATGTTTAGTACAATGTTGATAGAATAGACAGGGAAAATGATTTAAAAAGTATTTGAGAAAGAAAATGAGACTCGGTGACCAACGACACAAAGGTCAATAAAGCATGATGATGCATTACCACACTATCTAGCCCTAACAATCTGATCTACCCATGTATGGGTATTGGTGGAACGCTATTTTTATTTTTTTTTATTTTATTATATCAATATAGACCCCGTTTCTAAAGCGAAAAGACGCTTGTGTGAAACGGGGATATAACAATACATTTAGGTACAATGCATTTTAAACATCAAACTTATATCTAGTTACTATTACGTATTGGTTGATGATGTCGTCATGAACAGGGTCGCCACACATGTAATTCTAGTTTGACATCTTAAGCATGTTAAACGAATGATAAGTTAACAACTTTTGGGGCTAACTTTACCTACTTTTTATTTTATTTTTTATTTTCAATAAATATACGGCCGAGGCCTTTTACAATTACAATATAGTCAAAAACAAAATTGTTGGCAACACAATAGACATACATTATAAAGTTAACAATGAATCCGTCCACAAATAAGATACATAGAGAATTTCCAAGCATTTACACTCGTAGAGTTCGAAATTTTAATACTAAATTTAGTCCTCTACGGGCTTACGACTGTCTACTACTGTTGTTTCAAGTGTGATCACTTAACGTTTACGACGTTCACAATAAGCTTGTCCGATTTCAAATCTTAAACCAGTCATGAGTGTCTTAAACAAGTTAAAAAAGCTCTGTAGGATTCGAACCTACGACAGCTGAATGTACAAAACTGACTAATAGTTGGATAAGATTATTTTATTAGTGAACTGGTGAGACATCTATTGTACATTGTGAAAACGTCTTAGAGAAACAATTGTTTCCATTATTCACTAGATGGCGCCAGGATATAATATTCATATACATTTTACTGCAGTCTCTATTTATTGCCTATACGGCTTGGTGGAACACAACATTCAATTGTTTTACAGATTCTTCTGCTCCAATGGATGTTGTCGTTTGTCAGCCCTCACCGTACTGATCAAGATCTGTCACATTTAGCATAATTACCAATATTATAGTAGCTAATTTCTATATTTTAAAATAGGCCCCATTTTTATCACATCACGCTTGAACGGCCGGACCAATTTCGCTAATTATTTTTTTATTGTGTTTGTTTAAAAATTCAGACAGTTGCGCGGAACATTAGTAAACTTAAGAGAACTTCTAATGCTAACTAACTAACGTTCTAATGCTTTTTACAATGTAATTAAATTCTTAATTTGAAGTTATATTGTGTTTATCCGAACTGACGGTTTTTTTGATAGTTGGTGCGATAGACGATTATTACCAACCACCAGAACCACCAACTAACCATCAGAATTTTATTGGTTAGAATATAATAAATTTATCATTACTTATACAAATTCCAATGTTCATAGTTAGGACTACAGGACGTCTGTCGGGAAAGCTAAAACCATAGATTAAAACCAAATATCTTACCATAAATAAAAGGAATGACTTCGACGTGAAGTAAAGCTGGCCTAAAGACTAATTTGGAAAAATCTGCAACATGATGAGACAGATAGTTCCTCCATGTCAAGTAGGGGTCATAGAGGACTTCCAGGAAGTGACAGAAGGAGGCTATCACAGAGGTCAGGCTGTTGATTTCTTGCTCAGATTTGGAAATGTCATCATTCAATAGCTGGAAACATTGTCAAAAGAGTGATTAACAGAGTATTTGAGAGTGATTCATGGGACAGAATACATTTATTTCGTAAAAGCCTAAAAACTATTTGAAGAATGTGTCAGTATCGGCCACTAATTATTTTTCTTTCACCCTAAGATTTAGAGAAGGAAAAGAAACAAAGCAATTGGTCAGTGACAATAACTACCCTTAAATGAAAGAAATGGCGAGTGACATGAGAAAAATTGTCTTGTGTAAGGTGCGTTGGGGTATGTCCGAAAATGGGGGAAGAACGGTTTTGTGAACTTGAGAGGAATCCGGCAACGTTGTTGAATCCTTAATAGGTTACATTTCACCATCAATATTCTATGCATTGGAGTTCAGTTGGATTTTGATCCTTGTCGCGTATGGACGTGTCGAGTGACAATTTTAATGGATGCTTACATTTTCGCGGGAAAGTTGAGAAATCCGGTCTTACCTCATCATTGATATCTAAGGTAGTTTTTAAGTATTTATTGTTTTTATTTATCCACGCGTTTAATTATAGTTGAATGGTGTAAATTTAATTTATTACAGTTGCTAAATCATTATAGTTTCGTTTTTAAACACTTGTACGATCTTTACCCACCAAATATATTTGGTGGAAGTTCGGAATATGTTATTTCCGATCTTACCTCATTTAAAGAAACTATAGGAATAATCACATTTTCTCAAACTTTTTTCATTAATTATTATGAATTTCGATATGAATATTTTTGTTTGAAAGTTCCTTAGTTTGAACTCATACATAAATGACACTTGTTATTTCAGGTTCACTATGCCTCGAAAATACACCAGAAAATCGTTGCGCGCAACATTTTATACACAACAAGATATAATAAACGCCATCGAAGAAGTTAACAATAATCAGCTGACACTTTATGCTGCAGCAAAGAAGTATAAAATACCAACATCTACGCTACATGACCGAATGAAAGGAAAAACTGGCAGAAAAAGTAAAACTCTGGGTAGGCAACCCGTTTTACCGTTTGAAACAGAAGAAAAGATAGTAGAAGGTATAAAAACATTAGAAAAATGGGGATTTGGCTTATCAAGACAAGAAGTGATGTGGACTGTGGGTGATTATATTCGGCTCAATAATATCAAAACTCCTTTTAAAAATAATATACCGGGCTCCGATTGGTTCATAAATTTCAAAAAAAGGCATGGATTGTCAATAAAAAAACCACAGTCAGTAGAATACGTAAGAAAGAAAATGACGGACCCATTCGTCATAAACGACTATTTCCAACTGTTGAAAAAGACATTGGAGGATTTGAAACTATTAAACAGCCCACATCGAGTGTGGAATATGGACGAGACGTCCATAGCATTAGATCCATCAAGAACAAAAGTAGTTGGCGGAATTGGTTCACCATCTTCCAGAACAACTTACGGTTCTGGAAAAGAAACTGTTACAGTTTTATCAACTGTCAACGCAAGTGGAGGTAAACTAGCACCTCTAATAATATTTAAAGGAAAATACGTGTGGGATGCATGGATGTCAAAGAAAAAGGAAGAAGATGAGTTTGAGATTTCGTATGCGTCGAGTAAAAATGGATGGATGGAGAAAGAAATTTTTTTCAATTACATTAAAAACCAATTCATTCCATGTATAGGGAAAGACAGACCGGTTTTAGTAATTTACGATGGACATAATACCCATGTGGACTTGAAAGTCGTCGAATTGGCTAAAGAAAACCAAATTACTATTTTGAAATTGCCCCCGCACACCTCGCACCTTTTACAGCCCCTTGATTTAGCTGTCTTCAAATCTTTTAAAAGTGCTTGGGACGCAAAGCTAGTAAATTGGCAAAGGCAAAATGTTGGCATTAAATTGCCAAAAAACGTATTTTCTGAGATGATATCTGATGTGTGGAGGAACATCAAGCCAGAAACGATTATTAACGGGTTTAGAAAAGCTGGCATTTTCCCTCTTAATGATAAAATTATATCAAAAGACAAATACGACCCAGCAGCGTATACACGCTGGAAACAAAGCCGAGCTCCACAGTTGTTAAAAATAGTACCTTCTTTAAAAGAACTTTCAACGACTGTTGTAAATAACCAATTATTTTCTAAACTTCTATCTCCCTTTGATGACAATATTTGTTTTCTAAGCAAAATATCAAAATCTGACGAACAAACATCATCGTTTGTGGCCCAAAATTCTTCCGATATTCCGATGTGTTTACAGTCACCCAACCGACGAGAATATATTGAAAATATCGAGAAAAATAAGAAAACTCACAAAGTACAAATATTATCTAATGTTTTAATAAAAGCTGCAGATGAAAAAAAGACATTTCAAGAAAATTTGTTCGAAAAAATAAACAATAATAATAATATACAACACGAAAATATTGAATATATCTACAAAAATAAGAAAATTCACAAAGCACAAATATTATCTAATGTTTTAATAAAAGGTGCAGATGAAAAAAGTACATTTCAAGAAATTTTGCTCGAAAAAATAAACAATCATAATAATATACAACACGAAAATATTAAAAATATCGACAATAATAAGAAAACTCACAAAGTACAAATATTGTCTAATGTTTTAATAAAAGCTGCAGATGAAAAAAGTACATTTCAAGAAATTTTGCTCGAAAAAATAAACAATCATAATAATGTAAAACACGAAAATATTGAAAATATCGACAAAAATAAGAAAACTCACAAAGCACAAATATTTTCTAATGTTTTAATGAAAGCTGCAGATGAAAAAAAGACATTTCAAGAACTCTTGCTCGAAAAAATAAACAATAACAATAATAATATACAACACGAAAATATTGAAAATATCGACAATAATAAGAAAACTCACAAAGTACAAATATTGTCTAATGTTTTAATAAAAGCTGCAGATGAAAAAAGTACATTTCAAGAAATTTTGCTCGAAAAAACAAACAATCATAATATTATACAACACGAAAATATTGAAAATATCGACAAAAATAAGAAAACTCACAAAGCACAAATATTTTCTAATGTTTTAATGAAAGCTGCAGATGAAAAAAAGACATTTCAAGAACTTTTGCTCGAAAAAATAAACAATAATAATAATAATATACAACACGAAAATATTGAAAATATCGACAAAAATAAGAAAACTCACAAAGAACATATATTTTCTAATGTTTTAATGAAAGCTGCAGATGAAAAAAAGACATTTCAAGAACTTTTGCTCGAAAAAATAAACAATAATAATAATAATATACAACACGAAAATATTGAAAATATCGACAAAAATAAGAAAACTCACAAAGAACATATATTTTCTAATGTTTTAATGAAAGCTGCAGATGAAAAAAAGACATTTCAAGAACTCTTGCTCGAAAAAATAAACAATCATAATAATATACAACACGAAAAAATAAAAAAAAGACGGGTTATCCGAGGTGCAGAAGTAATAACCCAATCTTTGGGAATGAGAATCTTAGAGGAGACTAAGACAAAAAATATCACAAGAAATCAACCAATGAAAGTAGCTTATATTAAGAAAAGTCAAAGACAGGAGAATAAATGTAAGGATAAAATGTTGAAAAATAAAAGACGTAAAAGAAAACTGAAGGACGTGGAAACTAGTTCTTCATCAAGCTCATCATTCAGTACACACGATACAGATGAGGAATACAACAATATGGATAATTACATCATAAGTGACGTGAGTGAGAATATGGTCGATGAAGATGTTCAAGAAGAAAATGTTAATACGTCCAGTACCAATATCAAAGAAGATGACTGGATTATTGTTAAATTCTCTTGCAATAAAAGTTTGAAACATTTTGTAGGGAAAATAATTTCGATTCAAAACAATATACCTACAGTGAAGTTTGTGAGAAAAGTTAAAAATTCAAGTGTTAGTGCAGGTTTAGGATGCTCTTTTAGCTATCCTCACATAGAGGATGTGTCAGCTGTCAACTTGAATGATATAATTACTATTTTGGCTCAGCCAAATATATCTAGAAGAGGTCAAATTATTTTCCATGTTGACTTTGCAAATTACAATATACAATAAGTACCTAGTGTTTTTTTATTATATCGCATTACTCAAATAAGTATTGTGATTTCTTTTCATCTGATTATTGACAGTTTTTTTATTTCAATGGTTTAATTAGCTTTATTTTCTAAATTGTGTATAAAATTATTGTATCAACTTGTTTTTACCTTCTAAATATTATCTTCGGCATGTCCTTAATAACATTTAAAATTTATTTACATGTGTGTTTTTGGAACTTACATATATTATTCGTCATATTTTAGTTTTATTTACGCGATTTTTTACCAGTAGGTATTGTAATAATAATAAGAATATTGTTTAACCGGACATTGTATTGGTAGATCGCAGGAACGAGAGTAGGAGTAGTAACATAAGGTGGAGGAGGCGACGCAATTTTCCTTTCAGTAGTCACATGCAGTAGTTCAGAGAGCATCGAGGCTTTGTCATAGAAACGTTCGTAAAAAACATGATAGTGTTGTGGCGATGCAGTGGGCTTTTCGTAGGCTATCGTTGTTTTTAAAGAACGTTTCTACGACAAAGCCTCGATGCTCACCGGACCACTGCGTGGCGACTACTTGAAATAAAAATGGCATCGCTTCCCCCACCTAACGTCACTACTCCGCTTTACAGTGAGTGTTTGAAACTAGGGAGTCCATTCTTCCCCACCCTGTATATTGTGATTTAATTTATAAATGTTTTGAACTAAGTATATTTATCAGGTAAAAAAAGATTAATCAAATGAAGATTTACTTTATAATTAAAGTAAATCTTCATTCAAATCTCCTACACGTTATTTTTAAGACTGTCACACTGAATGTTGTATAAAATGTATGATATAAATGTATAAAATATTAACAACAGTTTGAGAAAACTTGTGCTTTTAATAAATATATTGGGTAAGATCGGAATATACAAAATATTGGATTTGATTTGCGTGGCTCTGAGAACGGCTAAGGAAAAAATATTACTATTATTTTGTCAAAACGGCAACAGCGCAATAATATATAAGAATATGAGTGTTCTTCAGTACGTATTTAAAATTTTAACGAATACTCCGATCTTGCCCCACATGTTTTCGATTTTACCCCGTGAGACAATTTGACAAATATTTTTTTTTAAATAATTGTAATAAATAATGTATAACGATTTTGAAGCTGCAAATAAACTAATTTATAAGTATGACGTGTTTTCTTTACCAAAACCATAGGTATATGGCTCTCAACTATACAGATTTACGAGTATGAAACATCAATTGAGATGCTCATCATCTCGCTAAAAAACCATGCGATCTTGCCCCAACGCACCTTACTAAAAAGGTCAAAGGTATTCATTCTATAAGATTTGCTTCCGATAAAAGATACCTATGAAAAAAGTTTTTTCATGTACACTCTGTCAAAATAGAGTCAGTATTCGATGAAGGCGCTTCATTTTGTCATACGGAAACACTGAGTATGCCAGTGGCTGTTGGAAAGTGAAATCATGTATGAATTAATACATCGTGTCAGTGTTACCGATGTGAAAAATATGTAGTTCCAAATTATTTTAGACCAACTGTAATTTGACAGACTGTAACATATGTCAATTTGTAGACAAAATCACAAAAAGACTCACCCTTTCTATATATCTAAATGCAACTGGAGTAGATAGGCTAACATAATCACACGAAGCTATAAACGGAATGTTATCAAAGTTCCTACATATAATTAGTAGACATCTTAGCAGTAGATCAACATCCTCCAAGTCTGTGATGCTGATATCTTCGGCAGACTGAAACAGAAGCACAAATCAGAAACATATTTTTATCAAGAAACAATGTGTATGCGACCTTACTCCATCTAAACTGCTGGGCTTTATTTTGTAAAAATTTTGTGGGTGATGAGGCAGATTTGAGAATGGTTTTGGTTCACAATTGGATTCAATAGAAAATGATTTTTTATTAATCAATTTATTTTGTAAGTTATTCATTTGCGTTGCCATCTGTTGAATTTTTTATGAAATATTATTATCTAAATTGTTTCTATTAATTTAAATATGCAGTACTTAAAAATGAATAATTTGTCCGATATGGAAAGGTGATTGTAATGAAATTGGGTAGATATTCTTTTATTTTTAAATTTTTAGTTCATCATTCTGTTCAATTAGTTAAGTGGAGTTCACATGACACCGTACTTGTAATTTTTTGCAGTGTACGTCTTAATGAATACATTGTAATAAACGGTGTGTGAAGGGTAATATGTACAATGTAGCTGACACTGTATATTCATTAAATCGTACCACAAAAAACTGCGGTACAGTACATTTTTAGTTTGAACTCAGCTAACACAGATGGATACAAATAGAATGTCACTATCTTTCGTACAATTATAAAATAGAAACATACATTTTGTGCCTTGTCTTTTGATATGTATAAAAATTTTCCAATCGCAGCCAACAGTTCATCGGGTAATTTAGCGAGAGCCGGCACACTGTCGGGTGCAATCTCGGACCACAGGGGAATGGCCGAGAAGTCCAATCCGGATTGCGACTCCCAAATGTCGACGAATCCGGAAACAAACTGCCAAAAGTATTTTGCATCATTCTGAAAATAAAGAAATTTTATTAGAGACATGAATTCAAAACTAATTAATCCTTCCGAAGTATTGAGAAACAATGAATCTATCAGATCTTGGACAGAAGAGTTCAAGGGCCGAAAACCTCCTTTTACTTTTACACCTTTTTTAAGTACTTTTTACACCTTATTTTGTTAAATGTCAATTCGTTTCAAAATTGTAATTATACTACACTGGATCTAGAAATATTTAATATTCATGTATATTTTCTGTAGTAACGCCATCTGTCGGCGGATTGTTACAAGTTTCAAGAGTGATTATTTTATCAAGTCTTATACTAGACTATCGTTTTAGAGGCATTTTTTGTAGGACAATGAAATCATTTTATACTTAATTATTTTTGCTGTTATTCAATAGATTGTGTTTGAAATTTCTTGATATTCTATTATCCGAAGATTTGTATTTTCTCAATGCTTTAGTTTGTTTAAGTAATTAATCAGGAAAATTCAGTGTATAATCCGAAAGAATATAAACAATAAGGAATGTATTAATCTTTGTTGGCAGAACTTGTGCCTTTAACCAGTGTCCTCCAGTTTAAGCAGGATGCCAAAATAGAAAAATCACATGAAACAGCTTTGAACTAACCGTGAATGGAACCCAAGACTTAATGCTCAGAAGTCAGTGCAAACATAGCTGAGGCACATAAACAGAAGATTCTTATATTGAGCATGACAGAATTTCTTGCCAATTTGTTGAAAGCAAGATAATGCCCGTTTACAACCCCTTACCTCTTTTGCTTTTCAGTACTTACAGTAAAAGTATGAAAAAGACCAGGTAAAGATATTTTGGCAACAATACGCATAATATCCTATATTCCATTGTCATTTTTTCCACTATCTGTAATGTATTTATGATAGCCATTGTATTCCAAATGAAGAAATACTAAAAACAATTATTGTAAACTGATCATAATTTGATATGTGACAATCTAATCTGCATCTATAGATAACATCACTGCAAGCTCTTTTAAAAATGTGGATATAAACAATGAATGATTAAACATTGTAAGAGGTCTAAATTTTGAATATGGTTTCTCGTATCCTACTTTAGGACTATATCTTAACATATTATAGAACCAACAAATTGATTATACAATTAAATTATTACATGTTCCATTTTAAGAAGAATCTTGGACTTGATCATTTGGAAATTCTGGGATTTCTCAGATTTGACCACTTAAATGTAAAGTGAGTGCACTAAGTCAGCCTTCGAAACAGCAGTGAAGACACTAATTAATTTAATGATAGTATCAAATTGTTGATTCTATCTGATCCTGAAATAGGACACAAGAATCTATAAATATTTGGAACTTTGTGTTCAAAGGAAAAGTGTGAGCGTCAATACTTTTCTAAAGGAAGATCAGGACAAAAGTAAAAGAGATAGGCGAGGTTGTATGGGTAATGTTATCTCGGTGGAAAGAGCTAAGGAATGTGACTAGATAGAAAGAGTTTTGGGCAGCAAAGATAGAGATAAAGAGTAGAGCCCATCAGGCAAAAGTCGCATTCAGCAAAAGATCAAAGATATTTGAATCCTACAATATTGACATCAAGGTGATGAAGAATTTGATCAAAACTTTTGCATGGAAAGTATTGCTTTATGGCAGTGAAACATGGACTGTAGTTCGGGCGTCTTGAAGCGTTTCAAAATGCGGTGTTATAGATGCAAGCTAGGGATCCATTGGATGGAGCATATCACAAATTATGAGGATCTGAGTAGAGCCAGGGAAAAAAGGCAGCTTTTAAGAAGAGTTGCCCAAAAACAGGATAAATGGATAGTCCATAACATCAGGCACCCAGGTCTGCTCTTTATCATCATCAAAGGAGCGATTGAGGCCAAAAATCATAGAGGCCACCCCAAAGATAATTATATTGACCAGGTGATCAGGAACATGCCCGGCATCACCTAACGGGAGATGAACAAGATGGCCAGTGACAGGGAGGAATGGTGGAAGAGAGTCGGCATGCTTGGTGTAGGCCAATCTCAAAAGAAGATAGAGTGGAAATCATTCTCTCTGTCTGCCCCTTGAAGGCCACGTGTGATAAGTAAAAAAAAAAAAATAAAAATCAAGACATCCATTTTTTTCAATTGAAATCAATATAGGTAGGTAATACACATGTATAAAAATGGGCATGAATCATCCGAAAGTGACATGAAACACTGCATACGCGGATATGATTTTTAGCACTGGGGGAACTATAATTGCACTGAGTGATCAATAATTTCTCAGTAAAGTTAGCAACAATTAAATGCTGTACAACAGGAAGGTGTAATGTGGAGGTGTCACTCATTATAGATGAAACTGGAAAACGGGGCTATTTCCATTTTTAATAAGGAAAGAACTTATTGGTAGACTTGTGGTTAGTTCATCGACTTTTGTAGCACTTTTATTTTTAACTAGTTGACCAGCCCGTCAAAGTTTTACCTAATCCAGAATATAAAACAAAATAATTTACTCCTGGTTTATGCAATGTCTGTTACATTTTAACCTTTTCTACTTGTAACTACCCTACTAGGAGTGGTATTGAACTCAAACTCGGCTTGAACCTTCCCGGACATTAGTAGAACAGGTCACCAAAGTTTAATTGAAATACGTTCACTGGTCTTTGAATCGAACGAGTTCACACACACATACAAACATTCTGTTTTATATAGATGACACAAGCTTTATTGAAGTCGTAAAGTTTTGAAAAAATATGTTGAATAAGTTTAATTTACAATTATTTTATACTGTATTTTAGAACATTAAAGCTGTGCGAAATTGAGCACAGTCGAAAGCTCATGTTGCCGCCCTATGTCTCTAAGTAGGGTCAAAAAGAGAGTAGGTACTCTCTTTACCTTACCCAGATTCACATTTCATTAAAAAAAATTCTCTTTCCTTCGGCTTAGAGCCAAAGTGAATGACTGTAAAAGCTTACTACTCAGTCTATATTTCTCTGACCGAGGTGACTCTGCTAGCTGGGCCATGTTCCTAAATCTAACAAACTGTCTGTTCTAAATTCAAAAATTCAAACAGATTTTTTGGAAGACAAGCTGGAAAGAAGAGTGTTGGAAAACCCAGGCCGAGATGGCTCAGACTGCTACGGTTGGGTGATTGACGGAGGGTAGCGGAGAACAGGGCGGCGCGCAGAAATCTTTTAGAGGAGGTTAAAACCTATTAAGGGATGTAGCGCATGAATGAGGTGCAAAAGTATAATAAAAATATTGAATCTATAAGTGGATCATAAAGAAGATTGAAAATTGGTTCAATCTCAAATCCAATAGTCAACCTCGGTAGACAATAGAAGAAGAATACAAGATATTAGTTTTATACAAAAAATAAATGTGGAACTAATCACTTTTGAAACACATCCCCTGACGGATCATACAAAGTGAGTTGCCAGTGATTCATTACCATAAATTGGTTATGTTGCTAGACATACATACGCACACAGACGTTGGCTCAAAATACAATTCTAAATGTAATAAGTATAGTTTAGAATAGTTACATTTACAATGCCATCGCATGCCTGATTCCAATAATAACAATGGCATACTGAGATTAACAGGATGGAACCTGGAGTTACAACTGTATCAACGATACAGGGTACCAAAAAGCCTTCCACACATTTTGATATAGGGCTTCTATGCCACTGATCCAGAGCATGTCAAATTCAACTAATGTTTGAAAAAATACACATGGTAAATGTTTTGAAAACTAAAGAAATGGGCAATATGTGGTGCTGGAGGGACTTTTTACATCCCTCTAGCACTGAATAGCTTACTGTTCTCACCTATGTAATATTATAATTATTCTTTATTTTAAGTTATAAAAGAGAAATGCAATCATGGTTTCACTGATTTTTTAACTCAGGCCCACGAGCACAAATGATTAGAGCATCAATCAGAATAGGCGAGTCACACGGGCTTGCAACCATGTATGCGGGTTTAAGGGGCCCCTTTATGACTTATGTCACACTCACCCACCAATCTTTCCTCTTTCTTTTTTTTTAAATGAATCTATGCTCACTCAAAGTGAACACAAATACACTCCTTGACTCTTTCACAGTAAGCTACTTAAAGCTTGTGTTGTGAAAGAGGAAGATGGTCGGCACCTGGGATCGAACCATGACGCCCACACCAAACAGTACGAAAGCCGGCGTTGTAACCGCCAGTCTACCAACCACTTCAACTGATCTCCGACTGATCCTCCACTCCTCTGCGCAACCAAATCCAATAAGATGCGGACAATGCAGTTTTAGAGATCGTATCCAGAAATTCTTTTACTTTAGTTCTAGGAAGACCTAAATCTTTAAAATGACAATATAAACATTTTGCGGGTAGCCTCTCGCTCCCACCTTTACAGCATATATATTTGTACTAAAGCCATTTTGAACTGTTTTATCTACTAGTTCTTTGTGTTTGTTTAGTTTGTATTGGTGATCATTTGGGATATTTGTGTCACATGGGACAGTTAGCTCCACATAAATAACTCTTTTTATTGAAAGTGAGTATATAATTAAATCATGTCTAAGAGATGAGATGCAGATTTCTTTTGGAAGAGCACATCTTTCATTTCTTATATGTATGACGAACCCCGTAAAGGATCTATGGGAGATATATTACAATAAAACAATAATCAAGACATGAATTAAAACAATATAATGAACTTTCACTACGTAAATACACAAACCTTACAAAATATAAATAATCAAGACTATTGAGAAAACAATTTCCATGTTCAAATTAGAGCTATGTATTTATCCCTAAAAATCTATCTACTCTACTAAGAAAAAACTCAACTCATTTATCTCTTGAATGTGATTTTACTTGATTCATGTAGCTCATATATCACTTATTTATTTATGCAATTATTACCTACATGGTTGCACTTTGCTCATATTATTATCTTTGCCATGTAGGTTAAAGCATATTTCTATAATTCTTATAAAGTAGTTATCTCAAAGTGATGTTACATTGTCAATTTATGCAAACATCATGTTAAAGATACTAGGAGCAAACTGTAGGTACTAGTGTGTATTTTTTTATGGACTCTATTGAAAAGATCTAAAACAATGGATATCATGTATTGTGATTCTCAATTAGCCAAAATGAACTCAAGTTATTTTTCCTGAAATATGCTACATTTTACACGAATTTAGGCATGAATTTGAATCTAATTTTAAATTTATTATGAACTTTTTATTCAATTACACTTGTAAATAATACTTGATTTTTTTTTACAAATCTAGCATATTGGATAATATAAAGGTTATTTTGACTCATGAAATTTGATATTTAGTCAAAATAAACTATAAATCTACATTAATATTTCCAGTTTTAATCATACCATGACATTTAAGAGTGGGTGTTTCTTGTCAAAGTAAAATAACAAAAACAAGATATTGAAGCTCCAATTTCACTAATATATATTGAACAAATGTAAAAATTGTCACGTTGATCAAAATAACGTATAATTATAAAGCAAACATTGCGATTTGCACCTGTTTATTGCATACCTGTGTTGTGTATTGAATCCATAGGTGATAAATATTTGTTTTAGTTTCCATAATATTAACTATTACAGCACTATTTACACATAAAATTTAACATGATTCTTATAAAAAACTATTTTTTTATCATAACTACTAGAAAACTATTTTAATTACAATCATTTGGACGATACGAAATTATATATTAGAACACGATTTACGAAAATTTATCCCATTTGTGGACAACTTTTGACATTTAACGGCCATAGACGTGAAAGGGCAAATTTGACACATTGATGCATAGATGACAATTTGTGAATATTTTTTTGACGTTTAAGCCGGAGCCAGACGTAATATTTTTGTCTATGAAAATTTGTATACAACTCAAAACTACCCTAAGTTTTTGGCACAAAGCATCCTAATGGATGAATTTTATTTTTATTTTACGATTTTCTAATGCAAGTTAAAAACTTCATATATGGTTGATGGGTGCATGGTTTCTTTTTCTTTCCTTTGTACATTAAGTAGTATTGCCTCAGCACAGACTCTCGTCTAGTGAGGTAATAAACCCTTTATTTATACAAATTATATATATTTACACATTGTAAAATGCTTATGTTTTTTTGTATTTTTTGGGAATAGAATAAATATAAAAAAAAAATTTGCCAAAGGTCAAAAAAAAACTGCCCTAAACCAAAACCGGTCTAAATTTAATTATTGCGACTAAAAATAGGATATATATATTTTTTCTAATATTTATTATTATTGTTATTTTTCACTTTTATTTTATGTTCACCCTGAAAATAGTCAATAAATTTCCAATACAAATCGCGAGTCTTACCTAAGTACATTTTCAACCTTCATTGCTTAATTAATCCAATTATCATTCCGTAATAATGGGAGGTTTTCTTGGGAGCTTCCGACAACACACTAGGTGGCAGCGCTTCTAATCCGGTCTATTGTCAAATTATGACAGCTGTCAAACATACCATCTAGAATATTATGCTAATAAAATATCTCCTCTGTTTTTTTCTCAATTAAACAATTATTTAACGTTTTAATTATTGATGATTGCAAAAGTGGCTTTTTCTAGGAGGTAAACCATAGTGTGTCCTTTTACACTACACACAAACAAAATAATACAGTTAACATTAATTTACAAGGTATGTATTTGTCTTCAAGGGTGGATTTGCAGTGCTGTTCTGTATCTTCTTGTTTTATTGTTTTCTGTTACGGTATTTTTTCATTTGTATTTAGGTAGGTATATAAAAAATAAAATAAGATAAACAATTATTTTATTTGTAATAGTATGTAAAAAGAAATGTACAATGATTATTCTAAACATATGGTTGAGGTTATAAACATTAATTTGACCAGTGTTGCCAACGCCGTTTTTCAATCGCATAGTAGCCAAACTGAAAATTTGGTATGCGGTCATTCCGAAAATTTTAGTATCCGAAGAGAGGTAGTAGTTCACTAAAAAAGGGTAATTTAGTATGCGAAAGGTGAAAATTCGCTAAAAGGGAAGTAAGCCAAGTGGCTACCTGTCGCCTTTTAGATTTTTTCGTCGCATATTCTCGTTCCAAATAGAAGTAAATCGCCCCCTTTGGCAACACTGAATTTGACAATAGACCGGATTAGCTAGGACGCCTCTAGTGGCACGAAATGGAAAAAAAACATCCCATTATAAATTTGAATAGGTAATCCACAAGGCTCCTTTTTGTCTGGCTGCGCCATCTGCTCTGCCTGGCACTTCTTTCTTTTTTAAATAATGAAGAAAATTTTCGTCTACTTACTGCAAAATCATCAGCAACTCCATATTTTTTTTGGGAAAACTTGCTATAGAGTAGACTAATACTGTCAATGGCTTAAATAGCCATAATTATTTATTTTAACAAACCAATGAATAAATTCTTTTGAATGATTTTATTTCCCAGTAACATCAGCTACATCAGCTTCTAAGTTGAGTCATCTTCATAGTATACTGATATTCTGATAGTGAGGGAGAAAATGACTGATTAATGTTTACATATTATTATTATCTTTTTAATTTAAGTAGTACCTACTTATTTTAGGTTTACTCATCAAAACCAAAAGGTAAGATGGTAAGAAGGATTGGTTTTTTTGTTTTACTCTTCACATCATGCCCATAAAGGGTTAGAAAGGGGAACAGATCTCCACTCTTCCAAGCACACTTCTTTTGTTTCTTCCATCAACATGACATTCTTCATACTCTATCTCTTTCAACTTTACAATGTAATATTTTGCATTCATTTTTTCTTCATGTCCAAACCAACTTGTTTGCGTGATGACGACAGGCCCGTAGTCAAGAATTCATTGGGACTGGGAGGGAATGCAGACCCCCCTCCCTCCCCGGTTACGGACCAGCCCCCGAAGACAAATTTAAACTGGCGTTCGACTACAAACGAAGATTTCGCCAATGTAGGTATAGTGCGAAAAAATTATCTGTCCACTGGAACAAGTAGGTAAACAATTATTTGAACTAAGCAATGACACTGATATAAAACTATAAAAAGTGGACAGCTAATTTTCTTCCTACTCTACATTGTCGAAGAATTCGTTTGTAGTCGATCGCCAACTGTATTTTGTCTAGGCCCCCTGGATTACGACGGTGTAATAAAATGTAGGTTTGAAAAAAAAAACAAAATATAAGAATCATTCGAGATTTATTCATATATTTTATTATAGCAAGAAATAATTCAAAGCGTTCAGCGAATATTTTTCATGAAATTATTTTATCCAAGAAAACTTTTTTTTTAAATATTTTATTTATTTATATTTTAAATCATATTATCATACAGTAATCTTTTATCTTATTTAACTTTACAATACATTACTTTTTTAACATAAAAAATCTTTCATTTTCAATTATTTAGAATCAATAACATAAAACCAACACTCATATTCAACAAAAATAAAAATATATGTACCTATTTAAAGAGACATTATGACGTATTATACTTAAATAATAATTAATATTTATTTTTTATTTATTTATCGTCTAAGCTTTTATTTTCATTCTTGATTTTTGATTGATTTGGCATAAAATCCAGCTACACCGAATCGGATGGAATTGCATATGACAAAGGAAATACATTTTTTTTATATTTTGGCATGTTTTTTGTATAAAAAGTGAGCATTGGTAATATGTTATTTTATTGGTTGAAGTATTGAGTATAATATTTAATTTGTTATATAAATATCGTTTAAACCACAATTTAAAGGATTTAAAAATTCGTTATTAATAATAATTAATTATTATTACCTTAAATAATTACATAATACATTTTTATCTTTGGACTAGAAAAATTATATACTAATTATTTTTTTAAATATCGTTTTTTAATAAATTCTGGAAGATTACAATAAGATTAAATACATACTAATATTATACATTTCGAATTTAAAAATACTTATTAGGTAGGTACGTGATGAAAAAAAAACAATCATTTAGACTTCAAAGCCGATAAAATTCAATAATTTAGGATTTACACATTTGCACATTAAAATTGGAAGATTTTGAAAATCATAATATCTCCAGAAAACTTGTTAAAAATCATTTTATAAAGAAATATTTAAAGTTTAATTTTTTTTTATGATTTTTACAGATTTATTTAACTACTTAAGTAAGTATAATTAAATGAATTTGAGCAATAATAATCTATGAAGTAAAATTTTGGTTATTTTGCAGTGCGTCAATAATGAGTAAATTTTTTTATCTACAATAATTATTTTTATAATACTTGTATCTCTGAAAAGAAAACATTTGAATTAAAAAATCTGTAACTGAGAGCCAACATAACTTAACTCCAGTTTTTCGGCGAAATGACCTAAATACATTTATTTATTCGAAATAATAAATAATATACTCCGCATACATTATAATATCAGGGTCATAAAGAAAAACTAAAGTTTGTTAGTTTTTTGGAGTTACGACAAGTTGGCTCTCAAATACAAAAATATACACTGCGTATTAAATCAGGACCATAAAGAAAAACTAAAGTTTGTTAGTTTTTTGGAGTTACGACATGATGGCTCTCAGTTACAGAAATCATTTTTCAATTCGGTCAACCTACAACTTAAGTAAAAATTGAATAATTATAGGTACTAATTTATTCAAAATCCAAAATATTAAATTTTTAAAGATATATTAATAGACGCAATAATATTTTTCAGGATTTTCGTTATTTTTTAAGGCAGTTAGGTATAAGGAAATGTATATCCATGTTTGTGTCATTGAAACCTTGCGAACAGGATTCAAGTATCAGATGTTTGCGGCATGTGGAATGCATAGAAGTGTTAGACGATCAGACGGTAGACGAAAGAGAGGTTGATCCAAGTTGATTTTATTAAAGACAGCTTTAAAATACCATGCACACTGCACAGTCAACTGTAGGAATTTGCTTAAAAATATTGGTGTCATGTAGGTACCACATCGGGATATGCCAGTAGCCTTTGATCTTGAGTAACATTACTTTCTTCATAACTAAACTATTGTGATATGTGTATTCAAATTCTTGGCTGGGACATATTGTGTTACTCTGTAGGGGCTCTATACCTACACGTTTCCGTACAATATTTTTTTTTACTTCACTCAGTTAATGTCACGGAAACTTAGATAGGTACAACACGCGGGTACCGGATTAAGTGAAATGAAGGACTCTTGTACCCGTATTCTAAGTTTTATCGGAAAGTAGTCACGGAAGTAATGTGAGTATTACACGATACATTTTGCATGGAAAAAGTGTATGCATACGCACCTAATGCGAGAATCGCTTTTGTTTCTAGAAATATCCATGTGGCGGTGCTATACAATTTTTCCATACAAAATGTATCGTGTTACTCACTTTACTTCCGTGACTACCTCCCAAAAAACTTAGAATACGGGTATTGATGACTTTTTATATTCTTAAGTGGAATCTCATATAGAAAAGTGTATTACATTGTTATGTATGAAAAAGACAATGAAAATCATGTTTACGATTAGGATAGGTACATCACTATAAAATGAAAATACCTACTTTTTTAAAGTTACCCAATTCGAAAAAAATGTTGGCAAAAAATATTTTTAATTTAATTACTTAATATTAACATTTACACAGATTGTTTAATTTATAAATAATTATTGACACTAACAGTAGTAGGTATATAGATAATTATAATAATAATTAATTTAATTGCTTATTTTTTTCCATACAATTATTTAATAATAAAAAGAACAATAGTAGTACCTTCATAATAATCAATAGTATGTAGATAGTGAATTTTTTTATTTTTTATTATTTCAATATAATTCCTATGTTTATTAAACAATATACAATATAAATTCATTAAAATATTATTAACAGTAGATAGGTAGCAGTGTTGTTGTAGACATTCGAGAAATACTTAGTTGTGCCATTATTTTGAAGGAGATTTATCATACATCAATAGTTATTAGGTCATCCAATCTGCAAAAGAAAAGAAAACATTAACATAAAATCATTGTTTTTATTTAAATAATGTTGTGTTCTCAAGATATGAACTAAATGAAATGAAATTCTAACGTGCGTGGTGATGGGTTAAATGAATTTAATCGCTAAATTAAATGAAATTATAACGTGCGTGGTGATGGGTTAAATGAATTTAATCGCTAAATTTAAATAATGTTGTGTTCTCAAGATATGAACTAAATTAAATAAAATTATGGGTTAAATGAATTTAATCGCAAAATTTTTGAAAAAAATTAAGGGAACAACATTTACACAAATTGCAAAATATCGCACAAGAAAATAATTTAATTAAACCATTCTCTCGTTGGCAGGGTGCTTGCTTACTTGGAGTATTTTTATGGCTACCGAATACAAATTCCTCCTATGTAGCAAAAGTCAGTCATCTATATCTATAAAAGGCAAAACAATGTTTCTATATCCGGTTTGTCCGTTGTGTCACAAACCGATTTCATTTGAAAGGTAATAATGCGAACATGGTTTTAGACCACTAATCTATCAACAGACAAAAATTGTTTATATGTCCGTCGTAAACTCTGAAATCATCCAACCGATTTAATTAGAAAGGTTAGGTATAATGCGAACACGGTTTTGTAAACGAATATGTAGCAACTAATGACTTTAACAATTCATTACTGAAACCACTACGGGTTTACGACCGTCTTCTACTGTGATTTCGAAGGCTGGCTTGATGTGATTAGGTGGTAATGTTTGTCTCCGAAACTCCTAATCATAAGAATTCTCGACATATTCAACCTGTCAAAAAATCCCATGTATACAACTAGTAGATATTTAATAATTAATGAGATATAGAGATAAAAGCTGGAAATTATTGCTGTCAGAAATGTATTTATTTAAAGAAAATGTATTTATTTTGTTATTTATCGATTGTAACCAACGTTTTCACAAGACTATTGCGTATCACTTTTCTTTAATTTTGAACACAGATCTGTCATTTTCATCAGAAAGTTTGATAATTTGTGGTTATCGTGCGATCATGCCATTTTTTATAGCGTAGTAACACAAGCCAATTAGTTATAATATTACAAGAACTTAGATGGACGATTGCCCATAATTAACTGTTTGGTTTAAATGAAGTGTTTGTCACTTGAAATTTCTACCCTGGGTTGGCCTGTCTCAGATTGGTAGGGACCGATTGACTGGAAAAAATTGCTTCAGGCAATAAGTTCCGCCGGCTATACCGACTTCTTTGTAAAGATAAGTGTTAAATTTTTATTACCTGATTGGGAAGTGGGCGCTTCGCTATTGGTTGAGTAGTGTGTTGGTCACCTCAGAGATGGACAGCAGAGGACTCCGGTCCGGCCTATCTGTGTGTGGTGTGTAGATCCGTTGCCCGCTGTACTGCAATCAGTTTATTAGACAATAATGCTATGTATTAAACACATCTTATAAAACCAATGTAGTCAGCTTAAATATTTATAAATAACTAGCTTTCCCGACAGACGTTGTCCTGTGTTCCTAAATATGAATATTGAATTCGAATTTGTATGCTGATGAATTAATTAGCATTTGACGAATGTGATTTCGAACGATGCGTCTGTTTTATACCATTTATTTTCCATCCGCATTCTGTCAATCGCACCAATTGACAATTTCTGTCAAAATTTCAAAATTGGAATAAAAATTAAAAGGTAAAAAGTACCTACTAATAAGGTTGTCTACGTAGAGTTTTCTTTAATTTTCTAATTTTCCATACATTTTTCTTAATTTTTTTCTTCTAAGAGGACCATCTCTTGATAAAAGCGTACATGACAAAAAAAGAATTAGCGAAATCGGTCCAGCCGTTTAGGCGTGATGCGATGACATCGGGAAATAGCTCTCCATTTTTATATATAAGAAGATACACAATATTTAGAAATAGCCATATCATATACATAAAAGAATGTCGGGTTAGTGCAAACACTTATAACTCGAGATCGTCTGAACAGATTCTTTCCATTTTTGATTTACTGCATTCTTTTCCACTCCGGATAACAGTAATGAAAAGTTGAAAAATGCATAATTAATACTATAAAAATAATATTATGATATTAAAGATCAAAATTCATAAGGACTACAGGACAACGTCTGTCGGGAAAACTAGTATTGTATCAAAGTAATCGAATGTGCAAAAAATCGTTTTATTACAAAAACAATATTTACGTAAGGTCCCGATTATACTATAATAAATTCGTGAGATACGATTGTATACTTAGGGCCCGTCGAATATACATAATATATTTTGACACAATTATAATATCACAATATTATTATTACGTGCAATCTAATCTAAAAAGATCCCTTAACATATGTCAAATAAGATGTTAGCCCTTATCCCTACCATTTGAGATCGGAAAGAATAGTTTGACTTTTCAACTTGAAATATTTTGGTTTGATAAGGTACCCAATATATGTATATTTAAATTGACGGCCCCTTTGTATACAATCGTATCTGCATTTCACTAAAAATTTTAGCAGAGAGAAATAAAGTTCAATATTGTTTTATTTCTAGGTAAGTACTCAAATAAGTTAGTACTATGAATCATATTTTCAAAGTAGCGTTCTATATTTTTAAATATGCCAAAAATATAATCTTATTTCATTTAGTTTTTTTTTTTTTATGAAAACTACCATGAAATAAAAAATAGAAGGCACTACTTTGTGAGACTTTTGAATACTTATAACTAGCTGACTTGCCCGCGAACTTCGACCTATTCGTCATATTATTTGACATATACATGAATTAAAATACAGTTTATGACATAAAAACTGAATTAAATTTAGCTAATAATTATTTATTTCATTATGTGTGTAATAATTATTGTTGATTCGGGATGAAGTTCGACGGGTCGTAAGTTTGAAATAAATAGAATAAATTCCTCTATACATGCGTAACTTTTAAAAAGCAGGAAGTAAAACACATATTGTGATACACGGTACTTTATTCTTTTTGTTGTTGAAAGAATGGAAGTCCATCAAAACCAAATTTTGCCGACTTATTATGGTAAGATTTTCGAAGAATTGCATGCAAATTAGAAAGAGATTTTTTTTTTTACAAAACTTTTTATAAAATTCTACCAGTAATTAGGTAATTCAACAATCATGCTTTACTTTATTTCATGCTAAATGAGTCAGTAGGTAGGTATGTTAATAAATTTGTATATTCGAATTTTATAAAAAAATGTTATATATGAACTCTAATAGTGCAGTAATTTAAAGATTGTTTACATAACCACCACATCTACAAAATAAAAACAAAACAAAAAATCACATTGCCTCATTTAAATTAATTATTGAAAATAAAGCAGATGAACCTATTTATTGATAAAATTGAAAAAAAAAAATAAAATGAAATTTCATGTTCGGATAGTAATATCTCAAAATATTCTCAAGACTCAAGATTCAAGAAAAGAAAAAAATGAAATCGTTATGAAAATTTATTCTTCTTTTCTAAACTTTTATATACGCCAAAAAATGTTCAAGAATTCAGGATATTGTATTTTATGACAATATCCTGAATTCTTGAACAAAATTTCCATTGGGATCCTTCTAGAATGAAAGGAACGAAAGATTACATAAATAACTAATTTTAAAGCAAATATTTACGATATTTTATCAATTATGTACATGCTTTCTAGTTTGAAACGCAAAAGTGTTAGTAAAATTTGCAACTCAACAATTAACAACAATGAGAAAACAGTATGTCAACCTTAACTGAAGGTTAGTAGTGGTGAATAAAATAAATAAATAATGATAAAACAATATATAAGTAAAAAGAGAATAGGGTGTAGTGACTCACTGTGAGGCAGTGTGGTGGTAGGGGTGGTAATACTGTTGGTGCGGGGGAGGCCATACCTCGGGGGGCTCCGGCGGCGCAGCTCCCAGCGGGCTGCCCCCGCCCCCGCCCGGGGACCTCGCCCCCCACATCAGGACAGTCTGCCGGGGTGCCTCTCCGTAACTCTCCTTCTCCATTGCTATCACCTCCTTCTGCTCCTCCATCTTGGGAGTCACCATGCCGTTCATGTTAACCGGGGATCTCCCCTCCGAATTAGATGAAGACATCGGCCCTTCTTCGTGAGGTGACTGTTTGTTATTGCACTTGGCCATTTTTCTTATTTCTCCAATTTGGGAATTCGGGGTCATGGGTTGGGCTGGATGTGTAACTGGACTAACGGAATATGGTGACGTAACTGCTACATTAGCAACAGCATATCCTCTGGAACTATCCGTGTAGGCTGTATATTTTCCAGGCGAAGTTGGTTCAATTATTTGCATACACGAATACACTTTATCATCAGCTGGTAGTACTGCTGTTGTGCCAGTGATTTGATAGCCGCGATGCGCTGGCGTCCCTCCAGAATCGTAGGTTGGAAGTGAACAAGTTGAACCTCTAGGAGACATGTCCAAAAATCCATTGGAAACATATGGAGAAGTGGCTGCTGTGTGGTATTCAGGATAATAAGTTCCCAAGGGACGGTATTGATGGAAGAGGTTATCTGTGGTGAGGAAACGATTGTCAATCGTGGCTGTTGGATATAAAGAGTGTTGGAAATTCGTGGAATGTCCCATATATGATAATCCATTATCTGCTGGACCCGGTACCGCCGTCGTTGGATAAGGAGCTGGGTACATCGTATTCAAATTGGAATAAGCAGCCGCTACCGCTGCAGCCGCACTAGAAGAATCTGGACACATGTACTCCGCTGACATTGGATTGATTGTTGGAGTGGTCGCTGTCGGAGGTGGTGCCGTTACCAATTTACGTTTAGTTCTACAAGTCGATAGGAAATCTCTAAGTTGGGTTTTGTATCTTCTATTTACTCTTTGAGGAGTTGCCCCACTCGGGGAAGCCCCTGGACCGGGTGTGATAGTGTTAGTGCCTACAAGTTGATCAGCATCGGTAAAGTAGGAATTCGTAAGACCAGCATCCAAGTAACTGACTTTGAAATCCATTGTTCTTTTGCCTAATAAATCTCGACCCTCTTCTTCCCTGCAATGATAAATAAAAAATATTTAAAAGGCTTACAAAATTCTTCAATATCTTTAATATTGCCTAAAAATCCAATCTAATAACGCAGAATCTAACACTTTAAAGTTTTAAAGCATTGTACGATTATCTTCATTGTTAATTTGCCTTAAGTTGTTTTCCTGTTGAGTTTTTTTGGTTTTTGGGGCTTCTTTTCAAGAACTCAATGTATACGAATTTGGGATTTGAATAGGTATTATCTATATTCAAAAGAACGTTAAACTTTCATTTGTTTCGAGACAATTCGTGATACTTACATTAATGGTCTATGAGTACTTATAACGAAGTCTGGTTTGGAGTTTTTATACACAAGCCTTGAGGAAGTCTGCAGCCATTGCCATTGGCCTTCTTTGGTTTGGAAGCGATATGCTATCATGCCGGAAGCACCTGTTTTTAATACTGAAACAAAAATGATTGGTTAATTTTAGTTAAGAGAAATTCGGGAATGTCTATATAAGCAAAGTTAGGAATTAAAAAGTAAAAAAATCATATTTTGCAAAGCCAATAATTTTCCACTCCTTGTTCATGTCTTCTAGGCTCTATAATTTTTATTTGTCCTTTTATTTCTTTTTTCTATTTTTCATCAAGAATATAATCAATTATAGCATAACTATTTATACTTACATTCTTGATGAGCGCTTGCTACGTAAGCCAAATCATCGTAATGGACCAAGTCGTATCCGCCCATATTAGCTAATTCCGCGTCCGAGTATCCCAGAAGCAGCTTACCTCTGAAATGGTATAGTTAAAACGTTTAGAAAGGCTTAGCCAACTTTAACCGGAATTTAGAGTAGACTGCTAAATTTAGCTACTGTGGGTGTTTCGTTTTATTTGTTCAAAATCCTTATTTTGTCATGTACAGTTTGTGGGATTACTGGAATAGATTCATTAGAATCAGCCAGCCTTTTGTTTACATTCAATTTGATTCTTAATTTTAACCAAACAAGGCATACAGTAAACACGAAAAATTAATATTTATGGAAATAGCCGGATGACTGCTAGAGAATGCTTCAAGTATTAAGTTCCGCCGGCTATACGGATATCTATGTATATAAGAGTGTTATTTATTTATTAAGATGATACCTTTGGTCCATGGAAACAAGAGCCAAATCCAATTTGTGTTTACTTTTGAACATGACTTCTTTTTGGGGAATCTCTAGCAGGGAAGGGGGTCCAAAGGGGGTGCAGATAGCAAACAGTGCTAAGGGAGGTTCTTCCGTCTTTCTGTTCTGTCCATGCAAGACCTTGACTCTCCCTCTTATGTCTAGCCTCTGAAAATAAAAATAAAAAAAATCAGTAAAGAAATTTTAAGGTCCATCAATTGAGGTTTTGCCATCATATTCTAGTGGTCTTATCGATTTTTTCTTTATAGGTTTTATGTCTTCTTTTTAATAAACTGGTAACCAAAGAATCTGCCAAACCGCATTAAAATGAGGGATATGATGAACGTTGAAGTTATTATATGAAATCTAAAAGGATATTTTCAGGAAAGATCCAGTTGAAGTTCTTAGCCCTCCGTACAGAGACTTGCTAGAATCCCTGTTTCCCTGTACAGTTCCTTTATTTTACTTATTTCGTTTTCATAATATTCTACAAAAAAATCTCCATGCATCTTTGATATAAGGCCTAGTTTTGACAGAAATTGTCAATTGGTGCGATTGACAGAATGCGGATGGAATATACATGGTTTAAAACAGACGCATCGTTCGGAATCACATTGGTCAAATGATAATTAATTCATCACCATACGAATTCGAATTCAATATTCATATTTAGGAACACAGGACAACGTTTGTCGGGAAAGCTAGTACTTAAATAAATAAAAATAGTTGCTATAGGTCTACCTTGGTTTGGTACGGACTTTGCTCAGTTAGGTGGATTTAAATAGGTACTTGTAAAATTACTGTACATATTATAATCTATGAATAAAGAAATTATTATTAGTTTAAGCATTGTGAAAAAAAAAACAGTATTCGCATCAAAATTTGAGTCCATAACTTTAAAGTGGCTTCTTAAGCATAGTATTTTCGCCTTTGTGTACATGTAGACAGGCGGATGATACCCTTGAACACGTGTTTTGTGAACGCGCACAGTTTTCAAGAACAGAATTGCTTGAATGCACAAAGAAGGAATGCTCCACATTCCCCATAAACTTAAAATGCCTCCTGGCAATGGAGTCGACAAAAGCTTATAACAACTTAGTTAGGTTCCTTACGACCCGTAACAGATGGGTATAATAGTTTAAAACCTTTAACATTTTATAGATTTTGATTACGCCCCACCAAACCCAAATCATTCCACGACCAGTGCAAAGGGGGTTAAAAAAATCTGAAGTGTTTAAGAGTATAATAAGGAAAAGGTAACTTACCAGAAACCCTGAAGTATTATCTAAAAGACATCTAAATCTAACAGTAAAGGATCTCTCTAGGAAGTTCCCATACTCTGGCCGGAGTGCCTCAGCTAAAGAAACTCCTTGTCTGTCAGGAGGGAGGAAAGAATTCCACATCAGCTGTCTCTGCAGTTCTTCTCGATCTTCAGAATGGACCAACTCGTAAACAGACTGATGTACGATGTCGGACTGAAATGGAAAAAAAAGGAAAATTATGATAATGCACCGTTGTTGGATTAGGAATTTGACCTGCCGATTTCCATCATGCAAGACTGCAAGAGGTCTCCAATTCAATTTTCGATAGGGTCTGAAATTTTTATTTTTTTAGTCTCCTGTGACCCTGTAGGACGTGTGCCTACGAAACTAGTCAGGATAATATAAAATTTGTGGAAAAGTTATACAATTTTTTATTTGAACTCTAAGTAGGTACCTATTTGTTTTTATTTTTTTTATTCCGTCCACTGGTTTTTGCAGACGGAACATCGCCTATAGGTTGTACTGAATGGAGTTACAATCAACTACACTACTTCATCTTTTATATAAAGTTTTCCAAATTTCAAGCCATACCTCAACATTTCCTTATATCCCAATACTCTATTAAAGTCTTTTAAATAGATTATACACCAGGTACGTAACTAATAATTGAAGAAAGCCTGATTCACCCCAAAAATAATATCGATTTTCTTTCTTCTCTAAAGAACCCCCAAGCGAATGTTTCTACCCGCATTTTATTCCAGCCATAAAGCAGGGTATTAGGAGTAATAACAGCATAAATAAGTATTTAAATAAACATTAAGTACGTTGATACGAAGGGATTTAAAAACCAAAGAAAGAGGGGTTGGTTGATTTCAAACAACGAGCTAGAGGGTGGAATTCTTCGAAGCAGAACGAATCAAATGCATCGTACGTCGTTATTGTGTTTATACCAACTTTTGTACAGAGAGACTTTTAATGGAAAATTTCACAAACACAACCAGAAGTAATATGAAAAATATCTACAATAAAAGGTATTTGATTTGTAGATCATTATATGGTGCAAAAAAGTCATTTTGGATACGTAATTGTTATTAGGTATGAACATTTTCTTCATGTGCCATGTCAGGTCCCCCCGAAGTCGGCTACCACTATGGCGTAGGCTTCTCTGTCCTGGGCTATCCGGAACAATCCCTCCACTCGCTGGATTCCGGTCCACTGTCTGATGTTTCTCAGCCAGGACATCTGCCGTCTACCCACACCTCGACTTCCATCTATTTTCCCTTTCATTATTAGGTGAAGCAGTTTGTATTTGGTGTAACGAATTATGTGTCCCAGGTAAAACATTTTCCTTCTCTTGACGCTGGTTAACAATTCCCTCTCAAGACCAGAGGTGTGAAGTGAATAACATACCGATATTTTTTTTACCCATTGCGCTGTATCCCGGAGAAGGTAAGCAGAGAGTACGGATTTCCATGAATTCCTATCCAGATCGCTCCATTCAATAGCACAAACTATTCCTTTTACCCCTTTGAGGTGGCACTCATATATGACAGGTCGGCCACGTTTCCGTGCACCCATTCTTTCAGATCATTTTTGTTGTTCTTTCTTTGTTTAAAAAAAAAACTTCAGTTACACATCTGTCATAAAATAAATGTGATGTTTAGAAAACCTACAAGAAAAACAGCTGAACTTTTATGATTTAAAATCCGCCCGTCGACCTTCAACCTAACCCAGAATAAAAAAATAATTTTGAATTTTTATTTGAATAAAACGTGATTTACGATATTAAAACTTAATTAAATTTAGCTAATAATGTATTGCATTATGTAATAGTTATCGTTGATTCGGATGCGGGATGAAGTTCGATGGGTCATAAGTTTAAAATAAAAACAATTCCTCTATAGGTAGGTACCTAATTGCTTTACTTTTTAAAAAAATCCAAGAGATGGCGGTGTAGTAGAAAATTAATGACATATTGTGAAACCTGTTAACTTATTGTATAATATTATATTGTGGAAAGAATAGAACCCAAACTTTACTGAATTATTATGGCAAGATTTTAAAACGTCATTATTTCATTTTATAGATTGTATCACAGTACCTATTATTTTTGTTTCAACTACAGTTCATAGCTCATTTTATAAACTGTAAAAAATCTCCTAAGATTATTTCTATTTTACAGTTATAAAAAAAACTCGCGAATAACCTTTCTTTATTTCGTTTTTGTTTTAATTTGAATTTATACCTTTCACAAACAGCGTTGGTCTGTCAGTCAAACTTTTACGACCTATTTTGATTAAGTATTTTTACTGTTTTTAAATTATTCAATTCTTAACGTTAAAATGTTGATGACTTTTTTTTATATTCATTCATTAACGTCTGAAGGTCACAACATTTAAAAATATGATCTGTGAAAAATATTATTTCTACAATGTGTCCTCACGAAACTTAATCAAACGAAATGTGTAAAATAAAACATAAAAATGTGAAAAATTTCGGAAATTTTCTTACTCTTCTTTCATAGGGGCAGTTAATGTTTTTGAAATTGAAAAATTCACATACCTACATTGTGTTTTTATTTAAAATTTCTCTTCAACTATGCGGCATATTTCCTTTAGATTTTTAATCTCATTTGATAACCAGAAAACCTACCTTTCTATGGAGATAAATAAAAGTTGGGATATGAAACGGAAATTTCGTATAAAATAATATTCAATTGAAAATTTGTGAAAAAATGTCGTTTTCTTTTTTGTTTGTTTTTGATCTGTAACTTTTGAATAAGATCATTCGTAGAATTTTTTTTTGTGAGAAGGTTAATTAAAAGGTTATAATAAATATATTTAAGGTTAAATATCACATTTTTTTCGAATGACGTGGCTTTCGTAGAAAGACTAGTGGTCACATTTAGGTATAATGATTTGTGTTCGATAGTGATTTTTTGTATACTTATTTTCAAATGTCCTCTACATAGAACTTTTTTTGATAACTTTTAACTGCATGTTTTATTTTTCGCTCTCTTTACTTTAAAACAACAATTAAAAAAATACAGGTTAGAACAAAATAATATGGCCCCGCATTATAAATTATATTCGCTATGAAATAGCACTTGCTTAGTAGTTCATGTTAAGCTGTCATTTCATTGCTTTAAAATCACTTATAGGATCTCTTTCTCTATTGCCTAGACATTCTTAGAACGCTAAAATCTATGATGCTAAAATGTAGTTTTTGATAAACAAGCTCATATGAGTCATAGATATAAAAATCAAGGCGTGTATTTAAGTACCTAAATTTACATTTAAAACCCTCAAAAGCACTTAAAATGCTTACATACCACCTTAAGCGGCGCGTACACCGGAACATCCGGTTCGAAGTGCGTCCACCATATTGTTGACATTAAATAAATTTTCTTACACCCCTCGTACCAAAGATAAAATTAAATGCTCGCTTTATTCTAAATTCAAAATGTAATATTTGTTTTGTCTTTTAGAACCTATTTGAATTTAAAAAAAAAATGTTGTTTTTGTTCTAAATTCAAAATCTATGTAGTGTATATTTTGTCTTTTAACATCAGTTTGAATATAAAGTTGATTTGTACCGTATATTTTGTATAAAGCGAATGTTCTATAATTATCCTAAATTTATTACCTATCCATTGTTTTTTAGAATCTTTTTGAATTTTAAAACTCATTCGATATGCTATTGATTGACTTAGATAGATATATGGCAAAATCTGTTTAAACGATATTTCGTTATATTATTATTGTAAAAGCGTAGGTAAGTAATTATTTTCTTTATAATATAAATATTTAACCCATATTATGTGATAAGGAAAGTATTTCATTCACAATAATTCAAATGAATGAGAAACTGTTCTTATTTCAAAATTTTTAAATTTGTATTCTATTCGGAACATGGTGGAGACCCTTAGCAATCATTGATGATAATAATATCGAATTATAATTCTTAAAATTTAATTTTATTCAAATACAGAATTCAGCGGGATACCACCATATTTTTCCATAATGATTTATTGAATGGTCTTGCGTATGGATGAGTGTTGTAGGTAGATAGGTATACCTAAGTATGTTGTGAACGAACAAGCATTAAAACTTATTAAATTCGAGTTTACATGTTGTAAAAGGATCTTACACTCGGAGATGGTTTATCGGTTGTACCCGGCTATAAAAATAATCCAGCATATGCCATAAATAAGAACCAATTTTTATATACCTACCTACCTTCTTTACCTTATGATGAATAATATCTGTATCGAATTTGAAAATTCAAAATATGTTCTATAAATGGAATTAAGATAATATGTTTTCTAAGTAGCTTCGTTTTGAAGCTTCTTTTTGGACGCATTCTTCATTTCTCTGCGTTCCTGATAGTTCCGGATCTGTTCCAACTGTATCGCCTCGCCCAATTCAGTTATCAGTTAATTGTCCTATTAATTCAGTCATCGTATTAGAGTCCCTTCCTCGTCTTCTTTTTCCCTTGAATTTGCCCACCATTATTGATTTTTCAAGGCTGCTGAAAAATTGAAGAACACATGCGACACAGAGAGCCGAGAATCTTTCAACGACCCAAATCTCACTCAATATAGAATTGATCCTCCCCGCAGTCTAAGATATTCGTAGCATACGCCTCCAGCACCTCATCTCGAACGCGTATATACGCTGCTTGTCCATGTATCCACAACATTAGTGGATGCGCCTTTATGTGGCTTGGTGTGAGCCTTCCTTAAGTTCCATCAAGTCATAACTTCCTACCTGATTATTGTTCCAATCCTTAATTACCCTTGTGACAATATTGGAGCAATATTCAGTTCCATTGAATAACTCACCGCATACGCATCATCATTGAATCATATTATCAATCGCATCAAACAAATAAACTTAAATAATCATAATCCAAATAAACGCGAGCTCGTGCCCGATAAATCAAGAAAATTAAATTAATTAAACTAAAGAAGTGTAGTTGAAACTAGTGTGAGGAGAACAAGAAAAACAAGGGTAAGTCCATTTATACTTTCCTCCTCCTTTGTGATCCCACACCGAAGCCATTAAGGCGTATCATACTCTTTTCATATTGAGAGAGAGAGAGCCAGAACACACAAATTCAATTCACCAATCGATCGCAATCTACCAGAGCAATCCTCAATCCTATTTACAGTCCACGAAATTAACGAACCAGCGCCAACATTAGTCTTTTTTACTTTGTAGTTACCGAAATTCTGCTGTCAGTCCAGATCTTCGACAGTTTCGCTATAGTGATCTTGGCATTGTCAATTAATTAATTCTTATTTCGACCTCACATGTACCTACCCTGTTGACAAGCATGGAGCCAAACAAATTCCTTTACAGTTTCGATATTGGTCGAGTCATTCTGTTTCGTTTCGAAATAAATTCCTGTTTTATCTTTACTGATTTTTAGAACGCTATTTGCGTCTTAGTATATGAGTTTTCCATAACTTCCACAACCAATGAGATTGCCTCTAAAGGTTTCTTTCTCTTTAGAGATCATCATAATATAAAGAAATTAGAGAGGTTATGCATATACGTAAGAAATGTTATGTCAGTGGAAGAAAGGATGGAGTAGATATTATGTATATAGAAAATATTGCATGTTGGTTCTCTCTACATGAAATGTAAAAAAGTAGATATTATTTTCATTTTTGGAATCTCACCTGGTGGAATCCAAGATAGCTCTCGATGCTGTGAGTTGCAAAAAACACCTCCCCTTCGCAAGTGAGGATCATGAGAAACCCATTCAAAGCCTGAAACAACAATAAAAATATGAACATTAGAAATTAATAAACAAACCGTATAAATCAAATCTGTTTCATAACTAGTGGTCGACCATAAATGATTTAAATTTAAAGTTTAAACAGTCAGAGCATTATTTCACAATTTTCTTTCAAAATCAATAGCATGGATACCTACGTCAAATTTGAAATGTTGATAAGTTTTTCCTATTAGGTTTAATAAAGACAAACAATAATTATCTTTTCTCAATTTGATCACAGATAAACAATAAAGTATATGCGTCTGTGTCAATGTCAAATACATGTGTGTGAGAGTATCAAATACATAACATTACAGTATCTTGTGTTTGTAATGTTTTTTTATTGATTAAGTGTATTTTTTTACCAAAACTAAAAAAGAAACATCAGCATTCGTCACTCCTTCTCTATATAAACTCCTAAGTGTGGGAAAATTCGTGCTCCTCCGTCCGCGCAATTCGTAAAAATTGTGTAGGTAGATAAGTAACATGAAGTGGCTGGTAGCCCAGCGGTTCAATCGACGACATTCAATAAGTCGGGTATAAGAAGCCATTATTTGGGGTCCATACTCTATGCTGGGATTGATTTGATCCCATGAACCAATCCACACCTTCACGACTTTTGTCTTCCCTGGAATCCTGACAAACGGCACAAGAATCCATTAATATTTGGATTCTTGTCCCGTTTGCATAAATATTTGGATTATTGTGCCGTTTGCATGAATATTTTGAATTTTTGATGAACCGTTTGCCGTTGCGTGCAATACACGATGCGTCGGATAACCAACCTCGTGGTTGATATTGTTAACCCATGGACCGACATGAAAGGACGTCTTGGCAAAAGTGGTAAAATAACGCCAATAACCTCTAGCCTCTTTATGCCTGAGGCATGGTTTTCCACCATTTTTTAATGAATCTCTGATGCTCACTGAAAAGAACACAAATATACCTACTCTTTGACTCCTTCACAGTAAGCTACTTAAAACATGTGTCTTGAAAGACCTAGGAAGATGGTCGGTACCTGGGATAGACCCACCAAAGCCAGCGTACTAACCGCTGGTCTACCAACCACTTCACAATGACACCTCTGACATACCTAAGTTCGACCTATGTGCTAATTTATTTACGTCTGTTTTAAATAATAAAAACATTTTTATATTATTTGAATTACCTACTTTACAACTTTCGGTGTTGTCAGGCTGAAAAAAAATATTATCTGTATAATTTATTTTTCACGAGCAATCGTATAAAAATAAAAACTTTGCAGTATAGCGTTTTTTGTTTTCATTTTATTGGTCTATCGCACGTCCAAATTCGTTTTCACAGCACTGTGAACACTATTCTAAATTTCAATAAGGTTTATATTGTTGGACGCATAATTTAAAGGCGTTGAATATTTCAAAGCTAATAATTAGAAGTTTTTCAACACGCCTTTGTGAACATTTTTGAAAGGGAAAGTGTTTTTTCACTTGAAATTTATACTCGGGGTTGGAATCCTGTCTCAGATTGGACGGGACTGGTTGACTGGTAGAGGATGCTTCAAGCATTAAGTTCCGCCGGCTATACTGATACCATTGTACGGGCATATTAGACGGAGACCACCAGAACACACGGTTAAAAAGGCAATGGCTGTAAATCTCCCTCGACCTCCATCAAGAGGGAGACCCTATAATACATGGATGTAAGCTGGGATAAGTGCCAAGAAGAAGAAGAGAATAAATCGATGGGTTGGGCCCCAGATTGCTTGTCGAAATGCAGTCTTTTCCGGAAAATTATACACATTTTTGGCAGCTTTTCTAGAGAATCGATGATGTACCTATTTTGGGTTCTACAAGGCGGATTTTAATTTTAAAATAATAATTTTACAAAGTCATTAATTAATTATAATAATAATCGAACATTTAAAATCTCCGATAATTTTAATCTCGTGTTAACAAAACAAAAGAAAACTTGTAGAAATGTTTGCGTTTGTTTCCAAATAAATAGAAAATAACTGGTAACGTTCTGTTATCACGGAAATATTATAAATAAGAATAAACGATATGAAATAATAAATATTATTATAGTTTGTAAGAGAATATTAATTTAATTTTATATCCATTAAATCATGTTCATGTAACAGTAAATCATCAGACCAAACGACCTCATAGTTAGTGACTCACCACCCACCCCTTTCCAAAAACCCATTAACTACTCCCAAATCAAAGAAAAACATTAATATTACTATTAGGTACCTACCATTCTAAACTTTATACGTTTTCTCATTGGTCTGCTCTATTATTGTTTGACGAGTTTCTAACCAATTAGAATTGTCGAAATATCAGTTTAACTTCTAGAATATATTTTTTAAATTTTGTATTTAGAACAAGTTGAAGAACTATCTGCAACTTGTATAGTATATTATATAGTAACAGTTTACCAGCAAGTACGGATATCAGGATTTCAGACATCTTTGAGGGGCATCGATACTGTATTTTTTTGACTGTAATTACATTTATTAGGTACTTCATGAAGTAGGTATTATTGGTTCCTCTCGTTAAAGGTTTGTGAGTTTTCTAACTTTTATCTCAATATTTCATTGATTATTAAATATCTACTTGGTACATACATGAGATTTTTCGACATGTTGAATATGTTGAGAATTCTCATGATTAGGAGTTTCGGAGACTTAAATATTGCCACCTAATGGCGATCGTTGTTAACGTAAAGTGATCACATTAAGCCGGCCTTCTAAATAATAATAGAAGACGGTCGTAAGCCAACCATGATCCAGATTCTCAGCAAATCGCTAATGTGAGTGATTGTTTCGTTTAACTGAAAACTTACTGAGTAGGTATTTGCTAGCCCAAAATCTACACCAGCTAGTTTGAAAACCACCAAATTAAAATCCGTCAACGGTTTTAAAGAAAGAACAAAAAAAAAATTACAAGTAAGTATTTGTAGTTTGAAATTCGAATTCAAATAATTCTATTCGATAACATTTGATTCAGCAGGTTGAAAAACATTACCACTGTTTTATTGCGAGTAGGTACCTACTGTGTAGAGTCATAGATAAGAATTAATAATTAAATCGCGCGCAAGCCAGTGGCTAGATTTCGTAATAGTGAGTTATATCGTTCATAAATAATCGATTTGACGCGGAATTACCATAATGTTAATAGATTTTCATGGAAAAGGGATATTATGGGAGCTGAGATATAAATGAAAAGTGACGTTAATTTTGAATGAATACCTAATAATTAATACAAGATATTAAATGCTAATAATAAATTACTATTTTAAATAATATACCTACCTACTGAGTTTCATGCCTTTGTATTTTGGTTCCAAGTTTTTACAAGCATGTAGTGTTTTCTTTTTTTTTTTCAACAGGTATTAGGGATTTAAGTAGACTATGTTTTTCGGGAAACAGAAAGAAAGAGGTTTAGAACATCGTTTTAAATTAAGCGTTCTGAAAACGATACAATTTTCTTTATCTATATAAAGAAACTTATCACATACACAACCAAACGATTTTTTCAAAATTATGGATGACGTGCAAATGTTCTTAGTTACGTAGGTACCTAGCTCATAAACCAAAAAAAATGTGAAATAAAAAGACGATGAAACGATGATTTCATAATAAAAATAAAATAAAATTGAACACTAATACAATCATACAGTCGTCTTCGTTACACTTCGGGTTAGTTCGGCATGTCCGTTGGCCCAAATAGGAGCTCGTATAGGCTAGTGCCTTTTTATAACATACTAGCTTTCCCGACAGACGTTGTCCTGTGTTCCTAACTATGAATATTGAATTCGAATTTGTATGGTGATGAATTAATTATCATTTCACCAATGTGATTCCGAACGATGCGTCTGTTTTAAACCATATATATTCCATCCGCATTCTGTCAATCGCACCAATTGACAATTTCTGTCAAATTTCAAAATTAGAGTAAAAATTATAAGGTAAAAAGTACTAATAAGGTTGTCTACGTAGTAGAGCTTTCTTTAATTTTCTAATTTTCTATGCATTTTTCTTAATTTTTTTTCTTCTAAAAGGACATTCTCCTGAAAAAAGCCTACACGACAAAAAAAAAGATTTAGCGAAATCGGTCCAGCCGTTTAGGCGTGATGCGATGACATCGGGAAATAGCTCTCCATTTTTATATACATATAAGATATAAAAATGTCACTGTGCCCTTTCATAACATATATACCTAATAATGTGTGTTGAGACCTGCATTGGGTTGTTTTATATAAACGGAATTGAATCTTGATTCAAAGGTCTTGACTCGACACATTATGCCTCTTGTGAACAAGAAGAATGAAGACTGTCCACATTGTCCACCCTATAGAAGCAACAAAACTCAGAAACGCCCAAAAAGCAGGACCTCTGATATACCTAGTGCAAATAGTAGAACAGGAAAACGATTTTGGAGAAAGCACCTTTTTTGAATAGACTCCGAAAGTCCGATGAATTATCATGAAAATCTGTTGTCAGAGCCTAAGACAAGAAGACATTTTTGATGAAACCCAATTGTTACGTCAAAGAAAGAGTTTTGAACTGGAGATAGATAGCTTACCAACACAAACAACTGACAGTCTGATGTCAAGCGCTAATTAAAATTCGAAAATAATATAAAAGTTCAAAATGTCTAAAGCACTACGAAGTCAAGTTTTTTTTTGTATTTTTCTTATGTTATACGCGAAACTTTATTAATTTTTCTTTCATAAGAACCTTCTCACGACAAAAGAAAATATAAGAAAAAAGGTTTGGCAAAATTAGTCCAACCGTACACGCGTGATGCTTTTTTTTACGCATCACGCCATGTCCCGTAAAGGGTAGACAGAGAGAACGGACCTCCACTCTTTTCTATCCAAGCATACTTCTTTCGCTTCTTCCACCGACATAACATTTCGCATACACCCTCTCCTATTTCTCTTACGTCTTGATGATCCATTTTCAGTTAAAATTATCACACTGTAAAATATACTCGGTTCGTCATAATAATCCACTAGAGTTTGGGCGCAGATTTTTTTTTATAATACATAACATGGGATTCTTGTTGATCAATATTTAACCCCCACCTGAAATTATAATATTATGCCTACTCACTAACCTGTACTTTAGTGTTTATGAAAGTAGTGTGTAACCGCGATAAGCCAGGTGAAAATAAATTGATATTTTGAGTTGTTGGACCTCGTATCTGGATCAAGGACACTGATATCACGTGATATGAGGCAAGTTCATACACACACAATAATGTACAACCTACGTAGGTGCTAAAGCGTGTGAGTTAAAGTGTTTGTTTCCTCATTCGTGCACAGAATCTACAATTCCAATTTCATTGATACGAGCCGAAAAGAATTATACCACACGTACAATGTGGGATCGTATTTTTAGTCCTTTTTTTTTAAGCGTGAATATTTTTTAAATAGTTCGTTCATCGGTCCAATTTATTTAGATTCATATTAATAGGTTAAAATATTTTATTTTTATTTTAATTTTAATAAAGGCAATATTCCCCCCTTCAAAAATGCGTACGCGTTTGTGTGAAGATAATCTTCCAACTTTTCAATACAAATGATGCCTTATTACATATTTTTAAATGAAAACTAATTCATTGACTTCATAATAAGTAGGTACCTACCAGAACTTAACAAAAATAATCAGACAAGTTTTAGACGAAGTGAAAAGTCAATCAAACGAAAGAATTGTCAAATCAACCTTTACACCCCACTAAGGTCATAGGGAGGCTAAAAGATCTCTCGATTGCGCCATATGTTGCACATGTCCATATCCCTCAACTCTCCTTTGAAGGAGCGTAACACGGTATGAGACAGTCTTCCTCGTCATCGGGACCCTGATGGGAGTAAGAACAGCGATTTCCTCGGCCAACTGTTATTTGAAATTCTTAACCTATGTCCCAGCCTGATCCCTCTCCATAATGGAAGAACTGATGGGATCACGCTATGTTCGGGCGGATAGCGTTTGTTCGTGATTAGGTGGTATCATCTTATACCCAAAATTCTCTCGAAGGCAACTTTCTTTTCGAAGGCTGAGACTTTTTGTGCCTGGGCTTTGATCGGGTGCCAGGACGTTCACACCATATAATACAGGAGAATGAGCAACACATACGCATCAAACAGTTTGAGAGGGATGTTGTTTTTTTCTGTCTCCGCAAAAAATATCCAATCGATGAAAAAGGCGTGGTAAAAAAGGGTGGAAGAGCTGTTATTAACTGTCAGAGGCAGATAAGCTTTTTCACAAGCTACCCATCAATGATGCTGCAAAAAACAATTAAATGGAAGACGGGCTATTGAAGGAAAATTTGGCTTTAGATAAAAGAAGTGCTATACCGCTATTGCTACCAGGCATTGTATAAATGTAGTAGGTATATTATAGTGATGTGGTTGCTTTGCTTTGCGTGCGAGATGTAGAGTTGGCAGCTCCTGTAAGGCCTTTGACATGGTGTCACACGACGGCCGCACGTGCACACTGCTCTTACTTAATTGATAAGAGATTAGCACCCGAGTGCGCGTGCCGGCTCGTTCTAAGGCTTTACAATAGTCGCAAGCGTTTTGCGGAAATCGGACGTTTTATCAATCGTCTCGCAAGTGGCTGATAAGTAGTGAGTGTTAAAAGAATGAGTATAGAAGTTTCGAACATTGATATTGTAAAACCCTGCTTATTTACAGAAATGTTGTTAACGCCGCTGATATTAATAAAGTTTAATTTATTGGGGGGTAAGAAGGCTAGATTTTTTAGGGAAAACCCGTTTGTCACTATTGACCGAGACACAATATTGTGGCAACAGTGATGCGTGATAGCGTAACATTTCGTCAACGTGGGGTATAAATAGATGTCTCAAGCAGCGTGGATAGTGGGCAACCTGCGAGTCTCGCACATATACACAACCTACACCTACCTACAGTCTACGAACTTTTAATTCTTAGATAGGCAACCATCGGTGCTCGAAACATCTCATGTAAGTAATTTATCTCATAGAATCTCCCTATAAATTGTGACTTGATAATATTATGAGAACGAAATTAAATTCATAAGAATACCTTTATGACGATCAAAATTGACATGGATGACATGAAGGAGGATCGAGGTGGTTGGCTGCAGTACAAAAGCGATAGCTTCCATGTCCACTATTGGGGTTTGTGCCAATCTATGATCTCCAATATTTGGATTAGCCCATTGGCTATAAAGCTCAGACGTGGCATATTGTTTTCTTTATCGTTTTATTTTAGTTGCTTTTCGTGATGTCATAAGCTGAATACTCTAAATTCCCAGTAGGTATGTACTTTAAAAAGGAACATTTATCCATGCAAAAGCTGCGTTTCAAACCAAATATTTTCTCGACTTGCGCTACTTCACATTTAGGGAATTTTCATTATTTAAAAAAAAAAACTCATATGAATACATCTAAAAAATTTTCAAATGATTTATTTTTTATTTTTTCCTATTATTTATAGCCATTATTCATTCTTCAAAGAATTTTTAGATTACTTGTCGATTGGTAAATTGGTTATAGCATTGCACGGGATAATGTATCCTTATTTCTAAAGCACTATACCGTCACACCCCACATGCTACTAAGAAACAAAAAGATATTAAAAAGTGATTGAAAGCCCAGCGGTTACAACCCCGGCTTTCGTACTGTTTCGTGCGGTGGTCGTGGGTTTTATCCCAGGACCCAAGCATAAGTAGCTTACTGTGAAAGAGTCAAAGACTGTATTTGTGTTTGCTTTGAGTGAGCACAACCTCAAAAAAAATATTAATGTTAAAATTATATTAGGATCTAACTCCAAATGTTGCGTACCACTTCACACACGGAATTCGTGTGGAAAAAAGTCACGAAACAGTGCTCCCGTTTTCGTTCATCTCAGAAAGCTGCTGCCTTCTGGGCTAGTTGCTTCCAGTCATGATATCTTGAACTTGAAATCAGTCCACGTCAGCTCAAGGTCATAGCCATATCACAATATCTTATTTTTAGTCTTACTTGAGTTTGTAAGAAGATCAAACATTTGCATACAACCAGGAGCGCATAGACAAACTAACAATCTATTGGATGACTAGCTTTCCCGACAGACGCGGTCCTGCAGTCCTAACTATGAATTTTAAATTGGAATTTGTACACCTAATACATAATAATGGATTAATTTTCTATTTAACCAATTTAATTCCGATCGACACATCTTTTTTTCAACCATGTTTACTGTGCCCTTATTCTCGTAGCGGTCTTAATACGCTCTTATCTTGATTGACAATCATAAAATGGCGGATTGGTATTCACAAAACAAGATATCTAGTAGATATCTTAAAAATTCGTTATGTTTGAAATATCAGTATGAAAATGATCCAGTTTAAGATAGGATTAACATTAGATTCCGATAGTTTTGTGAATACAACAACTGATGCTTGCGATCGTGTCTTAATCTTATCGTTAAGTGATTTTTAAAAGCGATTGATTACGAGAATAGCCCTACAGGTCTTTTAACAATCGCACCGACTTTCAAACAACTGACAGATGTCAAACGCTAATTAAAATCAAAATTAAAAAGTTTAAAAAAATGTCAAAAGCACTAACAGCCAGTTTCAAAAAAAAGCGGCTAAAGGACACTTTAGCTATAGGAACATTTAAAATTTAACGACTCCTTTAAGCTGACGCGTTTCATAAAAAAATATTCCCTCTTACTTTAGCTAAAGTTAGAAATGTCGAAAAAATATTTGAAGGTTGGTAGCAGTTGGTAGTGTTACCATGGAAATCTATGGAATACATAGGTTGTTTACTGATATTTTCGCGGAATTTCTGTTAATCTGCCAATTTCATTTCTCAATAGAGCATCAAAGTGCCGTTTTTGTGTTAATTTATTATTAAGGTTTATGCTATGAGTTTATGCATTAGTAAACGAAATCTGTAAACAATAATGTTCTTCCCGTTTTGCCATGTTTTCCACCCTATTTTTGTCATTTTTATCCACAGTGTCACTGTATACAGATGTTCATCATTTGTGACTGAGAGAGCGCCACGAAATTTTCTATGGACTCCGTTGGCAAAAGATTGAACTACACTAAAGTCGGCTTTAAGTCATAGTAACGGGACTTTAGCATAAAGTGTAATTTTATTGTTATGAAATGCGTTATTTTTTATGAAACCGGCTGTAAGAAGGTTACCTAAGTTAATTTTCTTATGTTTAGTCCAACTTTCTGATTTTTTCATTCATAGTGGAGCCTTCTACTGATAAAGATTTAGCGAAATTCGTCCAGACATTCACGCGTAACGATCCATGAAAAAAACGGGGGTCCATTTTATACAAAGAGACTAGCAGCAAAACCTATCGGACGACAGGCATAGTAAGAGTCATTAATTATTGTTTGAGTATCCTTTAAATAAACATTGCGCAAGATCGAGCACAATGGAGAGCTCTTGTTGCCTCCCTATGCCCCTGAGTGGGGTGTAAAAGGGAGTGTGGTATGTGTTGTTATCCTTTAAATAAGTTATTACCTTAAAGCATCTAAATTTGCTTTATCACGTTGAGAACTGTTTAAAATCTTATGTTTGAAATTAAAATCTAACAAAGATACACGCCAAATATATTTTTTTGGAAAAAATGAATTTGGAAGTGATCACAAATACACTTTTGACATATTTCATATAAACCAAAGGCTTGTGTTGTAAAGGAGAAAGATGATAGGTACCGAGTAACGAACCTTTCGGATTGAAAATCATTGACTGAACCACTAGGCTACCGACCACTTCAAATAAAGTTTTTAGTATAACAAAAAGTAGCTTATACTTAGGTCTACATATAATATTTGAAATTATAAAAATAGTGTTTGCATTGCAAAAATATTAATCAGAAGTATCATAAATTATTAAAAACTGGTCGAAAGCCAGAAATCAGACTCACGTCATTCAATATTTTAGTTACGTATGGCTTAGCCTTAATATATTATCAAAGTCAATCTATTCGACATCATATTCGTCACCTTATGAGACCACACATTGGCATTTGGAATGACTGCGCACGAAACCTGTCTGGCGTATGTCATATTATTATATTATTATTATGGTTAAGATTTACGAACAGTAGGCTAGATCGATCCATAGGTTATTGAAATACAAATTATTCTGCTAATTTCACACTGAAAAATGGTCACAAGAATCTAGACACAATTAGAACGTTGTGCACCAACAGAGCCTATAGGTAGGGGTACGTAAATTTCGTATTTACGAAATAGATGCGATAAATGCGAAATTTGTCAATATATTCTATAAATGCGATGTTTTAATTTTAGTAAATTTCAGTGAAATATCGATAATTATTATATTTTAAAGGTAAACGATCAAGTAACTCGTCAAAACGAACGCTTTATCCTTGTGAAAATAAATGAAACTGAAAAATCAGTTAGTAGAAGTCGTCGATGTAACTAAATTGTATTAATTGAAAGCGTATATTTTATTACATGTTGATATTTTATAAAGGTTTTCTACAATTATTGTTAACTGTTTATTAAATATTTAAAATACTCAAAGGTGTTTTATTACAGATATTTTATGTTTTATGCGAATAAATGCGAAATTTCGCTTTTATATATTTTTTAAATGCGATATTACAATTTTTTATTTTCGAAAATTACGTACCTCTACCTATAGGCAATAAAGATGAGTCATTAACAAAAATGTATATATTCATATTCTGGCGCCAAATACATGACAGCAGACGCAGTATTTAAATTTGGTTGCTGGCTTGTTCTCAATAATTTCCAACTTTTATCTCTATATCGCATTAATTATTAAATATCTCCTTGTTGTATATCTATATTGGATTTTATGACATGTTGAACATGTCGAGAATTCTCATGATTAGGAGTTTCGGAGACTTAAACATTACCACCTAATGGCGAAAGTTGTTAACGCAAAGTGATCACACTAAGCCAGTCTTCGAAATCACAGTAGTAGAAGGTCGTAAGCGCGTAGTGGTTTGTTTCATTTATAAATCGAATATCAATAGGTAATGAATTGTTATACATATTTCTGAAAAATGGTCACAAGAATCTAGGCTAGACATTGTTCATAGTTATGGTCATTCAAAATTCGAACACTTTAAAAATAATCTTCAAAAATAAGACTCATTACATGTGATTTTATAAAATACTGTCAAAAAAGTTTGAAAATGGAATACCATATTTAAGAACAAAATTCCTCAATTGATGACTACTAAGTCATTCCAAATTCGAATACCAACTTTAAAATGTAAATTTTAAATAACAAGACTCCCATATTATTATGACTTTTCAAAATTAAAAACGTTTGATAATGGAATACATTGAGTAGGTACCTAATTATGTATAAGACACCTTGTGTATTGTTTTGAAAATAGAATTTCTTTTTAAGTAGGTACCTACCTGATGGCTACTTTAAGGTATACCTACATGGGTAAATTTGGGATCATTTCGGTCAACTGGTGAGTCCATTGACCATTAACGGAGGCATCTCTATTACAAAATTATTTGATTGCTACTACAACGACCGAGTTCTCTGTTGACAAATTATACGGCCCTCTGTTGTAATGACCTCTAATGACGACGTAATATTACCTCTCATATCACATGTATAGCGGTTCCAGCAATTCCAAAAGGTCAAAAAAAAAAAACATCCGCAAGTAGTATCTAATGTCAGTATCATCCACTTCGAATCTTATATGAGTTAGTAGAAGAATGTCTCCCAAACTTATAAGTAGGTATTATACCAGGAAAAAGAATGAGATAGAAAAAGATGAAAAACTTTAGAAGTGGGCTACATTCAGTAGTGGAGAGGCAGCTAGCAAAGAAGAAGAAGAAGATTTCATTATAGGTAAACACCTGCATACATAAATAATATTCGATTTTCAAAGAGTATAACTTATGAACTAAAGGCACTAAGCGATGTTGAATGGTTTGACAACTGCAGAGGGCACCTAATTTTTCACAGACATATTGAAATTATTAGGATTTGCAGTTTGATCACTTCGTCCCGCACGTCGCTCTTGTTAAAGTGATCGCACTAAATCATTCTTAGAAATGTCAGACGGATGTATAGTTGATCGTTCATTTTAAATATAAAGTTTGTATACAAAATTTGTTAGCTATTTTATATGCTGTTCTTTTCTTTTGAGACGTACCCGAAGATTATAGGTACATTTAAATGACTTAACGGGTTCCGCTCATTTGTTGCACTGTTTCTGTATAATACATAATATTGTGTAAATAAGTTTCTTATTGTATCTTTCTGTTTGCTTGTGTATAATTGTTTATTTAATAAAAGTAATTTAACCATTATGATATAGAAAAATGCGCTGTATTGAGCGCAAGGGAGGAATCTAGTTGCCTTCTTATGTTCTTTCGTAGGCACGTTAAAATGGGAAGTAGTAAACAGTACCTACTTATTAAAAAAAAGATGTGCTGAAATATATAAGTTGATGAAACTGATGAAGGCAGTAAGAGGTGGCTTAAGAAAACCCACAGACGAACCAAATTTCAAACTCAGCTGTACATGGTGCCACCTGCTAGTAAACTAACGAAGCTTTCGCGACCGAGCATCGGTGGCGTAACTTTATACCTTTTCGGTACCTACTCAATCCCTAGGGAAACCTATACCAAAACTATGCCAACCTATCTGGACATTCGGCGTGGTACGATGCCATTTTAGTCAGACAATCATTGTCAAAAATGAGATATCTAGAGTGGAGGCCTTTGCTCAGCATTGTATGAAATAAAATGAAATTCAAAATTCAAATATTCAAACTATACATAGAAATAAAAAATGATTTGTGGTACCTTGATAGTGTCGGCAAATAAATAATTTCACTGCTACAAAGAATTATTGATAGAAAATAAAAGAACATGAACATTATACCAGAGGGCGCTGTGATTTAAAAACAAATGAAGTAAGAATTGTAGAGCGCGTTTTAATTCATAATATTATATTATTTCGTATGGTTTTTTATTTTTTGTTTTATGAAACCGTGGTGATGTATGTATTCGGGTTTCCGCGGCGGGGCGCCGCAGCCAACCGTGGATGTTAAATCATTAAAAAAAATATCATTTTAATTTCTAAAAACAATACAAAATTATCAAGAGAAATTAACATGTTTTTAACAGTAGCAATTAAAAAAATCACAGGGTCATCCTTTTGTTTCGTCTTTTTAGGAAGCTTACTGAATCTCTCCATCCCTTTGAAGATGTTTTCTTTCCATGTTTTATCAAGAGCGATAGGTTAAATTCTGACATTGATCTTTCTATTCAGATGTTTTTTAGTTTCGTCTTTAAAAATTACGCGATTTGCGAAATTTTTGAAAAATAATGTTGTATATTTTGTGTGCGTGCTTATTCTTTATTTGCGATTTTCTAATGCAAGTTAAAAACTTCATACCTATATGGTTGATGGGTGCATGGTTTCTTTTTGTTTTCTTTTTACATTAAGTAGTACCTATTGCCTCAGCACAGACTCTCGTCTAGTGAGGTAATAAACCGTTTATACAAATTATATATATATACACAAATTGTAAAATGCTTATGTTTTTTGTATTTTTTGGGAATAAAATAAATAAAATATAATATTTGTTTTCCTTAGTATCCCACATATATTCACAATTCTGATAGTTTCATAGATAGATAAATGCAACCAAACTCAAAAATATTTTGTTTATTACTGAAATCGATTCGATATTTATTTTTTCAAAGTAAATGTGCCAAAAAATACGAAATAAATAATTTTTGATGAAAACAATATCCTCGACTTAATGAAATAATAACAAAATATTTATTTATACCTAGTACATTATCAAGCAAAATCACACAAAATGTTAGATCGCCTAAAGTAAAGAACCAATTTTTGTCTAATATTCATGTTACTTTCACATCAGTAATTCCAGTAGAATTTATGTAAATAATGTTTACCAACATAATCTCGGAATGAACTGTCGCTGTCAAATCTGACAGTCCGGGTATATACCATAGATAGCAGTGAAATAATAGTGCTTTTAAATTTAAGCCTCGCCTAGAAAACCACCATAGATATACTAGTAATATATGTAGACTACCAGTCATTTTGATTATTGTTATTTTAATATGGACCATAGATTACGCCGATATGTTGACTTGTTTATGTCCATGTGTTGATATTAAACCTGATTTCATTCATTAATATAATATACTAGCTGCCCCGCAATTACACCCACCTATAACTTTTCACCCATTCGAAAATATTCTTCCCATTGCATAATGTATAATATATTATTATAAATTCATATAAATTGTCCTTGCTTCTTGTAGCCTTTATGGTAAATATTCGATTCGAACAATTGGATTATTTATATACCTAAGTAGTTAATTAAAAAAATATTTTTTAATAGATAGGGTTTACGCTTAAAATAATAATTGAATCCCCTTTGAAAATGTATCAGAAACTTATACTATACAGTTCGCTCTTCTCCGTCTTGATTCGTCAAAAGCCTCTGATTCACAAAAAAAAAATCCAAATTAAACTTGCACGGTTTATATGATTTTATAAATAGCAAAACAATGTACCTATACAATTCCTTAACGAATTCAACAAACTATTTTGAAGATTACACAGAGTTAATAATTATTATCGTGTTCGATTTTTAAATGTTTCGAACAAATAGACGTCTTCTACTGGTGTTTTTAATGCTGGCTTAGTGTGATCACTTTTAGGTTTTCAAATGTCACAAAGATTCTTAAACGATTTATGAATGTTGTATTCAAATAAGACTATAGAAGTTCCAGCGTTAGAATGTTGAAACACACGAAATTGCAGTTTTATATATTAGTTTAGCTTAAACAGTATAGTGCCTACTACAGAGCTGTGATTAAATAACAAACACCATAGACAACTCCTGTAGTTTAGAATAACCCATTATTTCTTGTTTGTTTCTCTGACTTGGGTTTCTGGAGTTTGACAGACGGAAGCAAAGAGTTATGGCGGACAAGGTTCTGCTCTCCCCAGGAGAGTGGCTGTTTTATTTTGAGGTAGGTAGGTACGTACCCATTTTAGGTTTTGTTTATATGTACAACAAAATACATAGGTAGCAGCTTCATATTTGAATTTTAAAAGATGTCTTGAACTAAATTTAGATTTTGTAAATACCTATTGATAGAAATTATTTTAATGACAGTCAAAATTTCTACAAAAATGAGGATAAATTAATATACTCGGGTATGTGAAGGTATGGGGGATAAATGTAGTGAGAACAATACGTCTATTTTTTAATAATACGTGATTTATTAACCGTCCATTTTGATACAATAATTATTCTACTTAGGATTTTCACACGACAATAACATGTTCCCAAATATTTAGGATATTTTTTTCGAAAAAAATCTAAATATGTATGTATGTACCTACCTAGGATTTTTATACGAAAAACATACCTAACATTCTTCTTTCTTTTCGTGAAATTGTTAAGAACCTGAGTGGGTCCTTGGATTTTTTGATTGAATACGAACGTGATACAACAATGCGTTAGTGAAGGCTTTTCAAAGCAAAAAAAGTACGTTCTGGCACATTGGGTATTTTACCAAAAAAAATTACGTGATTTGAACATGTAAATAATAATAATAATATGTACCTAAGTATATTATCAGCTCTCAAAAAAGCAAGTTCAGCAATAGGTACCTATGTAAAAAGTATAGAGACCCTATGAGAAATAATAAAAAAAGTATTAATGTAAGTATGTTCGATGTTGCCTAGGTAATGTTTTATTTTGAACCAATGTTTTTATTACCATAATAATAATTATTAAAACCTCATAAAAATCCATACGTTCAGTCTTCAAATATATATAATGTTTTAAGACATGTCGAACATTTTCATTTTCGGTTTTCAAATACAACCAAGTGAACCAAGTAGGTATTGGTCCATTATCCAAAAAGTAGGGAATGAAAACAGACGATAAAAATATTTTCCGAAATCCGAGCATTGTTAGTGTAATATTTACGTGTTGGCTTCAAAAAAAATTAAAAATTGTGTTCTTTCAAAATATTATTAATTTAAAAGCGGGATTGACAAGTAGATGTCGGTTTTGTTCAAGAATTTCCATTAACGCTGTTTGTTGAATTTGAAAAGGAAAATGCTAGCTAAAGGAACTTAACCACCAAACAATCTACAATACAGTCATACCTTGATATACGAATATCTCAAAATCTTTCCATAAAATTGCTCTTATGTCAAAGCAACATTCCCGATTGAAATTTCATAAGCTCTTTCCATTTCCTGTCCATCAGCATTTGCACCATGCACTTTAAAATGAACTATTGTTATTGAGTGAATAATGCATCGAAAATCAGCCAATTTCAGCTTATGGAAGAGAAACTCTACTTATTTCCCTGAACCTCTCATTCGCGACCAATCCATTCGTCCAAATAGAGCAAAGTCCCTCCAAAAAATGAACGTGAGTGGGCAAAACCAAATGAATGATTTGAGGTGGTTGGAAGACCGTCGACGTACTTACTTATAGCGTGTTAAAAGACGTGGGGTCGTATCCCGGTGCTGACCATTTCCACTTTCACAACACAAACATTGCTTTATGTGAAAGATGTCGGAAGTGTATTTGTGTTCACGTTGAGTGAGCTCAGATTCATTTATATAACATCCAGCTCATTGGATTCGTACAAACTCGCGATATTCCACACACGAACTTTCCCGAGGGTCCAGTCGGGTTCGTACGGAATTCCTAGAAATCAACCCCTTATATAGTATGGAACAACCACAAGCTTCATTGATAAATGCGAGGTTGCCAAACTATTTTGTAGTATAGCTATGACAAGGAATAAGATTGATTATTAGTAGCGCGTGGAATAAGCGACTTATACCGGAATAGCCCGTCCCCGTCATAGCGGTATTATAACGCAGTTTCTATTAGTACTACTGTATATCTTTCGCCATTAGTTACTCCATTTTTATCACTGCATGCTTCTTTACACTGTTCTTTGCGTCTTTTTCAACGATTTCTTCACATTCATTAGATCGAACGGTCGTATCATAGAAAATCGTAAGTCGTCAAGTCATTCGTATGTCGAGGTTTAACTGTACAGCCCTAGTAATACATGTACGGTGTATGAATATTAAAAGTTATAAAAAATCGGGCGAATGTCGCAGCACGCGAGCCATATAAAGAGAGAGAGAAGTTAAACGAACTATTTGGCCCCCTCTGATAATTTCGAAGCCCACCTTATCGGGGCAATTTATTATTTCACACTTTTCGAAATTAATAGCAACACGCACATGAGTGGTGTCGAGTGCTTGCTTCGAGTTTCCTTAAATTAAAATATTCGCCCAAAGATTATTGAAATTAAGAAGAGAATATAGCCATGACCATTTTTTTATTAGCTCCTACTGGGGACAAATAAGCTCCTACTGTTAAAGAAAATATGGAACGAATTTCGATACAACAACGCCATCTGTGAAAAATTCTAAACAAAAACGATTTTTATTTACCTGACAACTATTGTCATTATCTATATATTTTGGTTAGTGTCGAGACGAAATGTAAACTGTTTGATGCGTGTGTGTTGCCCATTCTCCTGTATGGGTGTGAGTCCTGGCACCTGATTTTGGCCCAGGCACAAAAAGTATCTGCATTTGAAACGAAGTGCCTCAGGAGAATTTTGGGTATAAGATGGTACCACCGCATCACGAACGACGCTATACGCCGGCGCACCCAGCGTGAGCCCGTCACCTCTACTATTATGAGGAGATGGACTTGGCTGGGACATGTGTTAAGGATGCCGAATGACAGTTGGCCGAGGAGAGCGCTGTTCTTCCTTCCGACATGGTGTGGGATGAGATCATAAACGTTGCGCAAGATCGAGCGCAATGGAGAGCTCTTGTTGCCTCCCTATGCCCCTAAGTGGGGTCTAAAGGAAGTTTGGATTTGATTGGATATTTTGGCACGCAGATTTTTTAAGATTTTTTTCAAGATTTCTTCTAATTTGTTAACATTAAAGCGCATATTTTTTTTAAATTAAAACGCGAAATGTAAAAAAATCTAATTTAGAAATCAAATTGACACAAATTGTCAGTTGTTTAACAGTTGGCGCGGTTGACAGAGTTCGGATAGAAAATATGTGGCTTAAAACAGATGCATTGGTCGGAATCACATTGGTTACAAGTCATTTTCATCATTCTTTAAAATTCTTATTCAAGATTCATTGTCAGACCACGGGAAACGTCTGTCGGGAAAGCTAGTCTTCTATTAAATGTGCTAAAAACCTGATTATTTAGGTATCTAAAAACTCGTCAAACATATCAGCGATAAATTTGAATGGTCATTGGTCAGACTCGACTCCTAACTGACCATCAGGATTTATTGGGTTTGGTCGGCGGTCTTTATAAGGAAGCTCCCGACTGCTTTTTTGAACCTCAAAGCTCATAACTCAATGACCTCCTCCGTCAACATGCATGACTGAGGTATTGGGTCTAATAAAAATAAAATTCAAATAAAACTAAACAAGAATTGTGTAGGTGCTCTAAAAAATTAAAACTTAAATGTTGTTGTATTAATAATATGAATGCTTATACCCAATGAAAAAACTTGTTACACATCTAAATAGTTTCTCTTCTTTGTACTCTATACTCTATATTTCTAGAGAGAATATCCAAAAAATTATACCAACGAATTTGAAACTATTATTTGGGCAAATAAAGATGAACCACGCCCGCTTATTACAAACGCATCATTGATATTTTAAAACAGTTTTTTTCGTGGTGGTCCTTAATCTATTTTTTTGGAAAGAATTACACATCAAATGAAATAAATCACAACTCCCTTTGAATTCCGCTCAGGAGCATAGGGAGGCAACAAGAGCTCTCCACTGCGCCCGATCTTGCTCAATTACACATACGAGTTTGAAGCATTTTGAGCAACTAAAGATGGATCACACCCGCTTATCACACACCCATATTATTTGACATCTGAGTGTCAAATGTTTTTATTGGACGACAGTGCAAAGACGGGCCTTAAATTGGCAACAAATTTACAGATTCATAATAATATAAGTATTTTTTTTGGTCATTCTCACCGGAAATCGAGAACAGTCGTCAGATTTCCATGACATGACGTCCTCTATTCAATTCTCTTAAAATTTTCGATTCGAGAGTGCATAATATATCGCTGGTTATCCCAAGTTTTTACCAAATACAACACCCTCAGTATATATAAAGGGCTGTAAAAAATATTTGACTAACCTTGCGTATTAGAAACTATACATACCTACCTTTTCAAGATGAATGTAGGAAAATATTTTAGTTTAAGTAGTTATATAATATATATCACATGAAAAACAGGGGAAAAACTTTAACAACTTGAGGAAACTTTGGAAATCCATGCACCAACTTTTCCACCAAGACTAAGTATCGCTCCTTTAATGTGTGCCTGTGCATTCTGCCAGAGTTGTTGTATGGTTGTGAATCCTGTCATCTGATAAAGATTCACAACCATACAACAGAAGAAGATCCGTTGAGAATAGATTTCTGCGAGAGATTTTGGGGATTAGGTGATACCACCATGTCTCAAACGAGACCGTACGCGCCAGAACACCACAACAGCCACTCACCTCAGTAATTCAGAATCACAGACTCAGCTGGATCAGCCAGAGAGACTTGAATTCGCAAGGCAGGCTAAAATTAACAATCAAGCGGGCATTCACTGCGGTTTTCTACGAGATGCTGGACTAAGCTGTGCAACTGGCGCAAGATAGAGAGGCTAGGAGGAACTTCGTAGCATCCATAATATGGTCACACTGGGAGCAAACATGGATTAAGTTTGTGAGTAAATCAAATAGTTGGTTGGTAGGTAAATTTAAAAAAATAAATACTTATCAGATTAACAGGTTTGTAGGTAGGTAGGTACCATAAATAAAACAGTAGTCATCCAATTCACGATAGGTATATCTTTCACAGCTGGATGCGTTCAGAATGGTAAGTCAGACCTACACTCTTGCCAAGTTCCTATCCAAAATTATCATGCAATAGGTATTTATTTATATATTTTTTTAAGTTATTCGTAATACCTAATTATACATAACTAACTGCTAAATTTATGTTTGTTTTTATCAATAAAATTTTATTTTATAGAAAGGATTTTAAGGGTGTGTACTGTGTATCTATCTATACACGTTTTAAGCGAAAACTTTACCCCTTTTACGAAAAACGCGCGGACTGAGGAGTATGAAATTTAGCTCACTTATAGTTTACATTATTATCATAATATAGAGAAAGATTGGCGATTGCTCATATTATATTTTTTTTATAATGCATAAAAAATACATTAAATCAATAAAAAAAACATTACAAACACTACTGTTATGTTGTATTGACAATCATACATACTTCGATGTATTTGACATTGACACAGACACATATATTCTTTTTATTTATCTGTGGTAAAATTGAGAATATATAGATAAATATTGTTTGTCTTTTTTTAAAATCATAGAAAAAAATTTCGTACGTATCAACATTTCAATTTGACGTATTCTTGTCATTGTTTTTTTTTTTTAAGAATATTGTAAAATAGCGCTCGCTATAAATCTCAATATAAAAAGAATAATCTGCAAACTTTTAATTGAACTTAATTATGGTCGAATTTCGACCACTGGGCGACCACAATTAATAATTAATTGTTGTGCCTTTTAAAAACAATTCAATAACTCGTTCAAAACAGCATTAATGTCTTTTTAATTCTCAATTCTTTTAATTCTATGTAAAGATGACAAAATCGTTCGAAAATTGAAAAAAAAAATCGAAATGAGAGTGTTCGAAATTCAAAATTTTTATAAATTCATGCAAGTATCTTTTTTTATTTTATAATATAAAATCATAACGTAGATATGTTAGAAAGAAAGTAAGTACCTAAGTAGGTAGGTACAGTGAGTACCCGAATATCCGTCCCGTCACCGGTGCGGGCAATAAATAAAGCCACGCGGCACCCAATGGAGCCGACTTCTCTGCCCGTGATTAATCGCACTCCCTAAACCTATATATATATATATATATATATATATATATATAATCACTATACTTTATTCTTCATATTACGACAATCGATAAATAACGCCGCGTATTGCTGCTCACTACACACTGCTCCACACTCGACATATATCTGCGCCTGGTATGCAAACCATAATGCTTTCATCGACGTACAATGGCTGCCGAAAAATATCAAATATATTACGCTCGATCTTTTTTTGTTATTATTTCTTTGAAATAACTGCGCACGGACAGGGCTGTATTTTATTCGAAATTCGAACGTTATTAGATACTTTCCTAATTTATTTTTGAATTTGTTCGAATATGTTCTTTTTTTAATTTTTTTTTTTTTTGAATGTTCATTAGATTAATTCATTCATTAGATTATTTGAAATTTAAACTATTTATAGGTTCCGATTCCCTTCTATTTTAATATATTCTATTTTTAAAATTTGTTATTTATCGGCTTATTTCTTTGCGATATACCTACCTATATTCAATTTAAATCAATTTTATTTGTTTTATTTTAAAATATTTAATTTGAAATAAAAGAAAATGGGTAAGCAATTCAAAATAAATAAATATTGATAAAACTTACTGTTGTCAATACACTAATATATTCCACAATGTACTTGTCCAGTAAGTATTTATGAAGTAGGAATGTGTAGGTAATTAGGTATAAGATTTTGTAGATATTTTTAATTTAAGTTTTCGTATTTGTTGCTGTTTTTTTTTTGTTGAGTTGTTTATTATTAATGTATGCTTATTTTTGTATTTAAATGGCTTGTCACCCTTAAATTTAAAATGTTACAGATATTGAAAAATTAATTATTTTATGTGATCGCATTTAATCCAAATTCCCCTCTGCGAATAATATCGATGACTGCACCTCAAATAATTAATATCAACACAAAATAATATGTTTCACATTGGCCATATATTAAGAACATTATACAAACACACGAGTTAACGTGTAGGTATGGTATAGAGATATTCTGATGTTATTTAAGATCTTACAGTCGGAATAAGTTATCCAGCGGAGACCCGTCCGGACATGGTCATACTGATGTGTCATACATACCAGACTTTGACTTTTATATATGTAGATAATGAAGTAGCCAGGTACCATATTAGCATACAAGAGGCAATTTGTTAAAGGTTCAAATTAAATGATAAACTGTCAGCAAATCAAACTTTACTTTATGAACACACATTCACTTACGTCAGATAAATTCACTTTTCAAAAAAATTCGATAGATGTCGAAAATTATTAGGTTTCATAGAATATTTTTTAGACCTTAATAAAAGATTGTTGTAGATTAGATCAGAGGTCCTAAACATTTTTCTTGTAGATCCCTTATCATATTTTCCCTCAACGACGGGCATCAGATGAAAATAGGTGAAGAATGATAGACATATCCCTGGAAGATGGCATTTTTTTATGGAGTTTACTCACCTGCAAGAACATGTCTCCATCCAGCATGGTGTGGTCGTACGCAGCCATCTCTCGACTCCTGAAACTTGGCTCGTTGTGGTGCCCATGGAGACCATCTTCTTTGTCTTTGTGCATGACAACTAAAACAAAAAAAAAAAGAATAATAAAAATAGGGTTTGAAATTATTACACTATTCTTGTTGCCTATGTTGTAAATCCCTAATAGTGCTAAAACTGAAAAAAAAACACATTCTTTAAATAGTGTTGATTGTAAAGTCATTAATCAGAACCCCTATTCTGTAGCAAGTGTAGGGTATAGTCACTTGAAAAAAAGTGACTATTAGGCGATACATTTTGTATGAAAAACGTCTAAATGCGATTCTCGCACTCGATACGTATAGTCTTTTTTCATACAAAATGTATCGCCTAATAGTCACTTGAAAAAAGTGACTATTAGGCTACACTTGCTACAGAATAGGGGTTCAGTTCTGGCAATCACTTTAGACAGGATAGATCTAATACAGTTTAGCAGATCAAGATTTCTAAAAGGTGGAAATCGCTGAAAATAGAAGGTTCTGTCTGTACTATTAAAACTCCGAGAAGAACCAAACTACAATGAACTGAATTGAGTCAAATTGAGAATAGATTAATATTGTTCGTCTTGAATAATAACAGAAAAAACTTTGTACATATCAATCAGCATTTCAAATTTGACGTATCATGTCATTGTTTTTTTAAAGAAAATTATGAAATTGACGTTAACAGTCATTGACAACGGAAACTTAATAATGTTCAAATTTATAATTTAAATAAGGTATGATCGAATTTCGAGCACTGGTCGACCACTAGTTAAGATTTCAAACATGAAATTGACGTAATGCAATAAATTATTTGTTTATTAACACGTGGCCATTACTTAATAAAAAGCTTAAATTTTAAGCAAAGATAATTCGTAATAATTTAAGCACACAAAACATTGTTTGTTTAATATTTATTGACCTCACTATTCAAACAAATTTAGTTCCCTAAAAACACATTAAAGTTTACTATTGAAAATCAAAATAGGACTAAAATGATTGTCAGAGGGGTCGATATTATATGGATACAGCTTAACCCCAGACAATAAATTGATGTGCCCACAACACAATATTGGGCACACAGGTAACAATGTAACACAACGAATGGATGATAATAATAATTGTTAAATAATGTGGAATCAATGAACATTGGATAAACATCGCGCGGGTGAGCCCGTAACAATGTTTGAATAAGGTAAAATTATTTGATAATGCAAGTAGATTCTATATTGTTGTACTAAGTGATATGTCAAAAAAAAAGAGACGAAAAATGTCGAGTCATCCAGAGTTTAAAAGCAATAAAGAGGGCGCCAGAACTTAATGTATTATACAATTAATAGTAATAATCGTTGGGAGTGAGCGTCGTACTTATTTCTGGAAACTATTAGCGCTTCAAAGTATAACATTTTGAAACGTAGTCACGTTAAGTACTCTCCATAAGTAATTAATAAAAATGTCATCTTCAAGGTCGATAATTTTTATAAATTTACATTCATTTTTGTGTTTTATAAACAATGCTGAAGAGCAGGAGCATTTTCGGATTTGCCGTATAAGAATTTAAAAAGGAAAAGTAAGTGTACCTACCTGTGATTTGTTTTTTCATAATATTACAAACAAGGGTAGGTATATCAACGCTATACCAACCATACCTTAATGAAATACAATATCAATGATTTTTACATATTGATAAATAAGTTAATGAATATAAGCTTTTTTATACAAAGTTGTCAGTATAGCCGGCGGAACCACCTGAGGCATTTTTTCCTAGTCAACCGGTTCCATTCAATCTGAGACAGACCAACCCCGGGTAGAAATGTCAAGTGGACAAAACATACTCTACCCTGTCCAGGAATCGAACTCGGAAAGATAAGAAATTAGCGCCTATACCATGCGCTAGCACTAGACTACCGAGATCGGTTAAATAAATTCTCTAGTTCACCTAGTTTCTGAATTGTATGCATATAAAATATGAAGAATTTATATGTAGAAAATTTGTGACAATGCTACTTTCACTAAGTACCAATTATGTTTAGATATTGCCATCAAAGAAAATAATATAATATAATAAATAGGGAAAAAAATGACGCTGAATCATATAAAGACCGACATACACGTCGGTCGCTTACATAGCCGTCTTTGACCCGTGGATAATCAATTAATTTCTAAACTACTTCCCTCTACCTAATACAGTAATAATACTATTGTGTCATGTAAAGTAACCAGGTATAGGCTCCCAGCAGTAGGTAGGTACTTGCAACAACTGTATTTACCAGTAGGGGTTGGGGTGAGATAGCGCCATATGCGGTAGTTTGTACGGACTTGTGCGGTTTTGAATATTTGTCTTCGGTCATTGGCCGAATAATCAAATTTAAAAGTTATGGAATCTGAATTGTTTTATTAGTTAAAGATGGGCGAAATAAATCTTCTTCGTCTTCATCAGCCTGTTTCCGTCCATTGCTGAACAACCCCTCTTTCCCTCCAACCATTTCTATTCTCCCTCATCTGATGTCGTCAGTCCATCTTGCCAGGATGGCAGCCCTCCCCATCACATCGAAAACCCTGGTCTCCTCTCGTATCCATATTTTTGTTCTCTTAAAGAAAAACCCAACCTCTTCCTCTCCACCACAATTCGCGTTACTGCCAGTTTGTTTGGTCAGTACAACTGTTTCCATACCATATAATATGTGAACTGGGAGGACACAAGTATCAATACGTTTATTTTTGTGTGGATGTGAGTATTTCGGAGGAATCGCCGCCCAGGCAAGACCAAGTCTTCTTTATATCTTTGCCCTTTGATATTCCCCACCTAACTATATCTTGTAGCCTAGGTACACATATAGCTTTTGAATTTTACTATAAGCTTGTCATCCACTTAGATGCGGTGTTGTCAACCTGGGTTGCTCGTACATTTGTTCTTGGCCTCATTATTTTAAGCCAATTTTTTGTGCAGCTTTATCCATCTCGTTGAGCATGTCGTTAAATCCTCTTTCATCGTTGGCAAATGGGTATTACGATATCGTCAGCAAACCTCGAATTGCTGATCTAAAAAAAAGATGTTAAGTGAATCCAGAACCTTTCGTTCAAATGTCAGAGTTTCACAAAATAAAGCTACTGAGTAATGAAGTTTTTTGTAGTGTAATAAGGGTTAAACGGTATAGTGCAGACTTTATTCAGGCAAGTAGAAGGTTACAGTCCTCTGCTTACTTCAACACTGATGGCTCTCATTTACCTGCAGGGGAAAGTTCTGCCATATTCATGTCCCGAGACATTTGCGCAGTTATATGAGATGATAAAAACTTCGAACCTTCGTTGATTTGCTACACATTTGTCGTTACCCCTATTTTTCGAGCTTGGCAAGGCTTCTAGCAGTATTTCAACATCTTGATCCCTGTACTCCCTGCCCCAGCTCCATATAACTATCGGCTCGCAATCCGACTGGTAACAAATTTGAAACTATTTGATAGATTAGTTGCTGCTGTTCTAAGAGAGCTTTAAATTTTCGAAACTGAGGAAAGGACTCTGAACTGAAGAACTGACGGAAGAAATTGTGAGTAAGTAGGTACTATCATCAACTATATTTTAGAAGGTGACTGTTTACTATCTAACTCTGGAAACCGCAGAACTTGAAAATTCTTAGGAATCCCTGGTGCTTAAGTCCTTGGAAGATGATGAAGAAACTTATTAACCCTAGCTACGAAAAATGATGTGCAGATTTTAGGTTTGTTACCAGAATTTTCTCATTTTTAAAATTCAGTTTTAATTTCTTATAGTTAGTTAAATGTTTATCTTATAACGAAAAAGAATCGTTTTGAATAGATAGGAACATAAAAGGTGGAATAAACAAAAGTTTTATTGCATTAAATTATTGAAAACTTCGTCAGTTAGGTACTTGCTTCTCTGGTTTCTAACAAAATACGCGACATACAATGGGAATGACAGTCATTACAAGAAGTAACACGTAAAGCGACTAAAGTGAAGTGAAGAAATTCCAGTTGTAATGCTTTCAAAATAAATTAATCTTCTTAAATTTTGTCCTGGAAATAATATTATGTTATGACATTGGCAATTTCGCAAATAATTGTTTCGGTCATATTATTTTTTCTACGTTTTCGGTCAACACTTCGGTCGCGTGTGCGACTTTACGTCCCGTCCGGTATTGCTCAATGATTGAGCAAACATGAAACAGGCAGTAGGTACATAGCTCTACTTTGGTGAACATTTGATCGATAAAGAATGATTTATTAGTTTTATTAATTGTTAATGCTTGTAATTTTTAATACCCTTTTTTACATTATGACATTTAAAAAATATTTCGCCAGAAGAAAATCGCACTTAATTAGGCTGTTAGTTATAGCGATTATTAATACCTATGTTAGTAGGTACATATACATATTTTTCGTACAACCTTTCCCGCCATTTTCGAGCAGGTAAAGAAATTTGTATCACCACAAAAATAGGTATATATAGCTAAGAAACAAAAGAAACTAAAAACGTACCCACACAATAGGTTAAGGTTTTATGTAAAACGAATGTACAGAATAGACTTATGAAAGGCATACGATGGTATATCGCATTATTGGTTGGTTTACATATAAATTGGCTTTCACCAGAATCACTGTAAAACCTTTGACACTTTTTGAAAGTTATCCACACAACAGACAACAATTCACATCGACGAGGTTCTCAGCGACTCGTCTGTAGAAGAATTTGGCCTACCACAGGGAACTGTTCTGAGACCTTATAAACTTGTTTTGTAAGAGGATCTAAGTTTATTATAGCCAAGCTTAGTTTGTTTATTTAAGGTCTTTTTTGGTCTATCCTAATCCATAGGCCATATAATATGGTGTTAAAAACTTACTTACACAGTGAGCTATATCAGACAAACTAAGTCAGCAAATAGTCTACTGGTGTGGCCAAAATAAAAGTAGATAATCACAATCATGAAAGCATAAGGGTGATCAATATCAATGTTAAGCTCGATGATAGAAAGTTTAAATGGTCACATAGAACGGAGACCGCAAGAAAGCACAGTAAACTATGCGATCATGATATCCGTTGGAAGGATCTGGAAATCCTTAAAGGTTGAAAGGCGTAACCAGCTGATGGAAAGTTTCTAAATGGAGAAATTGATTCCGCAGAGAGAATTTTACAACCTGAAGACGAAGCAGCTGACTCCAACAGTCTACTTGGTTAATTGGTTTAGTTATATTGGGAGCAAGTCAGGAAGAGAAACCTTTTAGGGGCAAACAATTGAAAATTCTTTAAAACCACGACAAGTACAAGAGCAAACCTATTATATAGGTACGGTAAACAAAAATACACCCACTATACAAATACCAGAATGTTGATATGGGCAACTGGCCTCACCAATGTCAGAGGTTTTCAAGCATGGTGCCGCGAAATGTCAGGTGTGCTGATTCGACAATATTTTATTAGGAGTTAATAACTTTTAAATATACCTATTTCTGGATAACACATTATATTATATATCTCACAAAATATTACCAGAAATTTCAAATTCATATCGGCGAAAAATGGATTATCGGGTGATGATTCCATCGAAAACACAAATAAAAAGTTTTTCATACTATGCGAAGTTTGTTTTGTAAAAGATTAATTTTGATAAATCATATTATTTGGCCGCCCTTGAGGTGGCCATCGTGTCACAAAACGGCGCATTAGAAAAATCATCCTTGTATTATTATTATTATTATTATAATTTTGGGCTTTACAGTGAATCATATGAATACGAAATTCAAGAAAATAGACATAGTAAATCGCTTAGATCTCTAATAAGCATGATTTTAAAATCTAGTGAATAGTAAAATCTCTATGAATTACACATAAAGGTAAATTTACCCATAATATTTAATACGATTTCATGTTTTTTATACGTAGGTAAACTAGATAAAAATAGAATTTTTGTATAAACATTATCAGGATTTTCTATCAAATGAACTTTTTATAAATTTTAGTTAGACGAGGATGCCACGTTTTGACTTTTCAGCCAAAGAGGCACTCAATGAAAAAAGTTTGAAAAACACTGACCTATCCACTTATGTTACCACGTTGACAAGAAAATTATAACCAATTCCTGGAGAATTGATGTATGGCTTTTCGAGTATAGGTTAGCTCTTACATAGAAAACAAAATTAACCCTGTATTTCAACATTTTCAACCCCAGAAAGTATTTTTATTAGTGCTTATATACCCACTGACATAATTTATATAATATTTTCGCTTTTTTAATATACTTTCATTATTTATTTATTTACTTAACGTTTCTCACACGTGAAAAAATATTCATAAATCAATTTTGATTATGTTTCGTAATTTTGTACTTTCGTTTTCACTATGATATATGGTTTTTAAAAACGGGTTATTTTATATTTTTTTAGGTATTTAAATGAGCCTACAATTATGTATTTTAATTTATTTCATTAGGTAAAAAAAAAAATAAATACAAATGAGTTTTTTTAGCTTTTGATAAGCCATAGCAATACTTTTTTTCGTTTCATTAAGGCGTAATTAAAAAATGAATATTTTGAAGAAAATAACTTTTATAATTATTATTAATGTTTTTTTAATGTATTTTTTTTTAATAAGTGCATATCCCATAATTATTTCAGTTCGCCTTTTTACCCCAGGTACCTATCCTAATTTGGAATAATATGTTATATTATATTCTAGGCAATATACCACGGACAAGGGGAGATAATAGTACCTATACGTATATAGTTTAGTTGTAGGGAGTATATTGTACTCAGGGGTAATAATGACAGGTGAGGTGATCACCCGGTGGTTCAATTAACCCCGATCTCCCCTCAACTAATAAAAGTTCATGCATCGTGTAAATTGGCAACATTTGGTGCGGGGATAAACCGACTTTGTTTGTATAAATAACTATTTATAAACCAGCAATAGAAAATTCTCGGTAGATTCTTTGTCAACAGTACCCAGTAGCACACTAGACTGGAAGAGGTGATCAAGAGGTTATGAAGCTTTAAGCAACTTTATTTCAACATTATTACAACTTTATTACAACCTCTCGATTCTATCAGAGTATGCAGGTACGTTTAACGTAATCTATTGTTAGTAGGTACCTGTTTTAAAAGCAGTAGTATATTATCCTTTGCCAATAGTACCTTAACAGCACATTAGACTGGAAAATGCTATCTATAGCCTTTAAAAAAAGCTAACCTAGGGTAGTAACCTAGGGTAGAACTTATAGTATATTATAACAGCCTTTTCGTGTAAAACATAGGTATCTTTGCATAAAAATTCATAATTTTACGATTAAAATGAATTTATCCTAGGAATTATCATAGAAACTTTAAAATGATATCGACTATTGGAGCTTTTTATTATCTGCATAAGAACTGCATATTCAATATTAATCGGTACTTTAAGGGGGACCCACTGAAGTTACGGACCTCAAATTTTACGTGCTTGTGTAGGAACATAAGATCACCAACCCGTATACCAAATTTTATGAAAATCGAAGAATTTTTTTTTCTTTTTTAGCCCTTTTTCTAGAACAAGTGAAATTTTCTTTGGATACTTTAAGAGGGTTCCCCTGAAGGTACAGATCTCGACATTTTACTGACTCATCTACACCGTTCTACCAAATTTCAATCAAATCGGATAAGAATTACTATGAGTTATGGGTGCGCACCCATTTTTGGCGTAAGCGTACGGGTACCTACGGGACGCGCACGGATACCTACGGGTACGTGGCTAAAAAAAAAAATTGGATTTTTGGAATCTACACCCTCGAAAACGTCGAGAAAATTAATTTCAGCGAAATCTTTTTTTTTTTTTTTTGAAATCCGATCACAAGACTCGTGTATATTCCATATACTATGAGTAAAACCTATTTACAACCTTTATATTATACCCTATTATGCTGTTAGAGTAGGTTTCTATTCTAACATCAAAAAGAGATTCTCATTCGATGTCAAGTCAACAGTAGGCACCCAAGTAACACATTAGACTAGAAAACGTTGTCATGAGTAAGCACCTACCTCTATAATACTTTAAAGTTATTTACAATCTTTCCAGAACCTTTTGTGTTGTTTGGGTAGGTTCCTATACGTTAACATGTAGCATAAGAGGTTCTATAAAAGTTATGAATTGATTGTAGATGGCCACCCAGACTCTTGACAACCCTTCTATAGTCTATTGATCTATAATTATTGGCTACTGTTAAGATATGTTCTGCGAACACCCGCGTGGGTACAAGTATTTATGCCTAATTTTATTATCATGGAAAATGACATATATAAAAATAAGAAAAACTAAAAGAAAAAAGAATGAACCAAATAAATAGTTAAAAGATAAATAAATATGCATCAGATTAACCCATCGAAGATTGGCCATCAAACCTCTTTCGAAGCTTTGAAAAGCTGTAAGCTACGACTGTAAGTTTCATGTTGCAGTGAAACATAATATATTAGGTAGATATTGAAAAAAATAATATTATACAGAAAACTTTGGTTGTAAATGAGTAACTTTACCTTCTGCAAAGTCTTAAAAGATATTATTATTGTTTGAGCGGATTAGCGGACTGTATATGCGGGATGCGGTTTTAATGGAATCAAAAAAACTCATCAAAGGTTTGCACATATGGTGAGAATTAATAAATAAATTCCTACCTTTTGTTATGGAACTCTGGTGCACGGATGGATCCCCTGATGTCCTGGATGATTCCACTGGTTTATTACAACACAAACAATGCAATATTTATTATGTTAAAGTAAAGTAAGCGGATTTAGATGGTTAAGAAAAATTAATTTTATGCGGGTTGATTAAATTAGCGAAGCGATAAAAATGCGGCAATAAGCGAAATATACGCGCAATGCGTGCGTTCCGGAATAATCGTAATTAATTACTGAAGATAGCGTTGCGTTGCATTTATTGCAGGTTCAAGGTTAAGGAGAGAGAGATGGCAATAATTTTGGACTATAGGAAATATGGATGGGTGACAGAGATAGATTCTATTTATTAAATCCCACTTCAACGCAATCCCATAAATCAGTCTTTCAATTCAATTATTGCTAATGTCCATGCTACTGGCTCAAACATTCTCCCCACCTTGAAAGCTTAAAGCGTACGAAGCTTTCAACAAATAATGACAAAGTGAACATGAACAAAAAAACGCTTGAACAAGCCGTCAAAAAAAAAGAAAAGAAAGAAAAACAAGTTACTATATTAGCAACCAATATTTAATAAATTTAGAATTATTGTTATTAACTAAACTTACAACTAAGAATACTTGTAAGATAAATTACTGGGTTGGCAAAGGACATAATTTTACAACTGGACGTTTAAACGTTCCATTATTGGTCCTAACCAACGCCACACGATTGACTCCATCAGAGCCAGGAAAAACCTCTTCGATTCTTCCTAAGGGCCACCGAAGGGGTGGAACATCATCGAGATGTATAATAACGATAGTACCCACTTCAATGGGTTTATCTTTAGTGCACCATTTCTGTCTGGTTTGTAAAGTATGCAAGTATTCTAACCTCCATTTTTTCCAAAACGATTGTACTAAATTGTCTAACAATAGTTTTCGTGATAGCAAATTAGGACGTTCAGAAGACACATCTGCTGCGGGAAGAAATTGTAGAGGCGTGATCATTAAGAAATGTGCTGGAGTTAAAATCTCTGGATTTGGCTCCTCTGAGAGCAAACATAGAGGCCGGCAATTCAAAACAGCCTCTATCTGAATCAATACAGTGGATAATTCCTCATAAGTCAGCACTTGACTTCCAATTACCCTGTATAAGTGGCTTTTAAAGCTCTTAACTTGCGATTCCCAGCAGCCACCAAAATGTGGACTGTAAGGCGGTATCAGCTTCCACTGGATCCTATGCTGCAATAGTTCCTCAGCGAAAGCCTTGTAAAATTCAGAAGAAGCTATCAAAGTATACAACTCCTTCAACTGGGCTCTTGCTCCGATGAAATTTGTCCCATTATCAGAATAAAGACACGAAACAGGTCCTCTGCGTGATAAAAATCGTTTAAATGCGTTAAGAAATCCATCAGTTGACAGATCGGGTGCCAATTCTACATGCACTGCTCTCGTAGTGAGACAACTGAAAATGCAGATATATGCCTTTTGATATCTTTGTCCACGGCGTCTTGAAAGGGTAATATTGATGGGTCCTGCATAATCCACTCCGGTATGAACGAATGCTTTAGTTGTTTCAGTTATCCGATATTCAGGTAAATTTGCCATTTTTGGGTGAGTCCCCTTTGGCCTAACACGAAAGCAACTATTACATTGTCTCACTCTTTTTCTGACAACATTTCTGGATGAAACAATCCAGTAGCGTTGTTTGATAATGGAATTGAGCAAATTTGCTCCGGTGTGACAATTTGTTTTGTGATAATGATCCACTAAAAGATCCACACCAGGGTCAGATTTTGGAAGAAGCGCGGGATGTTTACTTTCATAAGGTAAGTCTGCATTAGACAATCTTCCTCCAATGCGAATGATACCCTCCTTGTCTATGAAAAGATCAAGTCTTTTGAAAGGTAAAGGCAGCTCTTTACCCTGCGAAATAGCTGCATATTCTTTGCCAAAATGCACCTGCTGTATGGTTAGCAACACATATCTTTCGGCAAGATTTAAATGATCAACTTGAATGTTTTTTACAGATGCTAGTTTGCGAGTAAATCGCAGAACATATATGACGGCCCGAAGTAATCTATTCCATGATGATATTCGAGTGATCAGCGGGTATAATATAGGCGGTTCTAGTACAATGACATTTAAAGTCTTTGAATTAAATTCAGGTATGTCTGTTGAAGTAGTGGGTATAAATGGTTTGACAGGCCAAGAGTCAGGCGCAGTCGAGACCCATTTAGGTGCGTTCCACCACAACTCATGCCTCAATATTTGCGAAGGCATCAATCCACGAGATAAACAATCACTTGGATTTTCTATTCCAGCTATATGGTAAAAATGTTTGCAATCTAAATTTTCATGAATTTTGGCTACTCGATTAGCTACGAATATAGACCAGCGGTGCGGGGATGAATGAATCCACGACAAAGCGATAGTGGAATCAGAAAATGCGTATATTTCCTCAATAGGATATCGAGGATTGAAAGAATCATAGACGATTCGAACTAATTTAGAAAGCAATAACGCAGAGCAAAGCTCTAAGCGTGCGAGTGATACAACCTTAACTGGTGCGACTTTAGATTTAGAACATACTAAATTAGTAGTTATGTTACCCTGAGCGTCCGTAACATGCAGGTAAATTGCGCATCCATAACCTTGAAGACTCGCATCACAAAATGCCACAATGTTAACCTTACATCCAGGAGCTACGTTCAGGTAACGATGAATTTTTAAGTTCGATAATAATGGCAATTCATTAATCAAACTTTGATAAGCACTGATTATATTACTAGGAGGCAGTTCGTCCCAACCAATTTTAGCGCTCCATAAAGCTTTAATAAGTAATTTAGCCGTTAAGATAACTGGTGAAACCAGTCCCAAAACGTCAAACAATCCTGCTATCACGGAGAGCATGATTCGTTTTGTACATTTGTCAGTGCATGGAGATATTTTAAATGAGAATATATCAGATTCTGGAGACCATTGCAGTCCCAGTATCTTAAAATTCATATTATCACAAAACTCTACAGAAGCACAGTTTTGCGGCGGTAATTTAGCGAGTAGATCTTTTGAGTTACTGGCGAACTTTACTAGCTCGAAGTTTCCTGAAGCGAAAAAAGATATCAACTCATTAATCAGCTTCGCAGCCTCTCGATCCCCGGGGCTGGCGTGAACTGATTTGACTAAATCGTCCATGTAGAAATCCGAAGTTGCGGTTTTAGCGGCATTTGGAAAGGATTGTACCTCAGCTTCTGCAAGCTTGCGTATTGTACGCATAGCTAAGTAAGGACTTGCCTTTAATCCAAATGGAACACATTTAAATTGAAAAATGCGAACATTTTCTTCATCATTGAAGCGGTATAAAATCTTTAGGTATTTTTGATGTTCTTCGGTTACACCAATTCGTAAATACATTTGTTTAATATCTGCGGTAATGGCTACAGCAAATAAGCGAAAGTTAAGTAAAAGTAAAAATAAATCTGCTTGTAAATTATTTCCAGTGTGTAAAATATCATTTAGCGACACACCGTTGTGCGTTTTTGCACTTGCGTCGAGAACAATTCTCAACTTTGAAGTTAATTTATCCTGTCGAATGACACCGTGATGTGGTATAAAATATCCTTTGTCATGTTGAGAGGGACTTTCAATTAAATAACCATTTTTTATATAGTCATTAATGACATCATTGTATTGATTGCGTAATGTGGGATCTATTCTGAATTTTTTCTCAAGAGACATTAGACGTCGCTGAGCAGTGGCGTACGAATTACCCAATAAATTTGGTTCTTTAGAAAATGGAAGAGATACTATAAATCGCCCTTGACCATCTCTAATGGCCGTAGAACAATAGTTATTTTCACACTCCTCATCCTCTGGGCTCAAATGCTGTACATTAGGTAATTCATCTAATTGCCAAAACTTATGTAAAGATTGTTCCAACTCATTGTTAGAATATGTACAATATGACAATGTCTCTAAATCTTGTTGATCGATAAGAGAAATCATCGACATTGTATGCGAGACGCCACTGTTAATTTTATTATTATTAGATGTGTTAGGTAAATTTCCCATTATTAAATATCCTAATTTAGTTTCAATTAAAGGAGATAAATTATTTACATTGATTCGTCCTCCCAATAATATGTGAGGGAAGATTTGAGCTCCCAAAATGACATCTATATTTCCCGGTACGTTCCATGTATTGTCAGCTAAAGGTACTGACATTAATTTGGGAAAATTTCCAGTATCGATAAATTCAGAAGGCATATCCTCAGTAATTTGATCCAATATTAAACATTGAATCTCATATGAGTGCTGATTAATGCGAGATTGTATTTTCAACGATGTATAACCATAAATTGGCTTAGAACTGACTCCCACACCCTTGATGACCGAATTGTGTAAAGGGATAATTCGTAAGTTTAATTTTTTACAACAGGCGAGCGTTATTAAATTATTTTGCGAACAATTGTCAATAAGACATCTAATCAATCTCTTATTATTTTCATTCAAATATGCGTATACTTGTGCGGTAGAAAGAATTACCTTTGTATGTAATTTATTATTATTACTAGCGAGCAATGATGTTGACGTACTGGCAATCATCACAGATTCAGTATTATTATTATTACTATGAGTTACATTTTCATTACCAAAATGCAACAACGTATGATGCTTTTTATTACAATGTTTACAATAATTTGTAGAACTACAGTGTGTTATTTTATGGGCTAAACTTAAACAATTTATGCACCCATTATTCGACTTTATAAAATTAAACTTTTCTATTGGTTTGAGTTTTTTAAACTCAGAACACTGATAAAAATGAGTATGGGAATTTTTACATAATGAACAAGTATTTTGTTTGGTATTGGTCATAAAAGACTTTGAAACATTGCGATGATTAATTTTCTGTTTATAATTTCCATAATCATTATTATTATAATTCTTCAAATTATTATTGTTTGAAGTACGCTCCATTATTTTTATTTTATCTTTTACAAAATTTACTAAGTCACTTAGCAAGGGCATTTCCTTCTCTCTAACTGACATTTCAAATTCGTTTACAGTTTGAGAATCTAATTTTCTTAGAGCGAAGCATAACAAAACAAAATCCAAATTATCTTTAATGGCTAATTGCTTGAATGCAGCTACACCTGCAGACAATTTATCAATGAAGAGATTTAAACTTTTTGAATCATGACGTGAGTGAGATATGTCTAGAATATTATTTATATAAAACGATCCTAAAGTGCGATCATCTTGATATTTTTTAACCAGACTATTCCAAATATTATTATAATTTTCACCTGTAGGTATTATTCCGACAACGACATTTAGAGCAGATTGAGTCAACTTCCCAATGAGATACTGCATTCTTTGGGAATTGTCAAGCGAAGTATTTAAATGAATGTTTGTTTTAAATGACTCGTAAAATATAGACCAATTTTGAATATTTCCATCAAAACTAGGTATGTCCAAAACTGGTAGTTTTATGCGATTTTTTGAGTTCGTACTCTCAGTAACAGACACAGATGGTGAAACAAGTTTTTGTTTTTCTGTTAGCAATTCATCCCGTTTACATTTAATTGAACAAACCATATCTTTGAAAACATTTAGACCTTCAAAAGACGGTATATAATCATCGACATGTTTAATTTTTAATAAGACAATAGTTTCCATTGTATCATTAAATTGTTTGTAATCTTCCTCTAATGTCGAGGAATCAACCAAAAATTGCGAGGCCGATCTGGTATTCGAAACCAGTGTTGCGATCTTTGCGTAAAGAGACTTGATTCTCTCCTCTATGCTGTCCTTTAAGGCCTCCAACATACTAAGTCGGTCCACCATTATGTTATTGTAAGTTAACTATAAATAACAATGTATCTACTATTTACTATATAGCGAAAAATATTTCTCTATAAACAAACGTACGAAATTCTATATAAATTTACAGCGAGTAGTTATCACTAATTATTATTATGCAATTAATAACAATATAAAACGACTTCTCAATAAATCAATACTATTAATTATAATTTGTAGCGATTTAAGTTCCCAATGAACGTATTTTTACTCGTTTTGTATTCAACAGAAAGGTACCACAGCTAATAGATATGTAAGTATGAACCTAAGCGATGCGATGAAACGCCGTGAAGAGCGAATTTTTACCAAATAATAATAATTATTCTTCACAGAGTTTCTAATAAAAATACAATATTTCAATCGTTGCGGTAAATTAATATTTTACTTTATAAATGAACAATATAACACTACACTATGTCTGTTCAAATGCGTTCTAAGTATTCGGAAAAAATGCAATATTTTTTCGATACTAAAATAAATATTTAATATATTTATTTGCTAGATAATATTAAGAATGTTCAAAATGCGTTTTAGGTATTCAGAAAAAATGTAATATTTTTTCTATACTTAAATAAATATTAAATATATTTATTTGCGAGATAATAATATTATTTTTTCAAACTCGTATCAGTCAACGAATGTACTTATGATAGGCGATGTGAATAATTCTATGACAATAATACCAAATTTGATATCTGAACTGTAGTATATTATTATTATAAGCGGAAATATATTTAAATAATATACTTGAAGAATATGAAAGAACAATTAATTAACCTTATTATTATTAAAGCCTGTTCAAACGATTTCGTATTTCGAAAAATGCAATATCTTTCGAAAATTAAATAAATATGCACTATATTTATTTTGAGAAATCTAATTTTTCTATCCAGTTCGATTGGATCATTATGTTTAATATAAATAACTTAAGGTGCGTTAATTTTTTGTATGTAAGTATCAATTCACAAGTACAAGCAAGTACCTAGCGCTGCTATGCGTTTAGCGAACAGCAATCAATTTTAACAATACTTGTGAATGCGTTACAACAATTATTCTAAATTTAGTATGAATTAAATTTATTTTAAATGCGGCGAAAATATTAATTAATAATAATTTAATACTACGAATGAACAAAATTAATCTGTAATTTATCGACAATGCTTGTTCAAACTGCGGTTTTGTGTTCCGAAAAAATGCAATATTTTTTCGAAATTAAATAAATTTGCAATAAATTTATTTTGAGAAAGCTAATTTAATCCGGTTCGTAATGGACCATTCAATGTTTGAGCGGATTAGCGGACTGTATATGCGGGATGCGGTTTTAATGGAATCAAAAAAACTCATCAAAGGTTTGCACATATGGTGAGAATTAATAAATAAATTCCTACCTTTTGTTATGGAACTCTGGTGCACGGATGGATCCCCTGATGTCCTGGATGATTCCACTGGTTTATTACAACACAAACAATGCAATATTTATTATGTTAAAGTAAAGTAAGCGGATTTAGATGGTTAAGAAAAATTAATTTTATGCGGGTTGATTAAATTAGCGAAGCGATAAAAATGCGGCAATAAGCGAAATATACGCGCAATGCGTGCGTTCCGGAATAATCGTAATTAATTACTGAAGATAGCGTTGCGTTGCATTTATTGCAGGTTCAAGGTTAAGGAGAGAGAGATGGCAATAATTTTGGACTATAGGAAATATGGATGGGTGACAGAGATAGATTCTATTTATTAAATCCCACTTCAACGCAATCCCATAAATCAGTCTTTCAATTCAATTATTGCTAATGTCCATGCTACTGGCTCAAACAATTATAATATAAGAATCTCATACAAATAAAAAATTCTACAAACAAAAAAGGTATAATAATACTATAGTATGATCATAAAAACATCATAATATTATTATTTTGTATATTTAACTTCATAGTTAGTGTGTTTTTTTTCAAAATACAGTGTTTCTACACTCACTATTATAGGGGCGTTTAGTAAACAAGATACCGATCGACGACGAGCGAGTTCGGAAAAGCCAATCTTCCATAGGTTAGTATTATAAAAATGGAAAGCTATTTTTCGATGTCATCGCATCACGCCTAGACGGGTGGACCGATTTCACTAATTCTTTTTTTGTCGTGTTGGTTTTTATCAAGAAAAGGTTCATATGAAAGAAAAAATTATGAAAGTTGAGTGGATTACTAGAAAATCAAAGAAAACCCTATGTAATTTTTATTCAAAATTTGAAAAATTGCAATTAAGTAAAAGTTTGACAGTAACTGTCAGATTTTTTTATTGTTGGTGCGATTGAAAGAATATCGATGGAAAATATATGGTTTGAAACAGATTCATCGATCTAAATTACATTGGTTAGAATTACCTAATTCGAATTCAATATTCATAGTTAGGAACACAGGACAGTCATTCCCCTACAATTCACGTTTATATCAAATATTCAACTTTTCAACAGTCAAACAATCAAAAATAAAATATAAATCTACTCAATTGACATCAGCAAACCTCAGCTAGTTCCTACCAATTGAGCCTGGCTACAAACTAACCTGAGACAGATGAACTCTTTTTGAAAAAAAAAGAACAATAATTTAATTTGGAACGTTTTAAAAATTTCAGTATATGGTTGATTGCACTGTAACTCCCTGTATACTACCCTTACGTACTGCCTATTATTGTTGTTAATAGTGGGTAGTTTTTTTTTAACCCTAACATCAAAACAAATATTTTATATTAGCCTGTTTACGGCATGTATGTACTTACTTGGTTACATATCATTTCATTATAACAAAGGAATTGTTTATTGTGTATGTAAATACTTGGCATTTCTTACTTTATTCTTTTTTTCCTTTATTTAATCAACTTCAGAAGTTTTATTTTGTATACAATTTGAGCCTTGTGTGTGCAGTGGTTGTCAACATTCTTAAATAATATTTTTTTTTATTATTTTGGTCCATTCCGTTACAATATCGCTAATGTGTGAGTCCGCTAAAATTTTGTATTACCTTAGGCAAACATCTGGAGCTAAAGTCAATGTATAGAGACATCTACATTTGACATTTCGAATCTCATACAAATTCCCATATCTACTAATGAAATTGGGATTTTTGTTTATTGTTTTTTTAACCATAAACGACGTTTTTAAGATGTTCTTTGCCCCTTTTTGTTTTCAGTAGGTACAATGATTAGCCATAATCCTTTTTTTCTTTTTGTTTATCTGAAAAACATTTTTTTGGATGACAAACTGATTCCATACAAAATGTATGGAAGAGTGGGGTGCAAAGCTGTCAAATAACGTCACACTTTGCACACGTATATAGCTTTTAGTCATTTCAAAAAAACATAGCATAACCTGTCATAAACGACAAGCCACAACAATAAGAAATTGATCGATGTGAATATAGCTTCAAATGGTATCAACCAAAATGTGCAGTTATTATTGTCAATGATCGGTCTGTCAGAATCTTAAAAAGCTACATAATATCCTCAAAAGAAAGAGTCTAAATGGAGAGGAAGCAAGAAACGTGTGATTGAATTAACTATTAACAGATTCTTACGGCATTTTAAACAAAAAGGACAAAATACTATTTTAAGATAAAGCAACAATAAGTTGATAAATAAATATTTCACAAGTGAGTTTAACAACTCCATCTATCGATAAGTAGACAAAGTTTTACGATGTGCTGCCAACATTTATCTGTGTTCCAAGCGTTAGACATCGTTATAAATTTCCCTCCTTCAGAATTCTTTCTCCTTGGAGTTAATAATGTAGGCGAGTGCCTACCTTCCGAGCCAGTACCTACCCACCTACGTTTAAGCTTAATTTAACTAGAACAATTAAAAACACAACATTTATGTATGAAACAATATAATTACATCGTGGGTTCGGAACTAAGAACTTGAAGAGCCACAACCTCGGAAAGAAAATAGGGAACGAAGATTTATGAATTTATAGAGAGAGATTAAGCAATATTCACAAATCACAAACTACGAAGAGTTGTAAATTAGTTACAGTTTTATTATACCCAAAACAAAAGACATGTGAATATGAAATAGGCATACCTCTTTTATTACTACACTAGCTAATACCCGTCTTGCTTTACGTTTTTAATTCCGAATGTCAGGCTTGATCGGTAGGTAATTAAACAGGTTCTATTGTTCTAGTCTAGCTTCCCATTGCTTAACTGACATAAGCACAGAAAAAGAAGAATTACACTTTCACAATTCATAAAAAGAGAGAAGAATGACAGTTTTAATGTTTATAAAAAAGAAAGAAGAAAAATTATAGTCTGACACATACATGGAAAAAAACTGCATGTATCATAATATGTTACATCTTACACTTGATTCAATTTCACTGCTCAATAGAAGGGTAAAAAATTCCTTTAATAGTAATATAATACGAAACTACCTAAATAATATGGTTTGAGTCTTGACTACATTCTCTATGTGTGGAATGGTACAAATTTTATGCGATTGGCTAATGATAAAGGCAGCTGTTCTACCGACCTCAAACGTTAGTCGAAAAGTAATCTGAAAATGTACTTTCATTTTAATGTTGATAAAAATAAATGTGTTTTATATGGTTTGAATTACATTTATTTTTATTTCAAAACAATCTTGAATCTTTTAAATACATTTTTATTCTGTCAAACTTTGGTTCCATGCAACATTTACATGAGTAATTTTGTTTTCAAAAGATGGCCATCTGTGTTTACGCAGATTTTACTATGAAAATTTTGTAATTTTAGAAATTTATTAATCACATTAAATATATTTGAGAAATTGTAAAAATTTGTATCTATGATTACCATAAATTTCATTTCCATGTCTGGATACATCAAACTCAAAATAATCGCCAAAAATTGTTGAAGAGTTTTGCATGTAACTTGACATCAATGGTTGATGTGTTATAACTTCAAGATGCAAGTAACAACATCTGGTAGATTATTACTGAGTGAATAAAAATCAACTTGATTATGCAAATAAACTCACCTACATAGATTAACAATACTCTCTATTTTGGTGGTTCAACTTATAAATCTGCAATCCCCAGACTCGTCACAGGAAGTTGAAGAATTAATTGCCCATAGTAGAATTCGAAACCTACCGAGATGCTCACTTGACGTCAATAGATGTTGTATTATTATTATGTTATAGGTGAAAAATTCTATGGCAATTAGGCAAAACTATTTAATATCATTTTGAGAAAGGCATTGGAATCAAAACAAAACTACACCACTACAATATAATTTAAAAAAATATATGAAGTTACCTATAAGGAAATTTTCAATGAATCAACGCAGGTATATCAATATCCAATTTAGGTATTTCTTCTTCTCCTTATTGATAAATGCCATTATCTATTAAAATTAAACAAAATTTGAACCAAAATGTACATAGGAAACAAATTCAAATTTAAGTTATTGGCTTCTGAAAAATGTCAAGTTGTTCAAGGTAGAACCATTTTAGTAGTAGTATCATTTCTTATGAGTATATGAATGAATGAATGAAAGAATTTTTATTTATTTTTTTTCCAATCATTATTTAAAACATAAAATCAACAATTGAAAAGCTATATAAATAAAATATGTATAATCTCAAAGTTTTATTGTTAAATCAGCAGAGTAAAAAAAATATTCTCCCAAACAAATGGAAACCAGAAAAGATATTCCGACCCACCGTTATATTAGTTATTCACTTCTTAACCCAACATTATATCATTTTTATTCCATAACCGAAATCAAAAATTTAAAGTTTAAATAAATCTGATGCTAGAACACAGAATTCTATACAATAACGTAGAATCCCGATTCGCATTTAAAAATGAAGCCGAAATATTGCAACTGACAGTTTGGTTCCCAAAAGAACGTGGTATGGTGTATATTTATTCAGTCGATTTCTTGTGTTTTTTACAATAAAACATATTTTTACATTGAAATACCTAAGTGAAATTTGATCATTTTTAAGTATCTTTATAAATGTCAACATCATTTTTTACGTTCCGTTTTGACTACCATACTGTCAAAATTGCCGGCCAAATCGGCTTCACTTATTTACTATGAAGAGCTATTGGAGTACTTCATCTCGGTAGTTATATATAAAAATCTATTTGCTAGAAACACACTAATTGTATCAGCTTGTGTTGTGTCGAGCCAGAAGCATTATTGTTTTTATATAATATGGTTTAAGATACATTTAGACTCTGTATGAAGCTGATAATATGCTTTTAGCGGGCCACAACACATAAGAAGAAAGAGAACTTATTTATAATGATATGTAGTAAAAATTGATAAAATCACTGGCACCCGCAAGAGTCTGTTATTGATTATGGTCAATCTTCTTTACATCCCATAAGCTGCCTTTGAATATTTTTTCAATATAATTATTTCCCTTCTCAACTAAATGGGAAATTTGAATGAACACTCTAAAATTGAATCTGCAACATGTTTCTGAATTAAAATACACATAAAGAAATTCAAGAAACATAATTAATGAAATTCTTACATAGCTTACCATTTTGGTAAATAATGTTGTCTTGCAAAAATAAAACTTTTGAGTTTGTTTACATAGAAATGCACTTTTATCAATCAATTTGATCTTTAGAAGTATGTACTTAATTGCTATGTCAAAAAGGTGGGATGAAAGCAATTAGTCTTGTTGAAAACACGTTTGCCACAGGAACCTGAAAAAATATAAACAAAATTAATTACTTTAATTACTATTAAGATCCTGTAATTTCGGTAAGACACTTCCCGCCTTATAACATAACTGTTTTAGCAACGCATAAATGTTTTAAGTTATGGCATAAGCTTACAAATATTTTAATCAATTAATGACTCACCAGTTTTATTTTCATTAAACTCAATTGAAAATAATTATTTTCAAAATCGAACCGTAACTTTCGTTTGACAACAAAATACGATTTATTGTCAAGTGTCATCCTGTCATCCATGGATAACAAAAGATAATATTACAATTCAACATAGTTAGAATATAGGTATAGGTACTATAAAATTATTTTATGATATATAATAATATTTTGATTTACTTTTATAATGGCCTCTTAAAATACTTCATTCATTCAAAAAAATATTTTTTACACATTTAAACCACCTTAAATGTGAAAAAAAAAAATATAAAACATTCAATAAATTATATTTTTTTTCGAATTACTTGTATAATGGCCTCTTTAAATACTTGATTCATATAAAAAAATATTTTTCACACAAAAACTACATTATTGTGTAAAAAAAATTTATAAAACATTCAATAACACGCACTATGAAATAAAAATTATAAACGTGATCTATGGCGGCCGCAGACCGACTGTCATTTGGTCATAAGATTCTGACAGCTCATACAAAACAAAACGAAGCAGTGATGGGATTCGAAATTCAAAAACATTGTAAGTTTTTTAATATATTGAAATATATCTTTCTAAGTAGGTACCTAAGTTATTTAATTACTATTAGGGTATTCATGAATAATTGTAAAGATATAGGGGCATAAAATGTGATACTTTTTGAATTTGCTGTCCCTGTAACTAAACTATGACAGGTTTTGAAGATTATTTTGTATATTATGTTCTAGACATGGAGTTGCAGCTTGAAATTTTCTCTATCTGAAATAATAAAACCTGGAAGATATTTAAAAAGTTTAAATGCTACACTTTCAAACAAATAATGAAAGATTCCAAATGAAGGTTTTATGCAGAGCATATATCAAATATGGTACATTATGCAGTCTAAATGGATTTTATGAAGATCTTTAAAAGGTATAAATGCTACACTTTCAAACAAATAATTAAAGATTCCAAATGAATGTTTTATGCAGAGCATAATATGCTATTGATATTAATATTGGCAATCCACCCCCATAATGGAGTGGTTTTTTAATATATTTGATATAATATATTATATCAAATATGTATCGAGCAATTGATTGTTTTATTCTAATATAATATAATATGAAGTTCTTAAGTAGTTTGATATACTTTCTAAAACCTTAATATTGATTCTAATCAAACTCTCACAATACGTATTTTTAAAACAAATCCCTGAAAAATGCAAAATTTTCTAATGTCGTCTTATATATTTGCAACCATGGCCATATAATCACTTTATTTTGCTTTCATATATTAAATGAATTATGTTTTTTTTCTAGGTCAGAACCTTGCAATGGTTTTGGATATATCAAGAAACGCTACTAAACTTTCAACAACATGCTGTGTTTATTTAAAATATTACCCACCTTGTTTTGTGATGAATATAACATTAAATAAAATAAATTAAAGGTAAGAGAACATAGTTTGCATTTATCTACATTAGAATTTTGAGCTCGATACAGGTTCGTGAATACACATTATCTAATATCTGTTATCTTTGAAGAAATTTTATGCGTACCTGCTTTATATCGCTTAATTTTTATGTGGATAAATCAAATGAATTTTATTACCAAATACCTATATATCTGATTCTTTTCCAAAATAAACAGGAAGTTTTGTTTGCTGTCAAATTCATTCTGGTAATGTTTTGAGATTCAGATGTGGGTAAGTACCTGTTTTACCGTTCAATTCTTGCTATTATCGATGTTCATACAAATTTCAAAGTAAATCTTCATTCATAAATTTTATTACCTTAACTCTTTCATAATATTTTCTTGAATCATTTTACATCAGTGTGTATTATGAATTTAATTTAATGTATATTTATTATTTTTACCAACATTGCAATATGATTTTATCAGGTACTTACAAAATTACTCATCTATGCTAGCTACGACAGATGGAAAATCTGTAGCCATAAATTTTTTGAAATGTGTCAAATTTGCAAAATGGAGAATTTATTTTGCAAATTTTTTCATTAAATCTTTATTGATTGAGAATAATAAGATTTGAATAACATTTATATGTATAACAAATCAATCTCCAATTATTTTATTACATTTTCATACAGTAATACCAAGATTCCATTCAACGTTTACATGAGTAATTTTGTTTCCAAAAGATGGCATCTGTCTTTTTTGAAAACGTAGTATGAAGATCCTAAAAAAATAAAAGTTTTTTAAATAGCTTTAAATATATCAAAGCTTATGTAGTTAAATATATTTAAGAACGCTCTCTGGAATTTTGCGCGGCTTTTCGCATATCAATATCTGACCTTTACGTTTGTTTTCTATGGTTGATGCTCGTACAAAAATATATATAAATAAACGGACTAAAATATTATGTAGATAAACATTCTAGGTACCTACCTTGAAAATGTATTTTAATGGACGTAATATTTTTTACTGTACATTGATTCTAAAACAATGAAAATTGCAAGTTAAGTGGGTTAAGTGTGTCGTGCGCTTATAACAATATTTTGTTTTCATTACCGTATAAAATAAAACAAAAAACGCAGAAAATTGAGATGATGATCCTCACAGCTCGCAAACAATTTGACGAGTATGGAATGTTTCTTTTAAATAAATTCAATAATTTTTCAGTACACTAAGTACATGAAAGTTTTTACGATTATTCGGATGATACGTAATAATATGAGCATGCAAGTTCTAGTTCATGAGATAATATGATGACCTGTAAGGACTGACGGTAAAGAAAGTCACCAGAAAAAGCTTTGTAAATCTACTTAGAGCATCATTCCAGATTCTTACATGTATGTGTGTGCATATATTCGTCAGAATAATTCCTGTGTAGTATTGTAAAAGAAAATGTTTTCACGTATGATATCAAATTTACGCGGCCAGAATAATCAAGATAATAAGTTATTTGTTAGGCTCTCCGCTCTCTCTATAGTTTCACTCATCCTCGTAACAAATTATCAAGTCCTGGCAGAAGGTCGAGCTGTGAGTTGGCTACTCACCCATAACTAACATAAAACCACACTGTATATACCTCAGAGCTACGTCTGATATGGAGGGTACTTACTTAGTCACTTATTCAGTACGAACATAACTTGTTAGAATAATTATATCAGAATACACGTTCCTAGCTACCTCTAATTATTTTCCCCGCCAACCTACGAATATAGGTAGGTAGGTACATAAATACATAGGTATTGCTGCTATTTTTTTTTTCACTTTTTTATGTTTTATTCAATAAAGTTACACACTTAAGGTTTATTATTATAAACTAACACCTTTAAGGGTGTCATGATGATCAGCGGAACTTATTGCTTTAGACATTTTTTTTCTACACAATCGGTCTCATTCAATTCGAGGCAGGGCAACTCCGGGAATCAGTGTGAAGCGAAGAACACCGAGTTCAATTTTGACCCGACCGGGAATCGAATCTGGATCCTCTTGATCAGAAGTCAACGGTAATATAACTAGGCTACCGATGTCGGTATACTATACAAGGTTACTGTGAGACACCGTACTATAAAAGTATCTCCAATCAATGATATATAGTTTCAATGTGTCCTGTAGAAACAGAAGCATGTAAAACTATAAAAAAAGAAGGAAACAGTTGTCTGTTTAATAGTAGAAATCAAAATCTGTTTCTATAGGTGCGAGGAACTCTTAGACAAATTTGAAAATTAGGCATCTGAAAAAAGATTATCACTCTTTGAAAAATTTTCAGGATTTAGTCAGGCTATTGAAAGAAGCACTTCATAATTCCTGGGCTAGTTAATAATTTATACCAAGTTTTTAAGATTTTTTTTTTCATGCAGGTTTAATGACCAAAATGTATGTTTAATGTATGTGTATAAGGTATTCACATTGTAGGAGTGTAATTTATCAAAACTTTCGTTGAAGGTTGTATGCCCACATTCTTACAATCCAAGACCTGGCAGAGCCATTTTATTTTCTAAATATTTTCCAAATCAAGCAATCAGTCAATAATTTCTTCATAAACCCGCACTTAGGGGCATGGGGAGGCAACAAGAGCTCTCCATTGTGCAAAATAAAGATCGTTCTCTTTGATAAAAATGATTATTCTGATCTACCTAGTACCTAGTACAAATTTAACTTTTACATTCGATATCTTTTAATATCAATCTTGTCTTGTGCATGAAAGAAGAAGATTTCAAGGCTTTTCTTATTCATGGCTCTCGGTCTTTTGAATTTAGAGCCAGACTACCAATCTTTTGTAGTTTTGGATAAGATCAACCATGCACATTTCACGATTCTTTAGGGGTTGGAAATGAAATGATTGTACCTACCTACATCCTACGGAAGCAGGTACAGTATGTTTTTTATTTAGGTCATAATATAATTACTTTCATGAGGTTTATTTAAACTTATAAAAAGCCGCCACTTAAAGTAGAGTAGTGAGTGGCTGTTTAGTGATTATAGTAAGTAAAGTGACCGCCCATTGTGATTATTGGGCCCATTAGGAGCGACAACAAGATGCCAATAATGGCGGCATTCGACAACAATGTTACTTCATTTTTTATTAGACGAAATCTAACCATGTTTTAAATATTCAATCACTGTTAAATAAAAACAGCTTTTAGAATAGTCCCATAACAGTTAACAACGGTGACTGATCGACCATTAAATATATTAAATATAGTATTTTATAACACTGTTTATTGTGTCCCGTAGACATATTAGATGAAGAAGAGACCGGTTGCATGGATGACAGTTCTTTTACACTACGTTCATTTAGTGTTGCACTCTAACTAAACACTGCCATATAATAATATACAACAGTTAGAAAGGTGGAGAATATCATGTGTATTTAAATTTTTGTTTAACGAGGGATTACCTAATACACAGAAAATAAGAGTTTCTCTAGTGATATCTCTAAAATTCAATAGATGTTGCTGATGTAACTGAGCTGTATAATAGTGTCAAAGTAGGCCGGCCGAAGGCCGAAGTTCGAATACAAATCAATTCTTTTTTTTTCTCAAAGGGGGGGGGGGGCTGGCCATGCGTATGTGATGCTTGTTATATTATATTGAACGTTTATTTATTTATATTTAAAACCCCTATCTTGAACATTCTTATAGGATCAGTTTTCAGCAATTGTGACTTACCTAGTACTTTTGATTTCTTTGTAGGAGAAACGTAACATATTTTAACGATTTTGTGGAAATTGGTTAACAAATCAGATAAATAGCAGTCATAGCACCACATAGCTTCACAAGCGACATTCTGATTTCTTAATATTTATAAACCTTTGGAATGAGGCCGTATTGTAAAACAAACTACCTGATTCATAAAATACCATATTATGCTCATGTTCTTTGATAAGGAATTGTGATTGTTCTTGCGGTCTCACAGAATACCCCGTCCTAATGGGTACGATAATATTATAATTATTGACCATTATTCTACATACAACATAAACTTTCTTTAATTACCGTTTTATTCCACACTTAACGGCCTTAATTGTTGGTTTTTATATATTTTTATTTATTTTATTTTTTTATTATATTTTTTCATACCTACTGTTTATTATATAATTATTCAAACAGTAATAAAACATTTTATTAATATTATGTGGACAAAATAAAACTTTCTATTCTTTTGTTTTCCCTTAAAAATAAAACAAAAAATATTTTCGCAAATTTCGACAGATATGTCACAACGATTCATCAAAAATTATACTAACTACATTGAGTCGTTTTGAAGGCACATAGTTCGAATCTCACCAGGGACAATCTTGACATACGAATAGAGTCTAGACTCTAGAGGTTACACAGTTAGAACCAAAACCTCTTTCGAACTAGCGAAACGGTGCGGTAAAACCTTTCAAAACAGAATACGCAATGCAGAAAGCCGAAGGGTATACGAAGATGAAGATATTGTCAGGTGGAGACGACAAAGAATGATGGTTCAGATACGAGCATATTCAAGAATTAGCAGACAAGAATTATAACAGCGGCTAGATATGGCATTCCACAATCTGATAAATTTCCAGGACGTTCAGGTTCACCTAAAAGATGGAAAGATGGTTGGTTTTCGTCGGTTGGAAGTCTAAACCTCACTAGAAACTAACACATTAGAGACCATAACTGGTTTTTTAAAATAGAAATAATACGATTTTATTATGACTAGGTAAGTACTAGAATCGGTATTGCTATCTCTCGTCGAAAACTCATTGAAAACAACAATACGGAAAGAGATAGATGAAAGATGAAGAAACCATTCAAATTTGACTACGCCTCGAATAAATAATATTATACTACTTGTATTCGCCACGAAAGATAACTTGCCTATTATCTGATTCTTTTTCTGAAAAAACTTGGGTTGAAAATCATCTCACTCGGACTATCCCTCTCGCACTTACAATCCTTTTGGACAGGCTTAGTAATAATCTATATATTAATACGTGAAGGAAAAACTTTGTGAACATTTTTACGAAAATTGCACAGACGGAGGAGTAAGAAATTTCGCAAACTTCGTTTATATAGGTAATAGAGAAGGGGTGGCGAATGGTAATATATATGTTTTTAATTATTCAAACTCATAATCTAAAATTAATAGTTATGGTCGAATTTCGAGCACTGGCCGACCACTAGTAATTACGCCTATTCATAAGGACTGAGTGAGATAGTAAGAAAATCCCTCGACGTCACTTCACCTACGCACCTTGTAAATAAAAATGTGATAAAATATTTTGAAAATTTGGCTTTGTACATTTTTATCAATGACTTATCATCGTTTCTTTATTTTCCAACTATAGATGTCTATCATTGATATAAGTACAAAGGTACCTAGGTTCTTTGTTGAAACTACGACATATTCTGAATGTAGAAATATCTCTGTGCTACCCTTCGTCTATGATAATATACAACCCCCAGATATACATATCCTGATATAGGTAGGGCTCTGTGCCTGGCTGTGATGTCACAAATAAATCATCCCTCTACTATCATTGGTAGCCACCCTCGCTGTGGACTGGCTCTCCGTATATCTCGCTCATATTTCAGCCCTTGGGAAATATTTTTGTGGAAATTTATAGCCCGGTTCTGTATTTTTTTTGTGTAATCGTCCAATCTTTATATTATTTTATATTCTATTTCCGGTTGTAAATATTTCTTTTCGCGTCTTTTATGTTGTAAGTACCGATTTTATCTTGTATAGTTTGCTTTCTATGTTTGTTATCTTTTAGTTTGCTTTCTATATTGAAAACTACTTATTCATCCAACTGTAGGTTTATATAATTCGGTGCGTTATCCAAGTTTGAAAGCAAATTTTATAAAACATGGCTGAACAAAAATTTTTAACTGTGCAATCGCCTTACATTGATCTAAAGTTGAGCTAAAGGATTGTGTCATAAAAGTAGAAATGGTCGGTATCAGGGCTTGAACTCACAACCTTTCGGAACCCGATTGAAAAGTCGAGGAGTTGATGACTATGATTATAATTAATTATTTTTAACAATAATTAATAAACGTATGTATGAAAAACATTATGAATGCTATGTAAAAAAAGGAATGTATTACGGTCGAAATTCAATATGTACCTTCTCACATAGATAGGACCCTATGAGCTTTTCACGTCGTAACAAATAACTATTCTTTTCAAAAAAGAGTTTTAGAACGTAGAACGAGATTTAGAACGTAGTTACATGTTTAATCATTTGGTTTGTTATATTATATTTTACAGTAAGTATTTTGATTGTTTAAATGACGCATCTGAGTTTGTTAAAAATCATGACACTCAATAAAATAGGTAATCCCCTTTTTATCCCACTAAAAGACAAAAGAAGGTAAAAAGAACAACAGGACTGACGCTCGAATTTGCACAATTTTAACGACTTTCTTCCACAACATAACAAAATTCTTCAGCACTAGTTCGAAGGAACCGAACACAGTACGAGAGGAAGTTCCCCGTACCCTGTGGAAGGAAGGACTGCCTTCTTGTCGGCGTACTGTCATATTTTGCCATCCCTACTCTATTCAAAAACATAATATTTCGAACAAATTCATCATAGGTATAAAAAAAATGCCGGGTTAGTGCGAACACTCCAGATCGGCATAACAGACTCTTCCGATGTTTGAAATATTGGATTCCTCTACGCTCCAGATAACATAACAACTATTAAAAAGTTGAAAAAAAAAAGTATAAGAAATAATATAAAATATAATATTAAAGTTAATATGTAATGGATTTCCTGAGACGCCTATGCCATCTATGAAAAAATCTATAACAATAAAATTAATATTTACTGACAACCATTGACATTAAAAATATTGGTACGCAGCTTTTTTATGGAATTTTTTTTCCAGCTTTCAGAAATACATTTTTAACATACAAACATATTTTAAACGTATAAATTACAAATTCGCAATCAATATTCATAGTAAGGACTACTACAGGACAACGTCTGTCGGGAAAGCTAGTGCTAGTAGGTAATAAAAAACACCCAATCTCTGCTCAACACCGAGTACATAAGATCTGTAAATAAATAAATAACCCACAAGCTCCGCCCATGTCATCAAACAAGGGAGATAGACGAGGGAGAGTCGTCGTCATGGCAACCAACCCTTACGGAGTCTGAGAGTAATCTGATATTCAGCAAGGGAGACACCCTCTAGAAAAGAATCACTTTACATAATGGGATTATTGGACGTCACCACAGCCCACTAAGATTGTCATTCAACAACCCCTTGTTAATGGCGGTTTTTTAGGGGTGTAAGAAAACTTTTTTTTCTTCTTTTACCCAGTGCTGAAATTTGATGTCGATGATAGTCATGAAAAAGAAATGATTGAGAATGAAAAAAACTGAGATTGATGATCTATTGAATGACAGTTTTTCAGAAACACCCAAAGTGAACGCAAAATACACTCTTTTGACGTCTTTCACAGAATGCCAAGAGTGTGCTGTGAAAGAGAAGGATGGTCGACAACTAAGATAGAATCAACGACCTTCAGAACTAACATTAATAATATTTTAAACAACGGTTGTGTATAGGTACAGCCATCAATGATGACAGTAATTGGCCCTAGTCTTAATCAGTAGTAGTAACATAACGTTATTTTCCAGACATGTAAAGAGTACTTTCTGCAAAAACTACATCCAGTGGGAAGTATCAGTGAATGCCAAAGATTAGGAGGCCGTATTAAAGTACCTACGAAAAGGACAGCTGCTGGTCAGCACCACTTCTCTAATGCGGTGTTCACACGAGGCGAATATCGCCAGGACACCAAAATATCGCCAGCCAATTGAACCGTGTGAACAGATTGTCGATAAATCTGAAGCGATAAAAATGGTTGAAAGCGATATCGCCTCAAGTTGAACGCCTTTCAACTTTTGTTTCTACGATGCACGCATGCGCAGATATGCGCGGCGTCCGTATATTCTGTTTCTTGACAGTTGACAGCACTGCTCCAAATTTATTTCTCCTTAGAATCAAATTCCGCACCTAATATCTGCGTTTTTTTTTATTTTTCCTTAATTAGGAGTGTCATTATATCGTCTAAAACAACATTTTCAACTAACCCAAACACTCCGTCCGCCATTTTTAAAACTATGTCAAAATCGGCGCACCTGACAGATTGAATGTATGCCGGTGGACTCGTGTGAATACATCACACGATCAATGGGCGACCGAGCGATATTTTTTTTATGCAAGCGAAATCGTCTGACCTTATATCGCCCCGTGTGAACACCAATCTTGGGGTGGGTTGGTACAATAATTAAAAAAAATAAAATAAATTTAAGTATTCGGACGAATTGGGTAAATTCAAACTAAATATAAAGAAAACTATTCGGTAGGAGTTGCTCATTGATTGTTGGCTCTATTGTTTTTATATTTTAATCCGCTATTATTTGGTGTATTGATTTTTTGCTGTATTGCGATGACTTCGTTTTTCTTTGTTATTATGGTTTAATTTTATTATTGTTATTCTGGCTTGAATTTATGTATCTTAATTTTGACTGTTTTTTACTTTTTACCGTCTGTGATGATTTTGTAATTGTTATTAGGTATCATGTTGGTATTTTCTCTTGTTTGAAGTAACTTACGTATTAAATAAATAAATACAACCCTATAATCCCCCTAAGCTCGAGCTCTGCTTAATGACACAGACTACCACTAACTCGAAGTTGCAACAAGTCCGAGCTGTCAATGAATCGAATCGACCTTCGAAAATATTTGTACCGATTCGTACATATGTACCTGCTAGTTATATTCCGCGCACGAAATTTCCCGAGGGTCCAATCGGGTTCGTGCGGAATGCTTACAAAACCAACCCCGTAGTATGGAAGAACCACACACATTGCGGTATACTTATGACACGGTATAGGGATGATTATTAGTAGCGCGTGGTACAAGCGATTTATGCCGGAATAACTATTCCCGTCATAACGGTGTTATAACGCAGTAAGTATCAATGAGAATAAAAAAACAATTATTGAGACAATATTGTACAAATTTCTCTCAAATTCAACTAACTATTGATTCTTTTGGTATGTTTGGTTGCCAACCCACAAAAAACAGATAATTATATTATTGGGTGTCTAAAATAAACAAAAATTCAACATATTTACCCCAGCAATTTTTCTATTGTTTACATTCCTCCAATTATTGTTTACATTCTCATCAGTTTCCATTCCCGTAATATTCATACCATTGTTTACAGTAAGTTGGTTATTTTGTCAATAATAATAATTGTTAACATAACTAATGTAAACACAGACATCGACTAAATTATATTCTATTTTTAATGGCTTCTCGGGAACTTAGCATACTTAGATAAGATTGTGATGAGAATAAAAAATATTATTTCAAAAAAACATGTAATCTGGGTATTTATGTTTTCAGTTTTTCGAAACCTTTGACATAGATATTCAGCGTGTCATAAAATCTCATGCCCTGATACAATTCGAACCCGCATCCCTACTTGTCCCAAGCAGAAAGTGTTTCATCCCTTCGAAGCAGAGCTGAGGTTATTGGACATGGTGAGGGAGAAGGTCATCGCAGGATCAAGTGCTGTAGAGAGCTCTTGTTGCCTCCCTATATAATTCTCCGCCTTTGGCTTGTAAAATGATATGATCAACATTTTTTATAGATTCTTTAGCCTATTTTCAGGGCTATCATAATATCTTAAGTTTCTACTAACTTAAGTTCCTAAATTGGAGAAATTTCACTTCAGGTTAAGAGGAACTGATTACTTTTCAAAGTGCAGTAAAATAAATCCTATCAAGTAAGGCACTAAATAACGTTTGTTAAGTCACTTATACAATAATTGATTCTGGAATGATTGCCTCGTATGATATAATTCTACACACTCATGTTATAAGCCTCCACATATATATATTTCCCCATAACGACCAGACGATTATACAGGGTCTTCACGGGAAATGGGACCAGTTTTTTTAATTAATCCTATGACATACTTGTAATATTTGGACACAGAATTCTATACAATACCTAACCTAGAATCCCGACTCGCGTTCAAAAGTGAAGCCGAAATATTGCAACTTTTGACAGTTTGGTTCCCAAAAGAACGTGGTACGGCGTATACTTATTCAGTCGTTTTCTCGTGTTTTTTACAATAAAACATATTTTTACATTGAAATACCTAAGTGAAATTAGATCATTTTTAAGTTTCTTTATAAACCTTAACATCATTTTTTACGTTCCGTTTTGACTACCTTACTGTCAAGATTGTCGGCCAAATCGGCTTCACTTTATTACTTACTAGCTTATACCCGTCATGCTTTACGTTTTTGATTCCGATTGTCAGGCTTGATCGGTAGGTAATTAAACAGGTTCTAGTCTAGCTTCCCATCATTGCTAACATACCTCTATAACTGACATAAGCAAAGAAAAAGAAGAATGACACTTTTACAATTTTTGTTTTACCGACCTCATAATATTATACGAACCTACCGACATAATTTGCAAGTTTTCATAGAGAGAGAGAGCTCTGTGGTTTGAATCTTAGCTACATTCCCTACACCATCTAATGTGTGATAATTAATTAGGCATTCCACCCATAGAGGGTGATTTGTGCTATGTATGATGAAGGCAGCTGTCAAACTTCAAAATGGAGGAATTATTTTGCAATTTTTTTTCATTACATCTTTATTTATTGAGAATAATAAGGTTTGAATAACATTTATATGTATAACAAATCAATCTATAATTCATTTATTACATTTTCATACCGTAATACCAAGATTCCATTCAACATTTACATGAGTAATTTTGTTTCCAAAAGATGGCTTACTGTCTTTTTGAGAAATTTGTATAAAGATCCTAAAAAATAGAGTTTTTTTTAAATAGCTCTAAATATATTAAAGTTAATGCAGCAAATTGTATTTAAGAACCTTCTCCAGCATTTTGTACGGCTCTGGGCATATTAATATCTGACCTTAACGTCTGTTTTCTACGATTGATGCGCCTTCAAAAATATAAACGGACTAAAATATTATGTAGAAGATAGATAGATGATCACTATAAAAAAGAGTAAAAAAAACATCATCGTCCATTAGTCTAGTAAGAACATCACGTGTATTTATGATTTCATTTTACGAGCGATTTTCAAAGCGAGAAGCGATGCCAAGCGGGGGGAGTAAGGAGTGATCACGAAAAAAACATATTATGTCAAATGTCAACCTCACTTGAACGTGGTTACCCTCACTAGAAAACTAATAAAGCTCTGGCTCTAACGAAGATTAAACAAGACTGTCAAACACCCCCCCTTTACAATAGTTAAGAGGGGCCCTTGTTAGACAGTGAACGTAATGGATTTGAAATAAGAAGAAGAAGAATACCTGCCTACAACTGTAGGTATTATTTTTTCAAATGATTACACTTTTTTAAGATTTTTTTATCTTAAAATAAATTTTTGAAATGATTTTCCTCTTACCATAATAATTTGGAAAAAATGGGTTTAATGGAGTCTATTCATCTAACAACATTTATACAATAACGTAACACGCTTCACATGTGACTTATTTCTACTTCACCGCCATCTCTTGGATTTTTTAAAGCTACATAGCTATAGAGGAATTGTTTTTATTACAAACTTATAACCGTCGAACTTCATTCCGCAACCGAATCATCAACAATTATTACATAATGCAATTAATTGATTTCTTTTTTATGTAATGAGTAAAAAATTTTTTTTTATTCTGGGTTAGGTTGAAGTTCGACGGGCGGGTCAGCTAGTTGTTGATATTTTCTTTTTAATGGCTATGTTTTTTCATGCTATTTTTTTCCTCTATCTTGGAACATTTTTCTTTATACATGTATAATAACTTTATGTAAGTTTTATGAAATCAAAATATTTGCTGAGCACGAAACTCCCTGTATAAGTGATCCTCATCTCTTTAAATGTGTACATCGAGGGCTAATTAAATATCACCTGATTCATAGTGACTACGGGGCAGGCATAAATTACCTTTGATATTTCAATTCTGGCTGAGGCCGGATTGTGTCCAGAGACCTTCCGATATACATACACACATACTTACCAACAATACTACTTGATAGGTATAATAATAATTCTCGAACCACGAACTCGCGAGTAGGAGAATAAAATTGTGGAATAAATCAAAATATAAGACACACTCCAACCGGTTAATAACCACAAATCTCGTGGTTTATGTTTTAACTATTTGTTTTAAAAATTATATTTTTTACATACTAGCTGTTTGTCCAGGTGAGAACTTTTTCGGATAAAGCAACAAATAAATTGTCATTTTTCTACTTATATAATGGGTAGACGAAGACGAGGAAGACCCTCTCAAACTGTGTTGGATAATGGGAAGGGTCAGTGAACCAGTGATTGGCAGTGAACCAGTGATTGGCAGTGTACCAGTGTTTGGAAGTCCGTTTTAAATGCTCAATAATGTTGATAAAAGTCGTACCGCTTAGGTTGTAGCCGTTTACAAATTCGTATACTATTTGTTGGTCATTCTCTCCAGAAATAGAGATAAAACTCCAATATATAAAAATATCAAACGTCTTTCTCGCACAAGCTGCGGCGGCAAACTGATTTCGAAATAAACGAGTGTCAGGTATTGGCTGTTTGTCCTGAATCACTTCTCTGCGTCTACTTCATGTTCTTCATCCTACCGTTTAAAAATCACTGAATTGGATCTCCAGTAAAATTCTGTAGGTAGGTACCTACACTGTATGGGTGCATTTAGAAAGTCTACCAACTGAGCCGGTTGAATTAATAATTTAATAACAAATGGTATGATAGGTCATCGTGTTAGCATACTCTATTTAGGCATTGTTATGTTTAGTATCAGTTGAGATTTCGAAAGGGGCGGGAGTCTTCGCTGATATCGCCGCAAAATCAAAATTTGTATTTATTAGCCAGATTTCGATGAAATAATATTATGCCACAAAATAAGAAGTAGAGTTTTTTAATCCGTTTTCATCAGATTTGGGTCATATTTTTTTTTTTGTGTTTTTTTAATTCTATAGATCTTTAAATATATTGATTTATATAGGTATTAATGCCTTTATTTCAAAGTGTTTTTATTTTTTATGGATTTTATTGGGTGTGACAAACACTGGTGCTTCATACAGTACCAGTGTTTGGCACTAGTGTCAACTACTTTACAAGCATGTTAAATTGACATATTTTAGTTACGTTTTATTTATTTTTTATGTAGGTATTTATTTATTTCCTTACTTATGTAATTTTAAACATGAATTAAGTGTTAACAATTTTAATCATTTACATTTAATTAAAAGATAATAAGTTATCATATAGAAAAAAAGTTCACACGAATCATAGAGAGAGGATTTATTTATTTAATATTTATTGACGCCTTATTAACCTATTCATTAACAATTATTTTTATTTCATATAAAATATTCTAAATAAATAAATAAACTAAAATAAAATAACAAATTATAAGAACCCAGCGTGTGGTCGATTTGGGGATTCTTCGATATGTGAATAATGATCTCTAGATACTTTTATATCAAAATCATACTTAAAGAGCGCGCTTTAGACGGTCATCGATATTTCATAAGATTTAGCATCTTAGTTAGCTACGATAGTTGATTGGATAGTTCAATATATTTTAACGAAAAAATCGACAATAGGGAAAACGTCTGTACGCCGATTTTACAAAATATGCTTTTTTGAACTTATAATGATGTTTTTTTAGTGAGCTAGTATTGATAATGAATATTTGTTTACATATTTTTTCAAATCCAACTGTTCATAGCTTCAACTAGTTTTGAGATTAAGAGCCCCAAACTTGTAGAAAAATAATAATTGAACATTTTACCATTTTCACTAAATGGAGGCATTGATATATTATATTAACAAAGTTCACTCGTTTATATTATTCTAGTCGAAGGAAACACTCGAACCCTACGCGAAATATTTTTCATTCAAATGACATCCAATCCGACTACAAATGACAGTAAATCTTATTTATAGGATAAAATTTTTTCAAGTGAATCTGTATTCACTCAAAGTGAACACAAATGCACTCTGGACTCTTTCACATTAAGCTGCTAAAAGCTTGAGTCAAACTTGCGGGATCAAATCGCACGAAACAGTGCGAAAGCCGGCGTCGTAACCGCTAGTCTTCCAACCACTTCAATGATCCTCGTCTTTATGCATGCCTTTCGTCCGTCAGGTTTTACTGCTAGTATTTCAGTACAGGAGTATAGGATATTCTTAAATGAAGATACCTTCCCCTAACAACGATCAAATATCAGGATAATATTAAATCCACACCATTTGATAAAATCAGGAAATAGTCTTCAGGGTCATCCATGACTCCCCCTCCCTTTGTGTTCACAAATAAAACAAATGAGCCATCCTCTCACTTAAATATCTCCGCATTGCTTCCTAAAGATACAATTTATCAACCCAACAACGTCACATTACTGTATTTTAAACTGCGCACAGTTGACTTTGTTGTCTAAGTGTGCGTAAAAAGGGAAAGAAGTATATTTTAATTCCCTAAACAACTTAAGAAACATCCCATGTACTGAATACTTCTGAATGTCTCAACTTTTAATGTCATAAAAAGACAAAAAATATACGCGTTTGTAACTTTTTGCACAATTATTAAAGGCTTTTTCAGTGATTATTGGCAGTTGGAGAGTAATTCTTAGCATTTCACGAAAGTCATGGTATCATGGGCTTAAATTTAATAAAAAGCAAGTAGTGACATTGTCACGAAGAAGATTCAATCATCACAGATTGGATGGTCATCCTTTCAAAATTAATCTCGTGTCGTCTCCATGGTGTGAGTTCGGATTGGGCATGGAGTCGATGGACCATGTTTTTTTGGGTTGCCCTCTTAGGGACGCATCACCTATAGGTATACTTCAATATCCCTTATGTCCAATAGCCGATAAATATTGCCCACTTCTTAGTATTAATTGTCGAAATATTTATAAAATCCTTTTAAATTTCGTAGAACAAAATATGATTTTTATCTGATTCTTTTACGAATAATTGAATACGTTCCCAATAGAATGAGTCGCCGGTAATCTAGAAAAAAAAACTTTTTATTTACACTTTCGTCCAATAAAAACGTTTGTCAGTCAAATGTCAATAATTATGGCTGTGGAATTAGCGAGTTAAGAGTTGCCTTTAATTGCGCAAAAATATTCAAATTCGTATACTTTTTTGGCTATTCTCTCCAGCAATAGATTAGGTTTAGTGTTTCTTCCTTAACATAAGAATCAACATTTGCATCGTTTAATTTTGTCAAAGAAATGGTACATTAATAGCTAAGCAAAATCTTTCCTCGACGAAAGAAAAGAATCAGTGTGCGGAAACTTTAACATCCCTTTAAAAATATGATATTCATTTGCGCACACATAACTTAAGGTATTCAATAGGTTCTTATTCCTTTGTGTTTTCGAAACGAATCCGTGAAAATATTCCGTCTATTTAGGTCAATACGTGAATGTGGCTCCACATTCTTTCATTAATGGCTTTCCTTTGTCTCTGTCATACTTACATTATACAGAAAACAAAAGCCAACATTTTTAAAGAATTTTAGACAGAATTTAATATAAAATACTAGGTATCGAACAAACACGTGGACTATTATATTATTATACTTGGGAGTCTTTTTAAAGAAAGTTGGTCATTCGAGTTGAATTTTCCAAGGACCAAGCTTGGTGCTTATTCACAAAAAAAATCCCAATGAATATCTTCTATTAAGTGTGCCAATTTCGGATCGTCTAGTTTGTAAGATGAGCGATAACCTTTCAATGAGAGATTCTAGATCGATTCGTTTGACATGGTATATAAACCGAATAACCAATCAAAACGTCCCATTTCCATAAAACAGTTTTCTTATGGCGTACACTATCAAACGCTACCTCTAATAATTCATGACTAGGTAATGTTCGATTTTTAAATGGAACAAACCACTACGGGCTTACGACCGTCTTCTACTGTTATTTAATTTTCAATTCGGGCTTACGACCGTCTTCTACTGTTACAATTCTTATTTCATCTTTTCTTTTTATAATAATTAACAACCCCCAATTTAATTACAAAAATTTCCATCCCACTATACAATAATAACGTATCTAGCTTGAACAGCATGGGGTAGTCTAGTTATGATCTCATGTATTGTTTCTTTTTTTGAGGGGGTGAGTAATTATTATCTGTCCATCAGAGATATGATCTGCTGTCGGACTTTCAAGGGGATGGAAAAAAATAATATTACCACATTATATAGGGTGGTGAGAATTAAAGGTTTTTTATATTCATATTTTTCGAATGAGTAATTTTAAAAGAATTCTCTGAAAATTAATTAACTATAATATAGGTACCCGAGTAATAAGTCAGGGGTCTTTGTCAGAAAGCTCTAAATTAGATAAATTATTTTTTTGTTGTTATTGTTTTTTTTCATGATATCAGGTCTGTCAAAAGACCATAATGTTAAGTAGGTACTTCAATTTTAAAAATATACGAAGTTCGCAACCTATCATATATTGTCAACCTACCGATGAAAATGACGTAAAGAGTGGAAGCTAGTTCTCTCTGCCTACCTCTACTCTACCCCACCTAGATTTAAAAAAACTTCTAAGAATGCGTCCTCGTGATAGCAAAGCAGTATTGACTCCTAAAGAACCTATAAGGAGTGTCATAGCCGAGTGCGATTGGAGCCAAAATTTTACTATACGCTTCTAAATCACTTCCTGATAATGACGTTCCATCCAGGGATCAATGGTTGTATAATAATTATTTCCACATATTTATATAATAAACACGTGATTTTTCAATAAGTTTGATTATAATATTTCGAAGTGAAATAAAACCTTAACCTCTCACCTCACGTCGCGTCAGTCGCCTCCACTATACAGTGCCGCCATCTGGTGATATATTCGCGAGAATCACGCGATCAGCTGACTTTTACCTAATATCCATAAAAACAACAGCTATTTACAATAATATTATGATGTTATGTCGTAGACATTTTTTTTCCAATTTTGCGCTAGCTTGAGTTCCAGATGCATTCTAAAGATTTTTTTTTTTAAATTATGAGCTCACATAAAGTGAACATAGATAAAGCATGCGGTGAAAATCGGAATTCGCCAGACATTACTGAGTATAAATTATAAATATGACTTGTTTCCAATCATTATTCATATTGCGAATTGAAGGCATTGCTAGTAACATATTAAATAATATAGGTTATGTGTTAATAAAATGCATAATTGAAAACACCGAACAACTTCAAACACATTCATATAGATATTGCGAAAATAATATCGACTCAATATTTAAGACTAAATAAAATATTATATTAACTGATTTCATATCAAATAAAAAGGGCTATCTATCTACCAAACAATTTATCCAAGACTTCAGAATATCAAAATCAATTAAATTTAAAATTCTTATAATGTAAATATAGTTTCCTATTTTTACCACTTCACTTAGCGCTACGTCCTTGCACTCATTATCAAAAGTTATTGCTATTTGAAATTCGAATCTAGTAACTAGTTCCCTGATTTCCCACCAAGCGCTACCTTCCTACTGTACATACCCGTTTTGGATTCCAATCATTTGAAAATGTTTTCTATATTAGTTCCATATTTTTCCACTGAACGCTATACCCTGCCTTAATTATGAAATTTGAATTTGGTTTCTTCAGAATGTATTTTAAATTAAGAATAAAAATTCTTCTGTCAAAAGAGTTGTGATGATAAGTAGCGGAACTACTGGCATTGATCGAAGCTAATAACAAATTAGGTAAATATGCAATTAGCAATCACCGCTTTGTAATTATTTTGATAATATGTCGAATGTTATTAACGTATTGAAATCACTGTTATTTTAAGAAGGTCTTTTAGAAACTATAGATCGGTCATTAGTGGTTATTATTAAATAGCTGTATTATTATTATTTAACTGTAAATTGTTATTTTGCTAATTAAATATTATTATATAGAGATTTTTTTCGCGACGCTTCAGTGAACAGCAATGCACTTTGCAAAGTCAACCAATGCACATCAAATTTATATACACAGATAGCTATTGCTACTTTAAAAAAATAGAAAAAAAAACACAACATCAATTTTTCACGGATGAAGTTTCAAACGCTGTTACAATATACTAGACACAGACCTACTTATAAAGAGTATAGCAACACTGGAGAATATTGTTCGTAATAATAATTATCGAATGTAATTATTATTATTAATTAGATATAAATAATCGCTCTGGCAACACCGTTAAAAACAATATTATGCTCTTGTATCTGTTATAAATATCCATTGAAATAGAAATTCATTAGGTGTTTTTACTTGACGATAATATATTATAATTATTGCTACAGAGGTTTTTATAGCAGATAATTGTATTTATCGCTACTTTTTCAATAAATAGGTTACTGTGATTTTCATCTAAGCACCCAGCCATGCCATCACGCCAATCAAATCCCATAAAATGGAACAGCTTACAATTAGATATTTACAAGAAAACTGTCAGAATTAGAACAGTGATTAATGCGCTTAAAGATGATTTTCTGTGTATCCTTTTCATGCTGTTATTTATTAGAATTCGCTGCTACTGTTTATTTAAGGATGAACTATATCCTACAAAATAAAAACGAAGTCCCTTACAAAAATAATATTGGATAAGCAGACTCAGCACTTCCATCATTGAGGAGAGCTCAGATGAGAAAGGCTGGGACATGTTTTAAGTATGCTGAATGCATTGGACCGGGGAGATCCGTGTTCTTCCTCCCATCACCCATAGGGGTCTCGAAGACTAGGAAGAACCTCTCACAACGTATTCAGTTCCTTCAAGGCAGATCTGAGGGACTCTACTATGGTATGGGAGGAGGTCATTGAGACGCGAGTGCTGAGCTTGTTGCCTCCCTAAGTGGATTAAAAAAAGGGAGAACTGAATATAATTAATTGATAAAGCATTAAAATACGTGGGAATAAGATTTAAGAAAACGTCAAGGTAAAATTGGACTTGTAGATGAAGAAAATGACGATGCAATCTGTCTTCATAAAGAACTTTAGTACAGAAAATCTTCAATTCATAAGTGTTGTGATATCTTAAGACATTATTTTCTGCCAGTTTATATGGCACTAACGAAGATTGTGAAAGATAAAAATGTAAAAAAGCATAAGTATGTCGTTTATATCCTCGAGGATTGAAGACTAGATTTTTCCTAGTAACATGGGTAATTAAACCAATAAAAGCCCTTTCTACTCCTAGGAAACATTCACTGTTCTCTGTTACCAATTGTCATTTCGTCCATTTCGGCCAACAGCGAGTAGAAAGCGCTTTTAGCCTGGCCTACGTGGTTGCAAGCCCACAGCTCTGTTGTCCAGATCTGATAGACTCATTATCTGTTGAGATTATTTCTCAATACATTGATAAAAAATCAGTCTGTTGGACACTTGCAATATTTCAAACACACTTGAAAGATTCGGCTACCAGTAAAACTAATAAAGTGTGAACATAAAATACAGACATGCCTAATATTCCTTCCCAAATATAAAACAGGTTTCAACCGTTATGCATTTTGTAAAATATGTCCTTGGATTTGAGTTGGTGAAGGTAAAATATGGAAAAAAAAAACCAAACGATTTGACGTTTGTCCGCATATCGCCGATTTCCTAGAATTTTTCAGGTGATTGCTCTAAGTGGCAAAGACGCCGACATACATAGGTGCTGACCACCTCGCCGATGGTGTCATGTTTCGACAGATTTCTATATAATATTATCAGACGCTGCAGCAAACAAAGAACGTTTGGTCAGTGTTATAAAATATCAGTTCAATAATATTGTCTACAAATAAATTCATTTAAAGTTATCTACAAATTACGATTTTAATCATTAGAATACCTAAGCTTTTGTGAATAATAATGCAACAAAGCTCAAGTGAGTACGCGGCCTAAGGGTGCATTTAGACCTAAAGAGCATAGAGCCAGAGCTTTTTATCGTTGATGGTGACACCGGGCAAGCAACAGCAAGCTAGAACTGGAACTCTAACTCTTCTTGGTGTTAATTTATGCTCGTTCATTATTAAATTTCTGGTTCTATATTCGTTTGGTGTAAACGTACCCTCACTGGATGCATTGTTCTTCTCCTGTTTGCTAATACATATGTTACTCGATATGCACTCTTTCAAATATTAAATAATTAAGTAAGTAGAAATATTTTTCACTTACCTACCTATATTAAGTTAAGTAAGTTGTCATTCGTTCCTATGATAGATAATAATAAAAATCAAAGGTGTCCACATCAGGAAATATATCGATTCAACAGCTATGCGATAAGTACTTGATCAAAGTTTTCTATAACTTTTAATTGCTTTGGGAAGAAATGTCAAAATTTGCCCAGTTCTCAACGTGCTAAAGTGAAATTAATGGTAGGTACCCTTTATGGGACGATACAATCAAACAATTAATGACCCTATCCTCTATTATTATTATTTTTTTATTTTATTAAACAAATATACAAACAGTGATTTTATAACAAACAATTACACAAATAGTATAGACAATAAGAAAACCAGTAAAGTATATACGTAGACATTAACGGCGAGCGGGTTTAAACTAAGACAAACAACAGAAAATAGGAAAAAGAAAAACTAATGTAACAATATGTGCAGGCTCAGCTGGGAGTAATGGGAAGAAGGAAAAGAGTGAGGGATAGGAATAAGGGACATGGAATAAGCAGGAAGATAAAGAAGTCATTGCTCTGACGTCAAGTGTGTTCTTACGTTTTACCTGAAAACCGTAAGAGAAGAGTTATTCGGGTCTATATTGTTAAAAAATGAATAATGTATAAGTGCCCGTAGAACGGTTTAAGAATGAGTTCTGTGCATAATTAGTTCTATTAACTCTATACCTACCCCATAAGCAGAATACATAAATACCAGATAGGTACTTTTTTCAGAAGACATTTTGTTACTATGTACAGAGGTATTTATGTACATACAAGTAGGTAACTACCTAACAAAATACCAAAAAAAATGCTTCTCAATTGTTCCATTTCTTTATTCAAATAGAATGAAGTGTTGTGACATTCATTTGTTTTGATGGTTATCAAATGGTTGACTTCAATTTCAATTTCAAACAACGAATAAATAATATTAAACTGTTTTAATTAATAATAACTACGAAAAAAACAGACATCAAAAAAATCTATATTACCTAATAAAAACGAACGATCAATTAATGTATGTATGTCACAGTGTTCTAAAAATTATTGATGAATTACTTTTGTGAATTTGTATGTATGATTTTGAATATATACCATTATTTTAACCAAGGCTTCTTGTCCCATCCAGGAGCAAGCAAAGTACAAAGACCTTTAGATTAGCAAATAGTGTCACTAACTATTCTTTCAACACGCCCATACAAAGTTTATACGAAAATATTGTTGATAGTTTCGGCCGAGGGTGCTTGGTAGTACCTAGTCCATTTTCAGGGGTGAAAAAATATAAAAATGTCATCGGTTTGTGCTTCGGTAGGTATATGTCACTACGAAAATAGTTTGTTCAAATGTTCTCTTAAACAGATGGCGCATATATCGCGTTTCCAACCAACCAACCACCAAACTCTTAACTTAAGACCCCACTTAGGGGCATAGGGAGGCAACAAGAGCTCTCCGTTGCGCTCGATCTTGAGCAACGTTAATGACCTCCTCCCACACCATGTCCAGATTTCTCAGCTCTGCTTCGAAGGAGCGGAACACAGTATGAGAGGGTCTTCCTCGTCCCCGGGACCCTGATGGGAGGAAGAACAGCGCTCTCCTCGGCCAACTGTCACGTATAAACCACGAATATAATAATGTTAGGTTTCACAATAATTATGTTATTTTCAATTTTCATTGTGGCCTTTTTAACCTAGAAAAAACTGATTTTGTTGATCTAATATTAATAATGTAGCAACTTAATGTAGCAACCTACGCAATTTAGTATATTTTTCGAAAACTATAACATACCTTTTTATTTTTTTATAAAGTTCTCCATCGTATTTAATATTAGACAATTAAAGGTCTCACGAATATATGAGGGACATGACAGCTAGTCCAAACAATATAATGTCAATAGTATAAAAAAACTGTACTAAATTTTGTCAGTTTGCGTGTCCAGTTAGAAACAATAAACTATTGTCTTAATGAAATAAAAATTACCGTCGACTTTAATTGAAATGTCTTCATTTTCATAGTTAATTGCTGTTTGCTAAATTCAACACCCTGATCGAGCACTTCTAGGTAATACAGGGAACGAACGAAACGACAAAGGGATCACGTGGGCGATTGATACTACATTTTTTATGATCCTACTATCATTAAGAAAATGAGCGTCGGCTGACTTATGCCCAATTCTGTAGGTAAACTGAAGTTTCAACAAAACTTCTAAATATCGCGGGTAATATAAAGTGAAGGTAATATAAATATCGTGCTTAGCCTATTTGGTCAACATTTTTGTAACTTATTCAAAATGTTTGTATCTAAATAAATAAATAAACATTTATTTAAAACTTAAGACTATAATAGTTGTGGTAAAGTAGGTTTGTTTGGTGTAAGCGAGCACAAAGTACTTATATGAGGTTTCAAAACACTGGTGAATGAAGTAGTTATTAAATAAATAAATAAATAAACATTTATTTAAAACTTAACACTATAATAGTTGTGGTAAAGTAGGTTTGTTTGGTGTAAGCGAGCACAAAGTACTTATATGAGGTTTCAAAACACTGGTGAATGAAGTAGTTATTAAATCAATAAATAAATATCAAATGATTTCAACCAATCTCGAGCGATATTGCATAAGAAATCAATAGCTGTAAGCGATTTCGAGCGAATGATTTCCAAAGTCAAAGTTTTCGTAATGGCCGCCAAATTTGCTTTTTCTCAAACAAATTCATCTTGATCAAGAAATAATATAACGTCGCTTTAATTGATCGAATAGCAGGTCGTTTTAGAGGAATTATGATAATTTTAATGGAACTACCAGTTAAAATACCTCCTTTCTTTTAGCGGATTCTAAGCTTAAGAGGAATTCTTATGAAATCGACGTGTAATATTGGCTGTAAAAATCTAAAGAATGGATGTGAGGAAATGCTGAAGGCCAAGAAGAAATAAAAGACCAGGAAGACCAAAAACTGTATGGATGCTGGATCCTATTTGACAAATTGGAATATCTAAGTGATTGTCTATCTACAGTATGAGAACAATTATTATTCATTATCTGCGCCTCATCGCAAAAATGGAGACAAGGATAGCAATAAGAAACATTTAAATCCAGAAAAACTGAAATCAACCAGAATGATTGAAAACAATCCATGACAAAAGTAAAACCCTTCCAAACAGATCACAGAATACCTACATAATTTCGAAGGATATGTATGGAAAGTTGAAGACATTGTCAGATGAAAACGACAGAGATTAAGGTTCTGAAACGAGCGTAGATATATACCATGTACTCTAGGATAACCACTTGAACGATGGAAGGATATTTGGGAGCTGACGTCACAAGATGTCAGCACAACAGCAACTCAACAGCCCTTGTACAAGATGTAAAATTAGAAGATGAAAAAACAAACGGTTGACCATATCAGAAGTCAAAGAAATAGGTGAGGTTTATGGCAAATGCTATATTGTTAGAAGAAATGAAAGATGAGTCTTGATAGAAAAGTAAGTAAGAAAGACAACCGTTCTCTTTTCAACACCTTAAAGGATCTTAATGGTTGGGTTAAAAAAATAAGAACAATACAATGTATATTAGGTTGAAGCCGCATTCTTTTTGACGTCTCGCAGCTTCCAGTAACAGTAGCAGACGGATGTGTCTCTTAGATAAGAGACCACGGTAGTGTATGGGAGCTGCAACACACCGCATCTATAAGCGTGACAAACACTAACTATAAGATTCAAAAATAATTGTCAACACCTTCATTCTGCACATGGGACCGAACCCATTAAACTAACATGTTCGAATATTCTGTTGTTTTTATAATAATACAATTGTTTTTTTTTTTAAGATTTGATATAGATGCTCATTTTTGGACTGGCCACCAATAGGGAGTCGTGGCTAAACTCTGAAATAGATAAAGAGGTTTGTCAAAGAGGAAATATCAAGTTCATTAATTTGGTTTCGAAGACGCGCTTTATGTTCATACGAGAACTGGAGTATTGTTCCGGCTGCTATAGTAACTATAGATAAATTAAAACTACAGTGGCCGATATCGGCGGAAGCTGATCTTGCGCTTTAGAATAAACTTGGTTAACGCAAATGCGAGTTTGAAAAAAAAAAACATTATTATCAAAACAAAACAGGAAAATGCTAATTTAAGCTCGGTACTCACTTGCACCGCAAACGTGTAGGGTAAACCAGACAGTTATTGGACGCAGACAGTTATGGGACGTTTAGTATCAAAGTTCTAAAAAATAAGCATACCGCTACTTATTGTTAATAAGTTCTTCCATAGATGTCTTCGTGGAACTTTCCTTTAGAAAAATCGCTACTTATTTTATCGGCTCATTTAAAATTTGACCACTAATAGATATTTTTTGCCAAGTCGGAAAGTGTTGGTTCAATACTGTATTTTTCTTAAAAAATCAATAAGGATATCAATTTTTGTTAAATGTAAGTATACGTAAAAATAACCTATTTTTAAGTATTTAATTACATTTAGAATATAAATAAGGTTGTCAGAAATGATAGAATTTCATTTGATATCATTTACTGCTGAATTAAGTGTGTTAGTAGTGTGTCCAATAACTGGATCTATTTTTTACTCCATTTCAATTACTGGACAGCCGACCAATAAGCGTGTTTTGATGAAAAAAATGCTATGATTACTTTTGCAAGGAATATCTTTATAAAATCACAACTTATAGAAAAAATTTAAAATTATACATCTCTACTTGAATTCTAAACAGTTACTGGCACTGTGTCCAGTAACTGAATTTTAAGTGTCCAATAACTGTAAAATATTACTTTTTTTTGAACTTCTTAAATTTGATGATAATGATCATCATAGATGATATAAGTGAATCTTCAATAGATGACATTTATTTTATGATATAATTTTAAAACAAGATTTTAAAATATGTTATTCTTCATTAATATATATTTTTTACTATTGTCCAATAACTGTATTTTGGTTGTCCAATAACTGAAAAATGTGTCCAATAACTATACTTTTTTACACAAGTTTTAATTTTTATATTTTTTTTATAAAATAATTAAAAATATGATACTTTGATCATTGGTACTCATAAACGAATACATTCTTTTGAATAAAACATGTATTTTTCATTTGTGTTTCATTTATTTAACCTTTTACAGTCAAATGAATTTGAAGACCTTCTTAAGTGTCCAATAACTATCTGGTTTACCCTATTTGTTATATCAATTTTATCAAAAGCATGCATGTGTTCCGCTCGCGCTCGCTTTTTTGAATTTCGATTAAATTGATGCAATGTCACACGTTCGCGGCGCAAGTGAGTACGATGCTTTAAATATTTCAGATTTTTTATGCTATTATTACCTATAAAAGAATTTGGGAATCCTTTTCTCACACGAAAAGTATTTGAAAAATTAACACTTTCGGATCCTCTGCATGCATGAATTGCTGGTTCTCCAATATACCTAATTCATTTCCGTTTTCTATTAAAAATGTTAAAATCGAGCTAGTTACGAAGCTGCAGTTACAGCTGAGAGCAAGGCCGTAACCAAAACAAATTGCTGTAGAGGGGGTTTAGTTGATTCGCGTCGTGAACCAGTACAAAAACATAATGAGTCGCATTTATATTTCCCAAAGAAAAATGTCTTATTTTCAGGGGGGGGGGGAATGCTCCGATCCTCCCATGGTTACGTGCAAATGATTGAAATGATTGATCACATACTCTAATATCATCATCAGTTAATGTAGTCTATCACAATATTTCAGGGAAGTATATAGAAAATCTCCAAGAAAACTTTTTTTTTATATAAATCTAGAGAATTTCATGGGACACAAAAAATAATGGCATTTGGTGATAGAATTCTTTTTATCGTCAAATGTTATCAGCTAACACTCTAGATTGGATTTTTTTTAAATAATACCGAAGCTCAATATCTCCTAATGCATTTGGAATAAACAAGCTCATAATATTCGAAACAAAATATTTAAACCTTCAAATAATGTGTAGGTAATGATGTAAAGTCCTAAACTACAAGTTACGGAGGTTTGGAGTCTGACAATCGTGCAAACAAGCACAACCAAAGTAAAATATTTATTGGTAAGGATTAAAAGACCGGTTGAATTGATGCGAAGGGTTCAATAAATCCACCGATAAGGTTCGGGTCAGGGGTGCTGGCTTATTAACTCTCTGCCCACGTCGCCTTGTGCTCACACGCTGGTACCGGGTGATATACACGGCTACCTGCTTACAACATGAGGTCCATGCCCGGGATTTTATTACTAATGATCAAATGATTCTCCATCATTTTCTTCTTATTTTGTTTACAACCAAGTATTGTTTCAACTATTTCATTAAACCAACACACGGTTGGATTCTAATGGTCCCTTACAGAGACCGAAGCTATTGGATCGAATCATCAGTCAGTGTGTGCAAATCCTGCAGACCCTCTTTGAATGCGTACATGAGGCACTTGTTAATCAGATGATCGATTGTTTGTGTCATGTAGTGAGTCTTTCCTTTCTTAGTCATCTAATTTTGAAGCGGTACAGCCTACATCACACCTTATTCGATTGAATCTACACCATATCTTTCTGGGTGAGCCAGGCAGTTCTTTTGTCGAGTCAGCTAATAGGTTCATTGATGCGATTCATTCATTGTCTCCATTAATCTTCGAGCAATCTGTACTTGTACCATCTACTAAACAGTATGAATGTCTGGATTTCAGACTGCTTGATAATATAAGTAGATAATCTGCCTCCAGAAATCCCCAACAATTGAAAGTATGGCGAGACCAGCAGCGGATATAGATACCAAGTGAAAAAACACCTTGAAAAACATGAACCCGGACGGGATAGATCCCACGACCTCTTGATCAGAAGCTCAAGCCTCTTCTACTATGCTATATCGATGTCGGCTAGTTTAAAACCATTTTTTTAAATATAACTAAATAAAATCTGATATTATTTAAAAAAATATTATAATATAAATGAAAGTCGGGTTAGTGCGAACACTTAACTCGATATCGGCTGAACAGATTCTTCCGATGTTTGATTTATTGGATTCTTCTCCGCTCCGAATAACAGAATGGTAAAACTAATAAAAAGTTGAAAATGGATAAGAAATATAATATTAAAATAAGTATGGAACGGATTTCCTGCGACGCCTTAACAACAAAATTATTGTTTACTGCACCTGATCGTAGTTCGCCTTCATTTTTGCAAACGTTAATGCCGCTCTTAAGTACAGTAGCCCGCCCAAAAAATCGTTGCAGCAAAAAAATGTGGCTACGTTTTCTGAAACCGGTTTTGTAAAGACTGTAATAAGTACCTACTCATCCATAAGTTTTTGATTTTTTATAAAATAAAATGATAAAAAATAATCATAGATAAATCGTGATAAAATTTAAATCAATAAATGATTCCTCATATTCTATAAGTTAATTGATTAAAAAAAAACATAATTTAGTATCACTTTAACAAATAAAAATAAAAAGGTCATTAAATTATTCACTGATTTATTTAAATTTCTAATCGAAAAAAAATATATACAATACCCACAGAAATAAATATATTATTGTATATCTTGTTGGTTTTTGTATCTCATTATTTTCCACTGGAAAGTCGAATGGTAATAAATTTACTTAACACATAACTAACAGTAATCTGGAGATAATCGATTCGTATCCCGGTGTTGACATCTTAATCCCACGTTAGGAATTCATGCATATAACACTTGTCCTTAGTGGATCGATATATATATGTACCTACCCATTTACGTAGGTGTTGGTACTAGTTGGATATAATAATATAACCAAATGACAAAATAACCACATCCGACAAAATAACATGGCAAGTATTTTCATTAAATTATTTTCTATGTTATTTTGTCGGATGGTCGGCTACTAATAAGTAAATTAAGTGAATTCTAAGCTAATGTGTTTTTTTGTCGTATGATTAAAAGTGTGCTTTAGTAGCAGTAAGGACCAACAGTTGCCAAGTAGATAGATAGCCATGAATTGTCGAATAGAATTCCATTCAAAAAATATTTCTAATAACTTAAATTACCTCATCTATAAATTGTATTAGAAAAACATATTTAAAATCAATTTAAAATAGTATTAGTCTCAGCTCATACTGTTATATTTTTCTCGTGTCATTTCGAATGATTTTGTCGTATATATGTATACGTTCCTGCCTCCTGGCATTTTGTCATTTATAAGTCACAGGTATACAGTAGGTATCTCTAACATCCTACATTCGCCCAAAACATGCTTTTAATAAAGATGTACAAAATACGTCTTCATTATTTTGAAACACACTACTAACCTGACTAAGCGACCAAAAAAATATTGATATATTTTTTTAATTAAAAAAAAAAAGATATTTTAAGCTATAAAAGTGCAAGCGCCCGAAGATCTTGAGAGCAAGTATCAAGAAAAATTAAGAAAATCAAAAGATCAAATTTTTTAGACGAAGAATTAGAAACACTTGATATAGAAGATCTTATTTGATTTAGCATATCTAGAAAATTTTCTAGGGATCACGTAGGCCACATTCAAATAATCAAATCCGTAAGAATATATGATGAAGGCAAAAAGAATGATGATCTCAATGAAGACCCCAAGATGAAGAGACTGCTGACAGATGACATTATGTTTGCTCTTAAATCAGAAGGATTTTCAAATAGATTAAGAATTTTATGACTTGGAGCTATAATAAAAAAATATATTGTAATTTTATGTAACAAACATATTCTTTGGTATCATGAATCATTTGATTAAACAAGAATATCAATGGGCGATCAACAAAATTAGACAAAGAAAACCTGCTGAAACGGAGATGATTTTGTGTCTATCAACTGGACGCCAATATGAAAAGATACAACTGAAAGAAAACTAACAGTGAAGCCAAGGATATTGTAAAGGAATGGCAAAAATTGCTATTGAAGATAAATAAAAAACAGTCATTAGAACGTATAAGGACAACATCAATGAATCGATATTTTGGAATGAAGAGAGGTAACAAAAGACAGCGAAATCCTAGTATTGTGTCTACATAAATACCTCGAACCTTTTCGAGAGCAACCGTCCAACCACTTTACCGGAAGATCAAGGCATCAAGCCTCAAAAACCAATGATAATAAATAAAAATCAAAGAATCTAAGAATTGAACAAAAACCATAATGCGTGAAATAAAAACGTTGTGTGAAAAAGCGTAAAGCGATGCAGCGATAACATTGTTTATTCAAATATCGGGATCCGAATCAGCACCTTTGCCCATTGATTAGTCATTATCTGTGGTTTTTAATTGCCTGTGGAATTAATTAAAACTCCATTAAAAATGCTTGTTGTCTTTTCTTTATTGACACAACCAACATAAATTATTATCAGGCTTAAAAATCTGGTTTTAAATAAACGATACATACATATTATTATGGAGTATCAATGGGTCTTCCAGAATATTTGGTAGCCGCTAGCAAAACGGAAACACATTGTACGAAATATCGAACATTGTTCAAATGTTTGAAGATCCATTTTAGCGGAGGCAATGACAGTTTGCACGCCTACTATCCGAGATCTGATAGTAAAGACAGAATATCTTGGACACACGATAAGGCAGAGAAAAAACCGAACCGTTGAGATCAAAAGACGGATTGGATTATGTCGAGCACCCTTCGGATAAATTAGTAACTTACTCAAAAACAGCAAAATCCTAATGAACTTTGAAACGTGCATTGTGCATGTAGTATCGGTTACAATATAAATCCTACAAACAGATACAGTGATGACCAAACAAAGCACAGAAAAGATAAGGGTTACCCAAAAATTCATAGAAGGAGTCAGGCTGGTCTTCTCTACGCCCTGAAAGGTAGAGAAACTAAACAAAATGATACATTCAGCAAAAACCACAGGGGATGGATATATCCCAACGTATTATTGCATTTCTCAAATAGCAGTCATATGGCTATAAATCAAAAAGAAAAATGGTCGAAGAGTATCGAGTCCTAGAGGGAGATCCAAAACGACTTCCAGGAGCGACTACCACTACGGTGGCTGGACGACCCCGTGAAGTAATTTGGTGTCTACTGGATCCAGAGATGCCAAGATTAAGTGGCGTGGAAGGAGATGGAGGAGGAATTTTTCCGAGAGTGAACGAAAATATGCTGACAAGAAGAAGGAAAAGGAGAAGAATTGAAAAAAATAGATCTTTTATTTTTTTAGATACCTAAATGGTCTTTTAAAATAAATGAAAGTTTCTTCACTAGCGTATGGGAATAAAATCGTTCAAATCCATTGGATTTTCCCATCCAATCATACCAGAAATTTGCTGGAATACCTTATATTGGATATTTCTGTAAGGGAACAACATTTTTGATGAATCCTTTGAAGTCGATCCCCTTTAAAAACTTATTCTATCTGTATCTTTCAGAGACAGCTTTGAAATTGGATAAACGATACCCTGGCGCCATCTACTACAAGCAGAAGTGGCTAATCAAATTAAATCGCTTGTAATGTTCTCAAATATTCATATATAAGAAGGTCAGCCATTAAATTTTGAAAACATGTGCGTAGGAAAGCGTTAATTATTATTCAAACAGTTAATTTTTATAATATGTTATTACGTATTTCAAATTTTGTAATGGAGAATTTTTGAAATCAAGTGTTAGAACTGAAATTACTATTTTTCTTAAAAATAAATTTAAAAACGGGGTAAAAAAGGGGTGAACACATACAAACAGTTCATGAACAGTGGATATGACTCATTTAAAAAATGCTTATATTATTATGATTTGTATATCTTAATTACAAAGTTCAAAAAATATTATATTCGCAATAAAAAATAATGTGCATAATATTTTCAGGTGGCAAGGGGAGGAGGCGTAACATAATGAACACACTCCTTTATTATTTGAGAAAAATGCAAAACAAGTGAACGCCTTTACGTAATAGTTTGCGTTCATAAAGTACTGTCCTTGAATGAAATTAATATTTATTTAAAAAATATACGATTTTTATTTTTAAAAACATAAAATATTGAATGAAAGTGCGTTTAAATATCTGTTTTACCGTGCATATTATTACAATAAAATTTCTTTAAAATTATGTTGTATGTTTTATGTTTTATTTTTTTTGTTTGATTTGTGGGTAATTATAAATTAGGTAGGTATATTTAAAATAACACCCTTAAAAATAATGTATCTGAGTTAATATTTATTTGTTTACATAATATTACAATAAATAATAAAAAAAAAGTATTTTATGATCATTCAAATAAAAGTATGAAAATAAATAGTAATATACCTACTTATTATCAAAACCGTTTAAATAAACAAACGTAATTATGTATGTAGTAGGTAATTAAAAAAAATTTATTCATTGAAAAATCCTATATTGACGGTAGGCAATATTTTTTATATAAATTTTTTTAAATAGGACTCGCTCGTTCTTTGTAAATGTAACCTTAAAAATGTTCAAACCTATAATTTAAATAAAAGTTATGGACGAATTTCGAGCACTGGTCGATCACTAGTTATGTTATAGTTACGTCAAAAATGACAAACTGTCTGCAGTTTTCAACGTGGTAAATTAAAATGGGACGATGTTTTTGGAGAAGAATCCAATAAATCAAACACCAGAAGAATCCGTTGAGCAGATTTCGAGTTATAAGTGTTCGCACTAACCCGACTTTCATTTATATTAGAGAAGTTATATACATAGGATAGGATATACATACATACATAGGATAATCAAACAATGTAATACCTTTTTTTCAATTGTCTTTGGGTTATCTTTGTGACAGTTATCCATTTTTAGATAAATAAATGTATAAATACTTTGTTTCTGTCACTTATAATTTTATTTTAGTAGACATGTTTCGGCTATTACGTAGCCATTATCAATACTAACTTAAAATCTACAGTTCTACATATTATATTGGCTTACAATATAATATGTAGAACTGTAGATTTTAAGTTATTATTGATAATGGCTACGTAATAGCCGAAACATGTCTACTCAAATAAAATTATAAGTGACAGAAACAAAGTATTTATACATTTATTTATCTAAAAATGTAATACCTACCCTTTTCTACGCCTGTCACTCGACAGGTTTTGCTGCTAGTAAATAAATAAATAAGTCCTTTAAAGTAATTATGTAAATGCAGAATTATATCAATAAAACGATTGCGATGTAAAGAAAGTAGGAATGCATCGAGAAATCCAATCATCGAGCATTGATCGATTCAATTGCGGCGTGTGTCAATAAATCTGATCCGGTTTAACCGCCACAGGTCGGGATGTCGGTAAATTATACCGAAACCGTCACAAATTATACCAAAAGCGTCCGTTAATTGTATAACTGGCGATATCTCTTATTCAAATTGAGATACGCCCCAGGTACACCGTACTAACGAGTTTAATCTTAAAGGACTGTTCTACTATAGATGAGCTCAGCTACTCAACTTATGTAAACACAATAGGTAGGTACTTATGTATTCTGTTTCTTGTTCCTAATATTCAAAATAGTACGTAAGTACAAAGTCATATTATGTTTATTTTAGTGCACGTAAAAATATCGATTTTGTGCAAATTGTAACAAAAATTAAATTCTGCATAATGTCTCTCATTTTTTTTCAATTGTTTCTGTGTGTGTGTCATTCATTTTGTTATTTTTTATTTAATTCTTTATGCACGGATTTCAAAATAGTGTATAAAAATAGTAGGTAATGGCGGGATTATTGCCGAAGCAATCTCTAACATAACATAGCATAACCAACTGGAATTAGTGGAATTGTTGTTCTTTTCAGACTACTGTGGTACCAACAGCAAAGAATTTAAAAAAAGATTATAGTATACATTAAATATATATTTTTTTATCTAGAAAAATATAGACAAATTATTAATGGTGCAAAAAAATAGTCGTTACACAAAAAGGTTGTACTAAAAATAGCAAAGAGCTTGCAAGATGGGTACCTAATCATTTTTTGAATTTGTCTAAATAGCGGGATTTTTTTTTTAATATTATTCACCTGTTGTCAATGTTTTATTTAAATTAAATATACTTATACTATAGGCGCTGATTTCAGACAAAAGTTCCCGAGTTCGATTCATGGTCGGGTCAGAAATTCTCAAAGAAATTTGCTTGAAATTTCTACTCGGAATGTTCTGCCTCAGATTGGACGGAACCGTTGGGTTAAAAAGAAATTTGCTCCAGCCATAATGACATATTTGTATAGAAAAGTGTTACAAATTCGTTAAGATCTAAGTAGTCCTGAAAAAAGGTCACAAGAATCTAGACATAATTAGACAGTTGTGCACCAACAAAGCCAATACGCAATAAACATGAGACATTTACAAAAATGGATATAGTCATATCCTGGCGCCAAATACATGAAAGCAGTCGCAGTCTTTAAATTTGGTTGCTCTCTTGTTTTCAATAATTTCCAACTTTTATCTCTATATTTCATTAATTATTAAATAAGTATCTGCTTGTTGCATACATGAGATTTTTCGACATGTTGAACTTGTTGAGAATTCTCACGATTAATGAATTCTTAGAGTTTTTAGTTGTTACATATTCGTTAAATACATTTATTTATTTTTTAAATTTAACTACATGAAACTTTTAGGTTTTATTCCTATACATGTTGTAGGAACAAAACAAAACAAGTATAATCATATATTGCGATCATTTAAAATTTGAAAAGTCAATGTTTTTAGTGATTCCAATCAGTCATTCTGTCGCGATTAAATCGAATAAACATGCTAAGTGCACAATTCAAGTAAAATGATTCATATAAGAGTTTATGTCGTATAGCCTACTTGCTGGAGTGTAAGAATGTATAGCCTACTTGCTGGAGTGTAAGAATGAATAAGCACGAAAAAAATACATCGCATGTTAAGTTGGGCGCTGCGAACTCTAAACAAATTCACTATAATACAATCGTGACCGATCCAATCTACAAAAAAAAGTGGCTTTTAATGTCTTAATTTTTCACAGGCAGCGCTCGTTGGATTGACTTTTGAATATAAATAGAAAAAAAATCATTATTGTATTAGTTAGTTAGTTGTACACAAAAATAATGTAATGTTTTTTTTTTTATATATTATATTACTTGAGTAATCATATTTACAAAAGTCGAGAGTTAGGTGAATGCGTTCGCGTGTTGGCTTCGCCATCGATAAGATTTTGTTTTTCTTTTGGATATGTATGTACAAGGGACGAAAAGTGTTGCCAATCGACCAAAAATTAAATCGTTAACCATCGAGAAATTAATTCCAACTGACATAAAAAATAGTACAGTGGGTGTAGAACTGAATGGGATGAATGTATGCAGATGACCTAGTATTGATGGCTGAAAGCGAACGTGATTTGCAAGAATTTGTGACGCGTGTTTAACAAAAATGTGAAATGAATGGTCTTAAGATGAATGTCAATAAGACAAAGGTGCTTATTTTTGAAAGAGAAGATTAAAGAACGCAATGTTGTGTGAATGTGAATGATGAGAACTTGGAACAAGTGGATGAGTATGTTTATTTAGGTAGTCTATTTAGCAGAGATGGAAGGTGTGAAAAGGAGATTGAAAGAAGGAAACTGTGCCCTTATTCTCGTAGCGATCTTAATACGCTCTTATCTTGATTGACAATCATAAAATGGCGGATTTCTATTCACAAAACAAGATATCTAATAGATATCTTAAAAATTCGTTATGTTTGAAATATGAGTATGAAAATGATCCAGTTCAAGATAGGATTAACATTAGATTCCGATAGTTTTGTGAATACGACTGCTTGCGATCGTGTCTTAATCTTATCGCTAAGTGATTTTTAAATGCGATTGATTACGAGAATAGCCCTACTGGCTGGTAGAAGGGTTGGCGGTGCACTAAAACCTCTAATGAGAAATAAGAACGTATCTCTTAAATCCAAACAGCTGATGCACAATGCAATCCTGATACCATACATGATGTATGGGAGTGAAACATGGACGAGAAATCTGGAAGTTGAAATAAATGCCGTGGAAATGAGATCACTGCGTATAGGATATGCGGAAAGAGACTTATTGATAAGGTGAGGAATGATAATATTAGGAAGGAAAGTGGAGTGGATGTTAGCGTAGTGACTAGATTGAAAGTGAATAAATTAAGGTGGTTTGGGCATGTAGAGAGAATGAACGAGGAGAGAATGACTAAAAGGATATATAAATCTGAAAGAATGGGTGCACGCAGACGAGGAAGACCTCGAATGACATGGTCCGACCATATCTTACAGGAGGGCCAAGTCAGGAGCAAAAGGAATAGAAGAGCATCATGGAATGCGTTTGGAAGAAGCGAAAGCGGTTTGTTTGGATAGGAAAGAATGGAAATCGGGAAACGGCGTGATGGGTAAAAAAAAAAGTTTTTAAATTATATTGTTAAGAGACAGATTTTTCAGGGATTACTGTTTTGAAACAGTGTTTTTGCGGCGCTCATCAATGTTTTTACGAGGAACAAAATTACACCCAAAAGTGGCCATAAGACAGCTCTAGTCGCCACGCTATTTTATAGATCGATTTGAATTCAAGCACCGGTTAACATTCCATCTATATTAAAACTTATGGAAACCACATCAGCGAAAGTGCTCGGAAGCCCAGGGGTTCCGACGCCAACTATCGAACTGGAGGTTGCGGGTTAAGCTTTATGTAGTTTACTATCAAACAGTCATAGGAGTTAATAATTGTGTTCACTTTGAGTGAGCATACTTTAAATAAAACAATCATCGAAAAACAAATAAGTATGGAATATTTCGATGATTTTTTTTTTGCTCTGTTGAACATCACTAATTATTATAAATTTCTTCGTGAGAAAACATTCACTTTATCAATTTTTCCACTTAATGTTTAGCACTTGTATTAGTGAGAAATTGTTTTTTTTATGATAAGTACCTACCTAGTAGAGGCCGGGTAGTAACTGAGGGACCTACTTAACAATGTCGTACTATGTTGGGAAAAAAAATGATATCGAAATATTAGGTAAAAACAATATTGTGTTTTCGTTTGAAAGCTGTCAAATAATTATCAAGAAGTAATCGCGATAAGTTTAGAAAAAAAGCATTTGTTTACACAATATAAATTATTTCGATTAATTAAATGATTATGTAAAACCGAAACACGAAAAAATTACGAGGTGAAAATGTTCTAACAGAACGAAACGCGTCTCTAGAATAAAATAATTTGTGTAGTATTTATTTAAGTATTCATACACAATACAGTGATAACAGACAACAAATGGAAATACTGCCCAAATAGGCCAAGCCTGTACTAGGGCAAACATCTTAACAGTTCATAAAAAAGAATATTCAAAGGAACATACAAACAAGGCAAGTGTTTTTTCATTCTCACTCATCAAGGTGTATTCACCTTGATGAGTGAGAAAGGTTATTACCTACCCACATTTTTTTTTTCAAATAGTAACATAATAGAGCTGTTTTTTGGTTATCCTATAAATGCTTAAAACCTAGTAAAAAAACTTCATAATCAGCTTTCAACTATTTCATGCAAAAATTACACAGTAAGACGTCTAAATTCTCAAATCTAACTAAACAAAGCGCCAACGAAAAAAGATCCGACATATTTTTATAGAGTTAAAAAATAATATTATAAGAAACTTATTTTAACAGTCAATAAAATGTTTGACGTTTTCATAGAGCCTTTTTATAAAAGTCTTCGTACAAAGCGACCAACACACATTCACCAAACTTATCGTACAGATGTGAGTTGAAAGCCTTCACCAGTCCGGCGAGAGACTTAATTAAGACATCTGTCATCACTTCTCTCTTCATTTTGTTTGTTTGTTTAACTGTTGTGTATTTGTATTAGTGTGCTGTTTTTTATTCCTATTTTACTAGCTTTAACTCGTATTATTTGCAATATTTTAGATTGAAAAAAAAATAAACCGATTTGAAGAACAACTGTGTACCTTATGTGGTAGTTATCTAGAAGATTTGTCCACAAAAGATCTAGGGTTAGATCCCTAAAGAACAGACAAGATTTTTGTTTTAAAGCATTTGATATTTAAAAAGTCCTTGTTAAAGAAGCTTACTTTAAAGCGATAGTTCTGTTGACGTCAAAGGGAACTGACATGACTTTAGATATTACAATAAGATGCCCATTTCGCATAAAATGACATAAATTTTAGGTGCCTAGCTAGAAACCCTTTGAAACCGTGTGTAGGTCCTGTCCTAGACAAACAAAAGAAACTTCAGCAGACCCCATCTGGTTAGATGGGCGGACTAAAGATTGCGGGCTGCGCATGGATGAGGGTGGCTCAGGACAGGAACGATTGGAAGGAGAGGGGAGAGGCCAATGGTCAGCAATGAACAGAGAAAGGCTGACGAAGAAGAAGAAGGGCCATTTTTCTGAGAGAAAATGGTATTGCAATCTTAACCGACACAATATGTATAGAAAAGTAAGTGTGTACTGTCTTACCAAATCTCATCTAGGTACCTACTCAAAAATGCAAAATAATGAAATTATGTGGAACGTAGTAGTTGAATTTTAAAATATCTATTTCTTTAGGTAGGTACCTACATATTTTGATTAGATATAGGTACCTACCTATTAAAATATTTACTCAAAAAACAAACGAATTTACAAAACCTACATTCCATCCAAATTATTATGCAGTTATTGTAGTATCTTTTAATATACCTACTTATGTATACCTACATACTTTCCTGCTTATGCAAAGAGCTGATCATACTCGATCCAATAACCATCTGTGATGCAGTACATAAAAAATCACAGTGTTTTGTATCGTTCGCTTCTTTCACCATACCATTTCTCATAAATAAAACCCCTACTTTTCTTTTGATTCTGACAGGGGCCTAAGTCAAGTGTAATAAAATGGCCGCCGACCGTATCAGTCGATTGGTGTTCCCATGGTAACCACGTAAAAAGCTGTCGTTTAAACGTTGTTACCATCATGGAATACTGACCGACCGATACCGTTGCCGGCCATTTTATTACACTTGACTTAGGCCACTGACATACCTTAAAGACGGAATTGATGTGTTCACCATGCATTCATTTCAGCCTTATAATTTTTTTTATCCTGCTTGCATTCTTTTTTCAGCATGCCTGAACCATCTCAACTTACAAATGTAACAACAAACTGCCATACCAGAATCATTCTTAATATTCGCATTCATTCCAATATCCCACAGAGTCTTTCCACATATTAAAGTTGGAAATTATGGGGAACAAGAGATCAACCAAATTCAAAGACTGCGACTGCTGTCATGTACCTATTTGGCGCCAGAATATGAATATATCCATATTTGTTATGTCTCATCTTTATCGCCTATTATCGGCTTTGTTGGTGCACAACGCAACGTTCTAATTATGTCTAGATTATTTTGCATTTACTTATACTAAATCAATACTTTTTTTATATTGAGGAATTGAGAAAATACTCGCTGTTCTTTTTGGAAAATAATAATTAGTTACTGTTCTTTTTGTTAGGTTTGTCTTTCATCCATAAAGCCTGAGATGGCCCGAGGCCTGACAATACCATAAACCTGTTGAAATAAAACATACAGTAATAATAAGAAAAGTAAATAAATAATAATTTATTTTAAAGACGTCAATATTGAGTCAATATCGCTGTCTGTGATTATTATTACTTTTCATAGCAATTAAAATTTAAGTACATTGTTCCCCGTACGTAGGTATATTCGTTTTGAAACATTTTATATATTCCAATTTTGATTTTGTAGGATTTTATTTATATATGTAGCCAATTGTGGTTCTGGTTCTCCTTAAGAAGTTGTCGCCATTCCACCCAGTCAGTAACCCTTCGATGCCAGTTCCTTACCGCCAGAAACTGCAGATCTCTTCAACGCAACTGAACCATCTCAATCTGGGTCTGCCAAAACTCCTACTTCCAGTCGGGCCGTCCACCTCGACTACCATCCGGAAGGCAATAAATAGCGCGCTAGGCCTCACTAGTCAGAATATTTAACGAAGCTGAACTTCGGCGTGCTGGAGTCGAGTGGAATGAGCCGGTGCTTTGAGAATATATTTGCTCCGGATTGGCTTTTCAAAGTGAAATGTCTACTTTTATCGTGTTTTGTAAATGCCCAAAAGTGATAATACCCCCAAAAGACGTGATAATACCCACAAAATCATCCTCGATACAGACCAAAGGTCTAGTGAGGCGAGGAAACACACTTTTCACATACCCCAGTATTAAAAAATCATGTTTATATTTTATTTGTTTTCATATTATTCTATCGAATGAATTATTATAAGAGGTAATTATCTGTATGAAAAATATGTCGCGTGGTGTTAAAAGTATTTCAACGATAATAATTATATTTCACTTAAAAAATACTGATATATTCGTTTCTAAGGACACAATATAGAATGTAAACATAAATAAATAAATTAAATAAGTATACCTGCTTACAGCTGATGAAATCGGCTACCGTTTGGTTCCACCGGGGACAGAACCAGGGGCAATGGACTATATCGCAGTCTATCTAATGGATACAATAAATTACCAACTGTTTTACATATGTGTGACATTTAGACAAGGAGAAACTGATTAAACCTTTTTATAATATAACTATCTAACTAAAATAAAAGTAATAAGTATATCGTATCTAAATTGGTAGGTGCTAGCTAGCACGTGTCCAAGGAAACAAAATTCAAAGTTTCATTAAAAACTTTTCTTTATAGGTATAAATTATGTATATTATGGTAAATACGTACATTAAGCAAAATGAGAAAATATGTACAAAGCATGCGTAAAAACTGCTATGAACTATGGCATCGAAAGTAGGACAGGCATAGTCATAAGTAAGCAGATGTTGAGAATTTCCAAAATGAAGACATTAAGGACGGCAAAGCTTTGAGAGACCGAATGAGGAACACCAGAATCCGCGAATTAAATGGGGCTGATGATATAATATGTTGCAGGCCATTTCTGTATTTTTACATTGTTGTATTTGTTTTTAAAGACTTTTTGCCGTTTATAATTGTAATAAATAAATAAATAATATCGCCCTGCATGACCAGCTCCATGATACTCACCCTCAAGAAAGACCACTTAAAATATGGCGAGAAAGCAGATGGAATTCCACAAATAAGAAGTATTACTTGTTTTTTCAATAGTTAATTGACTGCATAAGCTTTAAGGTTTTGATTGGGAACCATGGTATTTTTATCATCCCATTCCACACTGCTGGTTTTCTACTCTAGTAGCCTAGTTGTATTTGCGTGGATTTCAGATCACAAGGTCCCGGGTTCGATTCCCGGTCGGGTCAGAATTTTTCTAATTCATCTTTCACTTGAAATTTCTACCCGGGGTTGGCCTGTCTCAGATTGTACGGGACCGGTTGACTGGAAAAATATGCCTCAGGCAATAAGTTCCGCCGGCTACACTGACACCTTTCTATAGGTAGAAGAGTGTTATATTTTTATTAATATATTATAGTTTTTAGGCTAGCTGACCCGCTCGTCGAACTAAACCTAACCCAGAAAGAAAAAAAATTGTCTTATTACATGAATTAAATACAGTTAATGACATAAAAACTGAATAACATTGAACTTATAATATATTGCAGTATGTATTAATTAATATTGATTCGGATGTGGGATGAAGTTCGGCGGGCCAAAAGTTTGCAATAAAAACAATTCCTCTATAGTTGCATAACTTAAAAAAAAATCCAAGAGATGGCGGTGAAGTAGGAAATAATTCACATGTGAAGTGTGTTATATTATGTTGTCGGATGAATAGACTCCATTAAATCAACATTTACCGATTTATTATCGTAAGGTATTGACTCATAAATGTTAAATAATTGTAATTATGTGTCATCTTATATTATTTTGATGAGAATGAAAATAGTTTAGTGTCACATGTTTTGTAAGTAAGAATGAGATCCTCGAATCCAAGTCGTATATTATAAAAACTCAAATTTACATTGCAAACAAAATATAATAAAATCACAGTATAACATAATATTATAGAAAAAGGTAACATTTAAATAAAGTAGGTAAATGATGACATTAGCGCCAACTGATATCTATCACGTAACACCGATAATTGAATTAACAGCCAATAATCACAGTGATCACAGTTCAATCATATAAACTGATATTAATCGCGTGTGATTAGACTTACCATCGCATGATTAACTGTTATTTTTGTATTATTTAAATGTTACCCACATAGATCACGTCATGAGGGAAATTTATTATTGTCAAATACATACGAAGCAATCGTTAGTACCGCGGTGGTTAGTTTGTATGAATCTAGTAGGGTAGGCAAAGAGACTTAGAAAACTTATTCGTCTTTGATACGGGACTATATTCCACGAAAAAATTAAAGATCACATAATATCTTGTAATATAAATGAAAGTGGAGTTAGTGCACACACTTATAAATCGAAATCGGCTGAACGGATTTTTATGATTTTTGGTTTGTTGAATTCTTATTCGCTCCGGAAAACAGAATATGTAATAAAAATCGAAAAATTGATGTAATAAAAATCGATAAAATATTATATTAAAGTTAGTACAGAACGAATTTGACTAAAACAACACCATCTGTGAAAAATTCTATAGAAACACAATTTTTATTTACCTGACAACCATTGACATTAAAGATATTGGCACTACCAAGAACCTTTGAGATTTTTTTTTTTTACCCATCACGCCGTTTCCCGAAGGGGGTAGGCAGAGAGTACGGATTTCCATTCTTTCCTATCCAAACAAACCTCTTTCGCTTCTTCCAAACGCATAACATTCCGCATACATGCTCTTCTGTTCCTTTTGCTCCTGACTTGGCCCTCCTCTAAGACTAAACCGATATGATCGGACCATGTCATTCGAGGTCGACCTCGTCTGCGTGCACCCATTCTTTCAGATTTGTATATCCTTTTTGTCATTCTCTCCTCGTTCATTCTCTCTACATGCCCAAACCACCTTAATTTATTAACTTTCATTCTAGTCACTACGCTAACATCCACACCACATTCCTTTCTAATATTCTCATTCCTCACCTTATCAATCAGTCTCTTTCCGCATATCCTACGCAGTGATCTCATTTCCACAGCATTCATTCCAACTTCCAGATTTTTCGTCCATGTCCATGTTTCACTTCCATACATCATGGATGGTATCAGGATTGCATTGTGCAACAGCTGTTTGGATTTAAGAGACACGTTCTTATTTCTCATTAGAGGTCTCAGTGCACCGCCAACCCTTCTACCAGCCAATTTCCTTCTTTCAATCTCCTTTTCACACCTTCCATCTCTGCTAAATAGACTACCTAAATAAACATACTCATTCACTTGTTCCAAGTTCTCATCATTCACAGCCACACAGCATTGAATGATGAGAACTTGGAACAAGTGAAGAAGAAATAGGTAATATATACCTACTAGAGAAATAATATGCTACTGCGCATGGTCCCAACATGTACCACGTGACTGCTGTTAAACTCATACAAACTGTGAGGTTTAGGTACCTTTTATACGATTTTTTGTTTTTAATATTTTATCGTTGTTGACACAGAGGAATTTTATTTAATGTAACTGAGTTCGAAATCGAACATCAGTAATGGCAATAAAGATGAGACATTAAAAAAATTGATGTATTCATATCCTGAAGCCAAATACATGACAGCAGTCGCAGTCTTTAAATTTGGTTGCTCTCTTGATTTCAATAATTTCCAACTTTTATTTCTATATTTCGTTTATTTATTTATTTATTTATTTATTATAAAAGACACCAACAGAACATTGAAAACACATACAAAATAAACATATTAGGAAACACATACACCTCCCAATGCTCCAATAACAGGCGTCCGTAACATAATTAATATAATCCTCCGAATAATATATCTATCAAGTCTAATATTATTTAAGTAAGCTTATATACTATATAAGGACAATAATTATTGTTATGCAAGACAATTCGAACAAATAAAAACAAAAGTAAACACGAAAAGAAAAGAATGCTACACTGAGTGGATAAGGTGCATCAATGTGAAGTGCGCGCGAATCTGGGAACACAATTAAGTAAAAATAATAAATATAATTATAGTAGGCAGGCACCGCTGCACCAAGAACAAAATCATAACATTGTAAAAAATATTATTGCTACAATGAGCGGCGCTCCCCGTGAGCCGGTGTACGCGGGCGCGTAGGTACCTTCCCATTACAAAAGTCGAGTGAGTGCCTGTGTTGCAGACAATATCTTGAAATGGGAACATAATAAAAAAGACTATGCATATAAAAAAAGTGAAGATATTTCATAAAAAAAAAAAAAAAAAAATTTATCTGAATTAGTATTTATAGGTATATTAATTAAAAAATGATGCACATATTATCATTATCATGCTACATGCGACTACGTAACACCGTCAGGGACAGACCGCGAAGCAATGCCAGCCCGAATTGCCGACCTGAACACTCCAGTCGTGCTAGAAAATATGTCCAGATCAGGCAAAGCCCTTGCCATGTTGTTATAGGATCTCATCATTCTGTCAATTGGACGGAAATAGCCTATGTTGGTGTTGTGTATTTTTAATCTAAATAAGTCGGTGCACCTTAATCTATTATTGGCATGGAATCTCAGCAGTTGCATGTTCGCCGAATCGAGATCTCCACGGATGAGCTTATGGAGGTATACTAGTTCAGCAACATCTCGCCTATCAGACAACCTATCGATACCGAAGAAGGACAGGCGCTCCCGGTAAGTCATATATCCACCTCGACCTATTCTGTAAGAGAGGAGTCTTGTGAAGACCCTTTGAACACGTTCTATGGTTTCCGTGTGACAGGCGTAATAGGGTGACCATATGAAAGATAAATACTCCAGTATACTACGAATCAAGGAATAGTACAAAGCGATTATACTTTCTGAATTCTTGAATGGCTTAGTGACCGTAAATATGAACCCCAACAATCTGTAAGATCTTTCTGTGATGCTCTCATAGTGATTCCTAAATGTAAGCTCAGAATCCAATATCAGTCCCAAATCCTTTATAACTTTCACTTGCTTTATGACTTCTGAGTCCAATTTATACGCAAAGTCTAATCGTTTTTTATTACGAGTGAAGCTGATTGAATAGCATTTCTTAGTGTTCAATAACATATTATTGTTATTACACCACTCTAACAATGTTACCAGGTCATTCTGTAGCCTCATGCAGTCGTCCACACTGTGTATTCTCGTAAATAATTTGAGGTCGTCAGCGTACATAAGGTAATCGCATCTCAGTTTTGCGCCTATATTGTTGATAAATATTAAAAAAAGAAGGAGACCCAAGTGAGACCCCTGCGGAACACCGGAAGAAACCACAACAGGATCGGAGTCAAACCCCCCCACCGAGACCACCTGAACCCTTCCACTGAGATATGAGTGAAACCAATTCAACAACCCACCAGAAACTCCGAAATCGCGTAATTTGCATATAAGTTTGGAGTGATCGACTCGATCAAAGGCTTTACTAAAGTCGGTGTAGATTGCATCCACCTGGACCCTAGCATCTACACATTCACTTACACAGTTAACAAATTCCATAAGACAAGTTCCGGTCGATTTCCCTGAAACAAAACCGTGCTGATTTCTGTCGAGAAAAGGAGACACATGGTGATAAACATACCGATAGACTGCCTTTTCAAATAGTTTACCGAAACAGGGGAGCAAGCTTATAGGTCGATAATTAGTCACATCCGATTTGTCACCAGATTTATAAATTGGGACTACCCTTGATATCTTCCACAAATCAGGGAAGACTCCCTCCGACAAAGACTTCTGAAAGACAGCAAACAATGGGTCTACCAACACATCGGCACATTCCTTTACAAACAAATTAGGTATATCGTCGCTACCGGCGCCCTTGTTCGCGTCTAGACTTTTCATCATTCCTAGCAGATCTGTCTTTTTCAAGAAAATATTATTCAAAGATTGGCCTCCCACAGAGAGCTCAGAACCAGCAGAGCTTGAAGAATCAACAAATACAGACGAGAAAAAGTCCGAAAACAAGTTACAAATGTTATCGCCTCCTGTCGCCGAGACACCCTGATATTTCATTTCACGAGGAATAGCATTAGAAACCTTCTTGGAATTAACATAGCCCCAAAATGATTTAGGCGAGTGCTTAACAGAACTCTCTATGGAAGAAATATATGATCTGTGACAGTCGCTTATGGCCTTTTTAACCCGAGTACGCAATAGAGAAAAAGTCTGCCTGTCTTTGGCATTACCGTATTTTTTAAACTTTTTATGATACCTATCCTTTTCCCTTATCATATGGATAAGAGAAGTGCTGTACCATAAAGGGTACTGGGGTGTTCTCGGTTTTAGTTTAGGTACGTGATGTTCGATCACCTGCCATATAACATTATATAAGGTCTGTAAGGCGTCGTTGCAATTCAGGGAATCAATAGTCGACCAATCGAAATTAGATAAGTCAGTTTTACATAGAGTATAATTAGCCCTCCTAAAATTGTAACGTTTATGCTCAGTATTACAATCCAGATACCTCGTAAGACTGAGATTTACAATGCTAACCAACAGTGGAGGATGAAAACCATCTGGTCTCACCAATCCATCTGCCAAAGACACCTGCATTGGAGCATTAGAGAGAACAAGATCCAAGATACTAGAATTTATGTTCACTATCTGATTATACTGCTTGAGATCAGTCAGGATCAACGTTTCATAAAAGAGTTCAGCCTTTGCCCCATTTCCACGAGTGTGATGAGGATGGGTGTTTCCATCAGATGCCCATTTAATGGACGGTAAATTGTAATCGCCAAGAATTATATTGGTGGATTCAGGTGAGCTTAGGCAGACAGAAGCACACCTGTTGAGATGCCTCTGGAAAAGCTCCGCTCCAGTGTCCGGTGGCAGATATGCCACACATATATTTGCATCTGCCCAGTCTTTGTCGCTCGATTTGATGGTAATCCACAAATCTTCCAACTCAGTATTCCACTCTGGTCTATAAACCACGCTGAATTTCTTTTTAACCGCAATTAGAACACCCCCTCCCATTGACCTGCCAGAAAACACTGTGTCGCAGCGATCTCTCCTAAATACCAAGTATCTATTGTCGAACATTTCTTCGCTGGCTATACTTCCGTGCAACCAGGTCTCCGTTAAGCATATAATGTCGTAGTCTCCCTTTAAAATTTCTATGCAAGCTTCATTAGTCTTGGTTCTCAACCCCCTTACATTTTGGTAAAAAATAGACATTGCAAGGAAAAACTTATTACAACTATAAAAAGAAGAAAAAAAAATGTACCAAAAGTGATCACAGTTTGTCCAGGGAAGCGTAGTCTCTGACCTCCATTATGGGCGATGCATCATTTTTCCTTGTAAGTATGCGTCCGTTCTGCACCCATACATACTTTATGTTCCTCACCTTCGATACTTGTCTAGTCTTTGCATGTAGTGCTTTAAAAAAAGGCGACAGATGTTCGCTGACGTAAAAGGGTTCCTTAGACTCAAAACCAATGAGTCCAATGTTTAATTTATCATTCTTATTGACTTTATTGTAGCTCTTGATGGTTTGCAGAAAATTATCGCGATAACGACCACTGGGAAGTTCAACAACAATATTTTTGGGGCGGTTTGATAGGTTTGATTGGTGCTGAACCCTGTGACATGCAAGTATATCTTCGTTTTTAATTGGAAGGCCTATGATCTCGCCGATCCTCCTTGTGATATCCAAAAGGTTCTCTCCCTTCCTTTGTGGTACCTGTTGTATCTCTATGTTGGCACTTCTTTGCCTCTGTTCCATCAAGTTAAGTCGGTGTTCCAGAGCTCCATTCTTCTCCAGGAGCAGCTTGTTGTCCGCCTTAATTACCTTCATCTCTTCTTCATTCTTCTTGAGCTGTTTGTTGAGTCTGTCATATTCCTCCGATAAAAATTGAATTGAATTTTTGATTTCATCAAACTGCAAAATCTTTTCTTTGATGGTCAAGAGATCACTTGCCAGATCTCCCTTAATGAAATCGGCAATCGGATCCAGTTTCTCCTTCAAATAACTTTCGAGTCTCGGCCACAGATCGTCGCCCGCTACTACTGGCTTGGTTTTACAGACGGAGCATTTCCACTTAGCCTTATTCATTTGCAACATGTTCGTGAAAGATTTTTCAGACATTCCTGCATAGAAGAAGTGTAATCTCGACGCACATTTAGAGCAGGCGAGCGTGTCCTCCTGAATCAATGACTCATTGCATTTGGTGCAATTCATTTTAATAACCAACTGCTGACACTGTCTGCAACCTTCGGTGTGTATGTTTGTCAGATACAGCTATAGGGTTTGTACGTAATAGTAGTTATGTGCGATTGTATGTGTGTGCGTACAGATTCAAAAGGTTTTTTCATTAAGAATTATGTACTTGAAAAAGCAAGATAAAACACAACTCACGATTTAATCGTTGTACGGTTCCCCTATGTGCACAGTTATAGCATTCACTACAGCCTCAAACTGTATTTTAGAAAGTTTAAAAAATAATAAAACGGAGCCGGTAAATAAGCAAACTACTCCTTTGACAGATGATTGTTGTATGAAAGTATTCGTTTAGTTGTATACATGAGAATTCTCGACAAGTTCAACAATAGGTGTTGGGAGACTTAAACATAACCACCTAATGGCGAACGCTGTTAACATTAAGCCAGCCTTCGAAATAACAGCAGAAGACGGTCGTAAGCTCGTAGTGGTTTGTTCCATTTAAAAATCGAACATTAGTAATGGATTATTAGAGTTATTAGTTGTTACATAGTCTTTAAGATCTAGTCCTGAAAAATGGTCACGAGAATCTAGACATAATTAAAGAGAATCGTTATAGGTACATAATCAGTTTTTTTAAAGTATGTATAGGTAGGTATCTAGTATATTTTGTTGTATCAAAATAGATTAAGATATTTCTGTAGAATAAACAGTAAGTAATAATAACATGAGGTAATAAATAGATTTTGGACCTGCCTCACTAAAAATATCGACTGTTTAGTGTGAAATTGCGTGATGGGGTCTATAAATGTTGGTACCTACCTATATGTACCTTCCTAGGTGCCTGATGATGGGTTATTTATATGTATATACAATACTTATCCACATTTTATTAAAGACTAATGGTGTCTATACACTGGACTGGACAAGTGGACAATGCCGTGTACCTACTTAATTCAATTGTTTAATAATTGACATTATTTTTTTTTTATTAATAAAGGATTTTTGCTATCTCAGTTTGGACCGGTTGACTAGAACAAATTGCTACAGTCGAGGTAAATGTTCCGCAACATTCAAATGATATAATATTAAAGTTAGTATGGAACGGATTTACTGATAACGCCATCTGTGAGAAATTCCATAACAATACAACTTTTATTTACTTGACAAACATTGGTACGCAGATTTCAGAAATATTTTTTGTAACATTGTTGATTTATTCATTTCAATATCACCCGATATCCGTCTTGCTTAGTAATCTATATCTGTTTCACTTTGATTGTATGTATGTACCTACCTATCTAACTATGCAAAATATAGCTATGCGGGAGATACATACCTGTTATTGGAGCACTGGAGATTCTATGTTTTTGTCTTTGTTTGTGTTGTTCAGTATTCTGTTGGCGTATCTATTAAATAAACTGATATCTTACTATGGAAGATCCTATTTCCTATTATAGAAATAAATTAAACATCTCATTCCAGAAAATGGAATAATACGTACCTACCTACCTACGTAAAATTAATACAATTACAATTGCAAGGATCTGCGTTGATTAAATCGAACGGTGTAAACGTGATTACATTAAAAAATAAGTAGGTACCTACCTGCATAAACGTAAAAGCACTTTCCAGCATAAAAGGTCTTTTAATATAGTAATGGTATTTTTTTTTACAAAAAAATAGATACCTATCACAGTACACACCTTACATTAAAAAGGTGCAAAAATATCTATGACACATAAATAATTTTACTTGTGTACGTATTTATTCAAACTAGTGGTCGACCAGTGCTCGAAATTCGACCATAACTTATTTAAATTATAAGTTTGAACATTATTAAGGTTCCATTTGCGAAGACCAAACGAGCGCTATTTCAAAATTTTCTTTCAAAAACAATCACATGGATACGTCTAATTTGAAATGTTAATATTTACAAAGTTTTTTTTTCTATTATTATTAAAGACAAACAAGATTATCTCAATTTGACCAGAGATAAACGATGGAAAATATGTGTCTGTGTCCAAATACCGAATATTCTGCCTTCAAAAATCTTTCTGGGCCCATTGAAGTTGATGATCTTTAGTAAGTAGTATGTGCATGGAAGTGAGCGTGAGTATCATATACATAACATTACAGTAGTGTTTGTAATGTTTTTTTTTGCTTGATTTAATCTATTTTTATACATACCTAATTAAAAAAAAATGTTGGCTTCTTTCGCCACTCTTTCTCTATATAAATTGTAAGTTTCCTAAATTTCATACTCCTCCGTCCACCCAATTTCCGTAAAAATAGTCGCAAAGTTTTTCCCTCACGTATTAATATATAGATTAATTAGAATAGGATTTTGCTTCGTTTTGGCTAACAAAACAAATCCCCACCACTATCTCCAAGGGCAACGCCCAAAGGGTGGATAAAAATAACATTAAAAAAATAAAACAAAAGAATAACACTAATAAAAAAAGTTGAAGGTGCGTTTCTATGTAAAACAATTGAATGCATAAAGTTTTATACTTGTGTAGACGGAGATATCGCACCGACAGTAAAAAATAAAAAAAAAAACACAAAAGCAATTTAGGTTTTTTTTTACTATGGCAACATATCATAATTTTTCGTTGATAATTCCATTCTCTGACGTATTTTGGTAATTTATTAGGATCATTAAAACGTATGAAAGATAATAGAAAAATACTGCTACTGTTTTTTCATCGTATTAAATTTATTTTTTTTAATACTTGTGTTTTTTTTTTCGTTTAATGTACTTAGGTACTAAATATTTCAGATAGTAAAAAAACACGTGATAGTTTTCCCAAAACATTTGGTTTCATAGTAGCATTTACTTGCTTATACATTTAAGTTGTATGTATGTAAGCATATTTAAAGGTAAGGGTAATTTTAATAGATATCTGGTAGAATAATTGGTAGTTTAGTGGCTATGTCGTTTGTTTTCTGTCTATAGTTAGACTCTTTGCTGAGCTTGCATTTCGTGTTATTGCCTAGTCAATCAACGCATGAGGACTGCCATATGGTTTGGACTTTTGTTGTGAATGCCGAATTACAGTTGGCTTATAAAAGAGCTGTTCTTTGTCCTATCAGGATGAGAAAACAAGCAGAACTTCAAAGCCTGCGTTTCGTTCCTCTGAAGCAGAGCTCTTTTTGTAAGGGTTTATTGATTGATTGAGTGATTAGTGTTAATACTTACTCATCACTCACAGGACGGTTTTATTGGGGGACAATGCTACATTTTCGTATCGAAGATTTATTTGGTGCCATACCATATAAAAATGTTGCTATATAAGAAACCACTTCATCTATTATTGAAATCACGAAACATAAAGATTAAGTTGGTAGTACATATTCACTAGATTTTTAAGGAGCTTTCTTAAAGATTTCTTTTGAGTAACTTAAGGAAAACTCTAAGATTCCGATCTATCTTCTTAATAAAACAAATAAATCAGACGTATTGACCAAATTTTAGCCTTCTTCTTTGGTAAAATTCAATAGAGCATGCATTTGTATTGGAGATTGTAAATACCTAGTCTCCAAAAGCGGAAGAACTTTTATGGTCCATAGCATAGAATGTGGAAAATAACGCGAAAAGGTCTAATCAGCATCAGTATATTATCATATATGAAATAGATTTTTTCTTAAAATTATTGGAACCAATTTTTGCTAACCACCTCATATAAAAAAAAATGCACGTTGAACAATAATAAACCCTTTTATACATAATAAGTCTCCTACAAAAAGTATTAAAATTAATCCTTTTTGTGTTATTTTTAGTCATTAACTTCATAGTTTATCTAAACAATCAGGTATTTAACCATATGCATTTGATTCCAGCTCGTAGATATAAATCATTAAAATAAACATGTGAATTAGCAAGCGAATGTTGTGATTTTTGTACTAAACCACAGTTTAATTTTAGTTTTATTTTTGTTTTATAACATGAAATGATATTTATATACACTAATAATGTGAATTTTGATAGCAATCGTCTGTCCGATAAAAATATTTGACCAAATGTCTGATATTTTAGATAAATATAGAGTTTGTCATTTATTTTATGTTTCTGTACATCAAATTTATTATGATTGTACTGTACATATATTTAAAAAAGGCTTGTTAACTCAGCAATAAGGTTCACAGCTTTTTCTGAATATCTTGAGTTACAGTAGAACAACTCCATCGCAATATATGATAATCTGGTGTTTTCATATTACTTAATGGACATATTCATGCCAAATCTGCAATCGACATGATAAGATAGAGGCATTTTGGAATATATTATGATACTTAAGACGGGTCACATAATGACGCAGACTATCACAAAAAGATGGCATTTCATGTGACATGAAATTCTAATTTATCTGTTTTACGAATAAGAAAAAAAATTCATTTATACTTTAAAATGTTTGTTTTAAGTTAAACAATTTCCCATACAGTTAATTTAATCATTCAAAAAATAAATTAATTAAACTTTTAAAAAAATATTTTTGACTAATCGCCTTGAGGTAAAAAAAATCCAATGCACAATAAAATATTATAAACTTTAGATAAAAAACGATACCTGCAATTAAAACACAGTTTGTAAAACTACTATTATTGCAGGATGATTGATATAAATGCATCGAGCCAGATAGGCACCAACAAAAGTAATTTACTAAACGGTCGTTTAAGTTAAGCTTTAAAGGGTTATAATAGACTTTGTTTAATGATACCGACTATGCTACATGATACTATTTCATACCATATAGGTTGTTGGTCAAACTATTTTACTAACTAACTAAAACCATCTTATTGGTCTGCTTCGTCTTCTTATCCCATACGGATTGTAGAATAGGCTTGAGTATTCAAGACTCTCGGGAGAAAAGCGGAGAACATGGCTGATCCAGCTCAATCTGTCCTTCTGGGTGTCTGAAAGATTGACTGATGTACATAATGGTACAACTTAACCTCTAAAATCTGTCACAAGAATCAACCGTCAATACAAAAGAAATTCTTCTGTTGAGCCTTCGTCAGCTGCCAGAATTCCCATCCATAAAGGCTATAAAACTGACGTAATGCATGAATTTTAGAGGCTAAGCAAATTTTATTGGCAAAATTATTTTGGAGATTCGACAATTAGTAAAAAAAAATTATAAAATTCGACCCAAACTTAATTCGTCAATTTTATAAAATAATTGTTTTGATATTTATGGCGAATACTTCATAATTCTGGTAAGTATGAGGAACATATATTATATTTTAAACTACAGAGTACAGGATATGAACAAATTTCTATTTCGACCTACATGCCGGGTTAATAGCGACTATCATTAGAAGTTTTTTAGGGGCTTTTTTGAAATTTTAGGGGGTATTCGGCATTAAAGAAAACGTTGAAATTCTTGTGTGGAAATCACCAGGAATAATGATAATTAGAAAAGTTTGTCTGTTCCCATACAGCGGAGGGTGCAATACAGCGAGGCAGCCAGCAGGTAGGGTACATAACGTGGTACCGTGCGGCTATCCATTGATGTTAGTTACCCTGCGCGCTGTGCTGTGTGTGTAGACAGGGCTGTAATACGAGGGAGGGAGTGCTGTGGAAGTGGGAGGACTGGTGAAGGAGGGGGAGGCCAGGGGTGAGGAAACTAACCCAGGTGGAAACCTACACCAGACAGAGATGGATTGACCATTTTTTAATTATCAAAAACTAGTTATTTTATAATCTCTGATATTATAAAAGAACGTTAGGTTAATGCGAACACTTATTACTCGAGATCGGCTGAACTGATTCTTCCGATGTTTGGTTTATTGGATTGTTCTCCGTTCCGGATAAAAACAGTAAAACTACTTACCTAATAAAAAATTGAAAAATGCGAAAGAACTAATACAAAATATTATGTTAAAGTTAGTATGGAACGGATTCCCTGCGACGCCAATGCAATCTATGAAAAAGTCTGTAACAACAAAATTATTGTTAACCTGACAACCAATGGCATTAAAAATATTGGTATGCAGATGTTCGATATATTTTTTTCGAGTTTTCAGAAATAATTTCTTTCTCGACTCGACTCGACATTCAACCAAAAGGCAAAAAGATGTCTTTAAGAATCTTAAAGATCAAAAGATATTTAAGCTTTTTGGCAAAAAAGGTATCAAACGTGGTATCATTGGTTTTGGAGATTTTAAAAGAACGAGTCCTGTTATAAAAATGAGAGGTAGTAAAATTGTAGGCAATTGCGGGAGAATTTTGCTGCTGATTTAGTCTCGATAGAATTAGTAAGGTGGGGAAGACAGAGGAGACAGTTTTGAAAAGATCACGTTTCAAGTCTGGAAGACACAAGAGCCGTAAGAATCGCAGACCTCCAGGACAACCTGCTTATCGCTGGAGGGACAGTTGTCACTCAGCTTATCAAGAGGACAACGTAACAGGAACAACAGGCTTTATCAAAGAGAAATAAGAAGAATTTATTAAGTATAGACCTTCATGCAAGGATTTCGTGGTTAATCGTTAATCCATGATCCATCTAGATTCTAGATGTCCAGCTTGGCTTAGCAAGATGGCAATAGTAAAGTATTGGCTGTCATCAAAACAAAGAGACAGAATCATTAACCAAAAAAGTGTTAACCAAAAATTCACTAACCGAAAATTGTGCAGTCCTATCCTGTTAGTGTTCTCAGTGATATATCCACAATTGAATTTCGTACTGCATATACTCACTCACCCATTTAACTGTTAGATGTAGGTATATAACATAGCATAGCTAGAGATAGATATAACCTATAGCTACGCCATAGTAAAGGATAGTTTCACGTTATTACAACAACTAAACCTTATACAGTGTACTATGTTAGAGAAAATAAACCAAAAGCGGTTCTGTGGAACACTACCAACATGACAACACCGTAAGGACTGTATTCCCATAATGCGATTACATCTGAAAGCTATCGGATGTGCTTACAAATCGGTATGGAAACGTAATGGGAATACAAGCTTTAGGGGATGGTGTTTGTTATGGAATAATAGATGAAAAAGGGTGGTTCGGGCATCCCGAAAATGGTCACGCAATGCAGCCATTAAAATTCGTATACAAGTGACGGCTGAACGGAGTCCCGACCCTGCCAGCCACCTATGCGCCATTTTTCAAAGTGAAATTCTAGTTTTTTCCTCTCTTTGTGTATAGTTGCTATCATATTATCTATCTATATAAAGTATAATAGGCAACAACAAAAATGAAATCATACATACATGATAATATTAACAGCAAAACCTACCAGGAGAAAGACAAACAAAATAAAACAACATATTTCTTCTTCTTCTTCTGACGTCGCTACAGCCCAATTCGAGCCTTGCCCTCCAAGACTCGTCGTCTCTAGACAACTCTGTCCTCTGCCTCGGTCCTCCGATTCCGTGAGCAAAGAAATTGTTCGGAATCGTTCCTGATTTCGTACTCCCATCGCAGCCTTGGGCTGCCAATCCTTCTTCGACCCCCTGGATGTATCCATAATTCTTCTGGTGCCCGTGATGATGGCATCCTCTGTACAGTGTACATACTGTACATGTCCTGCACATCGTAGCCTATTTAATCTTGCGTGCACAGAGAGCCTGGGAGCTTGGTAGATGTTGTACAGCTCTTCGTTATATCGTATTCTCCAGGTTTCTCCATCATGCACGGACCCCAGAATTCTGCGCAGTACTTTCCTCTCTAAGAGTTCCATTTCTACATTTTTCTTCTCGTATGTAGTAACAGACGTATGTAGGAACCTCGTAGGAAATTCATAGAAACTCAGATCAAATATCACATACTTCGTCGATTGAATATTTCCCGCACCTATATGCCTATGATTGGTATATCGACTTAAAGACGAAGAATGTTATACCCAGGTACTTATGAAAAAAAATTCGTGGGGTGAGAGTGTCAACGAAAGTACTGAATTAAGGACGAAGTTAACCAACTACTGATAAAGGATTTACATAAAAAAATGGTAGGTTAAAAAACGTGTCTTGACCCATCAAAACCAATTTAAACCCAAACAGGCATTTAAGAACACAGTCATCTAAAGTTAGCAGAAGGGATTTTGAAGAAGTTCCGTTTATCTAGCCATAAATTCTAGTATACAATGAAGTAATGGATTCTTACCTTGGAAGTAACTCTTCGTCCTCAAATAGGAGACGGAGAGCCTTAGAATTGATAACCTATCTAACTTGGAGAGTATGTTCTGCTCGAAGGGAAGGAGCGACGCCAGAGTGTCCAGCTCGGCGTTGAGACGCTCTCTATGTCTCTTGCTCGGGTTGCTCTTGGTGACGCCGTCTTTGGGGGGTGGTTTCAGGCTGAAATAAATTGAAAAAATTTCACATTAATTTATCTGAATCGATATTATGAATATGTCGTGCTATTAAAACAACCATTAATCTTCACTCTCCCAGTCAGTAAAGCAGCATGTAAATTGATTGTTCTAGTACCTCTCACTTTGACTTCAATGCTTTCTTTTACCTTTTTATGCTATGAAGATTATTTTGGGAAAGCCTACGATCATCCATTCGAAGCACGTAGCCGGATCATCGCAGGAAACGACGTATCATTAGGGTGCGTTTAAACCAAACGATAATTGAGCCAGAGCTGAAGAGGGAAATATACTCCACTCCCAGCTCTGGCTCTATGTTCGTTTGGTTTAAATGCACCCTCAGGGTGATTAAGCGTTAATCCAGTTGACCCAGTGGCTAGCGTGTCTGCAAAGGACGACTGGGATGGCAGGTTCGAATCCTGCTGGGAGCATTGGGTTTTTTGATATGTCGAAAATGCTCGTAATAGGCAGTTTCGGGAATTTTAACATTACCACCTGATGGCGAACGTTTTTAACGTAAAGTAATCACACCAAACCAACCGATGGAATAACAAGCAAGAATAAACCCCAAGAACTAATGAATGCGCATTGACAGATTACTTACGGCAAGAAAGAATGATATCAATGTTTCTCTGGATTTATAAAATAAATGCACGTTTGCATAGTCATACGAGATAGGAACTTCACTTTTCCAGAAAACGAAATTCCTATAGTGTAACTGTGTGCCTACGAAACTATAAGTCAGAATATTAAACTTTTGACACATTTAATTGTTTTATTATTGAAATAACACCACCAAGATATGTAACAACTAATGACTCCAAAAATTCATTACTCATGTTCCATTTTTAAAATGGAACAAACCACTACGGGCTTAGGATCGTCATCTACTGTTATTTCGAAGGGTGGCTTAGTGTGATCACTTTACGTTAACAACGTTCGACATTTGGTGGTAATATTTAAGTCTCCGAAACTCCTAGTCATGAGAATTCTCGACATGTTCAACATGTCAAAAAATCCCATGAATACAACAAGTAGATATTTAAAAAATAAATGAAATAGAGATAAAAGTTGGAAATTATTGAGAACAAGAGAGCAACCAAATTTAAAGACTGCGTGTCATGTATTTGGCGCCAGGATATGACTATATCCATTTTTGTTAATGTCTCATCTTTATTGCCTATTGGCTTTGTTGGTGCACAACGTTCTAATTATGTCTAGATTCTTGTGACCATTTTTCAGGACTATAGATCTTAACGAATATGTAACAACTAATGACTCTAACAATTCATTACTGATGTTCGATTTTTCAATGGAACAAACCACTACGGGCTATTTCATTATTTATCATACTTATAAATACTCACATATACCGTACCTAAATACGCGAGTCTATTAATAAAAATAAAGTCTCCGCCGTGAAATAAAATAATGGGACAATAATAACTAATTTATGGTGTACATTAACTTTATCAAAATGATACATTAGGTTCACAATGGGAACGCAATTCGTTTCTCGTTAATTCTGCAATACCTGGGATACGAACCATAAGACCACCTGGTGATCCTGACAGCTTACAATGGACGCACCCTCTTTGGAGATGATTACCCTGTTCGGGCTAGGTTCATACCTATATCTAATACATATATCCCCGCTTTATGCTAGCTATTTATAATAATGTGTTACAATATGGCACCGACCCATCCCTGACAGTATAGAGGGTGTTTCGTATCAATGTGGTAGTTAGATATAGAGGGGGATGAACTCTATGGATGATCTGTTCAAAGCAGCCTTAATCTAACATTGCCTATACAAAACGTTAAAAAAGGACAAATTCTATATAATATAATAATATGCAGGTTATCATATCTTTCAATCAAAATCAGAGGCAACGAGAGCTCTTCGTTGCGCTCGATCTTGCGCTATGTTTTTGACCTCCTTCCACACAATGTCGAAATCCCCAAGCTCTGCTTTGAAGGAGCGGAATACGATATGAGAGGGTCTTCCTTTTCTTCGAGACGCTGATGGGAGGAAGAATAGCACTCTTCTCGGCCAACCATCATCCGGCAGCTTTAACACATGCCCCAGCCAAGTCCATCTCTTCTCCATAATGGTATATAGAAGTGATGGGCCTTTAACGTCGTCCGTGATCTTTACTATTCAATAACAATTTTCATCTAATACCTAAGTGTGAAGTTAAACAAAATGTAGGTACCTATAGAAACTATAAATAATTGTTTTTTTTTCCTTTGAAATAACCTTTGGGTTATTTACGTTATGTTAGTAGAAAAAAACTCTCCTTCAACCCCGTGAAGCAAAAGAGCTGGCAATTGTCCAAAGCCCACGATCTTTTCCCAAACCGGGAAAAGGGCAGAAATGTCAAACCTCCACTTTTTACTCATCAAAACTGAGTACTGTGATCTATCACGTCTCATAAAACTTCTATTGTTTCTTATACTTGCTTTTAATATGTGACTTGTTCTGTCTAGGAGACTATGCATATTTCAACAGATTGTATGATTATGATGAAGAAAAAGAAGAATAAAGTCTAAAATAAGAAGAAGATATACAAATACATCTGGATAAAACAGCTATAGGTACTTATACAAAAATTTATGAAGATAGTTTAAATACTCCTCTTTCTGATTTCATTAGTAGCTCTGGACCAATGTATGGTGGGCGCTATATACGTTATTAGAGGCAGCAACAATTATAAACAAATTTACCATGCGTCTGAACAATAAATAAATAAAAAAAAAACAATAATGACGTACCATTATTACAACATGATTGTTATGATTTGTTTAAGATGAGATATAAATTATATCGGACGCTTTGATAAAGTCCATCGCCCTTTGTTTAATCTAATCCACACTAATAAAATCTTAAAACCCTCATAAGATTACCGACAGTAGATACTACTGAGTATCTATATATTTCCAAGAATTTCTTATTTCCATAGCCTGATGAACCTATAAGCTTAAAGAATTCTGAATTGCATCTCCAATGTATGATTCCCTAGCTTAATTTTGACCCACAGAGAAGGGACCTTATTTTTTAAGCTTCTGTAATTAAGTTCTAGTTCTAGCTTTCTGCGTGTATCTTTAAATATCAACGGTAGGTACAAGCTTGTCGCATAGAAACACCATAAAAAAAGGAAAAACCCTAGAAACAACAACAAGCAAGAACTTATCAATAGACTATTATAGATTTTGCGCGCCCGAGATATGGTTCTTTCTCGTTGTAATTTCCTTGTTGGCTATATCAACGATCAAGAATAATATGTACTCTATTATTCAGCTCTGGCGGATCTATGTTCGTTTCGGATAAACGCACCCTTGGGTATAAATTAATCGAATGAAATATTTGAAATTTGAAAAAAATCTATTTGTGTAAAAAACGCGTTCTTTTATCTTTTCTTTGTTTTGTTTTTCGAATAGAATTCTATTTTCGTTATCAATATTTCAACGTGTCTGCATGATGGTGGTATTGAACTTATTTGCAATCATATACATAGGAAGGTTTGTTTCAGTATAAGCATCAGTATTTTTACTGACGTTTTGATGACCATAGACACACTCGAATCTAATAATCTATTCTCAAACAAAAGTACACATCAGACATAATGTCATTAGGCAGACGGTGATGATTATTATAACCACATACATCATCATTAGACATATCACCACCATTTTTTTATCTACGGTACAACAGTAAATAACGAGTTTTGTAGAATTGAAACCATAGATATAGTAATAATAATAGAGGTACGAGATGTGAGAACAATATTATTATTATAATGTTGGTATCAACTTCTAAATTCTTTTAAAGTTAAAAAAACTTATACATAATACCCAATAATACAAAGGCAGTAGTTAGGGCAAAAATGGATCACAGTGTGTTTAATCAAACAATCAATACTTTTTAATCTAACTTAAGGACAAAAGAGGTAAGAGGTAAAAGAGGTATCAATGACATCCTTAAATAGCCAATCCATCGAAGGAACGGAAGACGTCATAGTAAGAGAAACTGTGAAAGATCCTTAAAGAATAACAAGAAGACTCTTATATTGTATAATAGGAAAGTTCGTTCGTAGCTCGATATTTTCATACAAATGACAAAACCAAACTACCTACAGGAAATATTTTTCCGCGAGAAATATTGTTTGGTGTTGCCAGTGACAACCTGTCCTTTCCATCTCATTTTTTGTCCATCAATTTGTTGTTACCCATTTTTGGTTCCTATCTTTAGCTAACCAGGAAAAGTGACAATACTGTTATATGGAAGAAATCAACCGCATCGCACCTCTAAAAACAAATAATTTTTTTATATTCATTTAATTCGATCTTTTTCTAAAATTAAATTAATAATAAAAGGAATCATCCGCGCCGCATTTTATAATTATAAATTGTGCTGTGTTGTTTATGTTTTTGTGTTCAACAAGGAAGAGCTGGCCAGCAGAAAGAGATCACCGTGGAGTTAAGGTTAGTCCATTCTTCCAGATCCTTTTTCTTTTCCAGCTGGTCACACCACTCCTCCAGCACAGCATGCCACGCATATAGATACAGTCCACTTTAGTCAATTAATTTATATTTAATTAATTTTATTTATTTAATTTTATACCGCGCAATCCCATTGTTCCTACATACAATGTTGCTGATATGTAGAACAATCAAACAATAACCATTTTGTAAGCCTGTCGACCGACTGGTTTTGCTGCCGCTGTAAGAAGGTATGGGCGTGCAAAAATGACGTAAGTATGCCGAACTCAATAATTTCTTCCTTAGGTCAGAAGGAAACAAAAAGGAAGAGGCTGCTTGAGATGAGCTATGTCGATGGAAGAAGCAAGTGTTTGGGATGAAAAGAAAAAATATTCGTTCTCTCTGCCTATCACTATGTAATTCATTAAAAGAAAACGAAACAAAATACATTCAACATTCTAAAGCTAGGACATCCTTATATCCCACAAAGTTTGCCAACATTAAGGACATAAAATAAATAACTCTATGGTTTTTTAGGTAGGTACCCCAAAATGTTTATAATATCATATGTGATAATCTATTAGCAAACAAAATTAAATAATTAAAAAGAATTAAATAAAATACACAAAGATGTTATTTTTGTCGGTTGATTTATGTTATTTATTTGAATTCAATTTCAAACGCCCCGGATCGGTCATCCGATTAAATGTTTTAAGATTCGAATGATAACCAGACTCTTATTGTACTGCGCACAAAAATAAAAAAAAACAGCAGAACGAAGGGAATTTTCTGTTTCGCGAGACTGAACCTTGTTTTTTTGATATCTGTTAAATTCAGAAGCGATTTCCTTTAGCGACCCATCCAATTAATTTGTTCTTTTGTTTTATTTATTTTGTCAATTTTGATGTGATGTGTCTTTAATAACGTAGAGGGAAAAGAGACAACATTTTTCTTTATTCTCAATCTTGCAGATTTGTTTGCAGAAAAGTCCATCATGTTTGCAATTATTTTTCTTTCTTCTGAAGATCTATGTATGTCATAAATAAAGAAGATTTCATATGAAATATTTTTCGACATGTTGAACAAGTCCAGAATTCTCATGATTAAGAGTTTCGTAGACTTAAACATTACCACCTAATGGCGAACGTTGTTAACGTATAGTAATCACACTAAGCCAGCCTTCGAAATAACAGTAGAAGACGGTCGTAAGCCCGTAGTGGTCTGTTCCATTTAAAAATTGAACATCAGTAATGAATTTTTGGAGACATATTCGATAAATAAAGAAGATTAAAATGAATAGCTAACCTAATTCCAATGATGCATTAAAATCTTCACTAAACACATGATGGGGTAATAAGTGACATTCTTATTTTGAATCGTATTTTTGAAAAATAAGAAGGTGTACCTACTCAGAAAATGAAGCAGAGATATGATTTTTTGATACGTGGTCAAAATCTCGTATGAATCTCAGGAACCCGTGATTGAAGTCTCCGTCAAGACAACGCGGACTTATGTAAGCATAAAACAGTTCCAAATGTGCTTCATTGAAGAATTTTGGGAATATTGAAAACGGTTTAGACTTTTTTGTACATTGATACTATAATAGATGATGGTTGGTGGTAGTGACCATTCTTCAATTGGTCGCGCCATCTTTACCATTCCTCTTGTTGAAATTTCAAATCGCTACAAAGCGATGTTTTGTGCAGAAACGTCGTCAAAAAAAATGTTGAGTTCTTTGAGAAGGTATTCCTTCTCAAAGAACTCAACATACTAGAGAAATAATGTGCTAGGGTGCATGGTTCCAACAAGCAACAAGTACCACGTGACTGATGTTAAACTCATACAAACTGTTTCGGTAGCAGTGTGTGATATTCGATTTTTAATATTTTAGCGTTAACACAGAAGAATTTTATGTTTTAATCATATACCTAATTAGTTAAAGGATGTACCTATGGCCTTCGTTGTGTTATGTTGTAAAATGAATTTTTATTGATAATTTTATCTTCAGTCACGTGACTGTTGAATGAAGGGAACCAATTTTCGGTTCTGCGCATCTAATAATAGGTATTTGTACCTACTCAGTTAGGTTAGTCATCTGGTTGCTGACAGATCACAAAAATTCATTCTTCAAAAGCCGCCATGAACTGATCGGAGATGCATTCGTAGGCCTCTTGTAAAGCGCATGGTCTTAATGAAGGTTGCTCTTGCGGATGGATTCCGTTGGTTTGAGAAAGGGGGCAATTGAGAGCGGAAGAGAAAAGAAAGAAAACTACGAATAAAAAACGATGTTGACCATAAGAGATCATTTTAATTTAGCAATATTAAACAACTTTATAAAACGCAGTCAAAACTTATTCATCTTAATAAACATATCGTTTTAATCGTCGATACCATCAAACACATTCCTATCTGTAGAAATTTTTCAAATGATAAAAAAATAAGATTAGAAAAATAATTCAAAAGATAATGAATATTCCGTACAATAAAATACAATAAACCTATGAAGATAAGTGTTATTGATGTTAATTAACATTTTCCTTTAATCAAAGAGGAGTGGGACTGTGTTTTGATGTGTTTGTTTGATTAAAATGTTAATACAAAATATCGTTTTATACAACATACATTAAGACATCGCGGTCAACAGAGGCAGTTTAAGTGAAGGAATCTACATAACTACACTGTCATATATTAACAATATGTGTGTAGGTATTATCATTGGCGATGAATGAATATCGAAGGCTTGAATAAATACAATTTTCGACACATATAACGTTATACAGAACCAGCGTAGAATTTGTTTAATGCCCTTTTCAAATTGATTTAATTTTATTTTTTACGGGTTCTTTTCGTAGGCACACGTCCAATATGGTCACATTGGTCACATATTATAATGTATTAAAATGTATGAAAGTAATGTATTGTGACTTCTCGAGAGTTGCCACATTAAAAACAAGAAGAATCGATATGAGGTCGATCGTAGAATGCACATTAAAATACCATAATGAAAATGAAAATTTGTATTAATTATTAAGTATTTAACAAAACAAAAATTTGTATACGGTGACACTGTGAAAAAAAATTACTAAAATAGGCTGGAAAACGTGGCCAAACGGGAAGCATATTATTTTCTTATATGGTATTCAGTATACACCATAATAATAAACTAACAACAGCAACGACACAGAGAAAATTGAAAGATTGGCAGAAATTCCGTATAAACAAACCATACTTTCCATAGATTTCCAACATCCAACTTCTACCAACTTTCAAATATTTTGTTGACATTTCAAACTTCAAGTATGTCTATTTTTTATGGAACGCGTCGACCTAAAGGAGACTTGAATTTTTATGTTCCTCTAGCTAAAATGTTATTTAGTTGCTTTTTTCAAACATTCAGTATCAACCAAATATTTAAATAAGCCTGGTATCATTTAATTACCTCACCACGTGAAAGTAAAAGTTCTTAATTTCAGTCCTTGGGCCAACCGGCCCTGCTTCCGAGCCGGGTACATCCCTACACTAAATTCAAACCAAAGAAGATACAAGAGTGAGTTCGTAAACATTGGGTGGTACAAAGCACAAAGGTGTCAAGTCCAAAATGTTTGAATACGAAAAACTAAATTTAAAAAATAATCTCCATATTAAACATATCTTACTGAAAATGACTTCATTTCGGTTTAAAGCTGATTTTTTGGAGATAACTGAAAGTTTTCACTTTGTCAAGCGTGTCAGAGGTCTTGGGGTATTTAAATTGAGATTGTTTACCAAGGAATCATACCGACCTTATACCTACCATGAAATTTATACAAAAACTTCATCATCATCATCAGCCCACGTTTGTCCACTGCAGGACATAGGCCTCCCCTCTCCTTTTCCACTCCTCCCGCTCCTTTGCAATCGCCATCCACTGGGGTCCAGCGAACCTTTTTATGTCATCCATGCATCTGGTTGGTGGCCGCCCTTACAAAAACTTATACGACAAAAACCTAAGAAATATGTCAATGATTGCTACAAATCAAATACAAATGAAAAGGTGTTTTCTATACCTCTACAGTTTTGAAAAGTAATCAATATTAAACGATCGGAAGGCGCGGAATCAATTCAACGTCGCCATACTAATGATGGACGACCTAGTGTGAGTGTAAACATAACGAAGCGCAGCTTTGAATTTTATTCGTGTTGAAGTAGAGCCGTTTGTATGAAAACGCCCAAGCCTTCGTAGCACCATCTGACCGTTTAATATTGATTATATTCCAAAACTGTAGTAAAGTGGAAAACGTTTATACCGTTTCGAAAAGCTTATTAATTGGGGAAGTTTTTCTTCTTATTTGTACGCCAAGTATATTGTACTTTCTTTAGTAACTCCCTTAGAAAAATCGAAATTAAAAACGAAAAAAACTGACTTGTGATTTTAAAACGTATTTTTGAGGTTTTTAAAATTATCTTCTTGATTTTTTACTCCAGCCATTTCTTTATTTTTCAGCTATTGGAAAAATGTATTTTTACTTTCCTAAATGGAGTACTTTTTTCACAATTATCAATTTTAGGTCAAAAGGTGGAAAATTGAAAAAAACTCTAAAAAGTTAAATAACTCGAAAACCACTGGCATTTAACTCCTTGTTAATTGGAACGAATTTGTTGAAAATTTGCTCTAGTATAACCCCTTTCGAGTAATGTATCGAATTACCAGTTACCCTATATATCTACATTCAATGAAAGATTTGTATATAAGGTGACAGAAATGGTTGTGAAAAAAATGGACTTAGTAACTTTTCGTTATGTGTAATCGAATGATGAAGGTTGAGGCAAGAGTGTATTGTAATGAAGAAACCACAGACAGTAGCTTAATTTAAGGTTGGGAGATATCAAGTGGTGATATTTATTGGTCAGGCCATTACCAGAGAGGGCCGTGCCTAATAAGAGGACAACACCTCGATGCATTCCTCACGGCTGGGCCCCTACCAGATAACACCCGAATGTACCGACGCAACTCAAATTATACGGCCTATCGCCAACATAACTCAACGTGTCACTCTACGCGTCCCAAACCTTTAATTTGTGCCAAATAATGATTATTGATTTTTTTCATAGAGGGCTCTCTGAGATTTTAAAGTTGCAAAAAGTGACACCTCGAGTGGAAAAACGTTGAATATACATAGTACCTTCATTATTATGACTAGTGTGGCTAATGTGGTTGAGAAAACAATAGCTGTGCAGAAGTGGAGATGGATGAGGCACATTGCATGAGTGGATGGACGAACAGGCTGCTGGAGCGGAGACCAAGGGGCGATAAGAGACTACAGTGGGGACCACCTTCCAGATAGGTTAACTGGACGCCAGATAATGGGAAACGCACATAGATGGGAGGAGAAGAGGAGGACAGAGGAGGCATTTGTCTTGATGTTTACAAACAGGTGCTGATGATGAAGATGATGATGATATAAGAGATAGAAAAACTGAACGTAGAAACTTAAAGACACCATGTCAGAGAAGATGCCTTAGAAGGCTATGGATGGATCTTGTGGATAGGACTAGTGTTCACAGCAGACCAGGAAGTGACATTAGAAAGAAGACAACTTAATATATACCCCCTTAAAGAAAGATAAACTTTTGAGCTACATCAGTGGAGACTATGTTATCTGAGAGTATTGGAGTGGAGTGGTTTAGTGGATGGGTGATCGGACTCGTTAAGTAAGTAAGTAAGTATCTGAGAAACAGCATATCGTAAGATCTCTCTTAAATAATGACAAGAATACTACTGATGTGATCACATCCCACAAATCTGGTGTGATCACTTCCGATAACCTGTTTTTGTCCTATACTGCTGGAAAAATTGATATACACATTTAATATCTGTGCACTAGGGTAAAAAACGCGTGCAGGACACGTCATTGTCTTCTATTAATACCTCGACTTCTAACCCAACAATTTGGTCCTCCGGTAGCAAATAAGAAATAACAGATCTCTTCCAACACTAGAGATTTGAACGCATTATCACTACCAATAAGGAGACATTCGACAGTATGGAAAAAGGAATATGGTTACAATGAAACATAAACTTTTAATACAAGTCAATGGAGATTTTCAGACCTTACTTCCAGATTGGACAAATATATTGTCTGAAAAATATTATGATGTCAAGATTATTGTCTTGATAAGCATCATCATGTGGATCAATCGTTCCGAGCAGCCCAGGACAGAGAAGGATTCGCCGCAGTGATCGCCGACGTTGGGAATACCTGACATGGCACATAAAAGAAGAGGAAGAAGCATTATTTCTTTTAAATAGTAAAAAATCATCCCTTATTCATTAGTTCCTTTAAATATAGAAAAAAAAATGGGTCATGTTTCCACAGTTGAGCGATTTAGTCTGCGCATGAAAAACAGAAATCTAAATAGACCCCCAAGTGCACATGACACAGAGAAATAAAATCATAATAGACCCCTAAACAACGCGTGTGAACCCATCACTATCCGCCATGTCATCTATTCGTGACAAGTAATATTCAATGTCCAAGTCTCTCCGCTATAGGTAGTATTTCATCTGAAGGAACGTGAGTCAATTATTTCTTTATAGAGTGTACGCTATTAGAAGTCAATACTGACAATTGTATTCATGTTGCAGTCTGCAATGGTATGATACAGTTTTCTTATGAGCTAGGGTCACTACCTGTCAAAATATTTTGTCAATAATAAGAATATCGTGGTTGTCCACAAAATACTTCTTTCAAGAATGCTAACGGTGGAGAAAGTTTTCGCTAAGAATTTTCTCCCGTTCAAGATTTTATAAACACTAGCAAAACTATCCTCAAATTTGGGCATTTCTGGACAAAATAGATTTATTAGTCACCGAAACCCCCCATGGACCACGGTAAAATGGCCCTGAAAACTCCACTACTAATCGTAAGAAGTTTTAGCAAAATGGAGCTAGTAAAATCTTTGAAGTAATCATAACATTACATATTTCTTGATGCATATCTATAAAAAACCATGTATCTTGCATAACCATTAGTAAAAATGACGCGTCCTTCAGATTTCCCAACTATTATAAAAGGGTCTAATGGAATATTACAACAGCATGTAAAATCTACACAGAAACATGTTAGTATTAAATTACTTTCTACACAAACTTTAAAATCCCTTTCTAATATTTTACGCTTTAGCTATGAAATGTTGAAGCAATCCAGCCTCCTTTAGGCGTTCCAGAGGGGATGTCTTAAAAAAAAAGAATTATTTTTAGGTATAACAGGTATAAATCATACCCATCATATCATTTTTCGCAGCCCTACTCACTAAAAACACGTAACATATCAATGTCTTCCTCTCTTGACTAACTGCTATGTTAAATGGTAATAAGACGTTGCATTATGTTAAAGATATCCACTTGCTCCGTACACTTCTCGCAATGCACGATGCCAACCTATTATTATAATTGTTTGCCAAGGAAACCGTTTTACATTTGCTGTACAATGTAGTCCTTCAATAATGGTTATAAATAATGCATTCATCATTATTGAAATTTCTCTAAAAACCTGGACATTTCAATATAAAATCTTACGGTCTCAATATACGCCCTTGAGGGACTCCTTAATTATTTCGTTTCTAAAATTGTTTAATAAGACTTGCAATTTCTAATAATTAGATATGTGAAAAGCTTGAGAATCAAGATTCTCGACATGTTTATAAAACAACAAGGATTTTGTTGTTCATACTTACATGTATCCAAAGAGTTCATATTGAGAAATATAGTGTGATAAAATAAAATATACTTAGTAGATTTGCCAGATAATCAACAGACTATACCCTTCGTCATTGTAAGTAAGTTTAAAGATGGTTGATTATGAAGAAGGGTGTTTATCCTAATGAACCATTATATAATATTATTACAGACCAAATCAACTCCACGATACGTAAAAATCCAGACCCCAACACAGCTCCTTGGGGGTAAACTTTCAATTTTATTTATAAACAATTTTGTATTAACTGTCACAAGAATGGTTGCTTACGAAAACTTATGTTCATTGTTCATTAAGTATTAGAATATCACTCACATGTCAGCTTTTATGCATCTGCTGAATTACTTAAGCCTTATCGTGGTCATGCCACTCCATCCTTTTTCTGACCATCCCCAAAAATCGGGCATAAACAACAATCCATCTCATAGGGTGTAGGTATACTAACACTTCTTCGGCCAGTATATATTTTTTTTTTCACCATTAAATGGATATAAAACCAATCGAATCCGTGGTTAATTTTACGGACACTCCAATTACCAGAAGTCACTAAAAACACCTGGCCCCAATATAGCTCCTTGGGGTACACCATCAATGCCTAATGGCCTAATGGCTTTTATTATTTTCATGTATGTAAGTAATATTATAGTCTCCTTAATGTAGGGCAAATGCAACATCGATTTGTGTTTAACCCTTCGTGCATTTTAATAAAAGCATTGCAGTACACCGCACATTAAGTACAGGGCATTAGCGGAGTATCGATATCAATTACCTACCCAACAGCAAAGGGTTCAAAGCGCCTTCCTCACCCGTTGTACCAGCTTAACTGCAGCGTTTATATAATTGTCATTAATACTCCATCCCTAAACACTAAACCCTTTTTGCGGTGAGGCTTTGATTAAAATAAGTAGGGAATCTTTTTAATCCATTCAGGGTTTTGTAAACGCGTGTCATTCACTAGTCTCACATATAATTAATTAAATGTTTATTTTTAATTCAATTTGTTGACAGGAAATAAAGTGAGGCGGGGGTTAATCAACCATTCGCTACACAACCAGTCATTTGAGGTTTGATTCATTGGACATATTAATGTTGTCATTAAATAACAATAAATCATGTTGAAAAGTAATAGTCAAGACATTGAGAGTTGTAATAATATGATTAATGCCTGTCTCTAGCACTTGTTTTTTTTCCATTCTGTTTTTCTTAAGTAGCATTTGTTTTTTGTTTTAAGTACGAACCTTGACGAATTTCAAAATTTAACTAACCATCGAACGGAAATTCGAAAGTCGCATTTTCACAAACATCGAGTAGAACAACGATTAGAAATCCGGTATTTCGAATAATGCGATTTGATTGGTTGTCATTTTTTTTATTCTCGTTCATTTGTTTCCCTAATCAGCCAATGGATTGACGTAGCCATTTTCTAATACTATTATAAGTTCAAGCTATTTAAAGCCATGTCAGCATTAGGTACATAGCCGTGAGCCAATAGCCAAGCGATTCCACTTTATCCGAGTGTAATCCAATAAATAATATTGTGAGCTGTAAATGGAATACAATGACGTGTGTATCTGGTCTATATGTAAGTTTGTATATTTTGTTCGCATCCACAATTTTTTGGTATTTGAGAGAAATTTCTGATGAATTTTGTATTGTTTGACCATCGTACATAATCAAAATAGCTGTTTTTATTATTAAAAGTTAAAAAAATATTGTTTTGTTTGCTACACCTTAATCCGAAAAAATCGAGCTATTTCCTTTAATTTTTTTTCAGTTTTGCATCTCTTTAACGTAATTTAGCTGTTTTTTTTAGATTCTAAAGCAACCCTGTCGATAGCTAATTAAGTACTAGCTTATCATACGACTAATTCCCTCTATCATTGTATATTGGCAACTGATTAGTTTGTATAAAACTATTAGTAAGCTAACTAGATGCTAGAAAGCGCTGACTGAATCCACGATTGATGATTGTCGCTGAAATAAATCCAGTTAATTGACTTATCCGCTTATAAAAAAGCTTGGATTATGGAAAGTACCTAATGCTGGTCGAATGAGTGCAAAACCATAGAAAAAGAAGAAAAAACTCATCGAGTGCAAAGTGATAAATCATTATGTCATCCAGAGTATACCTAAATATTTCAATAAAAATTCTAAAAAAAAAAAACAAACCAACAGATTTAGAGGAAATTTTGAATAAATGATCCTGTCCAATGGTGTTTAGATAGACGAAAAACCACAGCCTTGAAATACAAACTGAAAATAGCAATTACGCATTTCTTTTTTCTCACAAAAGGAAGGTAATGAAGGTAAAGGTAAAGATCTTCAAATCAGGCAACATCTAAAAATTAAAGGTCCCGTCCAATCTAACTACGAGTATATAGTGAGAAAGCTTCAGTCTGGAAAAGGTGACTGAAAAAAGGATCCACGTTATTCTTTTGAGGAATTGTCCATTTTTTCACGGTTTCTTTCTTTTAAAACAGTATAAATATTATATACTTACCAAAAGGATGAGTAACTTACGGATTTATGTAGTATGTGAATCAAAACATGAAATATTAGGTAATGGTACATTAATTTATGTTAAAATATCTGGGTAGCATCCTTCTCATGTCCGAACAACGTAAGAGCATGGACTGGAATGCAAACCGTCGGGGAACTTCTTCATGCAGTTAGAGATAGGGAGGACTTTTCCCAGTGATTTCCAACGTCGGCGTCGGGGAGACATGGATGGGAACTTCAAAAACAAGAAGAATATATGAAGGCAAACGTATTTCTGCTTCTGGCATTACAAAATCGGTATAAAAATAGATAAGACTTTGATAGAGAGCATGGAAAAGACAGACGAAAAAAGACCATGACTTGGTGCAGTTATAGCCCTATATCAATACTTCAAGGAGTATTGTTATTTTCGAGATATTGAATATGATGGATGGGGAATTTGAAGATTTGTCAAAAGTTAAAGCAGTCAAAACAAACGAAAATAGCAGTCACTTAAAATCTGACTAAACAAATGGTGTTTGCGTAATCTTATAAGGCTGCCTTAAAGAAATATACTTAAGAACCTTATAAGGTTTTTTGCATTACATATACGACATACCTACATAGGCATTGTTCCAATGACATGATCATACCTAATCATAACTCTCACATTCTTGCGAAATCTTACTTTAAGTAGGTATGCTACAAACAAAGGTATTCTCCTGAAGTATTAAACTGACAAGGCGATTGCACAATGCTCAACACTAAATGGGCGGAATTTATTAGAAACATTAGACATAAAAAGGCAATATTACGCAGGGCTGTTTTCAGGCATTCGACCGAAAAAGCACTGCACCCAAATTTGATTACCAATATATGAAATAACGAAACATTACATAAAACCGGGTAAAACAAGTTTGAATAGAATATTGCCAATATGTTAAATGGTAAAAAAAAATTTGAAGAAAATATGGATGTTGATACAAATTGTATTGAATTTCAAACGAGCATTATAAATTCTTTAGATTTTAACTATGGCTTAAATTATGGCTTAAATTCCTATTAATAAAAGAAAAAGAGACAATATTCCTCGTCCGACAGGATATCATCAATGACTAGCGACAAGATCTAAAGCTACAGCGCAATCATGTTCATATGTGAAACGTGGACACTGGACATGGATAAAAAAGTTGAAAACATAAAAATAGAGGTATAAACGTTAAGGTTATACGGTGCTTTTGGAAGTACTCTGTCTTACACGATTTCATACAAAATTTTGTTACTTCATACCAACGTAAATGTCACAGAAACATAGAATTGTGGTACATAATCTGTAAGAAATGAAGGTACCTACTGTGGCATGAGGCTATTACGAAAGAATGTTTTATGAGTATGATTAAAGAAGCGAATGTAAAAGTTGGGATGCTTTTGACTTAATCATTTTTTATGAAATAAAGTAATGAAAAGGCGAAAGCTCTCATCATACTTGACATAAGTCACCCATATCAAATACCTTTTGAAAATAGTCAGAAAATGGTGGATTTTAAAGAAAGAAAAAATTGTGTCACGGTACGAAAATTTGTGATAATATATGTCATCATGTTGATTTATTCTTTGAAATAAAAAAAATAGAGGCTATTTTATGTCCTTACCTCAGACCTGTTCCATAACGTTGCTTTGTATCAGAAAATACGGAATAAAGCAATAAAAAACCGATTGATTGCAAAATTGATAACGTAACAATACGTAGGTACATATATCTACATACGTAGTTATAAACAGACAGGTATTTTATATAATTGCTGTATCCTATTTAGTATTTACTCAACACAACCTTGAGGTTTTGTTGTTAGGAATTATTTTCAAGAGAAATTTTCCATTATTGTTTGTTCAGATAATAACACAACAAATCGTGTCCTAATATAGTGATACGCGAAAAACAACAACGTTTTCAATAATTTAGCTGTATTTGAAGGGTGAAATCTATAACAACTTCCAAGGTTTACATACGGTAGATAGGATATTGCCAAGGCGTTCTAAATTTTGAAATATGTTCTGAGGTGAAACTGCGTTCTAACAATATTTTAAAGATCATTTTAGGATACTTATTCGATTTTATGACTGACGCAGCGTGTACACCAAAAATAACTAATACCTGCATCTATTGCGCTTCAACCCATTATATGACTGAACCTCACCAAGGATTCGACGCCATTTATCGAATCAATTTCCCCGAAACGCTAGTGTAAACCTTCAGGGTTTACAGATACTTCTCAATCTGAATCTGCCATTATTATTTCTAGGATTTGTATTATTATTACGAAGTTTCTTCATCGAAGAGGGTTTGTCCAGGTGCCCCAACCATCGAATCATTAGACATCTATATTATTTTTTATGGTTTTCAGAAAACCAATTTGAAATCCAGAGCAGACATAGGCTGAACTAAATAAAGCACCTACTACTTAAAACCACGTAAATTGAGACCATGCGAGCTTTTCTGGATAGAATAAGAAATACCGTCACACGTGAGTCATGCAACACTGAAGACTACAGACCCTTAGGTGATGCAGGACAAGAAGTCAGTTTTAGCGAGACAACTTTGAAAGGGTGGTTAAAGACTCGCACAGGAAGCAGACTACTATATTTGGATGTTAAATCACCAACCAGGAAAATCATCAAAGATATGGGAAACATTTGAACATCAGCGTCCCAGGGAAACTGTCTTCAATAAAAATAGGTCAACATAAAGAGAAAGAAGAATCATAAAGAAAGAAAGTCATAGAAAGTATGTGAATACATAAGGAGAATAAAAGAAGTAGATGTACAAAAAATACATAGAATGATCGAAAATAGCGAGGAAAAGAGTAGGGATCAGTTGACAGGATCAGAGGACATAAAATGGTGGCTAACTCTCTTCTTGAAAGATAGAAGCGTTGAATCGAGGCTGATCATGATAAGGTAATTGGTTGCATTCCCTGCCGCTTGTGCAGTAGATGATATGTGAAATATGAAGAAAGACGTGTTAGGATTTGGAGAATACCGCGTGTAACAGATTATCGAATTTCAGGAAGGCTCTAGGACTTTCCTGAACGCACTGACGTTAATTTCATCCAAAAACTTGACTCTGCAAAGGTCATTCTCTGATGGGCCAAAAGAGGGAGAAAAGCCCGAAGTGCATAGTGTCGTGTTGAATAGACGAAGACCCATTAACAGTTGGTTCATTCATTAAAAGCCTAGAGTAGACCACATCAACAAGTTTTCATGATGAACAAAACAAAACAAAACAACAACGGAGAACACAATCAACAGAGCGGCATGGTCGGAAGTAGCGCACTGTGCCGTGGCTCAGCTCGTCATCCTCTATATTATAACTTGACTCTTTCGTGACGGAAATAGCGGGTAGGTTCTTTCCTCAAACCTTCACACGTCTGGTTCTCATGTCAGGGTCCGAGGTTCGCATGCCGTCGGACAGTTTATAACGTAGACACGCGAGTCTAAAATAGTAACGATATTTACGTGAGCAAACCTCTGTAACGATATATCGCCCATTATTCTACTTGATATTGTTTTTCAAGTCGTCGACAGTGGCAGGAACGTGAACTTGAAAACTTGGTGTCGTTCAGATCTTCATTATTTCAATCAGTCAACAACCTTTATTTTGATCCTCAATCTTCAGAAACAAATTTCTTATCTTATGATTGGTTGGCAGCAATTTTCTCAACTCTGTTTCTCCACTCTTTTCAGTTCTTCACATGAGGAACAGTACAATGTCCAAATACACGTCTTCTGACGTGGTCGTCCTCGGAAGTTTGTCCCTTCGGTAATGTCCTCAATGATGGTATGCAGGAAATTTTCGTTTCATAAAACGTGCCCTATTCTCCTTGCACCCCTTTCAGGCAGAGTTTTGAGCATAGACCTTCCTCCTTCAATTGTTTGGAGAACCTCTTCATTTTTTTTATGTGATTCCTCCAGGATACACTTCAGTAATTAGACCATAACTCATACATAACAGCTTACAAAATCAAAAATCATCCATTTATCCGGGTATTCAGTCTATTTCAGTCTCGAGATTCGGTTTGACTTCAAAGACTTCGAGCAAGATTTTTGGTTGGGTCAGAAAAATGTTCGACAGGGATGTTTTTGCAATCAATACTTTTTTAGTATAATTTTTGCGTTAAAAGTCAAATGTAAATCTTGTAGATGAGCATCATTGCAAAAATGATAAAATGTTTCACAATAACAATCAATCATGTTATTTGGTTAAACGGCGTTCTAAAAATCTTTTAAAGGTCATTTTAGGATATTTGATTAATTTGCCAACGCAGCGTGTTTATCACATAAGCTACATCCGTCCATCCATTACTCTTCAACCCATTCTACAACATTATACATACCTTTAACAATTTATCATTACTGCAATGAAGCTTACCAACCGTCAGTCAGAATATGCCAATGAAATATTTTGAATAAGTTGACAAGCATAAGGTAAAAAAATCAGGGAAGCTCACAAGTATAAAGGTAATATAAAAAATATTTATTTTATTTTTATTTCTCTCTCTACGCAACAATTGTTGCTTTTACATTAAAAATATATTATACATTTTGTTACGCCTTGGATAAGATGACATAAAAAATCACAATTTCACATTAAAACAAACAAAAATAAAACCATGCAAGAGGAGCAAACACAAAGGCCTCGCTGCCCTGAAGATAAAAGGAAAAAACTTAATAGTATGTAGGTAGATACACGAGTACCCACCTATATAGGGTAAATAAAACCTAAATGGGAGTGGTCCCTTAAAAAGTAAGATAAAGTTGGAAGAGAGGAGATTGACGACCTCGCTGCTCATGAATTGAATCGAATGAATCAGAACAAGACAAGTTGTAGAAAAATTGTTCCGGGTTGTGGAGAAAAGAAACCATTATGCCTTTGCTAAACATAAAGTCGATACTTAATTAACTTAATGTGGGACGAGAACACAAAAAAATACAATTTAGGATTATTTAACCCTGATGCTCGTACGGTAAGGATAGACGGGAGACGCGGAGAAGAGAATTGATGATTTGGACAGACCAATCGTCGAATTGAGAACATAATGAGAAAAAAGAAAGTGGTATAATGACCCGAATTGAACGAACAATGTTTTCAGCAATAGAGCTGATGTATTCCATTATATACGAAGTTATTGTTCATGATTGTTGTAAGTATTGCATCATCGTAAAACGTCATAATAATATTGCGTTTGAGTTGCGGTAATTCCCTTGTGTATGATCACGCACAATCCATGCCATCATTCAATCCTTCATTCATTCATCATTGGCTGATGTGTCGTGTCGTGACATGGGGAAGAGATGCGAAACATGTGGAGTAGGTAAAGATCGAAATTCTTTTGTTTTATGAAATGAGGGTAAAACAATAGACGTGCTCTTATAAAGAAGTAAAGTAGCTAGTGATTCATTGATTTTGTTCAATCTTACTTATTTTCCTCTAACATAGGATGAACATTTTAACCGAAAATATAATTTATTGGTACCACCGCATCACGAACGACGCTATACGCCGGCGCATCCAGCGTGAGCCCATCACCTCTACCATTGTGGGGAGGAGATGGACTTGGCTGGGACATGTGTTAAGGATGCCGAATGACAGTTGGCCGAGGAGAGCGCTTTTCTTCCTCCCATCAGGGTCCCGAAGACGAGGAAGACCCTCTCACACTGTGTTCCGCTCCTTCGAAGCAGAGCTGAGGGACATGGACATGGTGTGGGAGGAGGTCATAAACATTGCGCAAGATCGAGCGCAATGGAGAGCTCTTGTTGCCTCCCTATGCCCCTGAGTGGGGTGTAAAAGGGAGAATTTTATTGTTGTATTGTATAATTTAAAAAAATGTAAACAATTTAAAATCATAATTTCTCTTATAGCTATAAAAACGTAGCACAATTTTCAGTGGTCATCGCGGAGGTCAAGGGCGGATCCAGCTATTGGCGTCAGGGGGGGGGGGGTCACAAAGTAAAAAAAGGTCATTTCCAAAATTTGGTATCTAGAAACTTAACTTTTAAAGGGTCATTTCCTAAATTTGTTATATGGAACTTTTGATCCAGGGGGGGTTATGGCCTACAAAAAATTATAATTACTAGAAAAGTAGATATTTTATTAATAAATGTCACTACTGTACTTGATAATACATAGCCCGGGGGGGTCATGACCCCCCTGGATCCGCGCTTGTCATCGCATCACGCTTGAACGAGCAGCCGGAGAAACAGATTTATTATTAAAAAATCGAAAAATAGATAGCAAATAATATAAAATATAATATTATTGTTAGTATGGAACGAATTTACTGACAACAACGCCATCCGTGAAAAATTCATTTACCTACTTGAAAACTATTTAGTTTCAAAACATGGTTACGCAGATTTTTGATAGAATTTCTTTCAAGTACCTACTCAGATATATTTTTTTAACATTCAAACATATTATTATTTTAAACGAATTTTTGTATAAAATACTTATTTGAAATCAATAGATATTTATAGTAAGGGCTACAGGACAACGGCATACCTAATAAGACCAGGAAGTATGTACAAATTTCAGTTTATCGTACACACACTTTTTCTCTCAATTATAAATTGTATTTCTTCAGTGATAAAAACTACGAGTTATAAAATAAAAACAGAATTATGTACAGTTCAATGCAACAAACAATATCACATAATATTATATTTTGTGGTGATGGGATGTGCGTGTGTTGGTGATGACGTCACAATAAGAAGAGTGACGTAGCCGTGGCACGCGTGATGGTCTTTCGTGACAGCCTTTGAAGGATGGTGTGGATACACGCGTCTGCCTCTCTGTGTACTTATATGTGTCCGACTCACTCACCATCACTTGTTCCGAAACACCATCATGAACCCACTATACAGTTCTTCATGAGCATTATTCTAGCACGACATATTTCAAACAACGGGTCAGCTGGAGCGGTGCTTAATGTTTCTGTTTCAGCTATAAGTAGGTACATAGGATGCGGTTTCGAATAGGTACTGTCAGAGTCATCACAATTTTTACCATAAGGAGAAATTTCATGATGACAGGGACCACCTAAATGTCAAGTGTTTTTTACGTTATAAAAGATCACATTACGTCGTCGTTCGACGTTTCCGACCAGCGTCGATCGGCGCAAATAATGTTTCTATGCATTTGAATGGGCGTGCACAAAAAAAAAACAGGAACCCGCTTTCCGGCATGCCTATTCAGATGCATTGAAATTATTTGCGTCGATCGGCGTTCTTTGTGTTTTTACCATAACGGGAGTAAACCTAAAATCCATCATAAGCTCGTAGATTTTCTAATAGGTATAAATGATTTTTGGATGGGTCTTCCACGTTTCATAAACCAGATGGGAGGAAGGGGAAAACCCTCTCATACAGTGTACCATTCCTTCGAAATAGCGCTGAGGACATGGTGTGGGAGGAGGTCATAAAGATTGCGCATGATCGAGTTGCACTTGTTGCATCCCTATGCCCCTAAGTGGGGTGTAAAGGGATTTTGATTGATTAATAAATTAAAAAATAAATAAATTTACGATTTTGTATATACAAAGGTGTCAATATAGCCGACGGAACTTGAGGCATTTTTTTTCAGTTAACCTTAACCCTGGATAGGAATTTCAAGTGAAAAAAAAAACACTTTAAAAACATGAAAATCACAAAAGACCCGACCGGGAATCGAACCGAAATCTCTTTATCAACCATTTAATACTCGTACTTTTGTTTTATTGATTTGCGTGAAAAGATTTGGATTTCGGCGTATATCTATATCACTCTCTCATGGGTTAAAAAAATAAGAAGATGAATTTGTCTAAAAGAAAAATCCAAAGATAATTAATTAATGTAACGTACTTAATTTAACAAATAATTCTTCTAAGAATTTTTTTTCTTACTTAACCAAAGAAGAATGCATCAGGTATTCAGGTTTAAGTATTCAAGTGTGACGAGTGAATAAATAAATAAATAAATAAACATAAAAGTGTATAATTATTACGAACTAACGGTGTTCATCTATTTATCTCTTATTTTTTTGAATAAATGAATAGCTGATAATCAATAAATTATAAATAATTATTGCGTGTACGGACAACACGCTTCATATATTTTCACAATGTTTGAATCTGATGTAGAAAAAAACCAGCAAGTTACTTTCCTAAATCAGTAAACGAGCTAACGCGGTGCAACATTGAATTCTGCTTAATTAGAGAAATCGCTGTGTTTTTCAATGAAAATCTCTTACTTATAATTAGTTTCCTAAGAATGAGGGTTATGAAATGTGGTATCTATATGAAGGAAAGTACGTGAAGGAAAAACATTGTGACTATTTTTACGAAAATTACGCGGACGGAGGAGTATGAAATTTCGCACACTTATAGTTTTTATAGAGAAGGAGTGGCGAATGCTAATATTTTTTTTTAAATAATGGTTAAAAAAATATTAAATCAATTAAAAAAAAACAATACAAAATATTCTGTAATGTAATGTATTTGATACTCACACACACTTCCACAGACTACTTATAAAAACATCAACTTCATAGAAGCAAATGTAAAATGAAAGGCGCCTCATAATGGGCGCAAAAAGATTTTTGAAGGTGGTATATTCAAATGGAAGGTGGAGCTGGAAATGGCGGGATATAAATTGAGGATAGAATAATATTGTTTGATAATACATAATAGAAAAAAACTTTGTACATATCAAGATTTCAAATTTGGCATTTCCTTTTCTTTGTTTTGAAAGAAAATTTTGAAATAGTGCTCGCTCAGTCTTTGACAATAGAACCTTAATAATGTTCAAACTTGTAATTTAAGTTTCTAATCAATGCCCATGGTTTCATGGACCTCAAATCTAAATGTCCTTAATAGTGCACGAGTGAACTGCGAGGAGAAAAGTATCGACTTGTTTTCGAAGGTTAAAACAGAAGGCATTCGAGCGCCATCAGGGAGTTGAAAGACAGATCCCATGGCTGTGCAACATAAAGGATTGGACTAGAATCACAATCGGGTAGGAACTGTTCCAAACAGTGCAGAATAGACAGGACTATATAGCATAGCCATGGGGACCTGATGGAGAAAAAAAAGATTTGATATTACGAAGATTTTTTTTCCAACAATAATGAACCACCTATTTCTTTTTTTTAGTCATACATATAGGTAATTCTTCTTCCAACGACACGCCATTTCTCATATTTCTTTTATATCTGACCTAACCGTATTCGACATAATCCATTTTATGATCAATCGTTGGTTTAACACACCTTATCACACATTTCTTCAGCCATATATTCCAATATTTATTTAGGTTAGTATCCATTCTTACAACATGCCCAAAATCATTCAAACTGTTAACTTTTATCTTTATAGATTTTATTTACAAACACATTCTTTCCAATATTTGTATTATTTTAAATTGCCATTTTGTGAGATGGTCCTGACGAGACACGTGCGCACAATGTCGAAACACTTCATCTTTTTGACGAATCCAAACGCATATTCTGGTGATGGGCACAGCCTCGTCCCATATGCAAGTGTAGTAGCAAAGTCTCTGCCTAACTCATCACAGTGAAATGGAGTAAAACTTACATCTTCATTAAAATAATTATTGTTCAAGAATTCAATATTTACCTATGCTATGCCCCAGACGTCAACTATTGTTTCGACTTAATGGAATGCTTTCCTTAAAAATAATGTCCAAATTTCAAACAATTCACACCATAAAAGTGTATGCAGCGCCTCTATTGTTAAAATTCTCAACTAATGTACTTAGGTAACTTTTAGTTAATAATTGTAAGAAAACGTCACAAGTGAAAACGCTAAATGGTAATTTGCAAACAAACCTAGGTAAAGAAGCTCGTGATTTCGAACGCCACGCCCAACAACAGAAGTGTTATTGTACGTTTCATGAAATCGATCTTCACGCACAGATAAATCGCATGTTCTCGTGACTTTAGGTCAGTATGCACGCACTGTGCCGTTATTAACTTCTAGGATCACGCATATACACAGTTGTCATGCACCTTTACATACATTTGTAGGTTATGCACGTGGCCGTTCAAAACATGACACATCAGGTGACTGCCATGTTTACGTAATATTTATTTATATCTGAGTCACACAATATTATTCCTCACTGTGTATTCTTCTCCAAATCGTTTTTCAATTATTTGGGGTCAGCGACCCCGCTTGTTCTTATTAAGAACGTTCCAAATGATTTAGAATTAAGTTCACTCGAACTAAAATTCGTATTCGGAATTATGCCGTGTTCTAAAAACCAATATTAGTTCACCATAAATATTTTTTTGAATTATAATTGTCTATGGATCGAGCATGCGCCTTATTGGTTGATGCTGACAAGCGGACAACCAATCGGAGAAGACAAATTCAAACGAGCTGCATGTTCCAAGCAAGTTCCAAGGTAACATGGTCGCCGGAAACTGCCGAATCAACCCGAAGTGTAACGAAGACGACTGTATGATTGCATTGGTGTTCAATGATAATACTTTTTGATGCTTTTATTTGTATTAATTATAATAAATTCGGGGGAAATGCTTACCATTTTTAATAAAAATAAACTTGTTTTATAATTATTTGGTTAAAAAAACGTTTATCATAAAAATATCATCAGATATCTTTTTAGACGCATACAATTATGTAGGTGTGAAGATTAGATTAGGAACGTTTTGACAGATAAACGCACTAAAATTGACTTAAATACGAAATTCGAATACCAAAATGAACTAATTTCAAACTATAGTCTAATTAAGAACAAATTGGAACGTTCTAAAATTTATCGAATACCAATCCGGGTAATTAAAATTGGAACGTTCTTATTTTAGTTTAGTGCGTACTTAATTTGAATTGGAATAGGGGGTATTATTGGAGCGCTGTAGATTCTATGCTTTTGTTTATTTATTTTTTTGTTTGTATTGTTCAGTGTTTTGTTGGTGTCTCTAATAAATAACATAAGTCGTTGTGGTAAGCTTTACCTCTCTATGTTGGTGGTGTACTTAGTGATTGTATTTATTCGTCACTTGAAATTTTTATTGTTTCAAAATCGATCAATGTACCTACAGTAAAGTATAAAAAATTTGTAGGTGTAAAGCTTCTTAGAAAAACGGATTTCATTTTAACTATTTCCTTTATTTTTTTTTTTTTCAAAATATAATCGCCCTGAAACTTCCACATCTCCGCTGACCGCTTCCATCCGGTCCGGCAACTCTTCTTACATCGTTAGAATACTTAAGAAAATATTTATATTCCTCACCAATACCAACGGTTAAAAATGAATTATATACGTAAAATATACGTACCTTTGCTATAATATAAGCGTAATTTACGAATCAACAGACAAGGCTCAAGGCAAATTAGGATCATAATATCCATAGTGTGCTAATACAGGTGAACTATATTTTCTTTCAACATTTCAAATGACTTTTGACAGTTGTTAGAGTCCCACTACCACTGTATATCATTTTAAGTAAATTCCAAATAAATATTTTCTCTGCATGCCAAGTTTTCCAAAAAGGTCTCATATAATTTATCATTCCTTAAAAATCTCTCTAAATCTTTAACATAACTTGGAGTAGGCAACTCTTGAATAACTTTAATTATTTCATTATCTACTCTTACCCCATTTTGACCAAAAATATAACCCAAAAAAACAAACAACATTACTATTGAATTTTACATTTAAGCTTATTGGACTTCAAATTGATTTGTCTGGCTCTTTCAAAGACTTAATCTAAATTTGTGAATTTCTTCAGTTTTACCGTAAATTAAAAAATCATCAACACTCCATCTATGTCTGAAAACAGTACATTCAATATTCTATTACAATGAGTACAAAACTATGTGCTTGGAGACATTCATATTATAAAAAATAAAAAATAAATACATAGTTCTATGATGTACATTATTCATAATTCCCCCTTGAAAAAACTTGTGCTTATTTCATATTCGCTATGATGTGTTGTTTAATTATTGTAAGTAGGTACTTAATGAAAAATCTTAAATTGATTAATAAACTATCATAATTATTCAAGGATTTTCAAAAAATTGTCGAATCACATAATTTGATCGCGACTAATTATCATATCTGATAATACATAATTTGCGGATTGTTTTAAAAAAAAAAATGTTAAAGCCGATGTACACGGGTCTACTTGCCCGCCCGATTCATCATGATTGCACATTTTTATCGCGATTGTCGCCAAGAGACAATGTGCAAGGGAGCCAGTAATTGGGTCGGCAGCAATTAAACTCATAATTATTTAGACTTATATTGATTACAGATAACATTTTAACATTGGTTAGTGTATGGTTATTATTATAAAATGTATGAAAGAAACAGCAATTTTTATATTATAAGTTGGATGAATTTTAATGTTTTTATATTGTGTAAAAATATTATCAATAAAAAATAAACAGTCCATTACCATGTTGATTTTATAATTTAATTATTAAATTATAAACTCGTAGACAGGTGCCTATTCATATTTAAATATTATTATTCATATAAAGTATATTCAATTGTTTTTGAAAAATACAATAAAGCACAAATATAGTTGATTTCAAGCTGCTTAAGACAGTATCCTCGTCTGATTTTGATGATTTATGACTTTGGAGCTTATATGCTCCTATTTAAAGCATTTTTAAGTATTTGGAATATGTTGATAAAGAATAAAGTTAACATTTCAAACTTTTTATCGTAAGCCACGTTGTGGATAGCCATTTTAAATAATACTTAAAATAACACCAATAAACTTTGTATATCCACTTTATTAATATTTTAACAAAAGTATGTCAAAACGTTTTCGATCCTCTCAGATCATCTTATAGATGAACAAATTACTGAAAATGATAATATTTTTTTTTTTTAGAAAAATAGCTTCATAGACTAATGGCGCGTAAAACAACACCAACAATATGAGATTAATCAGAATAATAAACAGAATGCTCTTAAAACATTACAATACAGAATATTCAACAACATAGAGGAACACAACTAAACTTAAAATCTAGACTAAGGTCCAAATCAGCTCTAGCTACATTGAATAATTCATTCTAAAAACATAATCTGAAAACAGCAATTTCAGGTCCGTTCGGATAGAAGTAGGCTAACATTCAAAATATTTCAGAAAACCTCATATATGTAGACGGTATACTTGGGCACAAATTACCGACGTCAATATTATGTTACTGGAGTCATTATCATGAATCAAAATAACACAAAGTAGGGTTATAAGAACATTGCGATTAAATCTTGCAAAAATGGATTATCTCATGGACATTTGGTCAGTGATAAGTATCACCTGTCCCTCTAAGCGAGCGATTTCATTGTAATCAACTAGAGTTAAACCATTGCAAAGTTTGTCAACCCGTTATTCGGAAATCTTTGGAAAAACTCCGTAGGTCAGGAAAAGGGATTATAATTGCAGGAAAGAATGTGATAAGCGTTCTTATAAAGTCTGCAGCAATGTAACAATAGACGCTTTTGAAATCCCAGATCCCATTGAGTTCTAAAGGAACAAACTAATCAATCCTCAAAGATCTTGGCATCTCTGAAGAACTTAATGCTGTCTTCAGTCGGTGACTTTTGAGTTTTTTTGTTGCCAGATAGTATATTTGTCTATAGGACAATACGATCACGGGAAACTTCTGAAGAGTACCTATCTATGAGGCGATGTGCCAAGTAAAGAAAATCGCCGGAAGTAAATCAGTACTCAGGGTTCGGGCAGCAAAGGACAGAGTAGATTGGAGGAGTACCTATGGTGAACATCTGGAACCCTCCAAACCATAATATCTTCTTTAGACTTCTTATATTGCCATTAACTGCTTAGAAAATCGGTCGTTAACGTCTACACTAGAATGTCAATTATTTCAATCATGCAACCCACTATAAATTCGAGAAAATATTAGGGGCTTTTAAAAAAAAAAAAACAAACAAAACAACATAAAAACAATATATAATCAGATAATAATATGAATGAACAATGAAGAAGTTTTTGGTGCAATAAAAGGTATGATATCAATTTAAACGTGTGCGAATTAGGGTTTAATCGTCCTTAATAGTGGTACTACAGATGGACTCTTATGTAAAGTAATTGACCGCCGCGGAGAGTGCATGCTCGGCAAATTAAGGGTTGAAGTACCCACGTCATGTGCGATCCTTAAACAAATTACCCCAGTCAGCTTTGTGTTTATATAATTCATAAACATAGAAATAATATTTTTACAAACTTTATATTTAATTTTTTTACAGACATTCATTGATTATTTATTTATTTTGGTGATCCAGACCAATCTTCGCACAATTTTCTAATGAAACTGACTTTTAGTTGGATGGTTTCAAATTCTATGACCTATTTTTCTTTTATAAGTAGATCTAATATAGATTACAAATATTTTATTTAGGGATTTTTTTTTATTTAACCGGCTCATTGTGAAATGAGTTTTTTTAATCACACTAAGGGGAAAGGTTATAAGGCTTATATTGGCGTCGACTTGATTGTATTCAATTTAAGTATTTTCCTAGCTTTCCATTATTTGACTAGGTATACAATAAGCAATTTGCTGCCTTTTCGACAACTATTTAGTGCTTAAACTCGATTAATGTCAAATAATTCACTCATTATATTGTGTAAGTAACTTTGTCCAGTAGATTTTGTTTAGCATACATGAAAACACCCCCGAAGTATATTCTCGTAAGTCCAAAAACCAGACATAAAAAAAAATATACAAATCGACTCAAACAACTTGTCCTTAACACTCTTAAAAACGTGCATAGTACTTTTCTGCTCTCCCATTCTTTGCTCATGGCCACAGAACACAGATGTATATTAAATATTATTATTTCAAAACAGTTTAACAAGAAAACCTTTCAACTACCTCTCATTGCAAATAAGAATTAATGCTTCGTGTATTTTTTTACAATAATTCTATATTTTATCACCGTTTAAAACTTTATTTCATTAATGGGATATTTTATCGAGACGTAACGAAAATCTTTCCTATCCATTTGTATAGTGGAAATAAAATACGCACTAAACGCCAAAAATTAGTTGAGTATGAGGAAATGTTCTATAAACCATTGTCAATAGCCTAAATATTGCACTAAGCCCATATCGATGATCTAAAGGAGAAAAAAAACAGATCCAAAAATCATCATAGTACAATGTCTGTATGGGGGAAAAATCAGTTTTATTAGATTATCAGCTCAAAATAAAGTTTTTGGCGTTTAGTGCGTATTTTATTTCCACTATACATTTCTACAATGACATTATCTATATTTTTTTTCCTTTTTTACGAAAATTGCGCAAAACGGAGGAGTTTGAAATTTCGCACACTTATAGTTTATATAGAGAAGGATTGGAAATGCTAATATTTTTTTTTAAATCATGCATAAAAATAGATTAAATCTATAAAAAAAAAACTCTACTGTTAGGTTACTCACATGTTCATTGTACATTGACACAGAGAGAATAGATTAATATTTTTTGTATTAAATAACCATAGAAAAACTTTTAACATATATCAAAACTTCAAATTTGACATATTCATGTCATTATATTTAAAAAAAAAATGTGAAATGGCATTTGCTCAATTTTTGAGAAAGCAATCTTAATAATGTTCAAACTTATAATCTAGGTTATTTATGGTCAAATTTCAAGCACTGTCCGACCGTATATACATAAGTTATTTTGATGAAGCTCTCTTTACAAATCGCATAGAAGCATTTGAAATGTGCCTTCACAGTAGAATTATTTTCATTCCCTCGACAGAGAGAGTGATAAATTTTTAAACAGGTTTCAGGAAGAACTGGATCAGATAGAGAACTGTTATCAAACCTGAATGTTTGTAAAGTATAAAATATATGTTTCGATATAATATATTGGAGAAAAATACCAACCAAATATATAAACGTTGAGGGACTGACATAGTGGTTGAGGAGCGCACCACGAGAATGTACCAGGAAAAGAGGAGTAGAGGAATTGGTTCGGCCGACATAACAGGACCTTTGCCAGAAGTAGATTTGATTTTTCAAAAATTTCAGTTTCAATACTGGATGATAAAAAAATAATATTAAAAAAGAGACTTACTGGATTCATTCCTAAAGCCACTCTTAGGTATAAAAAAGAAAAATTATTATTCTTTGGTTAGGCGCTTAATAGCCAGTGGTGTATCATTTGCGTCCATTAAATCAACAGTTTTGATTCCGTATAATATGCACCGTGTATGAGTTAACCGTATTTCATACATACGACCTACCCTTAGGTTAATTTTAACATACTTTTAGGGTTATTGGCAAACGACATACTTAGGTAGCTACTTATACTTGGGTGCCTACTTTCGTTGTAGAGGTACCTACTTATTTTAAGCAGTTCTTAGCAAAAAGGCTTGAGTTGATATAACCCTACGTAACTTTGATTTTTGAGGTTAGAGGAGAAAACTTCAATTCTACGTACATAGTGATTGCACTGTCATGATCACAGGAAAGTTGCGGCTGGCCAGAAAGGGCTAATATGCCACAAACAGCACACACACAATCACACGAGATATTTTTAAGCAGTTCTTAGCAAAAAGGCTTGAGTTGATATAACCCTACGTAACTTTGATTTTTGAGGTTAGAGGAGAAAACTTCAATTCTTTGATGAATAGGTAGTCAGCCACTGTCTATTTCCTATGCTATCAGAAAAAACTGCATAGTTACCTAGTCAAAAATATTATATTTTGTAATAAATATAATATACTTAGATTCATGGTTTCTAAGATTTGAAGTTATGTTTGATAAAACACTGAACCGAAATTATATTTTGAAAGTTAATGAAAAAAACATTTTTTTTTTTTATTTAAATATAAACCAAATAAGTATTTACAAATATAACTAATTGAGTCATTTAAATGATATAAAATCATTACCTACTAGTTTTATAAACAAATTGGAAAAACCGAAATATTCGACCGAGTATTCATACCTATGACTAATCGTCTACATACAACCCATTCATGTTTTTTCTACTTTTCCACTCCCAACTGTATCTACCCCTATTCTATGTTTCCGTGACATTTACGCTGGTGTGAAGTAATTTTTTTTTATTTGTATAGATAATATACTTCGGAAAGTTCCGCAGCCCATACAAAAATCCCGTCAGTTTCTCATTTTATGTTAGTGAGTAATTATTCAAAATATGCGTGCTGGGCTAAGCCCCGAAATTATTTTCTTTGCTATGACCTTGCCTTTTTGGGATATACCTCTCGCAAACACGTGAACTAATAAAGAGAGTAAGTACATTGCATCAAATCGACGCATAAATTAAAATATATCAGTAACTGTTTATATGTTTTGATTTAATTTAATGCTAAAATTTATAATAATTGCATAATGAAATCACACCCCCAATAAAATACAACCTTCAAAATGTGTTTTAACCCTCTTATTAGTAGCCATATATGTTGCAATGTTTTTTTTTCATTAATTTATTGTTAAAAGTAGGTACTAGTAAAAGCAAACCCCAGTGCTTATTAGTTTTTATAGTATAGCGTAGGTATACCTTTAAGTACTATTTTCAATGTTTTTTTTTCAAGTATTTCGAATTTCCTTTCGAAGTATTCAACAATTTTAATGATAATATAAACTGGAACAGAATGAATACAGCATTCCACGTAGGGATATGGTAATGCTACTAAATGGCTTTCATATTTCCATAAAAAAATCTGCTGTTACATTATTATAATACCGACCTCGGTAGCCTAGTTGTACCAGCGTAGACATCAGATCCGAGGTCCTGGGTCCCGGTCGGGTGTGAGTTTTTCTAAGTGTTTTCACTTGAAATTTCTACCCGAGGTTGGCCTGTCTCAGATTGGACGGGACCGGTTGACTGGAAAAAATTGCCCCAAGCAATAAGTTCCGCCGGCTATACTGACACTTTTGTATAGAAAAGTGTTATATTTTTATTACTATTATTATAGGTACCTTAAATAAATATTTTATTTATTCTATGGTGGGACGAAGTCCGACGGGTCAGCTAGTTTTTTTCTGTAATAATTTCAAGTGGTTGTTAGCTAAACGATTCTGACGCCTGCTTTCGTATTGTTTCATACTGGAGGTCGTGGGTTCGATCCCAGGTACTGACAATCTTCATCTTTCACGTTACAATCTATAAATATCTTAAAGCTATGAAAGAGCACATCAGATTCATTAGAAAAGAATACAAAATTGAAATTGGATTATATTGTAAAAAGCGCTAACAAGGATACTTATCTACTTTAAGTAGGTAGTCTCAAATTTTCTCATTTGCAACTTTAAATTTTTTTTTTTATATGCGTGCCCACCTTTCTTCTGACAATGTGAAAACACAACAAAAAAAGAATTAGCGAAATTGTTCAGCGGATGAGTATAGAAAAACATGCTCTATCTTTATATATAGAAATAATATAGTTGTTGCAAAAAAAATAATTTGTAAAAAAGTTGCACAGAAGGCGGTTACAGTACAAAATTTTTGGATCTCTGTTATTACTGAAATATTATATTTATGGAAATTATACAGTTCTTACGTAAAAAAGTTATCCAAAAACCATAAGACAGTTAGATCCTGCCCATTAAGTTCATAACAATACCATGAATTTCAAAGCTCGGTTAGAATTATGCATTTATAGGTACATTGGTTTTAATAAAAATTGCATAGCGTCTAGATAATAATTATGTAGGTATCTATAGTACAGGAAGAACAATTTTGGAAAACCGTCAAAAAACTTAATTTTAGAGATTACATCGCTGCTCCAGATGAATACTGTAAGATCTCAAGATATACAAAATTTGAGATAGGTATATGCATGGTATCGTTGGAAGCGTCTCGTTCCATAGCATCTAATGAGAACTACTGGCTTAAGATACAACATAAAATGACGCCGCTATAGCAAAAAAAAAACAAAAAATAAGATTTCAAAATTGAAAAATATATGAGGATTATAGTATATTTGAATATCTTACACTTCTTCTAAGAAAAACAAAAAACGTTATGTGATGAATGGACGACCTCAAAATAGCCAGTGATTCAAAATGCGTTGAAGTATATTTCTTAAACACCAAAGTTGATCCCATGCCTTTATACGTAGATAATTAAATTTTTACATACTTTATATGGATTTTTTAACGCCATAGTGATTGCCGCATTCGCCCCTGTATAGCATTAAGCTATGGTTTCATATCAAACCTGATGCTCCTCTAATGGTGATTAATTTGAGAGGTGGGGAATGGCGCCGTAACTGACCAAGATCCCACAGCCCCGAGGCATCAAGACCATTTGAATTTTTCGAAATATAATTTTAATATGTGGAATTAATACATCTTTTATTCTTCTTTTGTTTTTTGGTAATATTTTTTTGTTTTGTTTATTTTGATGCATTCAAAGTTGAATAAACTTCACTTTGTTAATGTTAACAATTGTACGGTTCATCGATTTATTTATTTAACAAGTGGCATAGAAGACAGAACTAGTCCTTTTTTGTGCTCCTTATGCTCGACTCACGGGCAATGGGCATTATTATTATTATTATTATTTAACAATTCCGTATGTATTTATCAAGTCACAATGGACAACTAAAATTAAAAAAAAACACGCATTAACGTTTTTATTTGTGTAGAAAATAATTCTAATTACAAGAAAACGATTCTTCGAGTTTTATGTTTTAAATATGCCGAGGAAAAGTAGATTTTGCTGATGATACACTATTGTTCGGATTAATTTGAACATCGAGAAAATTGAGTAATATAAATTCAACACTGCTTCAGTGATTTTGATAGTTTGATGTTTAAACTGAACACACACTCTGTCATTTTGTCAAAGAAATAATTGAATAACAAAAAACGATATTTGACATACATCTGTCTAGGTTCGCATTAATTAGCAAAATACTGTATTCACCTTTCGATTGATTTCAATTTAAACATGTATCGTGAAAATTTACGAAAAAGAAAAAATATAAAAAAAAAATCTCACCAATTTGACACGCTATGAAAATGACTGATGTTTTTCTCATGTTTATATAAACTGGTTTATAATATCTCGTACATACCTGAAACAAATTAAAGAAAAAATATTAAGATTATTTTATCCATAGTTTAAAAAAATGTGGAAAATTTCTTGAGTTTTGAATTCAAATTTATAATTTATCAAAATTACCTACATTTAATATGTAGGTAACCAAGTACATAGTACAAAAGTATGAAAATAGGTTGTAGAGGGCTACAGAAGTTCCTGAAAACCTTTCCTAATGTCCTACTTAAGAATATAATATACAACGAGGCACAACTCGTTTTAAAGGGACTTAATCAATAAAAGAAGAAATTTACCGCCCGTTTTTCCTTCTTTGTCTAACGGGTACACATCTCCCCCTCTCACACACAACTGAAGGAATAACACAAAACGAACGAATCCATTTCCGAGGCACACATTGCGGATGTATTTAATTTCTCAGAATTAAAACTATCTACATTTTCCGCATTCGTAAAACTAAAAACACAATAAATCCATACAAAGTCTATAGCAATGTGTTGTAATGCGGTGAATTTGTATTGAAAAACCTTTCTTAAAAAAAACGTGTTGTACCTTGGTTTACCTACAATTTTTCACAAACTTTTGATGCAAGTGGTTCATTTGGATTTTAGCTTTTTTTCATCAAATCAATAAAACAATCAACCCTTTTGAGTTGTACCACTTTGATTTTCTATTGATAATTATTTATCGCAGCCAGTCCGGAAACAGCAGTCGCTGTCTTCAAATTTGGTTGCCCTCTTGTTCTTAATAATTTCCAACTTTTATCTCTAAATTTCATTAATAACTAGCTTTCCCGACAGACGTTGTCCTGTGGTTCTAACTCGAGGCAGCGGCGGCGGCGGCCCGTTATAATGTCCATAATGTGCACTCTGCCCTTAAAAAAATACTTAATAAATAATAATTAATTCGATTGAGTTATACTAATAAAATAATAACATTAAAATATTTCCAAAACATCCATATTTCATTCATATTTAAAGCTCATGCGGGAACATCTCGAGAATATTATTCGCGCGCAGACATTCTACCTCGCCTATGAAGTGCCGATGCAGAGTGTGCACATATGAAAGTGCCCGATAATTTTGTTGACTTTCTATGAATGTTGGAGTAAGTGGAATGGCCTACTGTAAGAGCGGCAAATACGTTTGCGAGAATGAGAGGGAACTACCATCAAGTGCAATAAACAATACCTAATTTTGTTGTTATGGCGCCGCGGGAAATGCGTTCCATACTAACTTTAATATTATTTTTTACATTATTTCTTATCCGTCTTTTTTCAACTTTTTATTAGTTATTCTGTTATCCGGAGCGGAGAAGAATCCAATAAACCAAACATCGAAAGAATCTGTTCGGGCTATCTCTAGTTATAAGTGTAGGTAGGTACTGACCCGACTTTCTTTTACATTATAGATAATATAAGACTTGTGTAAGAGGGTATCGTTGAACCTATGTCTGTGCAAATAAAAATTCATAAATTAATGTCATTTTAATATATAATGCATTTAAAACTAAAAAAATAATAATAACTGATAATTGAAGCTTCGCATTAATGAATTACGGTAATTAACAAAAATAATGCAATTGTAGTAATAATTAATGTGTGAGAGGGGAGTTTTTGAATAATGAGTTTGTGGGAAAAATAAAATACGAAACACGTCAGTCTCAAAATAATAATTACACAGTCTTCGTAGAAATTGATTAGAAAATTATCAACACTATAACATTTTCATTTTATACTAGTTTTATGAGGATTTTAAAACATTTAGTCACAAATTCACTAAATTCTTATGTGTAATTTATAGTAACATAATGGTTTGGCCATTTTGGTCCTAAAAAATCATTCGAATTCAGGTGGAGTTGGTTAATCAAAAAAAATATCAAAGTCCAAAGTCCTTTCACGTCCGTGTTTCAAACACACGAGAGCCCGCGAAACGGGCATTCCCCGATCAGGCAGGTTTTGTAGGACTTTCTAAGAATTCTTCGGGTGCCTACCGTTTTAGCGTAGTCTTTTTAATTATTTTAATCAAATTTCATTCCCCTTAAGTCCTTAAAAACCTGTCATATTTAATTAACTCTTAATGATTGCGATAGTATAGATACAATATAAACCCTAATTCAATTAAGTATCTCAGTACACAATAGTATGATGAATCTGAATCTACCCACTAGGCCAAGCCTGACTCGATGAGACTTAAATATAGTATATTAAAATAGAGCAAGACATAAAATACAGAGATGAAAAACAGCACATTAACACCGATACGAAAAGAAAAAAAAATGCAATGAGCTGTAATACAATTACCTATCAAGAAATATCATTTCAGGGAAGTTGTCGTGGCATCAAGACTAACAACTGTCACTACAAAATGGATTGAAGTCACATACCTAATCGTGAATTAGAATCAAATGTCTTCATAATTCATTCTCTCAACATGCTCAAAATACATCAAACTGTTATCAATAATTATTATTGTAATCTTTAAGTATTAAAATGAAAAAGTCTTATATAGTTCTATCACAAAATTTATTGTTCAAACATGAACCGGTTTTCGGAGACTACCGTCTCTACCGTCAGACGGTAGTCTCCGAAAACCGGTTCATGTTTGAACAATAAATTTTGTGATAGAACTATATAAGACTTTTTCATTTTAATATTGAAATGGACCACCAAGCACCTTCTGCCCAAAACATCGAAGATCGTAATCTTTAAGCTTTTTTCATCTAGTAACCGTAGACAATTAGAATTTTCGCAACTGTAGAGTTGAAAAATTTAACTATCCACTTTTCATAATATTGTTATATTATACTGTCTTTGTTAGGTTTAAATTATTGTTAACATGTTCCAGTGGACAGTTCATTTTTTTCGCTCCCTAACATTTACGGAAAATTCGTTCGCATTATTCAAATTATCAACAACTAGGTAGGTATGTATTGATTTAGATTTTTTATAAATTAATTGATGTTCTTTCTAAAATAAAACATATAAACAAAGAGACATTATTTTTATTCATTGAATAAAATAAATAAATGACTAGTGTAAGGCGTGTGGTCCTGTGGGGTAGAATTATGTGTAATTAAAATTAGCTTATTGTCTTAACATGACGGTCAAAATGTTCTTAACAGAACCCCTGTGTTATCTGTTACTTAAAATAACAATAACATTTTGTTACTACAAAATTGATTACGCCTCTAAACTTTTAATTTTGTATAATTTCATTATTTTGATTAGTTAACACTGTTCGAGTATTTTAGTCGAGTAGCGAGTAATATAGCTTCTAATAATCCATACTCGACTTAGTGTGAACTAGGCTTTAGTCATAAACTGACGAGTCTCGATGATGTCAATTGATATAACATTTATTACAAAAATCAATTTCATATTTTTTTAAAGACAATTGATTTAGTCACGATTGTCATAAATAATTACACGAAAGGAAGCACAGAATAGGAATGGTTGGAAGATAGGTAAAAAGATTAATTGAGAAGAAGATGAAAATAAAAATGGTTGTCCTTTTACAATTTTTTTCTTTTCATAAATGTAATCATTTTCATTGCAAGCCTCTCACAGTGATTTATGCAAGTAACAGGAAAAAATAATATAAAACAGTGAAATTAAATGTTAAAAAACAGAGTGGAAAAAAGGTGTGCTGAAAAATAAAAATTTAGCTTAAACACTGGATAAAAGTAGACCGACAGAGTATACTTTTTTTTTCTTTTAACACTCATATGTATGTAGGTAACACAATTATTATTAATGAAAAAATCAAGATCTGCGCTTTCAAGCCGTTCACAGTGCAAATTAATAGTAACTTAGCATTGATAAACACTATTACAAGAAAATCATTTCACCTTGGCAAGTGCATTTAAGACTCACTCAAGCATGGTAAAGATAAGCGGTTTTTATATTTCTCTTTTTAGCTGCAATAATAAGTGTCTGAATCGCCTAGTACCGCTTCAGTAACTATATAGAGTCCCAGCTTTATTATAATGTATGTATGTTAGTTTTTTTTTTGCTTAGGGGAGAATTTAATAATTCTTCCACTAGATTCGCAACGCTTGAATGGCCGCGAACCTCTACTCTAACCGTTCCATATTTCTATTTGATTTTTTTTTATCTTGTAATATTTAAGTTAAGTAGCGCATAATTAATAATCAGTCTGTCAGTTATTTTAACGTCTTCATAGACAGTTAAATAAATAGACATGTTTTTTTCCCTATTTATAGATATTAAAACATGAACACTGAAGACATCATCAGGTGGGGCAGAACAAGAAGATGCTTTTGGCGCTACCATGTTCAAAGAATGGACGGTGATAGACTTCCTCAGGTAGCAGCCGGTGCGAAATCGCCAACCGGGAAGACCCTCCAAGAAATGGCGGAACAGTTGGAGTTCGGTGTCCCAGGAAAACTCTCTACAATAAAAATGAGTCCTCAGACCTATTTAGAGAAAAAGAAGTTTAAAATATGGTGAGTTCGAAATTATGGCGGGTTTTTAAAATCAGATTTCTAAACTATGTTGTCACGAAAATATAGAAAATGAATCTGTACTCAATCAAAGTGACTCAAATACACTATTTGACTCATTCACAGTTATCCACATAAAGCTTGTGTCGTGATACAGGAAGATGGTCGGAACTTGGAACCGAAAACAGTGCGATAAAGTACGAAAGTAAGCGATGGAATCGCTAAGCTACCAAGCACTTATCAAAATCAAATCAAAACTCCCTTTGAACTCCACTTAGGAGCATAGGGAGGCAACAAGAGCTCTCGATTGCGCTCGATCTTGCGCAATGCCTTTGACCTCCTCCCACACCAAGAAAGTTCTTAAAAAGTTGCTCTTTTTGTGACATTATACTTAATCGAAGCTACAGAAATATATCAGAACAACCACAGATTTAAGACATAGAGCAGATGGCAGATAAAGAAATACGAGTAGAATAGGGAATTGGAAGAAAATAAATAAAACAATGAAACTAGTAAAAATGTGAATTTTTGGTTGGTAATAATTATTAATTTATCTCTAAAAAATGATCAATTTCTTCTGAATGTAGTTTTTTTTTTTACTTATAACGGTAGAAGCCGTAATCAGCCTAATAAAATTTCTGATTTTATAAAAACTTTACTGACTTCTCTCTGATTCTTCTCTTTAATTCTCTCTGATTGGTCCAAACATTTTATAACACTTACTTTTAAAAGCCTTTTCTTTAAAATTATTTTTATACATTGCACCTATACACAAAGTCGCAGTGATGACATGAACGTAGCATAAAATAACAGCTATCGATATTTTAATCCCACCACTAAAATATAAAACAAAGTATAAAAATGTTACTTTTGATCTAATAAAATACATGACTACAACTTAAACAACTAAAATATTTTGTAGCAGAGGTCCTTGTAAATAATTATTATCTTGGATTAAGATCTAGATATATTTAACAGTCGTGTAGATCGCTCTACCGTTGTATGGATCATAAGGGTGTTGCCATATACACAAACATCACCAACCTACCTATAGATAACTACTACCTACAGAGTAATATGATTTTAATTATTCAATTTATATAATGAATGCAGTGAATCATAGAATACGCATATAAATATAGAATATATGTTGTTATAATTATAGTTGGACCAATTGTGGGGTATGATGGTAGGTCTTGTAGGCCTTGTTTGAAAAAATTTTGCTCTAATGGAATAATTATTGTATTTATTTATACCTAAAAGGAATTTTTAAGGCTGAATGGTTGGAAAATTCAAGCTACCTGTAGAATCTATAATATATTAATACGTGAAGGAAAAACTTTGTGACTCTTTTTACGAAAATTGCGCGGACGGATACTCGGGAGTATGAATCACTTCATCATTGGTAATTGGAACTTCATCCCGCTAGAATTATTCGAGTGACATCTAAAATATTGCAACAAATCGCCAAGTTCGAAAAAAAATGATAAACTTTGAAAGGCTTAATCTCGGAAACTATTGGATTTACAGAGACAATTCTAGTATCATATTGTAGCAAATTTATAGTCAACTCTAAAAACTTAATGCAAAGGTTTTTTTCAAAATATAGTCCTTCAAGGTTTCAATCGCCAAAATTTGAAAATTATCGATTTTTACGAGGTTTTTTTCGATTTTTGACAAAGTTGCGTTCGGCGCTCGAGGTCACAAACTTGGATTATACATCGGGCCAACATTATAAACAAGTCTGCAAAAAATCAGAACTATCGGATTTAACGCATACGCTGATTTATAAAGTTACTGTATAGGTACCATGTTGTATACGTGGGATTTTTTGACATGTTGAATATGTCGAGAATTCTCATGATAAGGCGTTTCGGAGACTTAAACATTACCACCTAATGGCGAACGTTGTCAACGTAAAACGATCACACTAAGCCAGCCTTCGAAATAACAGTAGAAGACGGTCGTAAGCCCGTAGTGATTTGTTCCATTTAAAAATCGAACATCAGTAATGAATTGTTAGAGTCATTAGTTGTTACGTATTCGTTAAGATCGGTCAATCAAGCATACTTACACTATTCCTGTTATATTTAACTATTTTTGCTATTCGTATTCATTCTTTAAATATTGCCAAACCTTCACAAAACTTAACTTACAGCTTTGTAGCATCACTAACTACTTCCATACCACTAAATCACTCAATAATGAGTGGAAGGCTATAATAAAAAAAAACATCCATACTACATTCCTTCTTTATATTATTAACATTCCTTTCCGTGTCCCACAGAGTAAACTTTTTTAAAGTTCAACTGCGTTTTCATATTCATTAACATTTTTTTTGCTGAGACAGCTTAACCTAATATAGCTTGAACTCTTGACTTTCGATGCAGGAATCAGACGTCTCTCCAACTAAGCTACCAACCCTTAAAAATATATTAGTTACCTATATTGTTAAACAAAACAACCAGGGTGATATATGCATAAGTAATAATAATTGTTATCAGTGGCATAAAAATACTAAAAACACCATATGGTGACTGATGGCATTTAGAATGGGCGCCGCCAGCTGTCGGTTTCTGCTTGGGCGAACACCGGAGCGGTTACTGTGATGTATGTGTGATAAAATACCTCGTCTATCTTGCACACCTAATTATACTTGGCCAACTATATTGTACTTAATTATTAAAAATATATACCTATTATTTTATTTCAACTGGCTAATAAATAAATTGAAAAAATGTGGAATAAAATAATGTCATATAAAAAAAAATATTTTTCGTAATTTTTTTTTGTGGTGAGTTATGTACGTTTACTGAAATAAAATAGGTAGGTATAGGTAAGTATAAAAAAAAACAAATCAGTGTTTATAATGATTATTATATCTACTAGCTAAAATTTACCGAATTATCATGGTAAGATTCTTAAACTATCCGACACTTATAGATACTGGGGCCTTAGATTCGAACTAGAACGAGCCCAGATTAATTGTATTCAAAAAAAATTAACAGGCAATGACAATATTTTAATGTTTAAAGACTCATAGAGTTACATACCTATCTATCTGTAAAAAAAATCAATTAATTAGATACATGTGATTAATAAGTGATTTACGGATATACTAAACTTATTATTATAAAATATTATTTTTCACACGTGTTCTTAAGTAATTTTTCCAGGTATATGTACCTACTTTGATAATAATTTATCTTTTTAACTTAGGTATATTGTTTCGCAAAAAAAAGTAAGTTTGACTTACCTACATAAACCTATAGATAATAAATAAATTATATGATAAATCAAATGTTTAACTATTGAATATTGTTGTTGTAAGACTCGTGTGAACTTTTTTAACAATATTCATAGGGTAAATAATTACCTATAAGATAAATGGTTCTAGCTAATCATGCGCAAATTGAGACAAGAGACAAATCGAAGTACCTACCTACCTTTCACATTGTTCCAAAAAAATAAATGTTATTGTGTTGGTAGCCTGGTGAATAGGTGCCGACTTTAGAAGTCGTTGGTTCAATCCATGATAGGCGCATTTAATTTACAATAATATAAAACAGTTTGACGTCCTTTAGGGAAAATATTTGGGTAAAATATAAGAGTAGTGTTCTGATTCAGATGGATAAGACTTAGAAATACGAAGATCTATTCAGCACAATTGGTTTTGTCCTTCCTTTTTTTTTAAATGAAGGTCAAGTTATTCTGACTCCATTAAGGAGCCCTCTGTTAGCTACTTAACTATCCGTTATAGCCACACATTCTTTAACACGATCAAATGACACCTTGGATTAAGATTTTTTTGGTCAGAATCAATGATTAGGAAATAATTCATTTCCTAATATCTCCCCTAGGTCTCTTGCGAGACACTTGGGCTAATCAGTCTGTTTTACAAATACAGAAATATGAGGGAAGCAGTAAGAGATTGGGAAACAGTAAGAGAATACAGAAATATGAGGGAAATAGGAAGAGAATACAGAAATATGAGGGAAGCAGTAAGAGATTGGGAAACAGTAAGAGAATACAGAAATATGAGGGAAACAGTGAGAGATTGAGAAACAGTAAGAGAATACAGAAATACCTATGAGAGAAGCAGTAAGAAAAAATATAGTGAGAAAGATACTCCTTCCGTAGGGAAAATGATAGGACTGAGCGAGTATGGATAGGCGGGCATATTATGCTCTGCATTTTGAACAGCCATCCAAGTCACCCGTTACTCCCGTCTGCTAGTCGGGCTTAGCATCCCATGGTACTCAACCTAGGACCATTTACACACCGTATAGTTTCAATCTGGGCCGACGTCACAGAGTCCACCACGAGAATTTAGTTGAAATTCAGAGACGAGAAAAAGACTTAGTTATTATTATCACTAACTTAAATTTCTAAAAATATTAGGTGTCACTTTCTGGCATCGATACTAAATACACCATATTATCATAGCTCAATACATTAAATAGATAATATCCGTTTTATCTACGTGATATTACACAATCCATTGTCTCTAATAGATAATACGTGAGTAATTGTTACTTACTGCAGTTGTAAGTAGACGGTAATTTACAATGGCAAATTCTATATGATTTGCCAATAAGCGGTAGACAGGTTGAAACAATGCATTTTGCACACATTCACACACACTGCACATTCCTACCTCATTTCCCTTTCATCAATGCATGTAACTGCAGTCATATTGTAAGTATAGGTACCTACCATCTGGGTATTAATTGTTTTTAAACTTGTCTTTTTCTAAAGGTGTTAAAAAATTGAAGCAAGTAACTTTTGGAATGTTGGATTATAAATTAATCTACGACTTTGAGAAGAACTGATAATTAGAACGTTGTGCACCAACAAAGCCAATAGGCAATAAATATGAGACATTAACAAAAATGGATATAGTCATATCCTGGCGCCAAATACATGACAGCAGTCGCAGTCTTTAAATTTGGTTGCTCTCTTGTTCTCAACAATTTCCAACGTTTATCTCTATTTTTCATTTTATTATTAAATTTCTACTTGTTGCATACATGAGATTTTTCGACATGTTGAACATGATGAGAATTCTCATGATTAGGAGTTTCGGAGACAAACATTACCACCTAATGGCGAACGTTGTTAACGTAAAGTGATCACACTAAGCCAGCCTTCGAAATAACAGTAGAAGACGGTCGTAAGCCCGTAGTGGTTTGTTCCATTTAAAAATCGAACATTAGTAATGAATTGTTAGAGTCATTAGTTGTTATTTTTTCTTTAAGAACTGATAATTCTAGAAGGAGAACGTGCTACACGAAGGATAATGGATGATACGTATGGTCCCAAAAAGTATCACGTGACTACTGTTATAAAATTAATACAAACTGTAGCGTTTGTCGGTAGTGGTTTGTTAGTTTCCGTTTTTCATTTTTAATATTGTAGCGTTAACACAGAAAAATTTTATGTTTTAATTACATACCTAACTAGTTTTGGATGTAATGAAAATGACATATTAATAGATAGTAAATTTACCTCCAGTCACGTGACTATTATATAAATTAACAAATTTTCAGTTCTGATGCTCATCCAAAAATCTCTCTTATAAAATTTGTAAACAATGATCTATAACTAGCAACAAAGCTTATCGTAGGACAAGCATAGAAAAGAGTAGGTAATTAATTAAGTCCTATGAATTCAAAATATAATATATATCGGCTTAAATTATTGTCGATAATTAGGTAGGTAATTACCCTATAGGTACGTACACTTTTTCAAAAAATAATGGCGTGTCATTTTACAGAATGTCAAAGGAGTTGTTGAGTCAGTCAAAACAATCGTAAAGAAGTAAATTTTCTTGAGAAAATGCCCCTTACCTACTTGATGAACAACTATGGAATGTATAGATATGGTAAGTATACGTATCTATGGTTGAACTGTCAAGCAGCACACGAATAGCCATTACAGCTGTTAACATGAACCAGCACGTGCAACAGGATCATTAACTTCAGCCCGGCGTGATTTTCGACGTAAGATCGCGATGACATAACGTTTCGTGTGCGTTAGCTTACGTGCTTGAAAACGTAATGCCAAATGAATTGTTCTTCAAAAACGAGTCGTTGCTCTTGAACTCTGCCGTAACCTCGAACAAGCACAGCGGGTAGGCGCACTCGCAACCATAGACAAACTCCAACGTAAACATTGCGGTTCTATTTTCTGTGGCCACTTATATATTAGTACAATACACACTCAGCCAATGAGCACGCGTGATTTAAATGTGGAACAATTTTAAATAACGAAACACGAAAAGAACATTATTACGTGTGACCATTTTGATTCATGTACCTGCCTGCCTCGAAAGTGACGTCACCAATAGAATATTACATCGCAATTGTGGAAACTATACTAAGTACCTATATGCATTGTTTCTTGACCATTTTTACCTTTTTAATCTATATTGTCAACTGTGAACTGACCAAAACAACTACTGTTGATTTTTAGTAAGTAGCTACCAAAATGTTATATTGTATTGATCTCTCAAATATTACCTAATCTCTCCTTGTTTCTACTTTTCTTTTATCGAATTTCTTCTCAGACTCCCAACTCCTTGAATACCTAACCAGATAGTAACAAAGGTTTTTATGAAAGGGGAATGCGTGATGGACTGTTATGTCGCCAGGGTACGAGTTCACGGAAAATGTTGCACAGCTTATTTTTAAATATTATAGGGAATTGTAAAATCGAAAAAGATACACATTTCCTTTGATTAACTCACAAACGTCACAATACGAGAAATCCCTTGTTAAATTACTTCTAACAATGTGAGATAAGTGGAGTTATATAGATGTTATTTGTACACTAAGCTGATTATTCCATAGAAAAATAGAATGCATTAAATGTGACTAAAAGAAAACTATACATACCTATACCTAATGGCGCATAAGTAGGTAGTATTATATGAAGATTATAGATCATAATAGAAGTCTTGATTGTATATTATGTAGGTACATTGGGACTATATTATTTTATATGTTATATGTAGTTGTACTAAATGCAGTGGCGTCCAACATCTATTTCGAAAAAAATGTAGATTTGATGTTCTTTTTCTCAGCCTATTCCCGTCCACTGCTGGACATAGACCTCCTTTTTTACCATTTCTCTGTCTGGTCTCTTGCCAAGTGACCTGCCCATCGCCATTTGAGGGAAGCGATACGTTGGGCAATATCTGCAACCATGGTTCTTTGTCGTATCACTTCATTTCTCAGTCTATCTCTCAGGGTGATACCCAGCATGGCTCTTTCCATGGATCTTTGGGTAACCCTAATTTTTTCTGTACTCAGCTTGGTCAGCGTCACTGTTTCCAGACCATATGTTGCAACCGGCATTATGCATGTCTCATAAACTCTGCGTTTAAGGTTCATGAGGATTTTACGGTTTTTTAGTATGTCACTCATTTTTCCGAAGGCTGCCCAACTTAATCCAATACGTCTTTTGACTTCGGCGGGTCTTATGGCGTGTCCTAGATAAATGTATACTTGGATATTTTCTATAACATTTCCAACAATTTTAATTTGGGAGCCTTCTGTGCCCATCACCTTGGTCCTACTTTCTTTGATGCCTCATTTATTTCCCGTAGCATTTCGGTCAGTTCTTCAGGGTTCTTGCTTGATGTTATGTGTATCAAATTGATATTTTATGAAATCTTACGTTTGAGCACATATTTTGATGTTATGTGTATCAAATTGATATTTTATGAAATCTTACGTTTGAGCGCATATGTAATTGAAAAATCTAATTTTTTCTACATTCTTGTAGGTACAAACTTAGAAAGGTGTTTCATTTCTCATCATCAATGAATTAGAGTATTAGACTCTTCGACCCGCAGAAATACAAAAACGAATTGAGAATGTCTTTTAACTCGTGTAGTACAATACCAAAAGGGTATTCCAACAAGAAGTATGGGATCCGGATTTCTTTAGTCAGAACTAATTAAATGCCCCACTAATGGGGTACGCTGCCTCGTCTTTACAGAAGAAGAAGAATACGTAGAATTATCTTTCCTGTAGAAGAAGGCAACACAACTTACATATTATGATTTTTTTTATAAAATTTCTTTCACTAAGAAAACAAGTCTCTCAAAAAAATGCCAGAAATAAAACTTGACCACCCAAGTAAAAGATCAACGCACAAACACAGAACCAGTGTCAAACGGACAAGAAGTAAACATGTTATTCAGAAGCCAAAATCCCGTATCCTTGTATTAGACACAGTGGACGTGTTGAACAATACTACAGAGACCGTAAATGTTTCTTTTCGAATTATTATTTTTAAAGTCTACCGCACGCCACTGCTTGACCAAGGGGTGTGTCCCTACTTCAGCGCCTCGAAAAAAAACCCTTTGTTCGTCTTCCACTCCCTGATTTGCATCATGAGCTTTTATATTATTAATAATAAAATATGAACGAGGGTTGAAAGCCAGAGAAACTTTTATTACAGGCTTTATGCCAGTGGGGACTACCCTTATATCAGTAGCTACCCCTCCTCCTCCAGGTCACAACAAAAGATTATTGAAAGAATTCTTTGGGAGATTCGGCGAATAGGAAAATGATAGGGGATGTTGTAGAAGTATGGGTGAAAATGATTCACCCACCCTTTGAATATTTATTGATTTTTTATGCGTTAATCTTATGGCCTCCTTAAAAATATTCACAAATGTTTTTATTTACTAGAGTCACAAGCGTCACCGCGTGACTTCGTTGCCCGTTTTTAAGGTTGAACATCTACTATATAAATTAAAGTCGGGTTAGTGCGAACACTTATAACTCGAGATCGGCTCAACAAAATCTTCTGATGTTTGATTTATTGAATTCTTCTACGCTCCGGATAACAGAATAACTAAATATTTTAAAAACTGGATAAAAAATTATGTAAAATACAATATTTAAGTTTGTATGAAACGGTTACCTATGACGCGCCCACGCCATCGGCATCGCGGGTAGTTCACTCTCACTCTCGCATACGCTCCTACAGTAGCCCATCCCACTTACTCCACCGCACCGATTCGAGCGTTAGAAAATGTTCATATAAAGTCAACAATATTATCGGGCACATTCGTGATGGTAATAGGCGAGGTAGGATGTGTGCGCGAGCGCATTATTCTCAAGTTCTTCCCGCCAGAGCTTTGAATACGAATGAAATATGGATATTTCAGAAATAGTTTAATGTTATTATTTTATTAGCTAAACTCGATCGAATTAATTTTGTATTGTTTTACGGGGGGCGCAGTGCACATCATGTACATATTAACGGGCCACTTCGGACTAGAACCACAAGACAACGTCTGTCGGGAAAGCTAGTCATAATATAAAACAACACCTAAATAAAAGTAAATTTGGATAAATATGTACCTACATGCTGTGTGTTTTTTTTTTATTTTTAATTCGAGGGTTAAATTAGAGATGTAGGTACCTACCTAAGTTCTTGTCTTAACATAATACCTTTATTGAGAATTTTTTATTGTAGGTACACCAGATTAATCGGCAGACTTTGTTCCGTCCAAACTATAGGAACAGTGACTCAAAGATATTTCGGGGAGTTTTTTTTAAATTTTATAGTGATCACATCAAGCCAATAATTGTCGACCGACCGAACACCAGTTGCTGTTGAAAGAGTTTGCCCTTATGCTGGTATGTAGAGACTTTCCTTACCTAAGTTCTCTCAACTCTACAAGTTAGTGCTGAATTAAGTAATAAAACAAGCTGCTAACTACAAACGAAGATTTCTAAAGAAGAAAATAAATGCGACCGACCGAATTGAGGCCGACCTCGAATGACATGGTCCGACCATATCGGTGCCGTCTAAGAGGGTAAGAACACGTAGAAAGCCGTTTCCGACCCGCGCCGACCTGCGCAAAGAATGTTTCTATGCATTTGAATGGGGATACGCACAGCAAAAATAGGATTCCGCTTTCCGACATGCCCATTTAAATGTATAGAAACTAGAAACCATAGACAACAATCTTAGAGCCGGTCAGCGCGGGTCGGAATCGGCTCTCTACGTGTTCTTAGCCTGACACAAGAGGGCCAAGTCAGGAGCAAAAGGAATGGAAGAGCATGTAAGAGCTTTTGCGAAAAAAATGAACTGTCCACTGGAACATACCTATAAACAATAAAATTATTCAAACCAAACAAAGATACTTATTATGTAATAAGTGGACAGTTAATTTTCTTCCTACTCTACATTAATATTGTGAAAAAAATTCAAAAGGTATGTGGTTGTAATAAACAATTACAATTTGGTTTATATAAATGCCATCTGTGGAAACATAGGGAAAATATTGATCTATAGAATCTTTCTACCAAAATATCAATCTACCAGACATCTCCCTTTTTCCCCAACAGATGGCGGTGGCAGTACCGGTTAGAAAATCCGATCCATACTAATTTCTTATTCATTTATTCAACTTTTTATTCGTTATTCTATTATCACGAGCGGAGAAGAATCCAATAAATCAAACATCGGAATAATCTGTTCAGCCGATCTCGAATTATAAGTGTTCGCACTTACCCGACTTTTATATTAGAGATTATCAAAAAAGATTTATATTAGAGATTATCAAAAAAATAACAAAACACAAGATTATTTGCATAAAAAAACTGAAATATTAGAAAGGACATATTTATCATCACTGTTTCTCAGTATCAAAATGGCGACATGAGTACCTATACTTTCTCTAAAAATGTTCTTGACTATTCACCATTATCATATCACATTGCTTTCTTTTGTTGTTAACTCCTATTGTGAGCTACATATAATAATGGCCTTGTACCTAGAGGGTTGTTTCCCCTTCAATTCTAAACCTAACTGCCCTAGTAGATATACATATCTCCTTTCGTTTTCAAGAAACGCCGTCTGATGTACTACAACTGAATTCATCCCTCACTATATACAATAGAATGTTGGTTGGTATAAACATACATACAACCTTCCTTCTAGAAAAGCTTCAACTGCCACCCTTAGCTATTTCAAAATAGTAAAACTACAGAACCTGACATATATTAGGTCGGCACTTTTTATCTATATACTAGCTTTCCCGACAGACGTTGTCCTGTAGTCGGTCTTTACTAGGAATATTGATTTCAAATTTGTAATTTATAAATACGTTTGAATGTTAAAAACAAATTTCTGAAAGCTTGAAAGAAATGATGCGTACGAATTTTTTGAAACTCAATGGTAACAAGTAAATAAAAATTGTGATGAAATGGAATTTTTCACAAATAGCGTTGTTTTCAGTAAACCCGTTCCATACTTAATTTTTAATATTACATTTTATATTATTTTTTATGTATTATTTACGTTTATATTATTTATTTAACTTTTGAAAAGTTATTCTGTTATCCCGGAGCGGAGAAGAATCTAATAAATCAAACATCGGATGAATCTGTTCAGCCAATCTCTAGTTATAAATGTTCGCACTAACCCGACTTTCTTTTATATTATAAGATTAATACGTGATGGAAAAACTTTGTGACTATTTTTACGAAATGCGCGGACGGAGGAGTATGAAAATTCGCATACTTATTAGTTTACATAGATAAAGAGTGGCAAATACTAATATTTTTGCAAGAAATACTTTGCCTATTTTGGGTCCAAAGAAGCAAAAAAAAGTGCGTACGCCGGATTGAAAATATTGAAGATTCGTTCTCTCTGCCTACCCGTTAAGTTAACACAGCGTGATATGTAATGGAATTAAGTTCAAAGTGAAATGTTATAAATTTACGGCGAAATCCTTTAACATTTTTTGTTTGTTGAGTGTCCCTAAGAAATTGTAAGGGTAGTGTAGATGTGAGCTGGGTAGTTGGGAAGGTACCTTCCCCAACCGTTTTATATAATACTCTATCCACATAGCGGCAAGTCTGGGAAAATATCGATCGTCTGAGCGCTTAACGGTGAATTCATACTCCAAAAGCGCAGGATCTTCGAACATCAGCTTGGCAAATCTAACTTTTATTCGTCCAAATAGCTGAATGTGTTCTTTGACTTATTGAAGCATTATTAATTATTTAAGTTTTTTTTCACATCCGTTGTATTTTTTCGGTATTTCTGCACTACATCTGCTATTATCATGGAATTTGGTATTATTTTTTTTTTATATTTTAATATGCCTTACCCTTTATAAAAACCTTTCTGATTCTGTACATTACGTAACAACCTTCGATATTTGGGTGGTTAATTTTCCACAATTGGAGTCTTCGATTAACACTTCGATCTTTACGACACGACAGCCACAAAGCCAACAAACTGGTAGATACACTAAGCTCGGGGTTGGAATCCTATCTCAGATTGGACGGGACCGGTTGACTGGTAGAGGATGTTCCGCCGGCTATGACAAGGCATAGACACCCTTGGCCAACCACTATTAGATATATTTAAAATGGCGTGGGAAGAGGAGACGTGCCCAAAAGATTGGCGGAATGGATCCAGTGTACTTAAAGAGTTTAACTCTCCAGTCGCTTGTTGCTTTATAGATTTTGAAAAGGCCTTCGACAGCCCACATAGACCATCGATATGGCAAAATTTAGCTCTGTACGGTATACCTAATATATAGTTAAAATGGTGCAGTCCCTGTATGAAGACTCCGAATGTAGCGTCATAACGCCAGGTGGTCCTACTGAAGCTTTCAGGATCACCACGGGAGTCAGACAGGGCTGCGTACTGGCTCCATTTATATTTATTATTGTCGTCATGCAAGGAGCAAGAGAGGTGGTCTAATGGGAGAACTGTGAGATCTGGAGTACTAGTTGGAGTAGTAGTTTTTCAGTACGACAATGGAGGAATTACAGCGCAGTGTTTCAAGACTGCGCTGAAACACTGCGCTGTAATTCCTCCTGTAATTTCTGATGGGATGAAACTGCACACCTTAGCCTTTGAGTCAATGCCAGTAAGACAGAGCTCATGGCGAATAATGCCTGCCCTGATAAACAGCTGCCGATAACCATCGATGGTCACCAGGTCTCTCGGGTGGATAAAGTTTAAGTACCTGGGAGCAACCACCAGTGGTGACCTCGGGGCTGAGATTTCGATACGTATTGGTATGGCAAGTGGCGCCTTTAACAGCATGACCAAAATATGCGTCGGCGTTTAGTGTCGAGACGAAATGTAAACTGTTTGATGCGTGTGTGTTGCCCATTCTTCTGTATGGGTGTGAGTCCTGGCACCTGACCAAAGCCCGGGCACAAAAAGTATCTGCATTCGATCGAAGTGCCTCAGGGGAATTTTGGGTATAATATGGTACCACTGCATCACGAACGACGCTGTACGCCGGCGCACCCAGCGTGAGCCCATCACTCTATCATTGTGGGTAGGAGATGGAATTGGCTGGGACATGTGTTAAGGATGCCGAATGACAGTTGCCCGACGAGAGCGCTGTTCTTTCTCCCATCATGGTCCCGAAGACGAGGAAGAGCTGAGGAATCTGGACATGGTGTGGGAGGAGATCATAAACGTTGCGCAAGATCGAGCGCAATGGAGAGCTCTTGTTGCTTCTCTATGCCCCTAAGTGGAGCCTTAAGGGAATTTGGATTTGAATCTACTTATATGCAAAGATGAATATTATAAGTGTAATGTAATCTTGTTGGTTGGTACTATCTACTAAAGAGATACAATGACAATAGGCAATATTGTAGGTAGGTATGTATGCGTAGGTAGGTAGGCACAGTGCAGAGGCAACCTCAGTCAGAGCGGCCGACAAAATTTGATAAAGTTCGCGTGTCGTCACGCGACGGTATTACAATTTTCTGCTTCCTTCGGTCAGAGGAATTGATCAGCTAATGGAATGGAAGAGACAACTTTACTTGTACCAGAAATCAATGCCCCACTATACACACACATTCTGTTTTGATATTCGGTTGTTGCTTTAGTACCTACTTATGTAGAGACAATATCCAAATTACTTATAGGGGTCATCCGTCAACATGTGACGCAACCACAATAATTTCTATTAGACGAAATGGCGTGGTACCTGTATGGGTTATATGTGTGTATCCGCTCGTTTTAAACAACAGAACTCAGCGTCAGCGAAATTTTTATAAATAAGACTATGACTGATCAAATGATAAGTCATAGTCTTATTTATAAAAATTTCGTTAATCACACGATTACGTATGACTCACTGATCAGTTTTTACTTTATTTATAAAAAAAAAATATCTGATCCGCATCTGTTATGTATGAAGACGACATTTCACACAAAATTTTGTAAACAAACGAAATAGTAGCCGGGCAACGCGAGTGTTTACAACCAAGATGTGATATGTCAGATTTGAATGATTTCGATTTCTTGATGCAGAATAGGTACTTCCCTTATTTTTTAATGATTTATGATCTATCAAAATATAGTTGAGTCCTTATCAAATCATACGAAACCTTTATGTTTCAGCCAAAATAAACTAATTCATGTTTGATCACTTCAATTTTAATATTTGTACCTAGGTATCTACTTAAAAAGTATTCTTTAAATATTTTATTCAAAACGTCATTATATTTCTTATAAATTTAGTTGGTGCATATATGGTTGTAATCCTTCGAAAAATTACGGGAATGCATATTTGCTTGTTTAAATTTCCTATTACAAAAATGATTTCTCCAAAATACAATGGACCAAAATATGAAGGATCACATAATTGGACGGAAAAAAACTGATTTCAGCGCATTTATTACAAAAAGCGTTCTTGTATAGGTACTCGAAACAACTGCCAGCTGACGTTAAATCCAATATGGCGGGTCAAAATCTACAGAGATCGCTCACAATCAAGCGATATGCGTTAAACTATCTCGATGACAGCTTGATCGTAATATTTTCTATCGCTGAGCTATTTTTTCCACTGATCGTAGTTTATGAATAAAGTAGTCAGGGTTTACAAATAACGTCAGTGTTTGAAACCTAATTATTTCTTCTTCTTCTTGATATAGGCCGTGCCCTCTTAAGACCTTGAAGACCAGCTGTCGCTGCAGCATTTCAAGAGTCTGCCTGTGCATGCTTCACTGACCCTCAGGAGTTTCTTTGGAGACTATTTTAGGGATTCTATCATCTCTCTTCCTCTCGATATAACCACTCCAAAAGCTCCTTTGCTCTCTATCCAATGATTCTTTGACGTTACATCGTCGCCTTATTTCCTCCTTTCGAACTCGCATCTTTCCTGCATATATGTAATACCTTATGTAGATGTGTGACTATTTTAGAGTGTCCTTCATATTAGTACTAGCTGACCCATCGAACTTCGTCCCGCCTTTAAGTCAATAAAATATTGCTACATACATATTTACTCATCTTGAAAAAATAATGTCATGTGGTTATATAATATTATTATGAACCAGTTTTTTTTCAAAAGCACCAAAACTCTCCCATTTTTATATATTAGATACCTATTTATATTGATTTTTTAAGTCAGATGATACTAAAATAATTGCACAACTAAAACACCAGAAAAGGACAAATTTTTCTGAAAGCTGAAAGAAATTTTATCAATAATCTGCGTAACATGTTTTTTTTACCATGTTGCCCATCATGTTTTGAAACTCAACGGTTGTCAGGTATTTAAGAATTGTGTTGTGATGGGATTTTTCACAGATGGGGTTATTGTTAGGAAGTCCGTTCCATACTAACTTTAATATTATATTTCATACCTACTATTTTTCATCCATTTTTTTATTTTTATTAGTTATTCTGTTATACTAAGCAGAGAAGGATCTAATAAACTCAACGCGATAAAAATCTGTTCAGCCGATCTCGAGTTACGAGTATGTAGATAGAATATTGCTTGAAGATTTTCTCTTTCTAATCGGTAGTGGATGAGGCATTCAGAAATACGTAGATTACGTAAATAACAAGTGTCTAACTGTGATTTTTTTGAATAGTACTCACTTTTGTTGAAACATCTTAAAAACGCTAAAAGTCTAATAATATCTTAATGTTAACATCACAGATGACCGAATTCGACTAAATCAGACAGTGGTAACCTATATTAGGTGAATCAATTTGTATGAATTCTTTTGGATTTTTTTTTATTCGCAGTGTCATTTGATATTTCGCCCATAGCCCATATTTATCAGAGCAGCATCTAATTTTACGAGGATCGACTTCTGCATTACCCGTCTCTCGGCTAGCGACAATTTCGTCAAAGAACTCGCGGCTCCTTGCAGCAGAAAGATGTCAACAAGAATGCCGTCCACTCTGTCAAACTGACCCTTCTAAAAATCTGATACCAAGAAATATATCTGTTGATATTTTTTCCGACGTGTTGAACACAAAGAATTTAATTCGTATCTACATTTTTTATCATTAAGTTTCTTTCTGCATCCAACTGTTGCCTTCCTCAAAGTTGACTTGTTGTTATATGAAACAACCTGGAATTAATCCTCCATCCTCTTTGTAATACGATGTATGAATTTCTACCCACTTGTACCCTATCTAAATTTTGACTTCACGAAAATCTTGATTATTAATTGTTTAAATAAAGGGTAAAGCAGGTGGGGCTAGTACGAGTTTCCTCGAAAGCTTATTGCACGCTAATAAGCGCCTATAAGCGTGCAAGCAAATAGTGTTCTAAAACCATTCGATCGAATCGTTCGATCATTTTTGTATGGAAAATTTTCGAAACTCTTTCGATGATCGATTCGATATTCGAACATCGAAAACTTATACTAGGGCTACGGGATACGTGATGTCACCTAAGTAAGCTGTTTAATCTATTGTTTGATTTTTGCGTGCGTGATATGTAAATCTGAATGGGATGTATGTGTGCGATCTGATGTATGCAGATGACCTAGCATTGATGGCTGAACGAGAACGTGATTTGCAAGAACTTTTATTTTACCCATCACGCCGTTTCCCGAAGGGGGTAAGCAGAGGGTATATACGGACTTCCATTCTTTCCTATCCAAACAAACCTCTTTCGCTTCTTCCAAACGCATAACATGCATTCCGCATACATGCTCTTCTATTCGTTTTGCTCTTGATTTGGCCCTCTTCTTCCGATTTTAACCAATATTTAAAAGCCCGTAGGTATTTCAGGATGTGCTAGCAAGCCGGGTTTTATCATAAGGAGTTATTCAGTATGCCACTATAAACTCACCACAAACTCTGAGAGAGATGAAATTTGTCCCTATATATTATTTTATTTTAAATTTATTTGTTTCTGGGTAACGAGACTTCGAGAGAAACCTCTATAAAAACTATTTATTTTACAATTTTCTTAGGCGTGCTTTACCACATAGATAAATTGGCTATTGAAAAAGTCTTATATTTCATCAAAAAGAATCAAAATTATCATTTTTGTATGTAATGAGTATGTGGGTAGGTAAGAACTTGTTGAAATGATTAATGATTGTCATTTCAAGATCTACCGATCCAAATTAAAAGCTGTTCAAAGCTGCGAAAATTTCATTTTATCTGATTAAGTGATATGGAGTATTTTTTTACGATCATAATCTACTAAGGGACAAATAAAATATATTATCCTTGGGAAATATAATGAGTGAGAATTTCTAAGATTGTTTCGTCTTTTTGTTGTTGTTGAAAAAGCAAGAATTCGATAAAGAGATACCAAAAACAACGCCGCAAGTGGAGTTGAGGGACCAATTTCCAAGATCTGAGATGTCAGACGGTAGCCAGGATTGCGAGAACCTGAACACACATTCTCCCTCTCGAGAGGAGATTGGTCAAATGGATAAAAGTTGGCTGGGTTGATTGTCAGGTCTGATAACCAGTTTCTCCTTTAATTATCCTCAGCATCGGCCCATCTGAACAACAATTGTGGGTGTGAAATGTAAAGATTGGATAAATATCTTTTAGCGCAGGAGCGTGTTCAGTTACAACTATGCCACTTTTTACAAGGTGCTTACTATCAGCTACTTTGATGAAAATTTAGTAAGATTATTTGGTAATTACCTACTTAATGCCGATGTGTTACAAATAAGATGGATATAGACATAATACGTTAATTATATTCAACTAAACAATTTAAAGCTGTTCCAAACTTAAGCGTTAGTTAAGTATTCTATGGACATCCTTTTTTTATCAAAATTACGTACCTAGCTATTTAGTATGTGGTATGAAAGTGCAGGTATATAGTCTATTTGAAATCTCAACAAGAAATGCTTATGTATTTGGCAGGATGACCACGACGGAATTTTAATTTCTTAATAGAAATGAAATACATAGTTACGTAAAAGTATGATACAAACTGGAACTCATACTACTTATAAAAATACCCGTGCCAACCGGGAAGATAGCTACTTCCACATTTACATAATGGTGTGTACGTATAAGATCGAATCTAAACAATACAAAAGTAATTATTATTCTCGTTGAAATTTCAAATAGACTCTACTATAGTTTGCGTTGTAGAGTGGTATAAATATAGTGATATATCATGGACCTGCTAGCTTGTCAACTTGTTGTCATCGAAAATTGAATGAATGTAATGAATGAGACTATTTCAATGATTTCTCTTAAGAACGCAACTACAAATCAGAACGATATCGGATAAAAACAGTTAAATTTTTTTTTACATTTCTAAATTCAAATGAATAAATACTCAAATAAATAGACCGGTTGTTGTAGAGATAAGTGAAACAATTCAGATTTTACTTTATCAAAATATTTAGTTAAATAAAATATTATCACATTAGATAGCAGCACTTTTAATAGTTCACATCCTACGGCCCTGACTTATTATGAGATAAAGTTTAATACTGTTTTTGCAAACTACGGGTATTTTCCCGCGCACTGGCCACATAACCTATATTATAATAAAAAAAATGACATTTTTATTCTTTTTAAAATGTTGCCAGAAAAAAATATTTAACTTGAAGAAGCTTAACAAACTTCAAGATTGCCATAATATATCAATCTACATAATAATTCAGTTGTGTTCGTACCTAATTATTTTCGTATGTCATTGCATCACACATATTAGATATATCGTGGTATGTATGCTCGATTTTAATCATCGCTGATTCTAACAATAAAAGTTGCAGGTAGTAATGTCAGATATAACTTATTCAATATTCGAATAAATTATAGGTATAAATAGTAATAAAATTGGCAGTTAAATAGATCCATTACAGAGATACTAAAGTAAAACGTATAGTATCAATTAATCAATCTGCTATCAATGACCTTCTCCCACACCACATCCTCAAACCCTCAGACTCGCCTCGAAGGAACAGAACATGGTATGAGAAGATCTTCCTCGTTTCTAGAGTCGATAGAAGGATGAAAGAAGAACAACGCTTTCTTTAGCCTGTTGATAGTTTCGGACAAGGGTGCTTGGTAGTAGTTCATTTTCACTAATGTAAAAATAAATAAGGAGTCTTCAATTTGTCTCGGAGGAGTCTTCAAGACTCCTTATTTATCTCTCTTTAGCCTACTGTCATTCGGCACCTTAACACATATCCCAGTCATATCTTGTCTCGAGCTCACCGGTAGGAAAGGCTATAATGTTGCTTAATATTTTGTCTATCAATGTCGATTTGTTTAATATTAGTTATAACGAGTTTATTAAAAGTATCGAATATATTTTGTTGTAAATATTATAAATACCTATATATGTATAATCTGAAGGCTGTTATAAGGAGACTGATTTTCTTGTTTTATTTTTTGTTATTGTAGTACATAAGCATATTTTGTCGATGTGTCGAATTTTTGTTTTTGGTGCGATGGTACACTCACTATACCGGCGCGCGACTCGACAGTATTGTTGACGTCTGTGCGTGTGTGTGTGTGTGTGTATGTGACTGTCGGCGAAGTAAACTGTCCATGTTATGTTATTATAATATTATTGTCTATGGATTGTCCATTTTTTTCTCTCTTTGTATGGATTTTGATTTTATTTTAGTTTAAGAAAATATTGTTGTTGTTTTGTATTGTATGTGCATTGTTCACCGCAAAGGATTACTCTGTAATGGTGAACAATGCTTAATTTTTGACAGAAAATAAATAAATAAATAAATAAATGTTATGGGCTTGGTCAGGTGTCTGTATACTCACACCCATAAAAAGACGGTTTACAGCAAGTGATAAATAAATAAATAATTTCTTAGACAAAAATACGACTGCTACAACCAAACATAACACAAAAACATTGCTTCAAGTCTAAAACAATAATAACAACATTGCCTTTTTATTTGGTAGGTAGTAGGCCACCATTTGTTTTTTGTTTTTTGTTTTTTTGGTTGTTCTTTTGTTTCTAACTTTATCGCGTTTTAATAGCTGGTATCATCATCTCAAAATATGGTACCTACATAAATATTCCGGTATCAGACTAATGACGTAGGCCAAGATATCAATCATTTTCACCGGACCGGATTTCGACGGACCGAGATGAAACATATCGGAATCTCTATTTGAGTGAAGAGCTAAGCGATATTCAAAACACCATAGAGAATAATTATTATTATCGTGAAATGTCTAGTGTGGCGATATTAAAAAAAAAATAGTGTAGGTATAAGTGAGTTTGACAGGTTTATTACTCGTATTAAAATTGAATTATTAATAATTTACTTACTGTATATGTATACCTAAGTACTTAGATGAGATTTTTAGAGGAAATGAGATTTTTCCAGCCAATGAGCTGTAGATATTGATTTTGTTAAAGTGTTGTCTTCATTGTGCTACACCCACAAACAGTCTTGTGGGATTTTTCGAAGTGTTTTTACTTGTTAAGTTAATTTTAAGAATGTATGTTTTTGTTCGAAAAATAAACATTATTATTATTTCAAAACATTAATTCAATAAATCACAATATATCATATACAGCATATACATCATTGTATAAAATTTAAAAAATAAATAAATTAAATTAAAATTAATAACAATGCTATATACTAAATATAAAAATATCGGTATTATCTCTCATGATACATCTCGATCTAATGTAATCATGAGAGATCTTCGACCTACAGAGAAAGGAACTTTCTTAACATCCTACATAAGGACAACAGACCTAAGTTAATTAAAAGATACTAAAAAGAATATAGAATTTCGATACCTGCACTTGAGTTAAAATTGAGTTTTTTTAAATGATTTCCCCCTAACAGCAGCCTAATCAAACGAGAAATATCTGTGCCTAAATTTACTATTCACCAAAATATAGCAAGGAGATCTACTATGGCATGGTACCTAGTTTCTAAGAGAAACTATTACGCAATATTACGGTACATTAGGGCTACTATATCAGACTATTCTCAGAAAACAAAATCATGATCGTGAAATCAATAGTCTGGTCACAAATTTGAGGTTCAGTGTGAAATCTGATTTTTTTTTAAACTTCACAAAAATCAATTACTTTTGAACCACCCAATATCACTGAACATTCATTGAAATCAAAATCCCTTTACACCACACTCAGGGGCATACAGAGACAACAAGAGCACTCCATTGCGCCATATGTCTACATACATCAGCTCTGCTTCGAAGATGAGATAGTAGGTACCATCTTATTCCCAAAATTCTTCTGAGGCACTCTGTTTCAAACGCAGACTTTTTGTGCCTGGACTTTGTTCAGGTGCAAGGACTGACACCCATACAGAAGAATGGGCAACACACACACATCAAACAGTTCACATTTCGTCTCGATACTAAACGCCGACGCTTTCCATATTTTGGTCATATTGTAAAAAGCTCCACTTAGCATACCTACCGATACGTATCGGAAACTCAACCCCGAGGGCGCCAGAGTGGTGGTCGTTACAGAACATTAGTGGGGTTAAATCGAATGGTAAGGTCCTCTTCCTCCCTGCATCGAATAATTCAATACTTATATTGAACGTAGTAATGAGACATAAGACACAGACGGCATATTAAGATATTCGAAATCTGAATGGTACTTACTTAGTTTGACAAAGGTGCGAAGTCGTATCTTATTGAAAAATAGCCCTTAGCTTTTAAGATCTATATACATTTCAATATACCTACTCTACCTATATTTTTTATGACATCCACATTACATAAGTACCTAATCCTAATATTGTACAAAATTAGAAGAAATTGTAATTTTAAAAATAGTCAAGATATAAAAAGTAACAGAATATCAAAGATAACAACGTCTTAGTTATCTATAATATAAAAGAAAGTCTGGTCAGTGCGAACACTAATAGCTCGAGATCGGCTGAACAGATTCTACCGATGTTTGATTTATTGGATTTTTCTCCGCTCCGGATTACAGTATACCTAACTATTAAAAAATTTAAAATGCATAGGAAATAATATTAAATATTTTCGAGCTTTGAGAAATATTTTTTTTAACATTCAAACCTATTTTAAACGTATTTATTCATAGTAAGGACGGAAGTACAATATTTGTCGGGAAAGATAGTATACCTACCTAATATAAATTTATAAAAAATGAATGAGATTCGAGTTTTGAAATCAGTCAAGATATAAAAGAATACAAACCATAAAGAATTTACGATACAGTCACAGAAGAAATATCGAATTTTGATGATAATGTGCTGGTTGACCCTTTTTACATCAACCGGAACTGCAAATTTAAATTTGACATTTCGTATTTGATTTCCATCAGATTGTCTCCTGTTTCTATTAGTAGATATATCATTGTATATAGTCTATATTAAAAGACTTAAAAAATAACAAATTATAGCCCACATTTAAGTTGTAATGATACATAGTTCACATCAGTAACAAACAGACAAGCATTGTTCTTATTTTGTACCGTTAAGAAGTACAAGTAGGTACTGAGAATAATTTAGATTGGAAATAATTATAAGGTGTCTCTACAAACATCTGTCTGTCAGTGACGTGTTCTTATTGAATATGACGTTGAATTATGACAAGTGATTAGCCAACGGACGCCTATTATTGTGGAGTATAATGTTTTAAAACTAAACTAAAGTCGTACTAGAGTAATTATTATTGTATACGTTCAATATGAAAAAAAATACTTAACAGAGTTTGGATTATGAATTTAGTAAATTAGTACACCATCAGTTGAGAAGAGCTTTTATGGTCTCCCTATTCAACGATTCCCTGTGAAATAAATAATTAATCGAAGAAAAAAAAAAGCATTGTTTAATGCTTTATTATGCAGGAACATATTATGCATACCTATATGGAATCCATAGGTATTACGAAAAGTACAAGACGCAACTCGAAAAGATCCAGAACACCTTTATACGTAGGACACGCAAACGTTTTGGTGTTGCGCCATGTTGCGGTTCTCTGCCCACACTTGAGCTCAGCTCAGACGTCAGCTGCGGGAGATTTGTACTCTGGGTAAAATATGCAGGTCGGAATTCGATACTCCAGAACTTCTATCAATTCTCAGCTTCCGTGTTCCGACCTTAACCAGAGCAACTAATATTTTTCGGTTTTCCATGCCAAGGACAAACGTAGGTTTGAGGAGGCCTCTGTATCGAATGGCCGGAGGTTATGATTCCCTGCAGTGCTCTCTTGATATACTGGCACTCCACAATCCACACCATGTCTTTAAGAAACAGATCTCCAGAGCAATATTAAGCAATTCTATACTACTTCGCGATAGCTTGTTGATTCTTCTTTTCCCACACCCCTTCCTCCCTTTTTTCCTTCCCTTCTTGTTGCACTCTCCATTTGTGTTTGCGTTTATCTTTAGCTATTTTCATATTTCACTTTTACTAAGAGTTTTCCTATTGATATTTTTTTTTTCTCTCTGGAACATGTTGTACCTGTTTCACTCAACAATATATAATATATAATGTAAAATGTGACACATCTCGATGGAGGTCAACTTAGTTTAAGGCCATAAATTAACTCTGTTTCTACTTTTAATGTATAGTTGTCCTCTGTAATGTATTTTGTTAAAATAAATAAAATAAAACCAATATGTTAATACGCGAAGGAAAAACTTTATGACTATTTTTACGAAAATTGTGCGGATGGAGAATTATGAAATTTTGCACACTTATAGTTTATTTATTTATTTTCGATTTTTCTTTCATCATCCGGCATTACAGTATTCCCCTTTGCGCCAGCAGATGTCAACAAAATATATCAGCAAATAAAATTCATAACACAATCAGATACTGATTAAAAACAATTCACTTAAGAACTACCCTAGGTCTCACATAAAGGTCACAAACATTCAATCAAGTATGAACAAATATGAAAAAAAACATAGAAAGGAATACAAGAGAACGTCTGTCGGGGAAGCTAGTAAAGAATAAATCAATCATAAATTTCGCATTCCCCGCAGCCTGTCTGATTTGAAAAATAGTGGCTTTGAAGTTTACATTATTCACGTTGCTACGTATTTTTATTCAACTCTCATACTAGGTAGAAGGTATATGTAGGTTCATATGTGAAGGCTTCATCTCTGGTTTATTCTTAAAAATACTAAACGGCCTTAAATTACGAGATATTTTCCAATCAATCTGCATCTTAATACCTATTATTTATTATCCTGCACTAACAACAACAAAATTCGGCCAATAAAGGATTGTTCGAAATCCCGACAGACATTAAGTAAATCCCGACAAGGAAGTGAAACTGTCGGCCTTTGCCAACATGAATTTTAGTTGTTATTTTTGTCGGCAACAAAATATAAAAGTCCGTATTTTGGTTCTAAAAACCTTGAATTTTGTTATTTTTTTTTTCTTAAATTAAAATTATATTCGTAATTTCATGAAAAATTAACTAACTTAAAGGTAAGCATTGAGTTAATTGGAGATAGCTACTAGCCCAGCGGCTCAGTCGCCAACTTTCTTAGTAGAAGTCGTAGGTTTGATCCCCAGAGCCGAACATTTCAAAGATGTCAAAAGTTTATATATTTGTGATTACTTTGGGTACACCCAGAGATAAAGACAGAAGTTAGGACAGTTGTTATTAGTCTAGTGAAAAATTCAAACAATATTATCATGCATAATTTGTCGGTATTACATTATAATACCTGCAACGTTGCAGAATATCGAAATGATAAGTTTGTCGAGATTACCAAAGACTAACGTGAAATTCGGTAGGGCCATATTGAGATTTTATTGTTAATAATTTGATCAAATAAAATTATCATTGGAGTGGTATTGAGCGGCCATATTTAGCGAGAATGCACGGTCCCCGTAATTGATAGGTTGGGCAGACCTGATTATAGTTGGCAGTCGTCGGGCAAGATGCAAATACCGCTACCTACTTAACCTCGGGGCCTACAGACAATAGGTTTTATGCAAAATTTAAAAATGCATTTATGCATGCATTCAAATTTTTATGATGTAAGATAATCAATTTGACGTATTGGCAGTTCTATATCGCAATAGAAAGTGTTCAAACTTATATTTAAGTCTTAGAAAACAAGGACTTCTTTTTAATTTTTTCTCAAGGAAACGATCTCAAGCTACGAGAAGGTATTTAAAAAACGTTAAAAAAGTACCAACTACTAACCACATTGACCGATCATGAGAAGATATTGTAACATGATATCAATTATTTTATCCTCGTAAGAAATGTTCAGAAAAAAACATGCATCCTTTTCTAACTTATTAAACAAAGTAAGAAACAGAAGAAAACCTTTTGATTTTGAGAAGGATGCTCAATTTTTATATTGCTATTCTGAAGACCGTGGTTTTAAACCCAATCTCAAGATTCCTCTTTTATACAAATTGAACGTGCTATTGTGATCAGTCAGAAACGGTGTTTGTCCTAATACTAGAGAAATAATGTGCTTTTGCACATGGTCCCAACATGTACCACGTGACTGCTGTCAAACTCATACAAACTGTGACGTTTATCGGAAGCGGTGTGTGACATCCGATTTTTTGTTTTTAATATTTTAGCGTTAACACAGAGGAATTTTATGTTTTAATCATATATTTAGTTAAGGGAGTAGGTACCTATGGACTCTGTTGTGCTGTCTTGTGCTTGTGGATGAAAGCAAAATGAATTATTAGTAAAAATATATCTTCAGTCACGTGACTGTTGAATAAAGAAACCTATTGTCGGTTCTGCGCATCCAAAAAAGTTCTCTAATAATATTTGGTACTCAGTGTGTTTGTCGTGTTTGGAATTTTTGAAATATCAGAATATTTTTTATTCGAGAACTAATAGTTACTCTTTTCGTGTTGTAAATGTTACAGTTTATTGAAAAAATGCTGTCATCTACAAACACTTCATTATTTTTTATTGATCTTCTGTTTTACTTTCTCTTCAGCTAGAACATTCTAAGAAGAAAATCCACTCGCCTATGCATAGAAGACTAGACAAAATTATTACTTAGATAAAAAAAAAAAATCATTTCTCATACTTGACCTACCGCGTCGTGTCCTATTATTATAACCTGCACCATCAGCAATTTATTATTAAAATAATTAAACATAACGTCTATTTGTTTAATAAAAGCGTTTAAAATATAAAGGATTACTTAACAACACAATAGAACAATTAATTGATAATATAAATTAATTAATTATTTAAATAACACTTATTGTCTTAATACGACTACAAAAATAAATATATTTTAATTACACTTTAAAAACCCAATTAGGTACTACAGCTTGATGCTCGTAAAATATTACTGACCTAAGCGAATTGATAAATTTATTTTCTTTTTGCCCAAAATATTGTGCCTTGAAAGAGGCTGGCAAAGTTGTAAAGAAACCTGAATTAAAGAAAGTATCTACCTGCCTTTTGTGGAAATGGACATAGGGAGTGAAATACGTGGTAATGCCAAAGTACCTACACTTTGACAAGTGCGTTTTTTTGTAAAGTATGGGAGATTCGGCATCACAAATTGACCTGATCTTTACTTTTACTATTGGTAACATATCGTTGATTTTGCAATATTATTAAGGTCATTCTTTATTTAAAGACTCAAGCTTCATAGTACCTAGATGTTCTTAAATCAAGTAAAAGATGTTAATTGAATAGAGGTAAGTGTATAGATGGGTGTCCGGTGCTAAATGTCGGAAAATAAGGTGTTTCGAATCTTGGGCGCTAGAGCATGTAATTTACTATTATTTCATAGGTACTTCTATCTTGTACAGTCCCTGACCAAATGTGTATCACGATCTTTATTTTATTTTTATACCAATAAAAAGAGTATATTTAAGTTAGGTAAATACTGTAAGTTGAACACAGCAAAATGACGTCATACGACAAAGAAGAAAATCACTTTCATTTTTCTTAAAACGAAAAAATAGAAAAATTATAATCTGCATCTAAAATTTAGGGATTTAATAAAAACTTTTAATAATAATGCATAAGTAAACAAACTGTTTTTAAGAACGCTTCCATAAGTTTTGTACAGCTTCAAGATCTTTATTTTTCGCTAATAATTGTCCTTGTCACTGTCTCACTTACTGACTGATGTTACACAGTTTGCCACAAGATGACGCCACTCGCAACTAAAGAGAAATTTTGTTCTACGGATGTGGTTGAGCACTTTTTGTAAAAGAAAGCTCTTCACATTCACGGCGTTACGGTATTTTATATACGTCAGTGGACGCTATCCTAAAGATAAATCGTTATCCAACATTAGGAACCTTTTGTTAAAAATGGCGTCGGATTTCCTAAACATAAGCGATAATTACTCATTGATGCATGCGGCAAATATCTCAAAGAAAGGTTTTTCTGTAAGATATAGGTATTTATCTATCCACTGATTGATGCGTTGGGCCTAGGTGATACTTATATTTAGACCGACCTCAGTCATCTCACCAACAAAATCATTTATATTAACTCGTCTTCATTCACACCCCAATCTGGTTTCGAGATAGCATCGGATCATAATCAGCGGCGCATTTAATAAACAATGTTAAATTTGTCTTACATCTGATAATGAGTTGATTGTTTGGGGAAACTCTGCTATTAATTTCTGAATTAGTTTCTTCTTACACACCTCTGCTATCATTAAACGATGTTCGTTCTTACACACCTCTGCTATCATTAAAAGATGTTCGTTTAATGATAGCAGAGGTGTGTACAAGTAAATATTATAACAATATAATTAATATGCTGACCTCGACCTTTAATCTTTTATTCTAGTTTCTTACTTTAAGATTTATAGGTACATAGGTAGGTACTACTAAAGTCTTTTACTGAAATTTTACTTTAAAGATGCTGTAATTCTACAGATGTATAAAAAAAAACTTAAACGAGGTAGGTATTCTAATGTCGCTAACTATAAAAATAACATTTACACAACCTAGAACAGAAAGTTTAATGTCGAGACGAAATGTAAGCTGTTTGTTGCTCATTCTCCTGTATGGGTGTGAGTCCTGGCACCTGACCAAAGCCCAGGCACAAAAAATCTCTGCATTTGAAATGAAGTGCCTCAGGAGAATTTTTGGTATAAGATGGTACCACCATCACGAACGACGCTATAAGCCGGCGCACTCAGCGTGAGTCCATCACCTCTACCATTGTGGGGAGGAGATGGACTTGGGGCGCTGTTCTTCAGGGTCCCGAAGACGAGGAAGACCCTCTCACACTGTGTTCCGCTCCTTCGAATCAGAGCTGAGGGATTGGGAAATGGTGTGGGAGGTCATAAGCATTGCACAAGATCGAGCGCAATGGAGAGCTCTTGTTGCCTCCTTAAGCTCCTGAGTGGGGTGTAAAAGGGAGAATTGATTGATTGAGAATAGAAATAGGTACCTACTTATTAAACTATCCGTGATGATTTTTTGATGCCGTCTCTACTTACCCCATATTTCAAAATTTGGTTCCTAAAAAAGTTATCCTTGTTCTATTGTCTAACTTCATCGAAAAAAGTGCATCTTTTTATACATGAATGGAAGGTTTTTTATCATATAATAAGTAACCACTAATCGCCGCCATTTTCAATCCTGCTCTCACTGTGATGTTTCAGGTATATATTTACATCTCAAATTACAAATTTATATACTTACTCAGGTACCCTAATCTTCAAACATACGCAAACGGATAAGCCTATAACAAATTAGTTTCCGGTAGGTATATGCATCTTTTTACTAACTAGGTATATAATATATTCTAACTTGTAGTTTCATACCATGTAGTGCCTACTTCTAAACTACTATATAGTTAGTCATAATCTCATAAGCAACAATGTAATAGATATAATAAGAAAAATATTATTAAGTAAGTAGGTACGCTTCATTTCCTCGTAACTGTTCATAATATACTATCTACATACATTTATTATTTTAACTAGATTTTCACTCGTTGATTATTTGTTCAATTTTCTACCTGCCTCGGTTATCAATAAGTAAATTGAGTGTCTGGTAGCCTGGCGGACGCCGGCTTTCCTGGTTTCGATCCCAGGCGTTGATCATCTTTCTCTTTCACTACACAAGCTTTATATAGCTTACTGTGAAAGAGGGAAAAATTGTATTTGTGTTCACTTTGAGAAAAAAAATCTGAACAAAAAGTCAGTTTTATTCCTGTTTTTCAACGACGAGGCTCTAGTTAGGTTTAATTAGACAGCCTTTACTCTAGGTACTCATGGTGGACCCTGTTATGCCACATCCACAAAATTTCTCTAATAATATTTTTACCTACTCAATGACAAGAAAAGAGACCTCTGATGAAGTCGAGGCCCAAGAATGGGCATCAGGACGAAATCAATGATAACTAATTTTGACATAAAATTTCCAACTACTGATTTGCTACAAAATGTATTCTTCATAACACACAGTAATATAAATATATGTAAGTACATATCCTGTCATTTCTGGCGCCAAATACATGACAGCAGTCTCAGCCTTTAAATTTGGTTGCTCTCTTGTTCTCAATAATTTCCAACTTTTATGTCTACCTATATTTCATTAATAATTATTGAATATTACTTGTTGTAGGTATAGATAGATGCTGAGAATTCTAATGATTGTAGGAGTTTCGGAGATTTAAACATTACCACCTAGGTAATGGTGAATGTTGTTAACGTAAAGCGATCACACATTAGTGTGATCAAGGAATACATACCATAAGGTATATTTTCCTACGAGTACGGCGCTACTATAAACAGCGGTGAATGCGTCAGTTGAGAACATTTTCAATATCTATTGTTGCAGTAATAACAAAATCATTGTCATATATTTTGAAAGACTGATGCCGTCTTGTCAGACGACGGACCGCTTCCTAGGAACCCAGCACCCAATAAGCCAGCCTTCGGAATTCGGCCGTAGTGATTTAATCCGTTTAAAAATTAAACATCAGTAATGAATCGTTAGCCATTAATAATTGTTCTATATTCATTTAAAATAACGTTAAGCATGAGGTAATTAGACATTAGATACGTTTATACTAACATCAATCAAATCTTAATTGATTATTATCTATCTATTAAAATAATAGATATTGTAAAGATATCCCAATCAACTCTCTAATATAATTGATTGTTTATGAATTACAAGCATTTTGATTGGTCGACATCATTAGCATTTTAACGTCTGTATGGGCCAATTAGAAAACTGTTATGTTATAGGCTTGTAAAAAAATCTGATAAATTAATTATTCTGTAATTGCTCGCTTCAATGATTTTTCCATAGATAAATCGTAGTTTTGTTACACATCTTGATCGATTTAATAACACTTTGATAGAACAAACGTACCTACTTACTATCTTGAGTGATTTTCTTTTAACTAAATAAAAAAGTAGGTTTTTGTCGATCAATTATAATCTTATTTCTATACCGAGTTGTGAAACTATGTTATTAAAAAGTGACAGATGAATTGTTGATTAAAGTAGGTATTTAAAAAAGAAACCATACACGTGCCTGTAGGTACCTAGATAAAAAGTAGTAAAAAATATTTTTTTTATCTGAGCTAATGTTTTTGTTCTTAATAAAATCTAGCCTATTAAAGTCATTCGTAACCAAAATTAAGGCTCTTAGGCAAAGTATGGTACCTTGTTAATTGCGAATTGTGAAGGGAAGACAGAAGATGTACCTATGGAAAGGAAAATATCACGTGTATTTATTTTTTTGAAAACCTTTAAAATTATAGCGAGATACATGGAGTTCGGTGTCCCAAGAATCCCCTCTGCTAATAAAGAAGGTCACCATACCTTTTTAAAGAGAAAGATGAAGAAAAGTAAAAAAAAATATTCTATTCAATACTAAAATATAGTTTTAAGCGGAGAGAGATGTCTTCGATGTCCTGTGAGCCCTTAAAAATCTTCAACCACAATTTAGGATGCCAAAATGTAAGAAATAATAAACTATGCACATAAATCGTGATTTTTGTTAGAATTGTCTCGGAACAGGCTTAGGTCTAGTGAGGCAATATATTCCATTACACATATTTATGTTATATTGTATTATGTACTTTTCTTTTGGAAAATAAAAAAAAAAAAAAACTCATTTTTGCACTGATCTACAGGAACTTTCAATTCAATTTTTTTTAAATAAAATTGAGCTAATGAATAAAACTTCCATGCTTGTGTTCAGGCAAAATTTATAAGGATAAACCTAAGCAATTAACAACTTCATTCTGCTTCTATGTTCCTTATTCTTCTTCCTCACCCTTGGCCTACATCACTTTACCCCAGCTGAGCTATTACCAACTGTTGCTTGTCTTTTAATTCGATTCGATTATTTGCAATTAATTTATTTATTTGTACTTTATTGGTGTTTTTGTTGTTCACACACTTTTATATAAAATTTATATATTATTATTATTTAATATTTTTTATATCACCATTGTTTGTTTGTCTGTCCAAGCATTCATACGTAGTAGAATAGATATCCAATACTTTAATCACGTAATACTCATTTGTAAGACATACCACTAATAATGTAGGTAAGTGAATCATACGGTTGCATGTGATACCATTTAAGTAGGCATGTATTACATGACTTTAAACACAGCTCCTGTCCCATAATCGTTGCCATTTTGAATGTCCACTCACACGAGAGAGAGTATCGGGTTGAACTTAATCCCATGGGGCGGGGTATGGTTTTATAAAAGTAGTCAAGTACCTACCTACCTGACAGATATCCTCTTTCACTCATGTGGTTTTAAAGAATGTCGCAATTTCGTTTCGATAATTTCAATGAGTGATGAAATTTTTGCTCGTGTGTCCCATACGAATCAGGCATCACTGAGTGCAACTATAATTAAATAACTTTTTTTGGTTGCGCAGAACCGAAAGTCGGTTCCTTCATTCAACAGTCACGTGACTGAAGATAAATTTCAATAATAATTCATTTTACTTTCATCCACAAGCACAAGACAACACAACAAAATCCATAGGCAATTAATTCCTTTAACTGATTGTAACGATTAAAACATAAAATTCCTATGTGTTAACTCTAAAATAATTAAAACAGAAAAATGGTATGTCACACACCCCTCCCGGCAAATGTCAAAGTTTGAATGAGTTTAACAGCAGTCACGTGGTACTTGTCGGGACCATGCCCAGAAGCACATAATTTCTCTAATATTTCTTCTCTAATATAGACATAGTTTTTTTCATTCTATGTAGATGGAAAACAATCTTAGGTACCTACTTAAGGATAATTTAAACATGAATAATACCATAATGCTGACAAATATTCTACTATAGAAAGATGAGATGTGAAGATAATAATTAGATTGTGTGTCATTAAACTGAAAATTATTTATCACTCATAGTATATGGAATATACATGAGTCTTGTGATCGGATTTCAAAAAAAAAATAGATTTCGCTGAAATTAATTTTCTCGACGTTTTCGAGGGTCTAGATTCCAAAAAAAAAAATTTAAATTTCCGCGTACGCGTACGCCAAAAATGTGTGCGCACCCATAACTCATAGTAATTCTTATCCGATTTGATTGGAATTTGGTAGAACGGTTAGCCCCTCGATGTAGATGAGTCAGTAAAATGTTGAGATCTGTACCTTCAGGGGAACCCTCTTAAAGTATCCAATGAAAATTTCACTTGTTCTAGAAAAAAGGCTAAAAAAGAAAAAAAAAATTTCTTCGATTTTCATAAAATTTGGTATACGGGTTGCTCCTACACAAGCACGTAAAATTTGAGGTCCGTAACTTCAGTGGGTCCCCCTTAAAGTACCGATTAATATTGAATATGTAGTTCTTATGCAGATAATAAAAAGCTCCAATAGTCGATATCATTTTAAAGTTTCTATAATAATTCCAAGGATAAATTCATTTTAATCGTAAAATTATGAATTTTTATGCAAAGATAATATGTTTTACACGAAAAGGCTGTTATAATATACTATGAGTTCTGGGCTACCCTAGGTTAGCAGCTTTTTTTAAGCGTTATGATGTGTAGTTCGAACTAATCTGTTTCGTTAATACCCATGCAGAAGGCATCAAACCGATCGTATTGTAAACAGAAAAATGTATATAATATGTTATAATGTCTCTACTTGTCAGTGAGTTAAAGAACTTAGGTGCCTACCCAGTGCCTACCTAAGAACGCTTACCTGCACAGAAGAGGCAAATCTAATATTCTTTTCAGAAATACTTTTCTATGCTATAAGGTATATTCTATATAGGTATAACTAGTACTAAAAATAAATGATAAACAACATACCGATATACCTTAAATTTACCGCTATTATCTAGGTTAAATAAATATCTCATATTCTCGAATTTGTAATTTCATTATTGTCTTTGGCTATGGCGGTAGTAACAACATAATAATTGACATGAAATGAATATTTATTGTGTTTGAAATTACTTAAATTAATTAAAAATAATTAATTAAAAATAATTCCACAATAATAATACCTATAACCTATGTATGTACCTACCTACCTACATGTTACATACACACACATTAGAACCTGTCATAACCTCTAACTCTGATTGAAGGTAAAATGTAACTGAGATAATTTACCACGGTGAAAAAAAAACTCCTGACATATCGTGAGAACTGTATACATCTATATCTATGTTACAAAATGTGTATAATTTCGTCGCACACAATAAATGACTCGTGTGTTAATTTGAGTGAACACAAAATTAGACCAAAATAGATGCCTTGTGTTTTTTTTTTACCAAAATCATATACGATAAAATAAGTTGAAGTACTGAAATTCATCCTAAATAATGTCGTGTATTATTACACTCAAATTTGTGGAGCAAGGGTGTATGATGTCACCCTGGTTGTTCAATTGTTTTTTTTTTATTGTTGCGCCATTGGGTTCAAAGATATAAATATTGGGGTTAAATTGAATGGATCAAATGTAGATTTAGTACCTACTTATGGCTGAATATATCTAAAAATGATTTGCAAGAATTTGTGTCAAGTGTGTTCGAAAATTGTGCGAAAAACGGTCTAAAAATTAATGTCAGCAAAACAAAGGTATTTGAAAGGGATGAAACAAGAACAAATTTTTATTTTATTCCCAAAGAATACAGAAAAACATAAGCATTTTACAATGTATATATATATAATTTGTATAAAGGGTTTATTACCTCGCTAGACGAGAGTTTGTGCTGAGGCAATACTACTTAATGTAAAAAGAAAAAGAAACCATGCACCCATCAACCATATGAAGTTTTCAACTTGCATTAGAAAATCGCAAAATCTTCGCAAATACAGAATAAGTAGGTACGCACACAAAATAGAACACACATACATTCATAAAGTCTTTTCAGCATATTTCGCAATCATTATCCATCACCAATTTAACCATTCGTAACTGCAAAAAAACAAAAATAATAACTATAGGTACTCCGCAACACGTCGTCCAACTCAGAAATCCCTATCTTAAAATGTAAGAAATTGTAAGATAACAAACTGTAGAAAATTAATGTCTTGACAAGTGAATGAGTAGGGATGGAAAGTGTGAAAGGGAAATCGAACGTAGGAAAGTTGCTGGTTGCAGGGTGAGCGATGCACTAAGACCCATTATAAGAAACAACAACGTCTCACCACAAGTTAAGAAACTTTCGGGTGGAAGTCCTCAATAAAATAAAATCAAGTTATGAAACTAGCGCTGTCGCAATCCTGTTACCATCAATGAGTATGGGTGTGAAACATGGACATGGACGAAAACGAATAAATGTAGTTTAAATTGTTTATTGTTTATTTTGTTTAGTGTACTTTATCATCCTTAGGTCCATTCGGACACTTCGGAATCGTCATTTGAACATCATTTATCCAATAAAAAAATATAAAATAAGACAAAAGCATTGACATTGAAATATACATGGGAAAAAAAATCAATAATTGTTTATACAGAGGCAGAGAATAGTCCAAAGAACACCATACAAGAGCAATGCTGGTTGCAGTGTAAAGAGTTCCGACCAGCATTTTGTCAGGTAGTCTATATATATCTACAACAAATGTCACAATTTAGGAAATGAGACAACTGGAGGAGACACAATCCTGGCTGCTTAGTATGCCTAAATGCCGTATAGAGATGAAATCTCTACGAAGAATATGTAGAAAAACTTTGTGGTATGGAAGTAAGTGTTGTGACAAAGATGAAAGATAATAAGTTGAGATGGATTGGGCATGTGGAAAGAATGGATGCAAACAGAATGCATTATTACGACATACAAACTTGGTTATTTTCAGTTTTGTGTTTAAGCTGACACCTTACAATAAACTTTAATACGATTGTCGGTCAAACGCGAAACCTGATAATTACTTTCACAATATTAAGCCTACACAGAACACGTAAATAATGTATTATTCTGTACCAGCTGTGGGTGTGGGTACCGCGTATTAACATCAATGTTGATATTTACTGCAAATCGAATATAAAAGTTCAATCATTAACGTTTATTATTTAATATTTAATTACAATTTAATAAAATGCTACCAGAGTCCACGTCCACTTTCTTTCTTTGACCTGTAAAGCGCTTAGCTTTGGTTTCCTAGACATGCGGTGCCTTCATATTATGGCCGTAATTCAACGTGTTCCTATAGGGAGTGGTGTATCGTCTGACAAGACAGCTGTCTTTGAAAATTACAACGATGTTTTTTTGTCACTACGGTAACCACTTAGACAACGTTCTACACTGACACATTCACCGCTGTTTACAGCAGAACCATATTCTTAAGAAAACAGACATAAAAAAATACTATATTATGTCAATTTAAACGTTGTCTATAATTTGTACGTTTCCAGAGAGGGGTTGAAAGGTATCTTACCGAAAATGCATTTTACGTCATTGATGACATGTTAACAACCTAATTTCTTATTTATGTGGTGCCGTTTCATTTGATTAACATAGAAACATTATTAATGCTCTTCTCGACTTTTTTCTTGTCGCTACTGCAACTACGTGTATGTAATATTGCATTGTCATATAATATACGAAACGTCTATAGCTCTGTAGGTACATTGACGAGATGCTAATATTACCCTAGGATTTGTCTTAAGGATGCCGAATGAAAGTTGGCCAAAAAGAGCGCTGTTCTTCCTCCCATCAGGGTCCCGAGACGAGGATAACCCTCTCATACCGTGTTCCGCTCCCTTAAGATCTAGACATGGTGTGGAAGGACGTCATAAACATTGCGCAAGATCGAGCGCAAGGGAGAGCACTTGTTGCCTCTCCATAGGTACCCCTAAGTGGGTAGAAAAGGAAGTTTGGATTAGAGATGAGTGAATAAATTGAGGTAAAGGTGAAAGGGGACATTTTCAGCCTCCTGTTTGTAGGTAAGTATATGTAATAAGAAAAAAAAAACAATACCTAAATCTTAAGTTCTGCCGAAATAAGTAGATAAGGTTGTTTAGAGGTTCTGTAGGTAGTCTGCATGTAGCCTTCTACAACTTATTAAGGTTTTTATAACCTCTTGCGGAGATTGTGAAATAGAGTAAACGCGTTACTTACCTAAATATTTCCCGTTTAGGAAACTTTCTAGGTAAGTAGGTAGGAACTCAAATAGCGTTTTTTTCCGTTAGATAATAATTTTCTCACAAATATACTACACTTACATGTGGCGAGGAACGCGAAGACATCAATCATACGAGAACCAGCCCCCATACATCACATTAGACACGTCTCCATCCGCCAGTCCGGCCGTCCATCAACACTACTTGATGAGAGAGGAAGAAGATGTGGACCAAATACTCTTCATATATTATTAACACAATGATACTTGAACCGAAATAATCATATTATCGTATACTTAACTAGCTCTCCCCACAGACGTTGTCCTGAAGTCCTTACTATCAATATTGATATCAAATTTGTAATTACATAATACAAAAATATGTTTAATTTTTTTTTTAATGTTACAAAATTACTTCTGAGAGCTTGAAAGAAATTTGATCAATTTCATAGATGGCGTTGGCGTCATAAGAAAACCGTTCCAAACTAACTTTAATATTAGGTACCTATAGGACACGTATTTTATATTATTATTTGCTATCATTTTTTTTCGTTTTTTTTTTTTATTTTTTTTTATATAGATATATTGAAAATGAATCTGTGCTCACTCAAAGTGAACACAAATACACTCCTTGACTCTTTCACAGTAAGCTACTTAAAGCTTGTGTCGTGAAAGAGGAAGATGGTCGGCACCTGGGATCGAACCACGACGTCCGCACCAAACAGTACGAAAGCCGGCGCTGTAACCGCCAGTCTACCAACCGCTTCTATTTTTAATCATTATTCCGATATCCGAAGCGGAGAAAAATTAATTATACCTAATAATTATTATTCAAAAATGATAAAAAATCAGCCGATCTCGAATTATAAGTGTTCGCACTGACCCTTCGTTTTTTTTATATAATAGATAATTGTTCCAACAATATTATTTATGTTGACACCAAATCACTATGAAACGTTAGCAAGAATTTCAACCATTAGTAAATTGTTTATCATGTTTTACCAACTAAAAGGCGAAAGTTGTTAACGTAATTCTGATCACACTAAACCGTCAGCCCCCGAAACTGTAAAAATATAGACATGAAAGCGGATATTAGGATAACATCTACCTTCAAAACAAGGATTTCATTACATTCAAAGTTCAAACATAGTATCTAATTGTTTACCGTTTTCCTAGATCTGATTTTTTATCGCTCTCGTTAGATCATTCTAGATTGAAGAAACGTCTCAAAGCTACCTACGTACAAATTTGCTCTATACAATTCTATAATGATCTAAGCTACAGATTTTTTACATCAATTTTTTGCGGGGGTAAGTATTTTTTTCAAATTCATAATAGTCATTTTTCAAATCAAATAGAACATTAAACAATTCAAACGGAAAATTGTTCGAATCAAATAATTCGAGATAGAGTAAGGAATACGAGGGTACGGGAAATATGCAAGGTCGAGGACATAGTGAGATGGGGAAGGCAACGAAGAAGATACTGGTATGCACATGTGAGGAGAATGGACTCTTCCAGACTCCCTCACATGCCATTGCACGGCCAACCCCACGGAAGACGACTCGCAGGCAGATCACCAAAGAGGTGGAAGGACAGCTGGGAGTCGACCTCGCAGGAGGCATACCTCACCTCTTGAATTACAGGCCACAAGGCCTAAATTAACAAGAAGAAGAAGAAATAATTTGACCTATTACAAATTAATTTGGTCCCATTTGAATTGTACCTAAATGTTATATTTTATTTGATTAAAATATCCAATTTGAAGTGAACCTGTAGTGCCTATTATACTTCTTAAATCAAGCTAGATAACTTCTCTCTACAATGCATCGGTATCTATAAACTCAATGCAATATTAAGAAAATAGACACCGTAAGCAGTACAAGACCGATATAGGACGAGCATCACTAAACAATATGTAGTTTTATAATCAAGTTCCTTTATAATACGAATGAGACAGACATGAGGTATTTTTTTTTTCTAGAATTTGTTGATATTATATTTAAAAACGCATTAGAGCGATCTGACCGAATATGATTACCTGCGGACAAGATTTAGTTACTGTCGGCGTTCATCAGGTAAGTATACTGCGTACGTAAAAAACACTACGGAACGGGCTGCATCAGGTCCTAAAAAGCTACAAAGGTGAATGATCTTCTAATATATCTAGCACAAGATCAAAGTGTTATGTCAATAAAAATAAGTCCAACGTGTTCGGCAAACTTTATTGACAATAGAGAAAAGATGCTATAGGTACTTATGCTATACTTTCTCATTTTATAATTTACTAGCTTTCCCGACAGACGTTGTCCCGTGATCCTAACTGTGAATATTGAATTCGAATTTGTATGGTGATAAATTAATTATCTTTTAAACAATGTAATTTAGCTCGATGCATGTATTTTCCATCCGCATTCTGTCAATCGCACCAACTCTCTAAAAACTGACTGTGCCTGTCAAAAATTCAAAATTGGAATAAAAATTATATTTTTTAAAAGTACTAAGAAGTTTGTCTGCGACTTTGTTTTTCCTAAGAACCTTATTTATTCTTTCATAAGAACCTTCTCCTAATAAAAACCAACACGACAAAAAAAAATTTGCGAAATCGGTCCATTCGTTTAGGCGTGATGCGATGACATCGGGAAATAGCTCTCCATTTTTAGGTATATATAAGAATTAAATGAGCATTGTGTTCCTTAATTGTGCAGCTTAACATGATTATTTTATCGATATATTTCATACCTTCTTTTCCTATTCTTTTCTCCATATTATGATGTAGAACAATGGGGCCTCATTTACATGCATTGGTCATCGCATATACGAGTATTTTTGAAATTGGCGTTTGAAATCTGTCAGTTGTTTCATAGTTGATAGTTTCTTGTTGAATGTATCTGTCAGAATTTGACTTCTTAATATTGTCGAAAACAGATCTATCGACCGGAATAATATTGGTTAAATAGGTAATTCATTTATCATTATACAAATAATTGGAATTCTTCATAATTAACACGGACGCGACAACGTCTGTCGGGAAAGCTAGTTTTCATAAATATGTTATACATATTTCCAAACTTACAGTTTACATGTAGATACTTATCTCTCTAAATAATCTATCTACGATTATTTAAAATATTGTAAAAAAAATGCGTGAAAATGACGTAAACTTACAATCTTCCTGATGGGTTTAAATGATGTGTGAAAGATAATTCTTCATACCTGGAAAAAATTGAAAAAATGTCATTAGATTGGGTACATTTTAGAAGAAGAAGAAAAACAGTTAGCATAAAAAGCGAAGCTTGTGCTGAGGAAGATGATTGGCGCACTTCGGATTTTATTCCTTCTTTATTTATACTAAATTTTAATAATTATAAAGAGATACTTTCCCTCAAATACTCAGTAAATAATATAAAAGTTATTGGTTTTTTATTCTATATAGTTTTTAACAGTTCTAAAATGTACATATTATGACAGTTTCTATACCTATACATTTTAATTTAAAAACCACTTTGTTCAACATATCTAAACTGTTAAAATAATGCGCTATTAAAAATTTACAAATCCGTTCATTCAGATTAAAAACCAAACTAAATAAATTTTTAATAAACAAAGTTGAATAGTTTATAAAAAAAAATATTTAAGTAATAATTAAAGTTGATTATTTTGATCAAAATTAAATTTGAAACGTAGCATCAAAGTCCATCTCGCTATAATTATAGTGATAGACACCCGAACATACAGACGAAGACGAGTCCAAACAATTCCACATCATGAAAACTTTGTGATGTAATAATGACTGATTTTATCTGACATAATAAAATGTTGTAATAAAACTTTTTTTAATGACTAAATTTTGTATATCTGTGTGTTTAGAACGTAATCTACTTTGTTTTTTTTTTTCAAATTTCACAAAACACTTGCAACAATCTTTCACTCGCTGCTAGTCGTCTACCAACCACTTAAATGATACTTAAATTCGTGTTTGTTAAACTTTTCCGTGATAAAGTAACAATGGTGTTCTTTTTTTTTTTTTTTTAGTTTTCAATAAGTTATGATCAGAATTATAGGGGCTTGTGCAATGTGCATGATTGCGAACTATCAAGCTCCCAGGTTCTTTGTGCATGCTAAGATTAAAAATAGGCTACGATGGGCCGGTCATCTGCAGAAAATTCCATCAAGGACAATAATTATGGATAGACCCAGGGAGGTTATTCTCGTAGCGAACTTTTCTTAAACTAGTACTTAAACTGGAGGCTCGTTCAAAACGGACCAATCAGAGAGAAAGAGGGGAGCGTCATGATTGGTCCGTTTTGAAGGAGCCTCCAGTTTAAGTACTAGTTTAAGAAAAGTTCGCTACGAGAATAACCTCCCAGGAGCCCAATGAAGGATTGGTAGACCTACAGTGCGATGGGAGGTTGAAGTCAAGAAAGATGCTGAGCTACCTACTTCTTGATTCACGAAACTTGAGGATTGAGGACAAGGCTTTCTATAGGCGAAGGCGTCAATTGAACCGTAGGTTAATAATTATTGTAGTAGGTACCGTTTTGTTATCATTATTTTTCTTCATTATTGTTTTTTTACTGTTTAATGGTAATTTTATCTTGCATCTGCTTATTTTGTAACTAAAGTGTTTATTTGTATTTTTATCAGTTTTGTCACTGTTTTCAATGGAAATTCTGTTTTATCCTAAATGTCTCTACTTACAGAAGTTCAGTTTCCAAGCTTACATAAATATTATACAAAATTAATACCGTAAATATACACCATACAAAAACATCCAAACAATATAATTTTTTTTTATTTCATCTACAAAAGAACTGACCGGAGCAATAAGCTAGTATTGTTACAAAAATCATTGTATAAATTACGTAGAAACAAAAGTATATTATTGTATAACTGTATATCAAAATACTTCATAGAAACAAAGAATTTAAATTTAATATCACTTCTACAACTTGTCAAAGTGTCATGTCAGAATGAATTACGTGTACAGTCTATAATGACTAGTTGTTATATTTTTTTATATCTTTTGAATGAAAGTTTGTTTTTTATTTATTATTAACTCTATTATTTATTGTTTTATTATATTTTATTTTACCGCGTGAACTATGAACTCTGCAGATTATAAAAAAACATATAGTTTATTATTTTTTATTATTATCTAAAAGTTATAATTATACAAACTGTGCTTATTTTTTTTTAAAAACCCCTAACAGATTATACATACCTATGTTTTTTTTTTGTTCAAGTGGCAGCCAGTAATAGATCAGGGTCTCTATTCTCGAATGTCAATCGATGGGTTTCCTAATAGAATTTGTATAACTTTCGAATGAGTTCCCTAAGAGAACATACGAAAGTCATAAAAAATCTATTAGGAAAGCCATCGATCGACATTCGAAAAGTGGGTCCCAGAATGGAGAAGCTTCTTATATAGAGACAACTTATAAAAAATGGGAGATGACAGAATTCCCAAAGTTATGACCAAAGAAGTTACAACGAGAGGCCACCGAAACAGCTAGTAAGACAGTTGCAGTGGTACTAATAGAAACTGCGTTATAACAACGTTATGACGGGAATAGTAGTTATTCCAGCATATCACTTATACCACGCGCAAAAATCAACCCTATACCGTGTCATAACTATACCGCAGAATACTTTGGCAACGTCGAATTTATCAATGAAGTTTGTGGTTCTTCCATACCTACTATGGGGTTGGTTTCTAAGCATTCCGTACGAACGCTACTGGACCCTCGGTAAAGTTCGTGTGCGATCGATTCGATTCATTGAGAGCTCGGACTTGTTGCAACTTCGAGTTTGTTTTCGTAAGTTATATGTCAAAACATGAAGAGTGCAGTTGTTGTCTGTCTCATTAAACGTCGCTATTCCTTCCTTATACCTGGGGGTAGCCAGGAATAAAGTTGGATTGGAGATTAATCTTGTTATAGCTTATTCCTTGTTTTATTAGTAGTACTTTTACGTATTCTGCGTGTAGATATACGGAGAATAACGTTCTATTTGTACAGCTGTTGCAGGTTAATACAAAGTATAACAATATTAATAAATAAATGAAAAAAAAGAAAGTTATAAAATAGAAATAAAATCATAATATTAAGTCGTGAACACCAGATACTCACTTATACAATAAATGGGTTCAATGAAGCACCTACAGAAATATTGTAAATTATACCTACCACAAGACAAATGTACTGGAGGCGCGTATGGATAATTTTTAATAAACATATAAAACAACTCGTTAAAATAAAGATATAAAACAATAATTATAATAACGATATAAATATAAAAACAAGACAAGTGTAGTATTGATATAGATGTGTTCTGAACTCGAAGGGTCATCGCAGGACGTTCGTACTTTTTATATTATTAGTTAGTTGTGTTTGTGAACGTCACAGGCGTAACGAAACTAGTTTTGATTAAGTCTTGATAAAGAAAAAAGTCATTTTCGCTACACTATTTTAATATTATTATTAGGATGAGACTATTATTTTTTTTATATTATTATTATTATAAAAAAAAAAAAAAAAAAAAAAAAAAAAAAAAAAAAAAAAACAGAAAACAACAACAAAACAAGTGATGGAATTTCGCACACTAATAATTTATAGAAGAAGAGGGGCGGATTCTAATATTTGTTTTAAATTATGCATAAAATTACATTACAAACACTACCTACTACAATTTAATACCCACACACAGTCACTTCGATGTATTAGACATTGTCAAAAAATACGCATATCATTTTTTTTTTGTTTATCTGTGGTTAAATTGAGAATGGCTTAATATTGTTTGTCTTTAATAATAATAGAAATAATATAGTAATTAATTATATAATATAGAACCAAACAACATACAAGAAAAAAAAATAATATAATAATAGAACAAAATAGCGCTCGGGCTCGCTCAATACATCTAGGAAATATAAAATCTCAATAACACTTAATTATGGTCGAATTTCAACCTTTGTAAGGGCGACCACAAGAAGTTATATAACAACAATATTACGTAGGTATATAATTGTTCAGTGGGGTATGTATGCAAACACAGTTAGGCCAAAGCTATATAAGTAAAGTACCTACTTTCTTACACGTATTTGTAAAATTAATTTTAAATAAACATATACCTAATAATATCAACCTCAATGACCTGATTTAAATGATGAACAGAATAAAAACAAAACGGAGCGTGGTCGTGGATTCGAACCCCGGCCGGGTCGACCATTTCCGCTTTCACGACACAAGCATAATATGCTTAGTGTTTTTTTTTTTTTTGTTTTTGTTGAGGCCTTCCACCCGATATCGAGTGATTTTGGAGGATATGCTTAGTGTGAAATATGTCAAAATTGTATTTGTGTTCACTTCAAAGGAGCACAAATGAATTTTTTTTCGCAAATTCCTAACAAAACATTATTTTTTTGATAATTTTCCATTTGAAATTGTAACATTTAGGCAATTTTTTTTTTCAGGTAATTGTAGACTTTTCAATTTCTAAAAAGTTTATGTGTCCCTATAAAAGAAGAGGAATTAATATTTTCCACAATGGTTCGCAATTACATCGATCATTTCTTTTGTCTATCATTCGAACATTTCGTTTGATCAAGTGTCGAGATAATATGTTATTATTGTATAGCAGATCACTCACGGAAAGATGCTCGAGTCTTTTATAATAACGTGTTCCACCACTGCATATTTATGGTAATTATTGTTTATTTGAGCCGAGATATAGGTATATTTTCAACTAATGATCATAAATCTTGTATATTTATTGTAGGTATGTACCTACCTACCTGCATATCAACGTGCTTATAAAGTATGTTCAGCAGGTACGTACCTACCTACCACTGTAATGTATACCTATACCTATGTACGTCGGCGCCTACTTTGAAAACTTCATCTTCTTCTTTTTCCCTATATTTTAAGACCTTTCACCTGTTTTGAGTTGTTAACTGTTTGATGCGTGTGTATTGCCTATTTCTAGTTCGGTACAAGTGGTCGACCAGTGCTCGTATTTCGACCATAACTAATTTAAATAATAAGTTTGAACATTATTAAGGTTCCATTGTCAAAGACTGAGGGAGCGCTATTTCAAAATTTGCGTTCAAAAACAATAACAAAACAAATTTGAAATGTTGATATGTACAAAGATTTTTTTTTTTTTCTTTTATTATTGAAGACAAACAGTATTTATCTATTCTCAATTTGACCATAGATAAACAAAATAATATATGCGTCTGGGTCAATGTCAAATACGTCGAAGTGCGTGTGAGTATCAAATACATAAGATAAGTGTATTTTTTATACATAATTAAAAAAAACATTAGCATTCGTCACTCCTTCTCTATATAAACTACCCATAAGTGTGAGAAATTTCATACTCCTCCGTCCTCGCAATTTTTGTAAAAATGGTCACGAAAAGTTTTACTTCACTTATTTCACACAGAGTTGTGATGGAATCAATGCAGAAATAATTAATATTTTTTTTTTTAGCTCTGCACTCGTTTTAATTAATATTGTTAGTTGAGTAAAATAAATTTATGAATACTGAAATAGCCTTTACGTACTTCATTTTATTTTTCTTTTCTAAATATGTGTAGTAATTTAGTATTGTGATAAAATAGGTAGTGTTGTTACATAATATATAGAAAGATATGTAGTTAAAAATGTTATCTATTATACATAATTAAGTTGAGTTGCTTTGTAATAATTATTCATTCTATTCTAAAACTCTGTACCTATGAGGCATTAACAAGTCTTAACTCCATTTTTGGGAGAAATTACCAAAATGCATAGGTATTCAAAATATATACGTCACATACCTATTCTATCAGGGCCATATTATATATATAGATACAGAAAAATTGTTTTCTTTTAATTGATACAATTTGGCTCACAGATACAGAACTGTATTTTGTCACATATATGATCACTGTTATAAGGTGAAGTGCCGTTAATAACAAATGAAAAGAATTGAATTATTATCGGTCTAAATGGCTTGAAGATGTTGATTACGATGGTAACCGAAACGTCGTCAAATGAGTTATTTATTGCTGTGAAGATATTCATCTGAAGATCATTATACAGATGAAAAGTTAGATAAGTCAAATCAGAATTATAATACAATTAATCTGGCTGACTTAATTGCTATTTAACTATAAGGTTTTGTTTATTAGGTAGGTAGGCAGCCATTGTGATCGCCAGCAACCTGTGTCGATATAAATAAACCAGGTAGATTCCTTCATTACCGACCTACTGTCTCGTCAATTAAATATAATTAGTGCGATACGATAATTAACCATTGAGGTCGCTGGTGTCGCGCGGAGATTCGATTTTAGAATGTCTTCGAGGGTAAAAGCCTTGAGTTTAGTTATGTTGGAAAAATGATACCTACTATCCACAGAGGAATCTTTTTTCTCATATAATTAGTTAAAGGAAGTACCTATAGCTTTTGTGTTGTCTTGTGCTTGTGGATGAAAGTAAAATGAATTATTTTTGACAATTCTTCAGTCACGTGACTGTTGGATAAAGGAACCAACTTTCGGTTCTGCGCTCCAAAAAAAGTTCTCTAATAATATTTGTACTCAGTGGTTGACGCATATCAGAGCGCTAATACGGACACTTTACAAAATAATATATAAAAAATATGAGGAATACATTTGGGACGCTGTCGTAAGTAAACAGTCCAAAGATCTATCAAAAGAGGATTGATATAGGTACACCTAGCTATAAACACTTCTTCACCAAGATAAATCTTCCGGATCTTCAACCCCCCGTGGTCCAAACTTATAATGCATTGTTGTATAATGGACCGCAACTAATAAGGTTAATCGCTTGGGGGTGCCTCTGCCCAGCATCCCTGATGAAGGGTGGGTCTTTATTATGTTGTGACATGACAGGATCGAGTGCAACACCAAATGAAGCGCGCATCATACTGATTGATTCCTTTTCCCGTCATTGGTGACCACTGTCAATGAGTAACGCACAGATTTTGTATTGATTTCTTTGGTGACAGGAAGTATGTTCGAAAAGCTGAATTATTCAAATAGCAATTATTCGACAAAAGGTTTTACGAACACATTTGACAGAAATTACCATTGTTCGAAATTTAAAAAAATTACATTACTGTCATATAAGCATTGCGCGAGATCGATCACACACCACCATATCACTGTATGCTACAATACTAGAAATTTCATTTCATCCGAAAGCGATGCAATCATTTATGCACTGGGTTCCTAGGAATCCTAGAGAGCGGTCCGTTATCTGACAAAACGCCATTCTTTCAAAATGACAATGTTTTTATTACAACGGTAACAATACTGACAATGTTCTGATGTGAAATATTCACCGCTGTTTATATAGTTGCACCGTATTCGTGAGCTGTGTCCGTCTCAAGTCAACCAAATGGAGTGGTTTCCTAAAATACGGTAGACACGGTGATTGTTTACTGTTTACATTTCGTACTTAATATTACGACGGCACCGCTTTTCTAGGAAATCAGAGCTTTTCTGTGAATTTTGTAGAAAAAATTCAGCATGAGTCTTAATACCTAATCTAAGGAGGATCATTGGAAGACGGAAAATGTGCAAAATTTTTGGTATGGTGTACGAAAAAAGCCTATTTATGTAAGATAGGTACCGTCATGAACTTAGCCAGAGGGCCCAATCCAAACACCTTGAACTATAGCACGAAAATTCATGCTCGGTCTGCAACGCGGGACAACCTTGACCCACTTCAGATCACGACACACTCTTTGCCAGAAAACGATTTTTTAAGTTTTGTCCAAATTGAGACACATCTAGCTGTACGCTAAACGTCCAGTGCACAACGCAACTTTTGTTTTGTAACGCAAGAGTTGCACTGTAGGTATCGTAAGAAAATGAAAAGAAAACTTTAAAGAAAGTAGGTACAACGTAGGCAAGTAGGTAGGTACGTACAGATATATAACGAATATGTAACAACTAAAAACTCTAAGAATTCATTACTGATGTTCGATTTTTAAATGGAAAGAACCACTACGGGCTTAAGACCGTCTTCTACTGTTATTTCGAAGGATGCCTTAGTGTGATCACTTTACGTTAACAACGTTCGCCATTAGGTGGTAATGTTTAGGTCTCCGAAACTCCTAATCACGACAATTCTCGACATGTTCAACATGTCGATAAATCTCATGCATGCAACAAGTAGATATTTTATAATTAATAAATATATAGAGATAAGAGTTGGAAATTATTGAGAACAAGAGAGCAACGCGTTTTGTTGGAACAAATTTGGCGCCAGGATATGACTATATCCATTTTTGGTACTGTCTCGTCTTTATTGCCTATTGGCTTTGTTGGTGCACAACGTTCTAATTATGTCTAGATTCTTGTGACTTTTTTTCAGGACTAGATCTTAACGAATATATTGTAACAACTAAAAACTCTTAAGAATTCATTACTGATATTCAATTTTTCAAATTAATATCGTAACAGCTGTTGATGTTGACGGGCTTACAGTTATAAATTACCTAGGGTCACGATTCTAAACTAATATCAGTGTGTTTTTAAAAGACAGCGGGTTCATCAAATCCTGATGTTAGGGGTGGAAACATCCCTCCAACACGCGCAGAAAGCGATTGGATTGATTTGGTAAACATCCGGAACGATTCCGTTTCATTTCCGATTTGGGATAATCGATGCCCAAATATCCTTAAATAATGTTGTGGACAAATAAAATGGGTTCTCGAACAATTATCATTAATAATCATTATTATAGTTTTATACAGATTTTTTACTCTTCGCTCTGGCAATGGAAGATATTTTTAAAAATCTCAAGTGGAAGGATAAAGGCATCAATATAAATGGAGAAAGACTCAACCATCTGCGGTTTGCTGCCGATGTGATACTTCTAGCGGAATCCTTTGAAGAACTATCGGAAATGCTTTGCGAATTAGACGAGGAATCAAATAAAATTGGTTTAGAGATATACCTCAAGAAGACGCAAGTAATGTACACCGAGAATACTGACCAAATCATGAAAATAAAAAATGAAATTATACAGAAGGTAGATAAATATATCTTGGTCAAGAACTAAAGGTCACAAAGGAAAACCAATTAACAGAAATCCACAGAAGGGTCAGACTGGGATGGGCAGCTTTTAAAAAACTGGACTGCATACTAAAAAACAAAAAGATCCCACAGAACCTCAAAACGAAAGTATTTGATCAATGCATACTTCCAGTTCTCACATACGGATGTCAGACGTGGACCCTCACAAAGGAGATTGTGAATAAATTGCATGCATGTCACACAGAGAGCCATGGAGAGGGCCATGTTAGGAATTTCGCTCAGAGACAGAAGTAGAAATGAGTGGATCGGGTCACTAATATTGTCCAGAGAGTTACGGAGCTGAAGTGGTCGTGGGCTGGGCATGTGGCAAGAGTGACAGATGGCAGATGGACCAAAATAATTTTACAGTGGCGTCCATGGTGGGGAAGGCGAAGCAGGGGCAGGCCAATGATGAGATGGAGTGACGACATCGTGGCTTGCGCGAGTTTTAGCTGGATGAGAAGGGCACAGACGAGAGAGAGATGGCGACAATTGGGGGAGGCCTATGTTCAGAAATGGACGCGAGAAGGCTAAAGAAGAAGAAGATACAGATTTTTTGGTTAGATCAAGAAAAATGAAACCTGATGGATGATTTCAAAAAGGAGAGTTCCATTTCGATTCCCAGTCGCAACAGAAATTTTCGTAGTTCAAATTTCATTATTGCAAATTAGTGTAGGTAGGTACCTAATACCTACTTACTGTCTAAGATTTTTTTATTCTACGCACCTACATTACTCGTACAATGAATTTATTAGGTACTATTATAAACTCACCCAAAGTGAACTCAAATAGGTACTTACCTGCACTTTTGACATCTTTCACAAAAATCAAAACTTGAGTTGTGAAAGAGGAAGAATGTCGGCATCTGGGTTCGAGCCTACAACCTCCACTACGAAAGTGGGTAACTGAACTGCTAGGCCACCAAGTATACTTACCTACTTCACTAAAAGTAAAAGTCCATTGTATTGGATAGCAATAATTAACTCTTGAAATATGAAAACCCAAAATAACGTGTATTTATATTGTTCGTATCAAAAAGAAGAAGAAATGCAGTGACGGAAAGAAGAGTATGACTTTTAATAAGTAGGTACCTACCTATGAAAAGCACCTAAGACTTTTACTGATTTCTTAGTAAATTTTTATGGAAAACACTTTTATAGACGCTTCGCCAAATTTATATCTGCAGGTAGAGTTCATCGGACAAAAAAAACTCATAAACCAAATCGCCACCCCATTTTAAAAATATTAAAATATATCCTATCCTATAATAATAATAAATGTTTCTACATTTCGTTCCCCCTTAGTGATACACTAATTACCGTTAGGGGTAACATTGTGATGAATGACCACTACTTGCTCGAATAATTGTTAAAAAAAATGAAGGTACTTGGGGTGTACATCTGGTGTAACATATGCTTCGGGCGAAACAAAAACGTGGGCCTACATAACCATACCTACCTATTATCTGTATGAAAAAATCGCGAAATAAACCGCGCACTATATAGGTAGGAAAGCCTAACAATGAATGACGGTATTTAAACCTAAATAATTAACCTTTTTTACAAAAAAAAAATGGGTTTTTTGTTTATATTCAACTGACCGGTCTTAACAGGGATTCTCTGATATCGTACGTAAAAAAAATTGGACATTTTATTTTATTTATTCCACACAACAACAACGTTGCTTTTACAAAACATAATATTATATAAGTAGTGACAACTGACAATGAGACACAAAAATCAATAAGCGGATTACAAAACAAAATAGTCTACAAAAAAAATCACAAAAACAGTCAATCAAATCAATCAATTTTAAAGAAAAGATGCTAATAGAATAATAAAAAATAACCCTTCCCTTTTTTCATAGTTTTTTTTTTCTGTTTAGATTTGAATAAAATATTAAAATATATATAAACATAAAGTTCAGATAGTTTTTCAAATTTATCCATTTATACTTTTTGAAAAAAAAAACATGCTTTTTTATTTATTTTTCTGTTTTTAAACCAAAATACACTGAATTTTTTACTACTAAAATCTAGAGTCCTTAAACATTCGAGAACAGAGACGGCAAGTATAGTCTCTCAAGACCGGTTCATACTTGAATATTAAATTTTAGGTACAAGACTCTTTCAAGTGTCGAAGGCAGATATTTTAGATGGGCAACGTGAGAGAATGGACCGGAATAGGAACGGTGGAAGGGTTGTTCCGGCTGGCGTGTGACCAGATACGGCACAAAAAGAATAAAAATAAGAAGTTATCGATTTAACAACACATAGTAGGTACCTACCCTCAATGACAAAATATGAATAATATGAAATAAGTACATATTGTGTTGATAAGCCTGCCCATAGACCAAAATACTAAAATGAGGTTTGAAGTGTAACCATCCATGCAAGACTACATCAGGCAGGAACAGGACACGTGCGCTATCAAATGGATTTTATATTGACTAATTAATAATTTCATTATTCTGTCTCCAGCTAACCCCAAATATAACAGACACACCGCCGTGAGGTCTGACGGGTGATACCTACCCCAATAAATATACTTATTTTGACAGTGGCGTGGAGTGGTATACCTAATGCCCCTAACACACGCTCCGTCTTACCTGTGGTCTTGCCTGCGCAGGCAAGACGACAGGTAAGACGGAACAAATTTGCCTACCTATATAGGTAGGTACCTACCTACCTAATATTTACGAATGTTGTTAACGTAACGTGATCAAATAGTATGAAGAAATCTGAAGTGTTCCATATTTGACCTTTTTTAGTTCTATTTTTCAAACATCTCTTTTTGCAATAAGGTAGGCACATGATTTTTTTGTGTTCCACATTCGTCAAAATGGTTCTCCGTAATGCAAACTTGACAAAAAATAATGAAATTTTGATTTGTGAGAACACATCCTTACTTACACAACGCGATCAAGTGTAGATAAGAATGTTAGACACCTCTGACGGAACATATTTTTATATATGAATACATAGAACCTACCTACCAAGATAAAGGTGTACCTAATCATAATAATATCACATAGGTATTACTACGATGCATATCGCTGCCCTGGTACAATACTGCATTACCTCTATAATCTTGAATTAGGTACCTATAAAGTAAAGTACCTATTGTTTGGTGTCAGTCAAGTCAAACTAAGACGGATCTTACCTACCACAATAATTCGGTAAAATTTGGTTTTAATTGGGTCTATTCTTTCAACAATATTATACAATACGGTAACAGGTTTCACGTGTGATTAATGTCCTACTACACCGCCATCTCTTGGATTTTTTAAAAAAGTAAAGTAATTATAAAGGAATTATTTTGATTTCAAACTTATGACCCATCGAACATCATCCCGCATTCGAATCAACGATAACTATTACATAATAATGCAATTATTAGCTGAATTTAATTAATTTTTTATGCCGTTAATTGCATTTTATTCGTGTAATAAGTCCAAATTAATTTTTTATTCTGGGTTAGGTCGAAGGTTGACGGGCGGGTCAGCTAGTAATAAAATAAAGCGGAACGTTCCGAATTTGTAAATTTTCTAGAACCCTTATACTAAAAATTACTTACGCAGGTAGGTACCTACCTAATAAATAACACGCATTTTTTTATCAGACTGCATAACTTACAGTGTTATTCTGTAATGTGAGGCTATGTCCTATAACTGAAAAGTGACCGCGCGACCATGCGATGAGTATGACCATACAATGTTCTCAATTTGAAAGATCCGTCCGCGTTTGGGTAAATGAAACTCGACGAACACTTTCCAATTTTTAGGACACACGATGACACCTAACGTACCTATTGTCTACTTTTCGTCTTTCGATGAATATCCCGTATTGATAAATAATATGACTTGACAGGTACATGCTGTCATTTAATGACAAGTAGTGTGTATTGTGCTTCTTAGTGTTTATTGTATATTATTTTGTATTTGGTGAACATTGTAAAATTACACTGTGTGTATAGCTATCGGAACTCATTTCCAGTAGGTAGGTACATAATCCAATTTAAGATAGGATGATACAATTATGACCCAAAAAATCTGGAGTAAAAGCTTAAAGCTCTTTTTTATAAGTCTCTCAGTTCCTGATTTATCAACGTTATTTTCATTTTTTTGCAAATTTTTTAGTTTTAAAAAGAAAAAGCAATTTTTATGTGGAACAGTATCGCACCAGGATAGCGAATACTCTTAAAGGAGGCACTGAACGGGCGTGTTGCGTCGACCACTAATGATATTTATACAGTGACTAGTATAGGCGGTGTTAATTAAACATTCCCTCCACACGCTGCAACACCGGAGTGTACCTACAGAGGGAAACGTCCAACCAAGAGATTTATTATTTCATATTAAATTTATATTAATCGAATTATTTTTTTTAGCCCGGCGTCAAAGACAGCCAACAGCGCGCGCCTGGAAACGGCACTGAACTCGATTTTTTGAAGATACTTTTTCGTCCAGTTTATCGAGAAAGAATTCCTGTACATACCTACCTAATGCCGTTTTTGTCATAGTTATCATATTCCCTGTACCGACATCGGTCGCCTAGTGGTAAAAGCGTGGTCAAAGTTTTTCTGTAGGGGAGGGTGGGGAGAAAAGTGCCATTTTTCACTTTTAGTCAAATAACTTGAAAATACGAAATGTAAAATTGATTTTCTTTTAATATATGCAGAGATGCATTATTCATCTATGTTTTTCGGTAGAAAAGATTTTTCCAACTCCAAACACAAAAAAGATATTATGCATTTTTTTTTACCCTTGTCGACTAGAACTTTTTACCCCACCAACGGGGTGAAAAGTTCCGGGGTACGGGGTCGAATGTTCCAACAAGGATAATTCATACACAATATATTTGTTAACAAAATTAAGGGACTTTATTAATAGAAAAAACAATGATTGGAAAGTACCTACAAAATTTTAATAAAAAAAATAATAATGTTGAAGTTAGTCTTCGTCTGAATCACAATTATTACAAACAAAACTTGATAACCTTTGTGAAATACATTTCTCATGAATCCAGTTTTTACATGTAATGCATTTCACCCACTCTTATCCAGGTACACTTTCTGCATAAGATTCGCAGCATATTAAGTAAAAATATTTTTCATCATTTGAACTCGAAGAAAATTAATGTGTTCTAGGACGTCACTTTTTACCCCACCCCTACCTATCAATAATAACATATCACATTTATTATTTAATACAAACAATTAACATGTTTAGCAATGAGCATTTCAAAAAGAACAAAAATAATTAGGAAATAATCCAGACTTCAACGACTTATCTCAATACGTATGTTCACCACTCAAAAAAGAACTCAAACGAAAAAAAATAGTTTTGAGGCGAAAAAACATCAAATGATACTCACAACCGCTACGACTGTCACACGCCGACTTCATTTGTACACACATGTCGTAGAGCGTTTAGCTACCAATAGAGATTACCTACGTAGTTGTAAAATTCTGCTTTGTCAGAAATTTGATAGTTGGCACTTTTTACCCACGGCACTTTTCACCCCACCCAACCCTACTTTTTCACTTGAAATTTCTACCCAGAATTGGCTCGTCTCAGATAGTACCTACGGGACCGGTTGTTTGGATATATTATAACACACTAGGTTGTTAAGAGCTCATGTGGCCATTTATACAACCTTTTCAGAATCTTTTGTAATACACACTTCAGTAAACAAGCAACACATTAGACTATAAAAGGTTGTCCAGAGCTCCTGTCCTGTAGGTATAGTCTCTACATCTACAATCTTTACAGAATCTTTGAGCTAGTAGTAGCTGAACACTAGACAATAAGAGAGCTGACAAGAGCTCTTGTAGGTAGCCTTCTATTACCTTTTCATAATGTTTTAAGCCACTTGGTTTTCAATTGCAAAACTAACTAGATTAGAAATGTTTTTCAAGAGGTCATATACCTACCTACTATTTAACAATCAATTCAGAATTTCTAAAGCCATATACGTACTTGGATTTTTTAAAAAGACACTAGGCTATAAAATATTCTTTAGTAGCCTTTCGCAATCTTTTTATATGTTTGGCCTTTTATAATAATAGCCTCTGAAGTCTATTTATTGAGTCTTCTTGACTCTATATGAATACAACCGGCAAAACAAGTTAATACCAATAATTCAATTATTTTCTCGTAATTGAACCAATTTCGCGCAATGCAAGAAACTACTAAAGTATCACAGAATATAATGCAAAGTGGAACGATATTTGTAAGTGACTATATTTGGGGTTGGCTGTAAGACATTGCTTGATGTTGGCTGTAAGACATTGCTTCAGGTTGGCTGTAAGACATTGCTTGAGGTTGGCTGTAAGACATTGCTTGCAGCAATAAATCCGCCTTTTGGAAGTTATTCAAAATTGTACTCGTATTATACACTGTATTTTTTATATCCAATAAAGATTTATTTATTTATTTTGGTAGATATTTTATATTTTTTCCAGTTTGGCATTTCATCCACAAGGGGCATGACTTGGCCATTGACTAGGTATAAATCTTAAGTAAAAATAAATGCTATTGCTTTCATGCCATTTCTTGTCACTCACTATAACTAGGTAGGTAGGTACCTACCTAAACTTTATTTCTGGAAATGATGACAAAAAAAATCAATTACACGAATTTTATAAATGTTGATCTTATAAAGGAGGGTTACACCCACTAATTTCACACTTATTGACATCTGACTGATAAGCATTTTATTGGACGATAGTGCAACGGCAAGGTTATTTAATTGCGTAAGAAGTTTCAATTTTATACATTGTTTGGTAATGACCCAAAAGAAATAATGTTAGAATTTTATAATATTTAGTCTACGCTGATTCCTTCGAAATACGTGTAGGTACCTATCTATCTAAATAGGTAGATACCTACATATTATAATCAGCAGATATATTTTTAATAATTATTAATGAGATATAGAGTCATCTACCTGGTAGGTTAATACATTAAGTTTTTTTTCATCACTGCATTAAACAAGCACTTTGTAAAGTGGAAATTGTTAAAAAAAAATAAAAAATGTGTTTTATTATCTATACCTACCTAGAAAATCTAGATAGGCTTGTTGGAAATACAACGTACAACCGTGCATGATACGTAAATAGATTCAATACCTATTGGCGTTGAAGTTTTCAACGATAAAAATAAATGACAATTTTAATAAAATTTATTATTTTGCCTATATAGAAATAGGTAATATTAAATGTTTTCTAAAGGCTTGTATGAGTTATGTGAGAACTGCTATTTATATTATTATCATTTAAATATATCGATATTATTCACCGTGAAAACACTTAGAACATCGAGTAGGTACCTGTACCATTCAGAAACTCTTTCCCATTAGTGCTTTAATCGATTGTCAATCGTCATAAAATAAATGTAACTAGGTATATCTAGGTAGGTAGGTATTAGATAGCCACATATTTTTTTAATCCTTCACAAAGTAAGCAAAAAGAAAATATGTAGATAGGTAGGTACAGCTACTATTTTCTATCCTAACACATAACAGCATAACATTCTCCCTTTTTAGCCCCCCCCCTCCCCCCCCCCGTTCTTAAACCTCAACCGGTCAGAAGAGGCACAATTAGCCTCGGACTCCTTCGAGCGCAATGGAGAGAGCTGTTGTCCCTACTCTTCTTACGCCATTATTCGTAGTAGATTTTCTTTTAACCGTTCTTTCAGCCAAGCATTCAAAGAACAGAGTTTTCCATCAGGTGGTTACGTTTTAACTTCAATCTATTTTATCTTTAATCTAGGTATTCAAAATAATCGATAGACCAAAAAAAAGTGCCGTAAGCTGGCAACGATAGACACAATCAAAAACAGACAAAAGAAATCGAATTTTGAATATTTCAAGCTACTTACCGTAAACAGCAATTCACATGCACAATAAAGCCAAGCCTATACGCATAGAAAAAAGTTTGTTATATTAGTGAGGTACGTAATATCGTTAAAATAAATTTGAAAAAAAAAAGAACAATTTCTTTGTGTAAATTTTTAAAATTCAAATAACACATAAAGACCGCTGTATAAGTAGGGGAGAGCGGGGTCCAAAGTAACAATTTTTACATTTGAGTTCATTGTGAGAAAATCAACAGCGTAATGATACATATTTTTATTTCATGAATTAGCTTACATATGTGTCCATAATTCCAGATAAGTTTTGTTTGTTTAATAATACATATTTAAGAATTATGGAGGATTTACAAAGATGCCTCAACTGTTACTTCCGACCCCGCTAGCAGGGTCGGTTGTAACACCTATTGGGGTCGAAAGTAACAGTTGTACAAATAGATAGAACACCAGGATTTGAAACCATTTTGATTATAAAAAAACACTTAAAATCTATGAAAACCATTATCATAATACTGGGGTACATTGCTCATGGGCCCAATGTTAACAATCATGATATTGAACCCATTGCTTTCCTGATCAACATGATGTGAATGACTCCATGCACACTATGCACAACCATTCATCTTCAATATCATCAGTAGAATCCTCTTGGGGCTTGTTTATTTTAGATTTTTATATTTTGTTTAATTTTTATCGTTTCTGTGTCGTTTTAAACTCCAACACTTGTCTTTTAGCTTTGCTATTCAAACTTTCTTCCTCAATAGTCAGTTTTTCAAGGGTGTGATCGCGGATTTTCTCTATTTCCTTACACTATTTGCTTGAAGTTTAGGGCTTGCTTTTGGGCAAGAACCAGCACAGGCGAAAATTATTATAGTCCACTTGGTCCTGATTCGTCTAACATATTTATTGGAAGTATCGATTTGCTTTGAGATGGCCGAAGAATGGGCTTGTTAATCAGATGGACTTGAAATGAGTACGGGCATTGAGCATGATTCAGAAGCTTTTCGATCAGAGGGACTTGAAACGAGCATGGGCATATCTACCCAAACTGACGTGACATAATGCACATTCTTTGCCCCTCCTCTTACGCTTATTTTATTATCAAGGTGATCTAGAGTGGCGATTTCGTACACTGATTGATCAGCAACGTAGATTTTCTGGGTTTACTCCTAGGCATTTTAAAATAAATAATCACAAAATGTAATATAAATATGTTTACCTATATATTTGTTGTGTAATTATCACAAAATCAGTTGCCAAAATTCAAATAATTTAAAACCTAATAAAGTTGAGTGATAACCAAAATTTAGAGGTACTACAAAAAACTGGTACCTTGAAGTAATAGCCAGCAGCAGGCATCGAAACTTTGCTTGACAGGCGAATTCGCTTATGACCATATTGGCAAGTTTTTGTAGTAAGAAAATATATTGGGGTCCAAAGTAACAGTTACATTGGACCCCGTGATTTTTGTTACTTTGGACCCCAAACATATTTTTTAGAATTAATACCAAATTATTTATAAACAGCTCCGTTTAAGTCGAATCTAAATATAGATATCGAAAATAACATCTAAGCTGATAAAAAATAAATACTTACGTAGAATAGTTATACGAATTTTGAGTATGTTTTCACAAAAATAGTTCAACACTAAAAAAATACGTGTGATGTCAAAAAACACAAAAGATGACAGCGCACTCGCCCTGACTGCACGACGGTTGTCGTGATCCTGCATGGATAGGGAACGTGTGTAGCGGTTTGGTAGAACTGGTTCATTTTAAGTTCACATGTACAGGGTAGAAAATATGGACGTTGTTACTTCCGACCCGCGTTACTTTAGACCCCGCTCTCCGGGGAGAGCGGGGTCCAAAGTAACAATTTTTACATTTGAGTTCATTGTGAGAAAATCAACAGCGTAATGATACATATTTTTATTTCATGAATTAGCTTACATATGTGTCCATAATTCCAGATAAGTTTTGTTTGTTTAATAATACATATTTAAGAATTATGGAGGATTTACAAAGATGCCTCAACTGTTACTTCCGACCCCGCTAGCAGGGTCGGTTGTAACACCTATTGGGGTCGAAAGTAACAGTTGTACAAATAGATAGAACACCAGGATTTGAAACCATTTTGATTATAAAAAAACACTTAAAATCTATGAAAACCATTATCATAATACTGGGGTACATTGCTCATGGGCCCAATGTTAACAATCATGATATTGAACCCATTGCTTTCCTGATCAACATGATGTGAATGACTCCATGCACACTATGCACAACCATTCATCTTCAATATCATCAGTAGAATCCTCTTGGGGCTTGTTTATTTTAGATTTTTATATTTTGTTTAATTTTTATCGTTTCTGTGTCGTTTTAAACTCCAACACTTGTCTTTTAGCTTTGCTATTCAAACTTTCTTCCTCAATAGTCAGTTTTTCAAGGGTGTGATCGCGGATTTTCTCTATTTCCTTACACTATTTGCTTGAAGTTTAGGGCTTGCTTTTGGGCAAGAACCAGCACAGGCGAAAATTATTATAGTCCACTTGGTCCTGATTCGTCTAACATATTTATTGGAAGTATCGATTTGCTTTGAGATGGCCGAAGAATGGGCTTGTTAATCAGATGGACTTGAAATGAGTACGGGCATTGAGCATGATTCAGAAGCTTTTCGATCAGAGGGACTTGAAACGAGCATGGGCATATCTACCCAAACTGACGTGACATAATGCACATTCTTTGCCCCTCCTCTTACGCTTATTTTATTATCAAGGTGATCTAGAGTGGCGATTTCGTACACTGATTGATCAGCAACGTAGATTTTCTGGGTTTACTCCTAGGCATTTTAAAATAAATAATCACAAAATGTAATATAAATATGTTTACCTATATATTTGTTGTGTAATTATCACAAAATCAGTTGCCAAAATTCAAATAATTTAAAACCTAATAAAGTTGAGTGATAACCAAAATTTAGAGGTACTACAAAAAACTGGTACCTTGAAGTAATAGCCAGCAGCAGGCATCGAAACTTTGCTTGACAGGCGAATTCGCTTATGACCATATTGGCAAGTTTTTGTAGTAAGAAAATATATTGGGGTCCAAAGTAACAGTTACATTGGACCCCGTGATTTTTGTTACTTTGGACCCCAAACATATTTTTTAGAATTAATACCAAATTATTTATAAACAGCTCCGTTTAAGTCGAATCTAAATATAGATATCGAAAATAACATCTAAGCTGATAAAAAATAAATACTTACGTAGAATAGTTATACGAATTTTGAGTATGTTTTCACAAAAATAGTTCAACACTAAAAAAATACGTGTGATGTCAAAAAACACAAAAGATGACAGCGCACTCGCCCTGACTGCACGACGGTTGTCGTGATCCTGCATGGATAGGGAACGTGTGTAGCGGTTTGGTAGAACTGGTTCATTTTAAGTTCACATGTACAGGGTAGAAAATATGGACGTTGTTACTTCCGACCCGCGTTACTTTAGACCCCGCTCTCCCCTATAGATAATGAACTCAACCTAAGTATTTTCTTTCATTAGAAATAAGTTTGAATTTCGATTAAGGATGCAAAAATATTAATGACAGATATCGAGGATAGAGTCGCCAGTGCAGAAAATTTGTAATTTCATAGATATATTATATTCCTTACAGTATTTCAAAATATCTTGGACCAGTCACCTACCAATATTCTTAATGAAAACTGGCATTCGGTAACAAAGCCAAATACAGCCTGTCCTACCAAAGAGATAATATTATGAAATGCAAATTTAATAATGCATATTGTGAATTGACTCGACTACCTACAGAAGAACTGGGAGTGCAATAGTGCAAGCCTCTACGTACAAACACACTCCATGAACGCATTATTTAGACCACTTAGATATATCATATTAAAAAGCCGTCCCGCCCGTCGAACTTCCACCTAACACAGAATAAAAAAATATAATTTTGACTTATTACATGAATTAAATATCTATACCTACAGTTTATTACATAAAAACTAAATAAAATTCAGCTAGGTACTAGGCGCACCCAGCGCAGGCCCATCACTTCCACCATTACGGAGAGGAGATGCGGGCATGGCTGGGACATGTGTTGAGGATGCCGAATAACAGTTGGCCGAGAAGAGCGTTGTTTTTCCTCCCATCAGGGTCTCGAAGACGTGGAAGACCCTCTCATACCGTGTTCTGTTCCTTCGAGGCAGAGCTGAGGGAAATGGACTTGGTGTGGGAGGACGTCATAAACATTGCGCAAGATCGAGCGCAATGGAGAGCTCTTGTTGCCCTATGCTCCTAAGTGGAGTTCAAAGGGACATTTGATTTGATTTGATTGATTGAGGTACTAATGTATTGCATTGTGTATTAAATAGGTAGGTACTAATTATTGTTGATTCGAATGCGGGATGAAGTTCGGCGAATCATAAGTTTGTAATAAAAACAATTCCACTATAGTTGCGTAACTTTTAAAATATCCAAGAGATGGCGGTGTAGTAGGAAGTATGTCACATATGAAACACGTTACGTTATTGTATGTTGTTGAATAAATAGACAGCATTGAAACCATATTTTACAGAATAATTATGGTAAGATATGAGTTAAATATCTACCGATACGAAATTTTATATTTTTATTTATTTATCTATTTTATTTATTTATTTATTTCCATTATACAATTACACCAATCAGTTAATAGATATCATTCTTGTAATTTACTGCCGATGAATATTTGTTTTGTTCATCTCGGTTTTGAGAAATTTCCTAGGGCATTAAAACGTTAAACACATTACAAAAAGAATAAATCTAATAACAAAACTTTGCTATGATAAATTAACTGCTATATGAGCTGGGACACAATGTCATAATATGAAAACATAATAAACTTATAATTAAGGTTAGTGCATGTCACTTGGCCTTTAAAGGTGCGATATACCTATATTGGCTCCGATGATTCTATAGAGAAGATGGTGATTTTAATAAATTTTAACTTGAAGTGGTTGGTGACCCAGCGGTTACAACGTCGGCTTTCGTACTGCGGACGTCGTGGTTCGATCCCAGGTGCCGACCATCTTCCTCTTTCACGACACAAGCTTTCGGTAGCTTACTGTGAAAGAGTCAAGGAGTGTATTTGTGTTCACTTTGAGTGAGCACAGATTCATTTTATATAAAAAAAAAAAAAAAAGATCTCTTAATTCAATTTAATCAATCAAGTTATTGTACCTTTTATGTATCTAATTATTTGACTCCTTACTCTGTTATTGCTGATTCAATTTGAATCAAACAATTTCCTTTTTTTACTAGCCAATGATGAGATACTAGCAGAACTCCAACATTAATTTTTCTTTTTAATGAATCGGTACACACTCAAAGTTAACACAAATACACTTTTTAGGTATTTTAAAGTTAGTGTCGTGAAAGAGGAAGATGGCAGCATACGGGATCGAACAATTGACCTCCAGTACACACAGTGGACAAAAGTTTTGTCTGTCTCAGTGTCAGATTGTATAATGGAAGGACCTGAGACCTGCTGATGACTTGGGGGTTTTTCGGAGAGGTGTGAAATCGTGTCTGATGATCGATAAATCCTACTATACGGTTGACTAGATGCTAAGCGAGAATGACTTCTCGATAGCATCGTAACAACATTGTTAACATAATATATTATGTATTTGACGTACGTATAACCAGAGGAACCCTTTACATTCTCCTGATATTGAACTATTGTTCATTGTCATTTTCTTGGATTCTTTGTAACTGTTGCCTGTTATTTTTTTTTTGTTACCTGATTGTATGTAGGTATATGTATGTTTATTGTAAAGAAATTAATGAATGAGGGACCTAGGGGGGATGAAGTGGAATAAAATAAAAAGTAGGAATCAGTGGGAAAGTCGATCGGCGTATAAACCGGCAGGCTACCAACCAACCAATTCAATTATTGTAATCCAGCTAGAGTCCAGCTATTTTTTAGTGATCCCCATAATCGGAGGGTGGTCTGTGCGTGCAGGTCCGCAGCAAGTCGCACTGTCGAGTGGGAGGGTACTCGTGAAAGATTTGTTATTTCTCGCTGTAATTGGATTTCAATACTATTAATATTATTATTCTTATACTTATTATTGATAGCATCGCCCCACTGCCTACCTACCCGATATGACGCAATTTTCTTCCGACTCAATCACCATGCACAACATCGTGCAGTTCTCGTTTAGCTGTCTCCAAATCTTACAATTGAATTACCTACCTACCTACTTATATATAATTCATTATTTAGGTACATAGGTACCTATCTACCAATAAAAGTTTTATAAGTTGATAGATAGGTAGAGGTACCTACCATTATTCAAGATTACAGGGATAGTCGTACTGAATATTGAATTTGATCCCATAATATGGGGTCCGAAATTTAGCCGTTAATATTGACTTTTAAATAGTTTTCAAAAAAATTCTTAATTTATTGGTTTTTATATCGTTTTTTTCGGATTAGAGTCCTTTTTATGTACCTACCTATCTAGCTCTTAGAGGACATATCAATTAATAAAAAATAATTTAAAAAACTTAAACTCCTAAGAATATTGCTCGATAAACGTTAGAATTATTGTATTTTCACTAGGTAAATGTTTTTTTTTTATATTTGAAGCACTTTTTTGAAAAACAAAGTAATGGAACTTTAATGGAACGTTAATTTCAAAAACTTTTGCGTCTCTTATAAGCTATTCAAAAAGGTATAGCCAAATAGGTAAGTGATTAGGTACCTACTGATTATTACGTAGATATTTTTTTTCTTTTTAGATCAATAATTTAACAAAAAAATGCTATAGGTACCTACCTACTTACAACACTCAAATGAAAAAATAAAGATAAAAATGTTAACCCTTTTTGTCAATTAATATCCATCTAAATAACATATTTTTGTATCTTCTAGCTAACCTTTCTTAGACAGAAGACATTACCTATTGCTACAGTTACCTATAGCCATTACCAACATGAATTTGAAATTCTAAGTTAGGTATTTTAAACTGAAAATTTGCTAAACGTGTCACATTTACTTCCATTGTATCAATACAAGCTAAACCAACACATAAAGAAAAGCCAATTAGATTAGGTACGTAAGATCTTATTGTCCACGATTTTCCATTCGGACATAAATTGGGCAGATAATTGTGATAATGCGAAACTAAATTATAGCAGTAATAGACAAATGCTAATGAAAGGCAAAAACGACTAAAATTATCTAAAAACATTGGCATTATCACCTTTTTCCATTCCGTCGCCTCCTTTTGGTGGCGTACACTGTCCCCAGCTGTGTGAGGGCTGCTGCGGTGAGATGAGGCGGGGCTGGGGGAGGGGGCACTGCTGTCCCCTGGGGCGCCGGGGGCGGGCCCAAGGGGGGCGGAGCGCGCGGCACCGCGCCGCCCCCCACCAGGGCCGCCACCGCGGGTGACGTGGCGTGAGCTATAGCTATTGCGCCACAACCGACACTCGCCGGCCCTGTGAAATGATCATTCACCTCTCTGAAATACAGTTTGACAGCATATTACTTCACGCCGGCTTTAAAAACTTTTTTTTTTTTCAATACAACAGCGGCACTTTATTAAATCACTATTTAATTAAAAGAATCACAAAAATCACTCTTGTTACACTGTCACACTTTATATTCAAATTTGGAACGAAAATTCACAAGAACGTTCTATTTTTAAACGACGCTGTTTTTTTTAAACTTTTTAACAAAAAATATTTTGCTTTGAATTTGAAACGATAGCTTTCCAATCACGTTTAGACCGTATATAAGTGAGTGTGTTATTTTTCAAAACTGGCTTTTTTAACAACGTAAATAAAAATGTATCAGTGTCCTTTTACCTACAAAAACAGCACAGATAACTAATTAGGATTTGTGTTAACTCTCTTACTAAAAACTTTTCTTTTTTTTTTTTATTTAGGTTCCTAATATCCAAAACAATATTAAAATCCACGTGCGTTTAATAGTAGAACAACAATCACTGCTTCCCTAAGACTCAAAGGTCAACTGATTGTCTGTGGAAAATCAATAATTTTTACGCTCGCAGTTAAACGGATGTAAACATTTTGAGAAAAACACGATTACTCTCTAAAATGTAATTTTTCATAAGTTAAGAGTATTTTGAGATTACAAAATGAACTTATTTAAAAATCAAATATCTACAAAATATATCTGTTTTATTTTAAGTAGGTACTTATATTTCAGCCGTTTTATAACTTTTTCTATCACGTTATTTTTAATTTAAATATACTAGGTACTAAAATAATTTTAAATAAATCGGTATCTATTATTTACATCAACAAAATAATCCAAAAAAATTTATACATAATCAAAACTATACATAAAAAGTAAGAACTTGGTTTATTTAACACAAAAACACTTCGTCATTTCCAGTTATTATTGTCACGTGTTTTGTTTCAGGCGTTCGAAATTTAAAAAAAAAACACTTCACTCCTGGGTCAATTTTGATTGGCGATTTACAGAATTTGAATTTCGAACACAATGTCTCTTATTTGGCCGCCGATCCAAATACAAAATTACGAAACGACCACGTTCTATACGAATCGATACCAATTGTTTTTTTTCCTTTTGTTTTGTTGTCTATGGTTACATTGACCCTGCGAGCACTCTACGCTAAAGCGCATTGCACGACTGACATACGAAACAAACTCGAACCTCCGCCAGCCCCTACCCTGGCGTACATATAACCACGCCTCTTTTACAAACGAACCAATCATTGCAGGAAACGCGATTTCAAGATGGCGCCTGACAGCAGCGCTCCCGGGAAAATTGCGGGTGGTGAGAGAAGTGAACACTTGTACGAAAACCGAATAGAAAATTGATTTTTCCATTCAATTGCTGCGTTTTTTATAAAAAGTTAACAACCCAATTTACATTTCCTTTCGTTGTAAAGGGCTTTTGACATGACTCTTTTGAGAAACGACTTTTCAATACATTTATGTACCTAAGTAGGTATATCGACATCTCTTTCCTTTGCATACTTTTTCTATTCTTTTCAATGTTTTGATTTTGTGTTGTGAACAGTTGAACGTTATGAAGCTATCTAGTTGTAGCTAGGTCTATATACCTTCTGGTATTTTTTAACCCCTTTACACTCGTTGGTGGATGATTTGGATCCCTCAATTTGCCATAATATTGGTAGGGGAGGGTGGGGAGAAAAGTGCCATTTTTTACTTTTAGTCAAATAACATGAAAATACAACTAATAAAATTGATTTTATTGTAATACACGCAGAGATGCATTACGTATCTATCCCTCTATGCTTTTCGGTAGAGAAGTTTTTTTCCAACTCAAAACACAAAAGTTGTAGGTATCTAGGTAGGTATAATGCATTTTGTTTACCCATGTCGACTGGAACATTTTACCCCACCAACCAACGGGGTGAAAAGTACCGGGGTACGGGGTTGAAAGTGCCAACAAGGATAATTACTATCTAATACCTACACAATATATTTGTTAACAAAATTAAGGGCTATTAATAGAAAAGACAGTGGTAGGTTGGTAAGTACCTACCTACAAAATTTGAAAAAAAATAATATTGTTGAAGCTAGTCTTCGTCTGAATCACAACTAGGTATTACAAACAACACTACTTCTTGATAACCTTTGTGAAATACATTTCTCGTGAGACCAGTTTTTACACGAAATGCACTGCACCAACTCTTATCCAGGTAGGTACACTTTCTGCATAAGATTCGCAGCATATTAAGCAAAAATATTCTTCATTGTTTGATCTCGAAGATAATGTAGGTATTATTGCCAAATTTTGTATTTTAAATTGCTTGTATTTATTGTTTTCCTTAATTATTATTTGTATTCTACCTGATTTCTTCGGCTTAACTCATGGCTATTAAATTTTGTCCAAGTTTTACCCTTCTTATTTATGTAGTAGGTACAACTTTTTTTATCATTGTCTATATTGTCTTACTGATTTTCTTTTTTTTTTTTTCTTTTGGCATTTATGTTATGTATCTCCGATGTCATTGTTGTCTCAACTGATTTAATTTTCTTGTTAAATCAATGTTAAATATTATAAGATCACTTATCTTTCTATTGGATTTGGATGTTGCTTGACGATTGTTATATTACCGTTAAGATCTTATTACTGATTTGCATTTTAGAATTATCATTAGGTAGTATTTATTGTCCTTGATCATTTATAACCTGCCCGTTTTATTTAATTTAACTCGATAAATATTTTATAAATTATACCTTTTTGATAACAATATTAAGTAGTTTAAATCTTATTAATCATTGACTTACCGACTTTGGTTTATATCATCTTTTTTGTTATTTCTCTTTTTACTATAAGGTATGTATTTCAAATGATTTTATTTGCTAATATGGTTAAATCTACTTATCTTTTTATTGTTTTTTACTGCTGTTTTTAAGTGTATTCTTTTGTGAATTTGAATTATTATGACCATGTAAAAGGCTTATAGCCGTGTATTATTGAAAAATAAAAAAAAATGTACCTACGTTGTACGTGTCTAGGCTTGTGCTGGGGTGAAAAGTTCCCACCCTCACCTGTCAATAAAAACATATCACAGTTATTATTTTTAGTAGGCAATGAGCATTTCAAATAGGTACCTACATATAACAAAAAAAACTAGTAATTAATACTTACTTCAAAGACTTTTCTCAATAGGTACGTAGGTATGTTCACCATCCAAAAAAGAGCTCAAACGAAAAAAATACTTATGAGGCGAAAAAATGCAGTTCTGCAAATATTAACGAAAAATCAATTATAGGTAGATAGATAGGTACCTACTAATTTTATTTTCATGTTATTTGACTAAAAGTGTAAAAATGGCACTTTTCTCCCCACCCTCCCCTACCATAGGTAGGTACTTACGGTGTTGATTTTAGGAATTTGTACAACATAAATAATCACAACACCTTCATTTTTTTTTACCTAATATAACCAACATATTTTTAACGTAGATAAATTAATGTTATAGGTTCCTTTTTCATAATATGCTGATTGTCTTTATTCGAAGATAAAGTCTTTGTAGGTATGCAGCGGGTATGAATGCTAGTATAAGTTCCTACACAGAATCAAAGTGTTCTGAAGTAGGTACGCACCTAATTAAGGAATTCACAGTCATCCAAATGACTCAATTAAGTATAGAAATATTAAGCCTCATTAAAATACCTGCGAACTGAGCAGTGAGCATACTCAACTAAGTAGGTAAATCTCTACATTTTTGTGAAGGTATTTGGTAATACAGTATACAAAACACTAACCACGAAGAATTGCTTATTCTCTTGGTAGGTGCCTATTCCCTATATATCAGTGGCGTGCAATGGCTTTTTTAAGTTTGAAAATAATCATCAGCATTCGCTCGACCAGTATAGGTATTGGACACAGACCTCCCTTCCCGAATTCCACTCCCTGTCTTTTGCATTATGTGCCAATGATTTCTGACCACCCATCCATAGGTAGGTAAGTCATATGGCGCTGCGAAACATTTTTGTGGATGTTTTGAATCTCCTCCTCAAGCAGTCGTCACTATATTGCACCCTGTCGACTGCCCTGCGATGCCAGTTTCTTAGCCCCAGAGATTCCAGATCTCTACTCACGCAATCGAATTATCTCAGCCTCGATCTGCAAACACTGCTTAGTGCCTATTACTCCATCAGTTTGGCTCAGTGCAGTTTTTTTAATGTATCTAAGTAGAGAATCTTCGTCCATTGATTTCCGACCACTCCCCTGATATCGTTGAGATTGGCGGGTTTCTATGATCTGTTCTTGGCCTCATCTCCAGGGTTTCCTTGGTCACCATGATGTCATAGGTATATTGCTGATGTAGTCCTTACTATGCAGGTACCTAAGTATACCTATAGATTTCGAATTTGTAATTTATACAACAAAACGTTTAAAATATTTTTGAAATCTCGAAAAAAATTTCATCAAAAATCTGCGTACCAATTTTTTTTTATGACAACGGTTGTCAGGTAAACAATAATTTTGTTGTTATAGATGTTTTCATTGATAGCTAGCGTTAGGTTCGCAGGAAATCCGTTCCATACTAACTTTATTATCATATTAGGTATTTGATAATTACTATAGTGCGATTGTCAGATACCTACCTGTGAATATTGTTTTAAAACAAATGCATATATAAGTATAGGTATACCTACGTCGGAAATTTATTGAGTGAATAGATACCTACTTACCTACCACTTGCTTAGACATCTTTTTTTTAATGAATCTATGCTCGCTCAAATCTATGCTGAACACAACAAATACACTCATTGACTCTATCACAGTAAGCTACTTAAAGCTTGTGTCGTGAAAGAGGAAGATGAGATGGTCGGCACCTGGGATCGAACCCACCTAATTTTATTATTTCTTCGGCATATCAATAATAAGTAAAGTAATAATACCTATCATTATTTAAATATGAATCAAGGAACACCTATCGATTATTCCCGGAACCATTTGAAACAATGGGAGGCTCACCTGGTGGTTTGCATCTCGGATAAAGGTAGGCACCTACCTCCGCCCTCTATGCGGCGATCAATAACACACAACTCCTTCCAAATTCAAAACTACCCACGCTGTGTTAACAGGCTATAAAAATAATAATAACAATACGCTACTGTGCGGATTGTCGCAGGTGGGCAGATTTTTTATACTGGTAACACAGACAGTTTTATCAACCTGCTACTGATCTTTAACATTATAATACCTAATGTATGTAGCTTTTATAAATAGCTACCATATTTATGTAGGTAGGTACCTACAGTGGAAAAATATATTTCGGTTCTTCAAGTCAAGTTTGTTTTTATAAAAACGAATCTGTAGGCCTAGACAAATTGCATTTGGTGATCGACTACAAACGAATTCTTCGAGAATGTAGAGTATACCTACTTACCTACTTAGGAAGAAAATTACCTAAGTGTCCACTTTTTATATTTTTATATACCTACTTAAGTGTCTTTGTTTGGTTTAAATAATTGTTTATAGGTACCTATTATGTTACAATGGAAAGTTGATTTTTGAAATGTTCGATTGTAGTCGAACGCCAATTTGAATTTGTCTAGATACGGAGGCTGGACCAATGCAAAAACACAAATAGACAACATCTTTAAACAATGTAGGTACCGATAAGTGGGAATTTTACAAGGGAGATTTTTCAAAAATAACTATATTGATTAGGTATCTACTATTGTGTTAATGAATTTGAATATTTCATGAAAGGATTTTCCTAATCACTCATCAATTACCTACGAGAATGACGTATTCCATTCTCAAGGAAAGCCAGGTCAAAAGTAAGATAAATAGAAGAGATTACCTACAATATGAGTGTTATGTCGGTGAGAAGCGAAAGACGTGCATGTGCATGCTTGGAAAGAAAGAAGTGGATGGCCGTTCTCTCTGCCTACCCCTTATGCAGTGGGTTCCTAGGGAACGGTCCGTCATCTGACAAGACGGCGTCTTTCAAAATTATATGACAATGTTTTTCGTTACTGTTACTACATACATACATACTCCCTTTAAGCCGCCACGCATACCGCAAGCCAGCCCGGAGGAGACCAATCCGCAGAAAACTCGACCCGCACGAAACCAACCCCCTAGCACGATTGAAGCAATCAAACTGAAAAGCCGGCCCCACACAAATCAAGCCCGCCGCGGATCCCTCCCAGACCAACCCACAATGCGGGAGGCCTAAGCCCCACTCAGGAGCACAGGGAGGCACCATTAAGAGCTCTCCATTGCGCTCGAAGGCGTCCGAGGCTCATTGTGCCTTTTCTGACCGATTACGGTTTAAGCACGCGAGGTGGTCAACCTCACGGTCCCGATCTGATTTTTCGATTTCCTGCCTCTTACAGGATACTCGAAATACCAGCAAAAAGGGCAGATGTGCTATTCTTAGCCGGCAACGACACGGCAAATTTTGTTACTACGGAAACAATATTAACAATGTTCTCAACTGACATATTCACCGCTGTTTATAGTAGCGGCGTATCCGTAGGAACCCAAATCATTACTGGAAGAGGCGTGATGGGTAAAATAAATTAGTTTTAGCTATTAATAAATTATCCTTCGAAATGTAGATTCACTGATGGCGGATGCCATAGACATATCGTGGACTGAGGGAGTTACAAACTCGAAGGTCCTGCGTAGAGCCGGAGTTGACCGTGAGCTACTTATGATGACTATTAAGACGCGTAAGATCTCACATCTGGGTCATGTGTTGAGGGGTGATAATCTATAATAATAAAGGAAAGTGCCTGACTGACTGACTGACTGATTGACTGACTGATTGACTGACTGACTCATCAACGCACAGCCCAAACGGCTAATCGTAGAGAAATGAAATTTGGAAATCAGGTAGGTCTCAATACAAAACCTTCCACTAAGAAAGGATTTTTGGAAATTCCACCCCTAAGGGGGTGAAAAATAGGGTTGAATGTTTTTCAAAGTATGCGAATATCTCGGAAACTAGACATGGTACGAACTTGAGATTTGGCATATGAATTCTTCTATAGAAATGAGTGTTAGGGTATTCGGCAATTTTTCCAAAATTTAACTAAAAGGGACGAAAAAGGGCACATATAAAAAGGGATGATTTTTAAGTGGCTCCTAAAAAGTTTAAAACTGGTTTTATCGAAATTTCAAAAAAATGATTTCTTCAGAAAGAGTCAAATTATACTATTTCGTTTTCAAAAGATATCAGTAATTAGAGGGGAGGGGGTGAGGGGCACTTTTCCAACGTGTATGTGTGTGTATCCGTCCCCTCTTTATAACTTTTGATTCGCTTGATACACAAATCCTAAAATTTCAGAAAATATTGAATACTTTAAGCATACAAAATTTGTATACTCAGAATGTTGAATTTTTTTTTCAGTCAGGGGTAATCAACCTTTGAATTTTTATTTAATTTTTTCATATATCTCGAAAACCATAAAATCTAGAACCTTAAAAATGTGTATGTATATAGAAAAATACAATATCTAAAATATAGTTTAATGAAAAAGTTCCAGCATTTCTCAAACTTTTTTTATAAAGAAAAATATTTTTTTTATGACAAATTTACGAGTTTCAGTGCATATATTTCAGAATTTTATAAAAATATCAATAAACGACGAAACCCTCCAACTAGATAATTGATTTTTCTATAAAAAATATATACATCATAGCAGTACATCTCGAACTTTTCTTAACAACTTTTGTAAAAATTTAATTTATTGACGACATCGTTTCATACAATAAACATACATCATACACCGCGAGCTGGTCCGGTGCAGCGTGTATGAATATACGTAGGTAGGTACACCTAGCCAACCCAACCTACTTTCTCCAATACACGTGTCGAAACTATTGCGTAATCTATAATAATAATATAGTTTTGAACTAGCCGACCCGTCAAACTTCGTCCCGCCTTGGAATATAAATAATATGTTCGAGATTTTATGTATAACTTTAAGTTGATTTCAGTTTAAAGTTATTTAACACAGACGACGACGTGGTCCTTATATTATTTTTCAACTTAATATAATAACTGTAACCGCTGCATCTGTTATAAAACATATCATTATATTATTTACTATCAGCATTCCGTGAATCGTATCATTCATCAAACAACTGATTCCTGTCAAACGCCTGATTTAATTTCAAAATTAGAAAAAATGTAATAATGATATGGAAGTTTTATTTTTATTCCGTGTAACTTTTTTCTTTCATAAGACCCTTCAGACAAAAGCAAACACGACAAAAAAATGGGCGATATAAGTTCAGCTGTTCTCGTAAGAAACACGTAGAATGCCGATTCTGACTAGCGCCAACCGGCGCAAAGAATGTTACTATGCATTTGAATGGGGAAACCCACAGAAAAAGCAGGAACCCGCTTTCCGACATGCCCATTTAAATGCATGGAAACCATAGACAACAATCTTTGAGCTGGTCGGCGCGGATCGTAATCGGCTTTCAACGTGTTCTTATCCATACGATGACCGCGCAAATTAGCGTTCCATTTTTATATAAGAGATAAATAATACACTTTCCGTGAATTCAGACAAACACTTTACGTGCCTACCTACTTCAATATATTTTTCGTACCATGCATCCTGTACAGCGATTCTGAATTGTTTTTTTTTATTTTTATTTTTTTTTTATAACCTTTTCGGCAATTCATCCATTAGGATGATATATGACGAAACGTTGTTTTATTAAACTTCCCTTACTTACGAAGACCAGCAAAGCTGCTGTTTTCCTCTATATAGTCTAATAGTCTATATAACGAAATATTATATAGAATTACTCTCCATAATTTACCTTATGCTTGATAATCAATTTTCTAAGTTGTAGAATTTATTTTGTGATTATAAGGTGTATTTCTTAAGTGATACTTTAATAAACAAATCAATGAGTTATCCAAACATGTCTCTTTTTACTATCCGGTATCCGGCAGGATATTATTTACGCCGCCGGATAGACCGGATATCGGATAGTTGCCGATATCCGTTTCATCTAATAAAAAATATAAACAGTGGACAGTTAATTTTCTCCCTACTCTACATTGTCGAAAATTCGTTTATAGTCGAACGCCAATTACTTATACCATTAGAATACTGAGGTTGACCACCTCACTTCCTTAAACCTCAACCGGTTAGAAAAGGCACAATGAGCCTCGGACGACTTCGAGCGCAATGGAGAGTTCTTTATGCCTAACCTATTCTCCTGAGTGGGTCCAAGGCCTCCCGTATTATGGGGTGGTTTGGGGGGAACCGCCACGGGCTTGATTTGTGTGCGGCTGTCTTTTTGGCAATCGGGCTAGGGTTTGGCTTTGTGCGGATCGGGATTGCTGCGGTTTAGTTTCCTCCGGGCTGGCTTGCGGTGAGCGGGGGGGCTTAAAAGGGAGAATATTACGTTATTATAAAAATGGAGACCTACTTTACGTGGTCATCGCATCACGCCTGGAGGCCAAGTCGAAATATTAACGACAGCTCCAACGTTAACAATTTGTTGTTGAGATAACGTAAAACGTGCGTTAAACAATGCTGTTCCAAATTCCGAGTCAAAAAAATAATTCTGTCAGTTATTCAAAATTAACGTTAACGTTACCTCAAAATCTCAAAAAGAAAGCAAATACAGTAACACGTGAGCGAAGCCACGGGTAACTAGCTAGTGATAAAATATTCCTTACTCCAACTCATTATGAAGGGGAAAATAGAGAGGAGCAGAGGGGTTGGGAGAAGGCAGACTGGACCGGAATAAGATGAGTGATGGAGGATGTAAAAAACGCCTTTTGATATTCGTATTTTAATTATTATTATTCACACCAGTGCAGCGGTTCGCTTATATATTGTTATGTAGGTACCTAATATAATAAAAAAGTCTTCGATTTTTTTGTGCATTGTTAGACACACAGTCTACAGGTAACAATAGATTTTTTTTGTATGTGCGAACTGACCGAATGCAGAGAATGTGTGTTATATTTATAAACTCCGGAAGACGCGAGTGAACTATCAACCCGTGTATTTATACCATTCGGGATAAACGCGGAAGCGCCAATCGAATTCATATACCCTGATTTTGATATCAAATATTATAGACACTGCGGTGTGCGCATCTCACGATTTTTTATTGACCTCTGATATCGAATTTTATAGACACTGCAGTGCGAACATGTATTTTTTGGAAAGTTGACCCATAAATCTTTGATTAAAAATTTAATTATATTGTTTTATTAATATTTTGGTGCATAAAAATGATGTTTTATCGAACCACTTTGAAGATTACGATATAATTGATTAATTACACAACAAAACAGTTGAAGAATGGGCATTTTGAGACCGGTTTAATTTGGAAAAATGACTCTGTGGGTCTGCCGGACAATAGAAAATGTGCCTTAAACCGATTGTGGGGCTTAGAACGTAAGCTCGAGAGGGATCCTCAGCTAGCAACGGCATATAGCGATAAAATTAATGAATATATTACGAAAGGCTACGCTAGGGAAATTTTAAATCACGAACTTAAAATACCTAATCCTAGAAGGTGGTACTTACCACATTTTCCTGTTTTTAATGTTAACAAACCGGGTAAATTGCGTATTGTTTTCGATGCAGCTAGCAAATGTCAAGGAATATCTCTGAATGAAACCTTGTTGTCAGGCCCTGACCTCTTAGCATCACTCGTTGGTTGCTTGATGCGTTTTAGAGAAGGCCCAATTGCGGTGTCTGCTGATATTAAAGAAATGTTTCTGAGGGTAAAAATAATACCACAGGATCAACAGTCGCAATTATTCCTTTGGCGAAACAGCAAAGAGCTAGATGTTAAAACGTTTGTTATGACGTCAATGATTTTTGGGTCAACCTGTTCCCCAAGCAGTGCACAGTACGTTCGCAATAAAATAGCGGAAAATGCACAACACACACAACCGAAAATAGCGTGTAGTATTCGTGAAAACTTTTACATGGACGATTACTTAGAATCATTTAGTTGTGTGTCCAGTGCGCGAAACACAGTCAAAGGGGTTTTCGATTTATTACAGAAAGGACAATTTGAATTAACTAACTGGGCCTCCAATGAGCCCACTGTACTTGATCAATTTCCCGAAACCTTAAAGGCGTCCGCCACAGTTGATATTATACGTGCACAAAATAGCGAAAAGGTGTTAGGATTAACTTGGGATCCTAAATCAGAAAACTTCATTTTAAAATTTGATAACAGATTGAAGTACATTGACGTTATACCTACGAAAAGACAGCTACTTAGCTTGGTAATGGAACTATTTGATCCGATCGGATACAGTTCTACCGAGTTGAAAAATAATTGCGTAAACATAAATGTTTACACCGATTCATCGAGAAGTTTACCTTATATAAACCGATTTTCCAAACTTTCGAGGTTAGTTAGGGCCACAGCTTGGATGAAAAGATTCGCCAATAGATGTTTAAAAATACTAACGTATTAATGACATGCATAACAAGGCCGTCTGTAAAAATTATTTTACTAAAAAGGCGTTAATAGATAGTAAAACTTTGTTTTACGGCGGGAGTGTAAAAAACGCCTTTTGATATTCGTATTTTAATTATTATTATTCACACCAGTGCAGCGGTTCGCTTATATATTGTTATGTAGGTACCTAATATAATAAAAAAGTCTTCAATTTTTTTGTGCATTGTTAGACACACAGTCTACAGGTAACAATAGATTTTTTTTGTATGTGTGAACTGACCGAATGCAGAGAATGTGTGTTATATTTATAAACTCCGGAAGACGCGAGTGAACTATCAACCCGTGTATTTATACCATTCGGGATAAACGCGGAAGCGCCAATCGAATTCATATACCCTGATTTTGATATCAAATATTATAGACACTGCGGTGTGCGCATCTCACGATTTTTTATTGACCTCTGATATCGAATTTTATAGACACTGCAGTGCGAACATGTATTTCTTGGAAAGTTGACCCATGAATCCTTGATTAAAAATTAAATAATATTGTTTTATTAATATTTTGGAGCATAAAAATGATGTTTTATCGAACCACTTTGAAGATTACGATATAATTGATTAGTTTTGATATTAAAAGGGATGTTTTGGGGGCCTACACGCCTTGTATCCACGTTATTAGATTAAATATCACGTTAGATCGATTATCTGATTGTAAAATAATAAATTTCATGCTTTCGTAGCAAATTACGATCTATTTAGTCATTATTAATAGTTTAAAACATAAATACACGTATTTTAGGAAGTAAATTGAATTTACCTAAAAGAATTGAATACTGCGTAGTTTTTGGAATTAAAATGAGGCGCAATTATTAATTTACTACGCAGTTTCTTGGATCTGAGACAGTGATTGCCAACTGGTGAAATATGTTCAAAATATTGTATTATTATTTTTATTGTAATTTGTAAATAATGTACTTTAGTGGTTATAAACTAGGTTAAACTATCACTGTAACTCTGTTTTTCTTAAATAAATAATAAAATGTATTAAATAATCCAAAATGACCAGAATAGAGTAACTATTGTAAGATCATGTATGTAAAACTTGATTTAATTGATAAACAAACTGTATAGCTCTGTTTGATTGTTCAATAAGAATATATTATATGCAAATTTACATCGAAATAATCAATTTCGAGATGCCACTTTTTTAGTAAAAATTTTGTGTTGGCACTCAAGGTTATTGAGTGGTCGATTCCTGGACGGAATCAATAAAATTCGGCTGGAGACGTCCGATCCGTTTCCAATTGTAGTCGATTTTTGTACCTTTTATATAAATAGTGCACGTTGAACTTTTGGTGTTCTTAATCAATTATCACGAATACCTGCAACATCTCATCGATAAATGCTTAATGTTCATATGCCCTAGTTATAGATACTTGATTGTTATATACTGATGACATTGTATCTTGTATAGTTTGTAAGATATTTAACTAAATGTCCAAATTTCATAGTGAAAATTTTTGGTGAATTTTTAGAAAATGGAGGCCTGTGATTGGTCAAAATAAACAATGATTTTGATTGGTTTTCTGTTTTTGAGATTTAGTATAAATAAAGGCGCAGTTGTAAGGCAGATCATCAGTTCGATCAGTTCCATTAGTTCGTTTATTAGTTCGTTCGAATTAGTCAGTTAGTTCGACTCGTCGGAACACTTTGGAACTTGTGATCTCGCCGGACATCTGCCTTCAGGAATACACCGCTAGTTTCATTTCTACCCTCTCATTTCCCTGGTGATCTGGAGCCTCTCTATTGGACCAGCTGCTGCCCTGAGTCAATCATCTATATTGGTCGTAGCCTTGTCGGTTACAGAGGAGTTGTTCCGAGTAGCGGAAGACAGAGAAGTTTTTCGTCCAAGTGATTGCCACGCGGTGACCACGGCACACGAAGAAGAAGATACTTTATAGGTACTAAGTACCTACCTACCTTTACAGGTAATAAACAAAAAACCGAAAACTATAGCATTCAAATTTCATTGCACCATGAATAAAATGCACAGTATATTCCTATTGTTATAGATAGAATATATCTATATCGCTATATCTAATAGGTAGGTACCTACCAGCTTTCAATATTCTAAATGTAGGCAATAGGTACCTATAGGTATGTACATACCTACCTGGGGCACTAAAATTACCGACAATTTAGTTTTCAATATTTTGTGGGCGTATCAAAACAAACCATCAAACTCTTCATTCTGTATGTTGCAAAAAAATATGTGCCTATAATAATAGGTACCTATGTAGGAACTTGTAAGTGCTTACCTACAGCACATAAGAAAAAGAGATCAAAGATTACCGCAACATGGTTCATAGATAATAGATTCTAGTCTATGGTATCATAATAACAATAATATTATCCTATCATAGAACAATTTGAATTTATTCTCAACCATATTATGTTTGATTGACAGCTGGTGAACCGCATAGACGTCGGAGTAAAGCGGGGTAAATTGAAACAGTTTTATTTTAATCTTTTTTTTTTATTGTTCAGCTCTTTATACTGTAGGTATACCTACTTTAAAGGAAATTCTAACCTTACCTAACCTAACAGATGAACCTTGAATTTATTACCCTCAGAACAGGTATTACCCTCGAAGGAGAATATGAAATTATAACAAGTCTACTGGTAAAGTTGATCGAATAACCTCTCACTGTAATAACACCCTCTCTTTGCACAAGCTTGTACAAGCTTTAAGAGAGAGGAAACGTTGTATTTTATATTGTTATTGTTAAAATATATTGTAACTATTTTAACTATGTAAATGATCTCAAAATAAATAAAATAAATAATGAATAACTTTTGCTGAAACTAAATAATGTACCTACCTTTTAAAACCATAATATACCTAATTCACTTACTTCTAAACTGAAGTAATAAAATGTGTATCTACCCAAAGTAGGTAGGTACCTACCTAATTTTAAAAAAAGAATATTCCTATTTAAAATATTTCCAATTTACATAGTTAAAATACCTACTATTCTCTGTTATTTTATACCCTGAACAGGCAGGTAGAATATTTGTATTGAATCCACTTTCATTGTCTGTTTCTGAGAAAAAACTCGTAGACTCCCATGTGTCTATGGTCATCAGAATGTATAATATAGGTAACATATGGACACCGTAAAATATTTGAGTATGATGATATGGAAGAATGCAATCACTTTCTTATTTTTTATCCGTTTTTTGTTTGTATATATCTATATTCCGGAAACAACGACTGCCAACAAACTGTCTTCTCACCTTTTCGGATTTCTGTCTGATAGTTTTCTAATGTTACCTTAGCCATACGATCATCATCTACCTGAGAGGATCGTGTTGTCCGAGCTACATCTACTTTTGCCCCTTCCCAAAACATCGAAGTCTTGCATAATGTTTCCCTATAGTGGTCTTGTTTCTAACGTTCTCTATAGGGTTTAAGAACTGTGGCACTAGCACTTTGGAAGGCCTAACAGATGAACCTGCGAGAGGATGTCCGACTGGGCTATACTAACACCTTCCATATTGTGATCTACCCTAAATAGACTGAGGGTGGGTGTCTCAACATGTGAAAAAATTCTAGAGAGATGGGATACTATTCTGGATGACAACAATCTGCTCCCGTTGCCATTGCTGGAGGAGATATGTACAGTGGAGCTACTACGAGTTTTCGATCATCGAAACGATGAACGAATTACGAAACGAAATATGAGTTTCTCATACAAACCGACTTTTCAAACGGTTCGATCATCGAACAGACCGTTCGATAGGAATCTTCGTCGTTGGCGAAGTTTCGTAATGAATTGACGTGTTAAATAGTAACCTTTTTACGCTTAGATTACAGATATTTTTCTCAAAATTTTCATGCACATAGCTTTGAAATTATTCAATTTGATATTGAACGTATATTTTTTTCCCTTTTTGGATTTTTTAAAGTTTTTTTTAGTAAATTTTCCTTATGTATCCCGTGTTAAAATACCACTAGCCAATTTTTTTAATACTCTTATAGTAGATATAACAAAGTAATGAACCAAAAATGTGTTCACAATAAAACAAAATAAAAGTAATATTTATGAAACTAAGTAGAGATTAGACAACTTTTAGAAGAAAATATTTATAAAACATGTCATTTCAACTGCTCATTTCTACAAAATGCGACAACCATATTTGATTTTCAACAGGATTATAGATACCAACAGCTTAGCAAGAATCTTCTGGACTTGGTTTTATTGAGTATAGAGGTATATACTTAAATAAAAATTTGAAACACGGAATAAAATATGAACAAAACTGTCCCCACTAACCCATTTTACCCACTCAGTTATCTTCGACAGGTTAATTTAATACCTAACTTAACTATCTTTCCACTCATCTATGCAAGCATGTACACTAAAATACCTATACAGTAATTTCTTTATAATATAACTAGGTATATAGAAATACCTATAGACGCCTATTGAAAATATCCACATATTATGCATATCTATTATATAAAACCCAAAATAATTACTAAATACAAAAAATATAATAGTATTATGAATTTTAGCATAAAAAATATTTAATAATATAAACCTAAACATTTAAGGATAAAATTATTAAATAATTATCGATGTATTATTTTTCCCTGTGTTAGATTCCGCGTGTTCGTGTTTCGATATTATTCTGTTATATTATATAGTAATTATTGACAATTTGAATCCATAGATAAAAAAATGCGGATCCCTTTTTGTTAATAATAATAATTGCATTCAAAATATAGTGCCCGCAATTACGACCTATGTCAATCCTTTGTCAATTGTTGAGTTCTTTGTCGATATTGCGTTAAATGCCGACTATTTGACTCTAAACGTATCAACAGTCTTTTAAATTCTTTTCTGTTCTTTCTTTGTAGCCCTTCACATTTCAGTAACAAAGGAATGAATGGATAAGAAAGTAGGTACTTACCTAAAGTAAAATTATAAAAATATTTAGGAGGTACTTATTTATAGGTAGGTAGGTACGATGCAATGCCATTAAATTAAAAAAAAAATAGGTAGGTACCTACCTACCTATATCTCAGATTGGACGGAGCCGGTTGACTGGTAGGTCTATAGATAATGCTAGGCTGAAAGCTATTATATTTAGGTATATCAATTTTTAGGCATGGTGCAGTAATAATAACTAAAGTAATGATATTTACAGGGTTTAGGTAGGTTCGACAATATCGACATGAAATTTATCCGTGAATATAACATCCGGGGTTCTTCGTCCTCGTCAGAGTCGAAGACTCCGTCTTCAAATAACTCCAAATCGCTCTCGTCTCTTGAAAAAGCCATTATTTTCAAAAAAACTTGTTGATAGGAAAAACAGTAATCACAAAATGTCACAAGCTACTAGAGATAGGTTATTGAAACGCTTTATCGCCGATTTCTATATACAAATCATATAATGAAAGATAGATAGAAAGTTTAGATAGAAATTCAATCTATCCTTTGCTTATTGAAACACCGCAAAGTGTAAAGATAGATAGATTTTTAACCATAGATAGGAGATAGATAGGTTATTGAAACCGGCCGTTAGTCGTTCTTTCTGGGACACCCTGTATAATAATTGATGCGAAGAATGGAAAAACTTAATGTCTCGTCATTATATACCTACCTAGACGTTTCAAGGCCGAGGAGTGATTTCATAGCGACCTTTGACCATCTTAAGAGCACTCTTCTTTTCATTACATTTACAGGTTTGCGCGGAAAATTCCTAAAAATCTTTGTTAAACCAATAGGTATTATGTATTGTATTTTAGTTCAGAGTCTCAGGGCGCATGTTGTATTCGACACAAAAATATCCGTAAGAAGAAATACCTAAGTATTTTGGAATATACATAAGCGGCGCCTTTTATAAATTCCCAAACACTATTAAAGTCTAGCCGAATAAAAATTAGCTTCTAAACTGTTACGAAGAAATGTCAATCACTCGGTAATTTGGGGCACCTACTTATAGGAGAGGCGCTTATGGTATCTGTGTGTTTCACAATACCTAGGTATACAAAGATCAACAAAAGACTCGGTTTTGTGTTCACCTTGAATGAGATACCTACGTCAATTCATTTTTGTATCATTGCACTATATAGGTACCTACTTTACATCTAAAATAACTGCAGAAAAATAATAAATAAATAGGTAGGTATCTAGTATTTAGCTTAGGTGTCTAAGTACCTGCATTAAACTCTTCTTTGATAAGTACATTTTGCATTGTCTTGTCCTATTTTCTTATACCTATTTTGTATTTTTTATATCTTATATACCTACCTACCTGGGAGCAACCATTACCACTACTGGTGACCTCGGGGCTGAGATCCCGATACGTATCGGTACGACAAGAGGCTTTAACAACACACATGACCCAACTATTGAAAGCGTCGGCGTTTAGTGTCGAGACGAAGTAAACTGATGCGTGTGTGTTGCCCATTCTCCTGTAAGTAGGGGTGTGAGTCCTGATACCTGACCAAATCCTATCAGGCACAAAAAAGCCTCCGCTTTTGAATTGAAGTGCCTCAGGAGAATTTTGGGCATAAGATGGTAGGTACCTAAGTACCACCGCTATTTTTTCTGTTGGGTCATATAAAGTGGACTTTGAATGCTGTCATGCAAAAATTCAAAAACTTGATCGACAAGCAATGTCGAGGGGAGAAGAGGACTCCAATGCGATCGCTATATACCTAGACCAGATTAGAACTGATGAATAGGGACTAAGGACAACGGCGGAAGTTTTGAAGATAGGTAGGTAGGTACCTATACATCGCCAGGGACGCGGAGACCAGATTGACATTAGGTCACGACCTTCAGACTTGAATAAGAAAACGGCCAAGAAGAAGATATTGATGCGGTCTCAACTTATTCTATAGTTTGAATTAATTGGGAAGTTCAACTGATTGCAGGGAGGATGACATGTGCGAGTGTGGCGAGGTGCAAAACAACCGCATCTCTTCGCATGTCCCCTCATGAGAACAACATGCACGCACCAAGACACATCAGTGACAGCGAATAACAGTGCATGCATGGTAATACAGGTGGCCGAGTGTAGGGGTTCACGCATCCGATGATGTCCGGATACGGAAAGTAAGTAAGTAGGTACCTAATACTTAAGTACCTACCTACTTGTTGCAATATTTTTACCTCTTCTTCATTAGCCTTCTCGCGACCATTTCTGAACATAGGCCTCCCCCAATTATTGTCGACATCTCTCTCTCGTCTGTGCATGCGCTCTTCATCCAGCGAAAACTAGCGCAAGCCACGATGTCGTCACTCCACCTCATCATTGGCCTGTCCCTGCTTCTACTTAAGTACCAACCATGGACGCCACTGTAAAAAAGTTTACCTGCCAATCCGAAAAACAACATTCCTACGTGCTAACTATTCCATTGAACTGAAATGAGCAACTTTGGACTCACACTTAACAGAAGTGCACAAAGCCATACTTATAGCCAGATCCACTCCCCCGCAATAATTGTGTGGAAATAGAAAATAAGGTATTTTTTTAGTGATTTAATGAAACTGTCGTTTATATACCTACATTTACTTTCAAAGAAAGGGCACCCATTCATGTTTTTCTACTGTTCCACTCGCGAGTCAAGAGTAAACCAAGCCCCCTCCGAAATTATTTCCTGCCAATGCCTTGGACCATAGAAGTGGACATGATATTAACACCTGCAGTTTTTTGCTACTTGTAGAAACGGTCCTTAAGACAGTGTAGGAAATGAAGCAGTTTCTTTCCCACACATTGCTAACTATTGAGCGTCTCTACCACTTCTACTTCAATACAAAATTGAAAATACATATAGGTAAGTACCTACATCTAGCTAGAATCTACATACCTATTCCTAAATGTAAAACTAACGTTTGAACTACTTATAGGTAGAATATTATTACCCCAGCAATATAGTTTGTTGCAGAGTCAATACATCATACAACGTCAATTTTATAACGAATTGTGAAAAAAAAATACTTGTTCGCCTTTTGTTCCAAGCTTCATGTTATTATGTTGTGAAGTAAGCGAGGTAAGCAAATATGAGGAGGTCATAACTCCACCCACGAGGGCGCGTCTGGCGGTCGACTCCGCCCCGAGCGGAAAATCAGTCACGCCATTGGTCAAACGGCCGTACGCCAGGGCTGACAAACGCAAACATTACAAGATGGAATTTTTAGATAAAAATATTATTATAATGTGTTGTTTATTTTTTCTAGTGAAACGAAAATTATTATAATATATGCAGTGATGTGTAGATTTTTTGTTTTATTTCGCTTACAATTTATGTTTTTGTTTCACAATAATGAAATGGTTAGAAAATAGGCTAACTATAGAAAATAGGAAAATAGGTGTGTTTCCCCGACACTTGATCAAACGAAATGTGTGGATAAACAAGAGAATACGAGTATGTTTAACCATAAAAATAACCATAGTTAGGTACCTACCTATTACCTTCTGGACTAAAATTCTCAGTAGGTAAGTATTCACTCACTAGGTAGGTACTTATCCCAGGAAACTCTCACATTGCTATAGGTATGTACCTACCTATAAGTGTAGAATGATCAGTAGGTAAAAATATTTTCTTCCCTGTAGGTACATCTACATAGTACCTACCTACCAATCACGTACCTATATGTAAGTACCTACCTACCTACATAGATATTTTTTTTTTTATAAATATATAAGATATTAAAAATAAAAGAAGAAAATATACGTAGGTACCTACCTACTGCACATATAATGCTAACTTAGATGGGTACCTACATGTGTGAGTACCTACCTACCTACTTACCTACCTACCTAAATAAAATAAATTTGAATGAGTAAGTCGTGCGTGCCCATTTCCATCATTCACGGATGTCATTAGCGGACAGTAGGTACATAGGTAGGTAGGTACTTTATGTAGGTACCTACCTGATCTGTCATATTAGGATGTAGAGGGAAGATATCAATCAGGTACCAACCTACAGTAGGAACTAGAGGTACTTTTAATTATTTAATGTCATTGACATTTAAAAAACAATCATTCTTAATACAAGCTTGACATTTTAAAATAGGTAGGGGGAGGCGGGGCTTGTTGTTACAAAAATGAAAAATATTTTTTATCGGACGACTGTTTATTCATAGAAACACAATGATATTTATTATAAATTGTACACACTTTTGTCAACAACATGACATTTTTTATTAATCAAAATATAGGCCACAAAAAATATAAAAAAATTAAAACAAACATAAAAAAATTGTAACAAAGTGCCCCTTGCGAGGGCAAGTTGTTACATGGTGGGGGCATATTGTTACCAACTAAAGTTAAAATCAAAAGTATACTTAACATTACTTAAAATTATAATATTAGGTATATATAAAATTGGCCCCATATTTTCGAGCAGCATTTCGAAGAGATATTCCTTTTTCTTGAACTTCACCGGCAGCCCTTATGTAAATGTCTTGCGAAATTTCCCCTCTTTGCGTTTTTTTTCTTTTTTAACCATTTTTAACTGAATCTGAACAAGATAAACGATCACATTAGTTGTTGTAGATTAAAATGTAAGTATGTAACTCTCTGAGAAACAATTCATCTATGTGGAGTACATTGTTACATGTCACAACTAGCCCCCGAGTTATGGTAACAACTAGCCCCATCGACACATTTTACATTAAAAGCACAATATTATTTAAACGGAATGCACAACGATTTAGATTAACATCCAGAAAATAGGTAGAAAAATAAATGATATGAAAAATATAAACACACATTTACTTACGTTTTATAGTGATTGGTAAAATGACTTGGAATATTTTCGATAAAAGTTACTTTGTAACACGCGAAACACAATTTTATTTATTAGATTTTTGCGACGCATCCGTTCTCGTTGACGTTTTGCTGGGCACTTCGTCCGGAACATTCACGCATGTCTGCCGAAAACACTTACTTTGCAAACATGCGCTATTCGTGATTTATCGATGATGTAACAATGTGCCCCCGTAACAACTTGCCCCGCTTCCCCCTACCTACATAGGCAGGTACTTAGGGAATAAGTAAGATCTCATTGAAATTCGTAAGTATCATCAAAGGTTTATGACTGTCTTCTATCGTTTTTAAAGTCTACATACCTACCACTTATGGGTAAATAATAGGAGAAGAAAGTCCGAAGAAAAGGAGTAGCCAAGACAGAAAAAGAAAAGAAATAGCCTTAAATCTTGGTCAAGATAAAGAAATTGATAAAAAAGCGGACATAGTGTCAATGTGAGGATGCATGTATCTGGACAGCAGAGAGGTATAGAAGAGCAGTTCTTACCATTGAAAAACTTTTGAAAATAGTGATAGGCTTAGAGGTATGTAGGTCTACATTTTAGGTAAAACTGCCAAGAATCACAAAACTTTTAAAATGGAACAAGGCAGGTCATGTGAAGCGTGACGCATACTTACCTATGTCCGATGGTCTTCCTACACTTCTTCGGCCAGTCTCTGGTCTCCAGTCCGTCACTCTTCTACTGCACCTGCGGGATACATGACCAGCCAACTCCATTTGATCTTAGCCTCCCCATTTAGCGTCTCCTTTTATCAGCCTCTAAGTGAAAAAGGGAGGCAAAGTAAGGTCTACAAGTGTGGACCTGAAGAAATTTTTGATTTGACTTTATCAACTAAGGACTAAGGATATTGCACAAATGATAAAAAATAAATCATTTCCACTCTAAAGAACCGCAAGAGCGAAATAAATTAAGTATTATCTACCCACATTATAATCAATTATGGCCAAGCTGTTTTTGCACAGGCATCGTTGATATATTTATATCCCGAGATGACAGCGGCATTTTTCATAGACACATCAAAATCCTACAACACAAATAGGATGTTAGACAAGACAAGGATCAAGATCTAGATTCATAGATGGGTACATCAACATCCGCGTTAACTGCCGACACAAGAATAAAAACATTATGTAGATTGCTGGTGGTATAATTAGTGGCCACACCGCATCACAACGGAGGTACCCACCCGCAGATCAATAGGACCGCCATCTAGCGAGATTATCATCTAACTAACTATGTAAATACTAAATACCCATATCTCACACTTGGTTTTTACTAATTTACAACTCGTCCAATTGTAAGCAATGCCCAAAATTAACAAACCAGTTTTTATTTTTACCTTCTTCTGTCAAAAGAATTACATGGTTATTTTCTTTAAAAAAAGCAGATACTTTTGAACAAGAGGGATTGAGTTTTTAATAGATAGGTAAGTAGGTGTACGAATCATGATTTTCAGTCGAGGCATTGATAGGTGTTCCACAGGGTTGTATATTGGATCTTCTCTAATTACTTTTAAATCTAATGAAAAAAAACGTACATGAGTATTAAAATGTATGGTAAGTTCACAAATTTATCATAAAATACTACATTTAGAAGACATGGGATTGCAACATTAATTTGCCAAAAATATTAGACTATCAAAGCTGATACTTATTAATCGCCCCAACGGGACCATCATGGGACGCAGTGACAGCAGCCCTCCAGGAGGCAGCAATCCTATCAATATTATGTTGATCAAGAAAGTTATAGTCTCAATTCCACTAAACTATACTTGTCTTCTAGAACACCTTACGAACCGATAATCCTAGTTCCGCAGGTAGATTTTATATCCGAGGTTAAAACTCGAAAAAAAGGTGCTAGAAGGTAAAACTAAAAAAGAACTTTGTCTTCAATTCAGAGTCAGGAGTCAGATATTATCTTCACAAAAAAAGAAATCCCGAAAGTTTCGAAATAGTCTTACTTGCCTACGTTTTACCACATACCTATCTTTTACGATTGACCAAATAGAGTTGAGAGAGAGGGATGAGCTATGCATAACGCAATTTGAGGGAATCTAATCGATGAGTCCATCCTCTCACATGACCATATCAGAGTCTCCTTTTATATTTTTTCAACCTCGCATATTTCTCGTATGTATAGGTGTATGTATCCTGTTTGAATATTTGCCAGTCAGCAAAGTCAACATTTCCAAAGATTTGGAACTCACTCGTCAGACAGGCAAAGGACCTGGTCAAAGTGCCACTGTTTTGGGATGGATGGAGAGGTCCTCACTCCTCAATCAACTAGATAGGATTCGAAATAATACGGCGGAGAAAATTGAAAAAAAAGCTCAAGATTCCATTTATTTAGAACATGACATCGAAAGAGAATAGCTTAACCCAAAAAGAGGATTACAATTATTGCATCCCGTCACTCCCCGCATACAGAGCGTAAGAGCCATAAATCATCAAGGGAGCGCCGCGCCAATTATCTCATTCACAGTAATTTGACGTTGATATATTGTGGGTAAAAAACAATTGTTGGTGAGGTCTGAAGATGCGCCGCAGAGGAGGCCGAAACTCACTTGTTTCACTATTTTAATTACGTATTAACATTGTCAATCAGATGAATGAATAGCATTAGGCCACAACTTCTAATATCTTCTTTCATACAAACTTTGAGAAACAGCCTATACGCTGTTTAGGTACCTACAGTTTTCATCTCTAGTAATAGTGTGAAAGAATCAGCAGGGGTAGGTACTTAGTATATTCACGAAAAAGTTTAGTTAGAACAAAACTGAAATATTTTCTTAAGGAGCTTAATGACACTGAAAAAAAACATGTTTTGGTAAATACCTAGGACCAAATTCCAAATTTTACCTATTAAGATTATTCACATTTTCCGCGTTTAAAATGTTTCGATAAATATTGATTTTTTGAGTTACCTATACCTATGGATCGAGAAAAAGTTGCAAGACGTTCCAAAAATAGGAAATTAATGAAAAAGGATCCTAAACTAGATAAACTATTTAAATTTAGGTAGGTACCTACTTAAAGTTCCATCTATCTGCAATAAAACATAAATTGCAGTTTTGTACGTAAATGGCTTGATTGAGTAATATCTTGTGCAAAAATCGGATGCTTGCTTAGGTGCAAAATAACCTTAAATGTCAAATATGTAATTATTTTTGGAGTATAGAATCACGAAATAACAAAATGTTCGAAGAAGGTTGTGTGTCCCTTGGACGGGGTCAGCAATTCGAAGGTCCTGAATAAACAACGTTCTAATTAATGATAATGATGATATCTAACAAAAATGGATATAGTCATATCCTGGCGCCAAATACATGACAGCAGTCGCAGTCTTTAAATTTGGTTGCTCTCTTGTTCTCAACAATTTCCAACTTTTATCTCTATTTTTCATTTTATTATTAAATTTCTACTTGTTGCATACATGAGATTTTTCGACATGTTGAACATTTATTTATTTATTCATTTATACACGGCCATAGGCCATTAAAATATAATAACAAAACATGCAATTATATAGGTACCTTTCAATAATTAAGTAACTAAAACAAATTTAAGAACCAAATCAATAAAAAAAGAGAAATTCACCATGTTCAACAATTCAACATGTTGAGAATTCTCATGATTAGGAGTTTCGGAGACAAACATTACCACCTAATGGCGAACGTTGTTAACGTAAAGTGATCACACTAAGCCAGCCTTCGAAATAACAGTAGAAGACGGTAGTAAGCCCGTAGTGGTTTGTTCCATTTAAAAATCGAACATTAGTAATGAATTGTTAGAGTCATTAGTTGTTATTTTTTCTTGTCCTGAATAAAGTTAAAAATATTGATAGAGAATTCCAAACATAAAAATCTGTAAAACCTTGTGGTTCAACCAAGTAGGTACGTACTCTTACTCGTTTATGCAGATAATCATCGAGGGCAAGGTCGATGGGTCGTGTTGTTGGTAGAAAGCAGGTGTGATGGCTCCGCAACATAAAGACATGAACTGGAATCCATCAACGATGCAGCTAGAGACAGGGAGAACTGATTGAGTAGGTACTACAACAAGAAGATACACCTGAGTTTGTCTCAACGATAGGATCATCAGTCTAGAAGGCATCATACTTTTAGGTGACCATGTTACACATCAAAACTTCTAAAGTGCCATTGGGATTAGAGCCCATCAACTAAACCTCAACAATTGGATAGAAAAGGTTTAAGTTTTGTTTTAATCATTTTTTCAAAAAACACATCAGACTCTAAGTAACAGGGAGCAATTGTGTTATTGAAAAATACATAGGACACCTGTTATTTGAGAATTAAACTACCGTCACATTTTTGCACAAATTGTACCTATACTTAATTGGCTTGCAATTCTGTTAAAACAAGTGCTAAATTGCTGATACAGAACTATCGGATTATTGTTAATTCGATAAAATTATTGTCTTCAACTCCACGCATGAACATGTGCTTTTAAAATTATATGCCTTGGGTATAGAAGAAACCTTTTGCTAGATGATTAAGAGGGTGTAATTTCAAAAGTTGAAACTAGATAATATGTAGGTAGGTATTACTATTATAGATAGCAGTCATTGATAATAATTGGCATACAGAAATGTGTAGAGTTTGTTTTTAATTCGATAAATACCTATGTATTGTGTATTGAAGTGGTTGGTAGATTACCAAGCAGTTCATGGATCAATTTTGTACTGCTTAGTTACTGAGCGTCGTGAATTCAATTTCTGGTGCTTACTATATTCCTCTTAGAGAAGATTAGTTTTGTTTGACATAAAATAAACCTACCTACTTCAAAAGGTACCTATAGGGAATATTTATTAGGTGGTCGATCCAGTCTTTTGAATATTGAATTCGAATTTGTATACATCACGCCTTGTCCCGTAAGGGGCAGGCAAACGAACCTCCATTATTTTCTATCCATGCTGCTTCTTTCGCTTCTTCCACCGACATAACATTTCTCATAAACCCTCTCCTATTTCTCGTACTTCTTACCTGGCCTTCCTTGAGGACGGAATCGATGTGTTCGATCCACACGTCATTCTCGGTCCACGTTTCACAACCATACATCATCGATGGTAATAGGATTGAGTTATGAACTTAGTTTCTTTGCTTGTAGTGAAACGTTATTGTTTCTCAACGTCTCTACTTTATTTATACAACAAAAATAATTGTTAAACATTACCACCTAATGGCGAACGTTGTTAATGTAGAGTGATCACAATAAGCTAGCCTTTGAAACAACAGTAGAAGACGGTCGTAGGCCCGTAGTAGTTTGTTCCATTTAAAAATCGAACATCAGTAATGAATTGTTAGAGTCATTAGTTGTTACACATTCTTTAAGATCTAGTCCTGAAATATGGACACAAGAATCTAGATGGTCACAAGAATCTAGAATCATAATTAGAACGTTGTGCACCAACAAATCCAATAGGCAATAAATATGAGACAGTAACAAAAATGGATATAGTCATATGTATCCTGGCGCCAAATACATGACAGCAATCGCAGTCTTTAAATTTGGTTGCTGTCTTGTTCTCAATAATTTCCAACTTTTATCCCTGTATTTCATTATTTTTTTAAATATCTAGGTACTTGTTGCATACCTACATGAGATTTTTTTGACATGTTCAACATGTCAAGAATTCTCATGATTGTAGTAGTTTCGGAGACTTAAATATTACCACCTACTGGCGAACGTTGTTAACGTAACTAGAGTGATCACACTAAGCCAGCCTTCGAAATAACAGTAGAAGACGGTCGTAGGCCCGTAGTGGTTTGTTCCATTTGAAAAACGAACATTAGTATCTAATGAATTGTAAGAATCATTAGTTGTTAGGTACTATAGGTACATATTTTTTAAAAATAATTGTCTCAAAATATTAAGATGAAAAAAAAACGCCAGTGTCCGCTAGTCCCCGCCACATCAGCCATCCCTATAAACTGCCTCTCCATCAGATAAGTCCAATTGAATTCCAATAGCTCATTACTTATAAATTAATAACATAGAAGAAGCGCTGCGCCCAACAGGTGCGCTGGTGTCCACTCGGAGACACGGTGCCACGCGTCATGGTTTCGCAATTATCTCGGACATTATCAGATCCACCGGAATTATTTCCGATACACATTGTGACAGCCATATAGGTACCTATTGCCGTCTGCTCACTTACTTAGCTTTTATTACAATATTGTAGCTGGTTCGCAGCCCGCAAACTGGTTATTTCACTTGTCACTTAAAAATTTTGTTAAGCGTGAAACTAAATTTATCAATACGACGTTCCAAATATTTATGGATCAAATTCTAGATGGAAGATCTTGTTAGATTTTTGCTAGGTACTCTATAAATACTTTGGATAAATGAAAGCTGGGTTAGTGCGAACACTTAGGTATACCTAACTCGAGATTGGCTGAACAGTAGGTACCACTAGTACCTACAAGTTTTTTATTATCGAATATCGAAACGCTCATCGAAAGAGTTTCGAAAAATCTCCGTTTAAAAATGATCGAACGATTCGATCCTTTGATTTTCGAACACTATTTGCACGCTAATAAGCGCTTATTAGCGTGCAAATAGCTTTCGATTAAACTCGTACTACTATAGTCCCACAGATCTTTATGATGAATTGATTTATTGGTCAGAGCTCAGAGGTTCGGCGTTCTCTCTGGCCACCCATTTTTCTTCCTACACAGGTTAATGCAGCAGTTGGCTCCCTGTGCCCCTAATTGGGGTCTCAAATCGAGTAGATAATGATTGATGAGGTCCATCAGAACTCAAGAGAACAGAAAACTATATGTCTGTCTTTGGCTGGTTACTCTAAAACAAAGGAATATCGTGAAACGAGGAGTAATAATTCTTTTCGCGTCATAAATAATTTAATTACTATTTTAACATGAGATAATATCAATGAGCATTGCTCGCCAAAATGTTATAACAATGAATCGATTTTAATCACATCGTAATTTTTATAATAATACTGCATATGTTTCTCAAACTGTTATGTAAATTATTTTCACATGTTATTATTTTCTTTAATAACCTAAAAATCTAAACTTGGGTTGGGTAATCTGGGTTGTCTGGCAGAGATCCTTCGGGACAAGTCCGCCCTTTAGACTGTCAAAATTACTGTCGCCACACTGTACCTACTTTTAAACAATAAAGTTACTTACCTATATTTATTTATTTAAACTTGATTCATCCAAAAATTGAATTTATTCTTTAGATATATATTTTGTCCGTCAATATAATATTAGGTAGGTATGGTCTTTAAGAGCCGATCACCGCAAATAGTTGTCTACCTAGAGAAGGTGTGCGATACCTTTCTAGTTATAGACTATACCTACCTATAATCTAGAACTATGTATACACTTCTGAGCAGTATTTTCTCTATTTAGTGTGTTTTGAATAAACTGAGCAAAAGTGTGGGTACATAACACGCGTACAATAGGTAATGTCCAATAGTGAATAAATCACTCTTGTCTAAACGATATAATTAAAAACACGGTTTACATTGAACAATATCTGGAAAACCTCTCTGTCTACTCGAGCTTAAACGATATTTCCTAGACTTTCTATAGACCCCGATACATATAATTGATGTAACTTTCTTGTTCCATTTTTAAAAGATGATAGACAAAAGAATGCAATAAATATTTTCATCTTAAGGAAATCAAACACAATTTCAAATCGACAAGTTTGAGAACATTTGGTAGGACGAGAAGGTAAGTAGATTCCTACATGGGCAGCTGTTAATGATGCACGTACTTGGGTAGTAAATAAATAAGTTTTCGGTGTTTGATCTCTCAAGCGGGCCATCAAATATTTCTGATATTTCGATGCAATTTTAATTGATAAGCCTAATTAATATGTACAAGTCATTAATTAAAAGTGCCGAGTGCTCCAACTGATGCGAGTATCTACTGTCCTGTCTACCCCCTAAAGGAATGTTGTTTACACCTTTCATTCGTTAGCGAGTGCTATACAATCAAGAATGGTTTGATGTGTCAAATATTTTTTTAATATCAAATTTACAGAATAGTTAAGTAGACTCCATTTGAAATCTCAACGAGAATCGCGTTTGTATCGGTGAGATTATATCTTATACGTTCATATCATTATATATAGATGTAAGAGTAGCTACCTGCCCTGTCGATGCGTTTAATTTTCCAAGTAGTATGCGTGAAGATTATTTATTTTCAGATTTCACTTTTATTAAAAAGTCTGAAGCAATATTTTGTGTCGTGGTCAGCCCACTATCACACACATAATATGGACTTCTCGCTTATAAATCAGATTGACTATATTGCCTATGCGATTTCCACAAGATTACCAATAAGAGTAGTATAGTAAGTCCACTAAAAGCTTTTTTCTAAGAAGTAAAAAGTTCAAATAACTTACCGGACCAATAAGGATAAGAAACAGCACCAAATCAAAATAGTATAGACATCATGGATTCCATATATAGCTAAACTGAAGCCAGGGCATGTTATAATAAGAGAAGACTCCACAAAATAGAACCCTTAAATTTTAAGATGGAAACCAGATGGAGATGTGCAGTTATTCTCGTAGCGGTCTTAATACGCTCTTATCTTGATTGACAATCATAAAATGGCGGATTGGTATTCACAAAACAAGATATCTAGTATAGATATCTTAAAAATTCGTTATGTTTGAAATATCAGTATGAAAATGATCCAGTTCAAGATAGGATTTAAGATTAGATTCTGATAGTTTTGCGAATAGGTACGACTGCTTGCGATCGTGTCTTAATCTTATCGTTAAGTGATTTTTAAAAGCGATTGATAACGAGAATAGCCCTAATGATTTAAATGGATGAATAATTTATATAGGCCTCCTCCAGACTCTTCTACGTCCTCCGATCTTGTGCAACCTGCATCCACTGAGAGCCAACGCTTCTTAAGTTCTCTGCCCTCCATTGAAGCTGTAGCCAGGGTTTCTGACTGTTATCCTAGGGCGCCAGCACAGGAGACGTTTTATCCATTTATCCTCCAAACGAGCGATATAACTGGCCCATCGCCTGTTTAACACTGCCACTCTTTCGACAATGCCCGAGACTCCTGTTCCAGCTCTTATTATGGGGTTTGTGTGTATTCTGTCCCCAAGAATTATACCCAGCATCGCTCGTTCCATTGCTCTTTGAGCCACGCTCAACTTCTAAGCACTTCTTTGGGTTAATTATGGTCTCGAAAAGTATCAATCAGGATCACTCAATAGCACCTAATAATATATGGCACCTAAAGATTCTACAAAGCCCTGCACCACCAGATTATTAAGCATGCAAGTATACACGAATTTGGGATTTTTATTTGTACGCGATAAATATTAGTCTAAAAGGAACTGCAACATCACCTCAAAAGTCCATATTGGAGTTAATTCTATAGGTAATATGATATTTTAGTAAACCACTCAAAACCAAGGTTGCCAGGTCTTTTTCAAAAATATACCGAACCAGTGTTCCCATGCATTTGGTAATGAAAGTTCCCCCAAAAACATGTAATTTTGCTGTCCTGGAGTTACTTAAAAGGTCACTAACAATAATGATAAAATCATTCTGAAAATAAAAATACCGAACACTCCATAGTTCGGTATTTTTTTCAAACGAACTTGGTGCAAAAATTCCGTACATCTGGCAACCCTGCTCAAAACTACTAATTCAACGTTCGGTAGTTATTAGAGAAAGCAAGCAATTGGGGTATGTTGTTAATTTTAAATTTTGCAACATATGGTGTAAAACTTTTTCAAAATTTGCCTAATCGGCGGTCATTCGACATGCGTGGGTGACAAAAAAAAATTCAAGTGGTCAAAGAAAGACCTACCCTGACGTTTTGCACCATTTGGCGATGATCGTATTCATAGCGCCAGGAAAAAAAAAAGACAATAATTAAAACACAATAGGTGCCCTTTTCTCACGTTAATAACAAAGGAAGTATGTGAAACCAAACAGACACCAGCTGTTGTGATATGTAAACAAGATATCCTTGCTAATCCTTTACATGTATCCATAACTCTATTCGGTTGTTGGGTGCAGGTATTCAAATCCAAGACCCCGTGCTGCGAAACCATAAATAAATCAAAATAAAATTTTGAGCTATAGACAAGACGGTGTTAAAATATTATTTTCTTTGCTATAATAATTTAATTTGTTAGGCAATAAACTTTAATTAATATATCTACGAATTTTTTGTTATAATATGTGGAGTTGTCGGCTTAGAATAGCACATTTGTTCTTTTTGCTGATTTTTCGAGCATCCTGTGGGGCTAGTACGAGTTTTATCGAAAGCTTATTGCACGCAAATAAGCGCTTATTAGCGTGCAAATAGTGTTCTTAAATCAAACGATCGAATCATTCGATCATTTTTGTATGGAAAATTTTCAAAACTCTTTCGATGATCGTTTCGATATTCGATCATCGAAAACTTATACTAGTGGTAGGTACTGTAAGAGGCAGGAAATCGAAAAATCAGATCGGGACCGTGAGATCGACCACCTCACATCCATAAAACAATTAAACCGGTTAGTAAATGCTACAAAAGCTCCTGACCAAAGCACAGGCCTAAAAAATCTCCGCTTTCTATGCAATGTGCCTTGGGAGAATTTTGGGTATAATATATGGTACCACCGCATCACTAACGACACTATACCTACCATTACTACGAACGCCACTTCTACGTGGCGTAGATCGACTTAGCGGAACATGTGGTCAGAATGCCGAATGAGAGTTAGCCGAGTAGAGCGCTGTTCATCCTCTTCTTACACATTTTCTCTCAGTCTTATATAGGTGCATATTTTAGGTATATATGTAGGTTATATTCAAGCCTTTTCTACAATCCGGATGGGACAAGAAGAGGAGTCGAGACTCATCTTTGACCTTTAATGAGGTAACTAAATCTTAAGTTAAACTTTCAAACTTTTAATTATAACGTATAGTATGATCAAAATCTTATAAAAAATTGTAGATATATCTAAAATCCCATATATTTAAAAGCTGAAAAATAAACCAAATTAAATAGGTAATAGGTACCTAACAATGTGCAGACCTACGAATCTAAGAGCCGTGTGAGAAAATTCACGATAAGTATTGCACGTATTCGCCAATAATACTTAAGTGTTGATGATAGGAGTTACATTACTTAACTACCTAAGTTTATTTGTTTTTGACCTACCGTCGATTCAGTTCGATGTCGATTCATATAATAATATGGTAAGATTTACTCTAAATATAGTTGACTGAAAAAAATCTACTAATAGTTAGGTTTATAAGATGCCAGAAAGTGATATAATTTTTGATAGATATAACGACACTTTTTTCGGAATCATAAAAATACGTTAGTCCTATTTGTCTAAAATATTACCATCAACATTTACTAACTGACGGTTGATCAACCGGCCATCCAGTCGTAAATTTAACGAATAACAGCAGAGAAAAAAACAACAATATATTTACCTGCCCATCAATGAAACAACACCGAGAGGATCAATGCATGGAGGTTCGAACTGGGTGACAGATTTTGGATGGCGCCTTTGGAGGGCAATAATACCGGGCACAGCCTTGACTTTCCTATCTGGAAAACTTTGAATATGCTCAGAGTGGGGGTAACCAGATGCATGGCCAACCTGCGAAGATGGGGATTCCTTGAGGGTGAGGACGTGAGTTGTGACTGTGGGGAGTTGCAGGACAACCTGCACTTGTTGACTTGCCCGTCGATGCAGGTGACTTGTGGGGTGGAGGACCTTGTGAGGGCAAACGACAAAGCGACATCCGTCGCTGCATACTGGAGTGGCAAAGTCTGAAGTCCGGACTCGAAAAGTAAAGTAAAGTAAGTACCTGCCCATGTGTGTATTGTTGCTATTATAGCTGTCTTTTCATTCGTTTCTTTTGACGAATTTACTTCCACAAAATCGATAAAGAAATCTAGAAAATCAACACTTTGTAGTACCTACTGATATTCATCTTGTTGATATATTAACACAGGATTAGATTTATTGAAATTTATTATTTAAACTGTACCTAAAGAAAATAAATAATTCGACTCACTCACAACAACTGAACTCGCGCTGAAATTTCCATAAAAAACATACAGTTAGTTGGTTAATTTTTTTTTCTTTTATAATATGGACGCTAATAAACTTTATAAAGAAGCCGCAGTTTGTTCATTACTTTCAAATTAACTAAAGAAAATTTGATCCATTGATCCACGACGTAATCGTTGTCGTCGAAATTGTACCTACAGTAGCCCTAGTATAAGTTTCGATGATCGAATATCGAAACGATCATCGAAAGAGTATCGAAAAATTTTCATACTAAAATGATCGAATGATTCGATCGTTTGATTTAAGAACACTAATTGCACAGTAATAAGCGCTTATTTGCGTGCACTTAGCTTTCGATAAAACTCGTACTAGCCCCACAGGTCAAATCTCTTTATAGCGAATACCGAAGTAACGAAATTTTGAGTATAACGAATCGTCAATTTGTCCCAGTAAAACTTCCATATAAAAATGTGCTGAACAAAAATTCGTCGTATCGAAGTCGATCTCAGTATAGCGAACGTTTTTGTTTCAAAATTTCAAATTGTATTGTTATCAAATTGTACTATTAGGCAATAAAATTTCTCCGAGTTCAGTATTTCGTCCTTGGCATTGGCGAGTTGGCAAGTGTTTACCTGACATACCTACATATTTCCTTCACGTGATTGATTACTCCTTGAATTTTGTTTTTGTTATCACTTAATAATAGTAATAATAGTTTATTTGACATCAGTAGGTATAATATCGCGACACAAAAAAATAAAAATGTATCATTTTTTATACATAGTAGCCCTAGTGTGAGTTTTCGATGATCGAATATCGAAACGATCATCGAAAGTGTTTCGAAAATTTTCCATACAAAAATGATCGAACAATTCTATCGTTTGATTTTAGAACACTATTTGCACATTTATAAGAGCTTATGAGCGTGCAATAAGCTTTCGATGAAACTCGAAATTAGTATAGGTACCTAACGAAATTTCATTACAGCGAAATATTTTTTATAGTCCCGTGAAGTTCGTTATACCTACCCAGATTTGACCTATAATATTATATTATTACCTATAACTTATTTCTAAATAAGTAGGTTCATTAGAAAGTCACCCTTAATTTATTTGGTAAATACGGGCTGTGCATAAGCCGCAATCAGCATCCCGAGATAATGGCTCAGTTAGACAAGGCATCGCTTACATAAAAAGTTCAAAAGCAAATTACTCACAAAAAATACTTAATCTCCACTCTGGAGAGACTGACATATAAAATAATGGTTCAAAAGGTCGTGATTTGTTTGAACTTATCACGGCGCTATCCTTCGAAATCCGTTAGTGCATTCACTTTGATTATCACACGATTGTATACCTACCAGTGTGATTTGGGTTTTTTTTTTTTGTTAATTCGAGTCAAATAATTACTCTAAGAACGGCTCATTATAATTCCCAGTCAAGTCGAACATTCTGAATTCTGAGAATCCAATTAAATCTACCATGTCGTTGAATTGAAGAGCGTATATATTTTAACTTTTTGTAACAAGTTTTATGCATTTTTCCAAAAAGACAGTATGACAGTTGCATAACTTTCGATTCACACAAACTTTACTTAGTAGGTAGGTACCTACACATTCATATACAAATTCTTTTCTTTGTTTTGCTTTGTAATGAATTCATTATTAGTATAGTTTCCGACGAGCAAAAATCATGAGCGATTTTTTTAATGAATAAGTCTAAACCAACAGTATTTAGGCCGCTCAAGCTTTAGCTAGAGAAGTCTGACTCAAAAAACGTTGAGGATACAGTATATGTAGATACACTATGTTTCCTTTACTCTCGCTAGACCGGTCACTAGATATTCAAAACACTCTACGTAGATATCTAGTCCAGTAAAACACAGTGTATACTAATCAGTATCTATAGAGATCATACCTTTTATAATAATATCTAGCTTTCCCGACAGACGTTGTCCTGCAGTCCTCACTATGAATATTGATTTCAAATTTGTAATTTATACCTACGAAAATGCGTTTAAAATACGTATGAATTAGCATTCAAAGATCGAAAGAAATTTTATCAAAAACCTGCATACCAAAGTTTTGAAACTGAATGGTTGTCAAGTAGACACTTAAATAAAATTTGTTTTCTTATTTTTTTTTCATAGATGGCGTTGGCGTCGCAGATAATCTGCTCCATGATAACTTTAGTATTATATTTTATATTCTTTCTAATATGAATTCTCAACTTTTTAATAGTCATTATGTTATCCGGAGCGGAGAAGAATCCTATAAATCAAACATCGGAAGAATCTGTTCAGCTGATCTCGAGTTAATAAGTAGTGTTCGCACTAACCCGACTTTCTTTTATATTATAGATATGTAAATATATATATAGGTAGGAAGGTATAGTGCTTACTCTAGCTAGATAACTACCTACCACTCTACAGTATGTAACTAAAAATCATGCAGTAATTATTATTGATAACAAATAAATATTTGTTTTGAAAGATGAATCATTATGCGCGTTGTACCTCTGCACATAATTAATTTAAGAGAGTCTCTGCGCAAGTATCGGTTACACAAGCAACCCGTCCAGCGCATAACATACAGCCCACGGTCACCAGCGCAGTCCAGATATCGGATGTCTCCTCTGACAGCCTCAGACCACCCTCGGAGACCAGATGGGGTTATTCATTATGTCTCCAGTCGTAAATATTTCACACAATTGTTTTTCGAATGTTGCTATCGAAGAATTATTGATCGTGTCACATTGCCGAACTGTCTTCTTGACCATTTCTACTAAGATAGGTACCTATGTCAAAATATATACTAACAGGTAAATAAACAGTGGCGTCTTTATCAACACTAGTGATCGACCCGTACCAATTTACCTATTTAATTGGATTGATTTTGTGAAGAATAATGAGTGAGTTTCGGACGACCTTTTCAACTTTTATATAGGTATTTACCTATAGGATTAGGTATAATAAAAAAATGCAATGCTATTCTATAAAAATAGTACCAGGAAAACATACACCTCGATAATTAGTTGCTAATAGGTAAGTGCGAATATAGGTACCTACCTACCTACATTTCTTCCGGTAAGCAATTATTGTAGGTAGGTAGATAGCTTCATAGATTAAAGGATAAGCTGATATTAACAAGATAATTCAATGCGTATATAACCTTATAGACATATCTATATCTATACCTATACGTAGTTTATAGGTACCTACGCATATTATTATAGTTGACATTTTTGAAACTTAGCGAAAGCTTGTGTCGTGAAAAAGTTAAGCAAAGTCAAACAAACCTATTATATAGGAGCAAATCATTTGTTAACTTAACTTCTATACTTACCTATTAACTTTTGTACCTATTGTTTCTATCTCTTTACACTTACATCTATATATATAGATAGGTATAGGTACCTAAGAACACGGGAAGTCATGTTTAAAAGCATACATTAATATATAGGTACCTGTGCATATTGCAGACTATATGCTTGGTGTAACTAATGAATTCACATTAATAAATTATTTTAGATCTTATAAAAAAAATTATATTAATAAATGATTATTCAATGATAACCATAACAAGTTGCATAAAAAAGATATCATGGTACATTTTACAGAACTTTTTAAATGGTGTTTTAGACAGTGTACTGCGACCAAAATCAGTCTGTTGTGACATCCTTCAAATCATTCATGGAGCACGGCCTCTTATCGTGTCTTGTCTCCAGAGCTCTTTTACAGAGTTACAGTACCTACCTACCTACTTCTTCCCGGGTTCTGCCCTCAGTGCCCTCTCCGCAAAAGTCTCCTTAATCAGATTTTTGACACCACCGAAAGATAGGTTCTGACAGAACCTATCTTTCGTTCCCATCTCTCGGTTGCAACAATTGTTTTTAGGCTTGTGACGTTATGTCTCCCTTTGACCACTGATGATGTACCTACCCAGTATACCTATAGGTAAAATTATATCCACCAAATCAGGTGGATGAAAACGTGACGACCATTAATACTTTTAATACTATAAATACTTGTAGAAATCATTATTTACCTATATACCTACTAATTTTTCGTAAATGCCGGATTTATTATAGACTTACGTGGAACTATTTTTAAAAAAACTCAAAAGAACATATCTTGTGTCGAGAGAGTGAGCTCTATAGATTTATAACAGAAAAAAAATAAGTAGGTAGGTAAATTAAGTACACGAAAAACTCGAAAAAAAAATTGGATCGGTATTGTGATTGAAATGCATAATAACTGCTCATCGGTTCGTCTCTACAGAGCTAGGGAATTATGAGTCCGCCCGTATAGATCCCTGCATGTAGGTAAGTACCTATAGGGGTAAGATAATAAGTCACCTGAGGTTGCCTGGTATCAGGGAGACTCCGTTAGTTACTACCTGTGTTAGTCACCATGCATCCTTTGGCATGGGTCGAATGACATGCACCATGGATTGGGAATTTTTGGGCAGTAAGGTTTACTCCTTCCAATATGATGGACTAAGGAAGTGAGCTTGGATGGTATAGGGCTCATAGAAGGAAGGAGGATAGGATATATGATCTCTATGTATGTCACCCCATACTCTCTTTGACTTATCAGCCCTAGCATCCACGGGGACCGTTTCGACCATGGTTTCAGCCTGGGCCAATGTAAGTGTCCACCACTTGTATATAGACATAGATCGAGTCGAGTTGAATTGCAGTAACTTTAGAGCCAATCAAATGCTCTTGTGCTTAACACTTCCTTGTACCCTTTACAACTTATGTGTGATGCTTACAGAAATTATAATTAAGACATGAAAACATGGAAAAAAACACAAAACTTATAAAAATACTTTATTGTTGAATTTATATAAAGATATTGATAATGTAATTAGTCCTTTACACGTTTTAAAAAACATTTTAATGAATCATTGTAAAGAAATTTCTCATGTCTCATGCCACAATCTTTACGATAATTATTATTTTTGCATAATAAAATAATGCGTCCTTCAGTAACTTCGTGAATCATCAAAAACAAGACTGCCACAAATGATGACGGATCAAATATCGGTTGTTTTTGTTGAAATATTCGACTGTCTGGAAGCCTCATTCATTGTTTTAATGTCGCCGATTTGTGGACTAAGGATGTTATGAATTGAGGTATAAAAGGTCATTGGTTTGTTTCTCACATGGAATAACATATTATAACCACAATTTTATAGCCACATTTCTCATATCGAGTAGTACTTAGATACCTATCTATGTTTTAACGAGTAGGTATGTTTGGAAAGAAATTGCACGGTATCTAAGTTTCTTGGCTGAAATTATTTTCTGAATGATAATCTTCTATATTATAAAAATGGAGAGCTATTTTCCGATGTCATCGCATCACGCCTAAACGGCTAGACGGATTTCGCTAATTCTTTGGTTTTTATCAGGGGAAGGTTCTTATGAAAGAAAAAATAAGAAAGTTGCGTGGAAAATTAAAGAAAACTGTAGGTACATACTTACCTACTATTTACAATATGTTTTTTTTCCAATTTTGAAATAAAATTGGCGTTTGACAGGAATTTTTCTTTGACAGTTGGTGAGACTGACAGAATGCGGATGCAAAATATAACATTAATGTGGTTTAAAACAGATGAATTCGGAATTACAGTGGTTAAAAGCCAATTAATTTATCATTTTTAACAAATCCAAAATGATTACGGGATATCGTTTCTCGAGAAAATTGGGTTCTAGTAAGTAAATGGCCAGTAGGTAGTGTTTATTTACTTGAAACAGGACGAAGTTCGACGGGGAATATAAAAAGGATTAATAGGATTATAAAAAAAATGTGCAAAAAGGCATGTCGACTGACAATCACGTAGATCTAACACATAGATTTCGCCCTCAAAGGAGGCCAGTCAGAGGCTGAATGAAAAATTTTATATCTGTGGAAGAAGTCATTAACGTTGCGCAAGATCGAGCGCAATAGAGAGCTCTTGTTGCCTCCCCATGCCCCTAAGTGGGGTCTTAAGGTAGTTTGGATTTGGATTTGGGAAGAAGTAAAGGAAATGTGCCAGGATAGAAAAGAGTGGACGCCCCTTCTCTCTGCCTATACCCATCAAGAGAAACGGCATTACATCATTGATTAATTTTCATACTGAAGGAAGTATGTATGTAGTGAAAGACGATTATCGATGACTCCATATCAAACACCTTTTGTAAGTCAATATACGAAGGACACTAAAATAATTACATATTATTACGTTTTCTAAAGAATTTGCATGATAATATTAGGTATAACTTACTTATTCTAAACCAGAATCTAACAGATGGTGCAACATATGTAAGTAATTCTTTAAAAAAAATACGATTGTGAAGAATTGTAAAAGGGTATATGTACCATATGTTTGTATAATAATATGACTATTTATTGTTATAATATGTTCCTATTATGTAACTTACTAAGTATTCTTTTGTAGGTAGGTATATCTTCTAAGAAAAAAATTGTCATTTGTTGTTATTTTCAGAATATTTGGGGTTTCGTTAAGGGGCCTTACTCCTAAAATAGCCGTTTTTCACTGTTTTCTCCGCTGAATACCGACTCCATATTCATAAATAAGGAAATTTTGATTATGTGTATATGTAGATCAAACCTTTTTACTATATATGTTCGAGGCCGATTTTCCATAAAAAGCATGCTTTACACGTTATTTGAGGTTTTGTCGAAGTCTTCTCAAACACTTTTTGACGCATATCTCGAGATGTGTAAGACTTGGATAAAATACGTTTAGAGATAAAGATAGTGGTGAAAATTTTACAATATATGTTCGAGAGGATTTTTCGCCATTTTTCTCAGATTTTTCAGAAAACACTAAAAATCATTTTCCAATCAAAATTCTTACCAAAGCTCTGTCTTGTTAGATTATTTTTCAAAAATATTCCAATATATTGGATAATTTCTCATGACGGCTCATATCAAATCGTTGTGCCATAATGGTCCTTATGACCATTCTATTCGTATGAAGTTGCGATAGAGATTCTTTTGCAAAGTTTTTGAGGGAGTCTAAGATAAATACGCGTTAGACTCTCTCTGAAGGAAGATTTAGATATCCATGATTTTTCTGATTCCAACCAACTAAAAATAATAATAGGATAGAGATGTTAGGCCAAACATGAAGTAAACAAAAACGTTTTATGTTGTAAGTTTATAATAGGTACCTAAGTTGGCAGCGCATAAGAATATGGAATTATTTTGAAAATAATTTATTTTAGAAATTTAATGTTTTTGGTTATCAATAAAAATGCTAGTATTTAAGACAAAAAAAACCATTCACTTCCGAGTGTTATCTTTTGAAAATTATTATTAGGAAAAAATCAAAAAATATTAGGCGGCTTTCGTATGTATATCGTATTGAAGGTCGTGGGTTCAAATCCCGGTGCCGACTATTTCCACTTTCACAACACAAGCTTTGCTTTATGTGAAAGGTGTCGAAAGTGTATTTTTGTATATAGAACTCTTTGATTTTTGTGTTCAATTTGAATGAATAATGTTATCTCAAATAATTATTATACACGTTTTTGCACATGTTTACCAACACGATGGAACCATCTACGATATTTTTATGTTTAGAAATATTTTGTTTCTTTTTATCTCCATCATCAATACAATTGAGTAGGTACAATAATAATAATATAACACTTTTCTATACAAAGGTGTCAGTATAGCCGGCGGAACTTATTGCCTGAGGCAATTTTTTCCAGTCAACCGGTCCCGTCCAATCTGAGACAGGCCAAGCCCGGGTAGAAATTTCAAGTGAAAAAACACTTAGAAAAACTCTGATCCGGCCGGGAATCGAACCCGGGACCTGGGATCTGAAGTCCACGCCAGTACAACTAGGCTACCGAGGTCGGTAGCCTAGTTGTATGATATGGATTCAATAAATGAATTTATGATATGCAATTTACCTACTGCTTCTTTAGCAGCGACATTTTTATTATGGAGTTTTATTATGTTTCATTCATTCTAGGTATAAGAAAATAGTAGAGCCAAGCTAAATGAAGGTTTCAATACCCTGCGAATGAAAGAACAGTGCTATTATGTGTAGTTATTATGGTTCCTAGACACTAGACAGTGAGTGAAAAAAAGCGATTATTGTCACATCTACAAAAACATACCTACCTACCTAGGCATATCTTTTAGCCATCGCATCTGGCCAGTCATCTGGAGTCAATGAAGAAGAAGTGGATGCATTATAATAATATAGGATACACAAACCTAGTGAATGTGTGTATAAACGTGTTTGAGTTATAGGTAGGTACCCATATACCATGTGATTTTTCAAATCGACACATTACTGTGAAACATCGCCATGTTTCTTTAAATTCATAACTAGCAGCAAAACCTCTCGGACGACAGGCATAGAAAAGAGTCGTTAATTATTTGAATGTCCTATAAATCAGTTATATCTTCTCTCAACGGATCTCAACTTCTCTTTACCACATTCAGAACTGCGGTCCATCAGACATTGCTTATCGTAGCAACTGCTCAGTTGTATTTATAGTCGAAGCTTTCCTTTTTGGCTCGCGGTGGCCCATATTGGAACTATTACGATGTAACATTTTCTATTGGAAAAATATTTACCGTGGACATTTCTTGATTGAGTGTCTTGACACAACGACTAACCGACGAAAATTAAAAGTATGAAAATATTTCACGTATCTGGGTTAGTTTTGTCATATTATGAAAAATATGTATAAAATATATGGAGTTACGGACGAACTTCACAATTATAATATACTGGAATAAATTATTTATTTTCCTAAATTTTGATGGGTTCCATTGGATAGTGAACACAAAAAAGAATCATTTTGTGGCATTGATAGTACGAAAACGTAAAAATATGGTTGGACGTGGTTGTAAGTCAATGAAAGAGAGATGAAATTCATATTATTATTTTTACTATAGTCTCTTAAACAGACGGTTGGTTGATATTATTGTCTTCTCAAATGCACAATCTCGGTGTTTCTGTTTAGCCACATACCTATCTACATAGGTACCTATTTATGAACTAGTAAGTTAGGTCCGTACGGACAGGCTTAGTTTTTGAAAGACAGATGTAAAAACCGTTCGATATTGGTATATTTACGTATGTCAGAAAAAATCTTTACAAATGTAGGTAGGTACACAATATGTTTTGCACCACATAGTTATAAACAATGAAAGGATCTAAAGTTATTTTATGTGTTCACTTACAATGGTATCTACATAGGTACTTATGAATTATTTTGATGTGTTCATTGTAAAAGGGTGGGTAAAAATGACAATATTTTTTATGAGCATCCACTCTTCATAAATCTAGAATATATGGAGCAAGGGCGTATGGAATCCACTGCAAAAGATCCTGGGCAGCTTCAATGAGCTCTCTTCTCGCTTCATGTCGAAATCCACAAGCTCTATTGCGAAGGAACGGAACACATTATGAGGTGTCTTCCTACTGCCTAGTAATGATTGCTCCCAAAATTTGAAGTGACTCGAATCCTAAGGCCAGTGCCTGAACGCGAATCATTGTCGGGGTTTGCTCAGAAGTCGGCTCCTGAGTATATTATAATAAAGTACCTATTAGGTATTATAGATTATGTTATTTTTATTTGGTCAATTCAAAAAGGCCTACATATGTTTTTACACTATAAGGTAGATGGTGGGTATTTCTATCCTTTTCAAATAGTCGAGTGCCGTTTATTCTGTACAAACCAAATGTAACCATCTGAACAGATATTTTAGGAGAGCTGTTATTCATTTGAAAAAAAAAATGGTTTGGACAACTTTTATTATTATGATGTAGGCATAAGGCATAGGTACCTATATATCTAGTCGGTATTTATTTGTGTCTTTCTCTGGTCAAAATAATATAGACATATTAGTAGAAAATTCATTTCATTTATAAGAATAACTTTTTTTTAATATGAATATGAAAAGAAGAAATACAAGGTGCCCAAACCTGTGCAATTCTAAAGACATCATATTGTAAAGGAATAATGGGAAATGTGTGTTTTGTTTCTTATAACAGTGGCGTAACTGATAGTTTTCATAGTATTTTATGTAACATGCTAAGTAGGTATTTAGATTGGGTGGTTAATCTTTCGCCGAACTTATCTAGGTAAATAGCTATGTGAAGATAATAATTATTATCATCTCAGAAATATATTATTTTGAAAGGTTTTTAGATTTTCCAAGGATAATATTATGTATGTGTTAAAAATAATTATAAGTAGGTACTCAATTCATCACACTATAACACATCTGATAAACTTACATGATTCAATATTTAAAAACCATCTGCCGTAGATACCTATATTCTTATTAATAAATAAACTAATTTTAAACGAATTATCTATTGGACATTAACAACAAATTTTAAACGGCTTATTTAAATATTTTTAAATATCAGATATTTAAGTAAATAATAAAACATTTAAACAAACTTGATTTTTTTTGTTAAAAATTTAAAACCAAAATAAAAGAAATGTCTATATTCTTATTCCACAAATATATTGCAACACCACTGCGCACATAAAAAATGTTATAAACAACAGGGTACAAATGAAACGGCGATATATAATGTTCGTTATGTTAGATGAGATGGAGAGATACAATTTTATCTAAATATTTTAACAGATTTTAAACATTTTGTCATTTCAAGTAGTTTTTATATCCATGATTTTGGGGGTTCCAATTGGAATTAGGAGCGTAATCAGAATCTATATTCCAATTCAGACACGAAAAATATTTGGCGTTACATAGCCCCTTAACTATTACCGCATCATCATAGGTGGTCATTATTGCTTAATCCTATTATATTACCAATTGGAAAATAACAACATTTGCACAAACTTTTACGTTATTTCAAGTTGTTTTTACAATTTGACCACTACTGACTTAACAACCGCTGGCTTGGTGTCACCAATTACCATACATGTCCCATCATAGCAGTGTTCAATGTAGAAAAAGTCTATTCCTCCGTTATGATTCGAAATTGCATCCTTATAAAATATACTAACTAACTGTGCCTTCACCGGCAATCGGTAATAGGATTAATCATTATTTATGGTCAAGGGCGTTGCCCTAGAGATTAAAAAATGTAGCCAATATTCATATTTTCCTCATCCTCCATATAGAGAATTGCCTATGAATGGGTCAAATTGCCCCCCCCCCCCCCCTAGGCCCCGGGCTGGCGATGACCTTGTTTATGGATGTTATCTTTTTTTACTAATGCAAAGCTGAAACATCCGTTGAAATTTTGAAGAATAATAATTTAGAATCTATATTATACATATATTAAGAAGTGAAGGAAAAACTTTGTGACCATTTTTACAAAAAATTCGCGGACGGAGAAGTATGAAATTTCGCACACTTAGTTTATTTATAGAGAAGGGGTGGCGAATGCTAATATTTTTTAAAATTAGGTATGCATAAAAAATACATTGAATCAACACCACTGTAATGTTATGTATTTGATACTCAGTGGGCCTAGACAAATTGCATTTGGCGATCGACTACAAACGAATTCTTCGACAATGTATAGAGTAGGAAGAAAATTAACTGTCCACTTTTTATATTATTATATACCTAAGTGTCTTTGTTTGGTTTAAATAATTGTTTATATGTTCGACAAATTTGATCCCCAAACTATGACTAGGGCGTCGGATTATCCCGCCTGGTTTTCGAGCTCATTGATGGAGTTGGTCCTAAGGAAGAAACTCATGCACAAGAGGTTCAGAGAAACGTCAAGCCGCGAGGACTTCAACGCATTTGCAAGGGTCAGGGCTGAATGTAGCAAGCTCAGATCAACCTGTTTCCGAGAATTTATCGAGACGGCTGAACTGAATACAGCCAATATGAAGGACCTTTGGAAATTAAAGCGCTCCCTTGCCAATGCGGACCGTGACCTACCACGAGAGATGTTTCTGGATCGGAGGCGCCAGAGCGGTGTGGAGGGTATAGCCAGATTGTTCGCGGAATATTTCGGTAGCGTCTACGATAGACCTGATCCTGCTGGCGACGCCATCCTTACTGGTCCCTCAGACGTATTGAACTTGACCAGATGCGAACTTGACTTTGCTGACGTAAATTCAAAGTTAGCCAAGCTCGACGTAAAGAAGTCAGCAGGTCCTGATGGAATACCTCCATCATTCCTTCGAGGGTGTCGGGATGCTCTGATGGTACCACTAACGCTCATTTTTGACAGGTCTCTACAGACAGGTTGTTTCCCAGATAAATGGAAAGCGGGCTTTATAACCCCCATTTTTAAAAAGGGTGACAAACAGGACGTCACCAACTATAGACCCATCTGCATGCAGTCATCAATTGCCAAGGTTTTCGAGTCCCTGGTACTGGACAAAATACTGCCCTCAATAATTCCCATTATCGTCCCGCAGCAACACGGTTTCATGCCCAATAGGTCCACAACAAGTAATTTGGCCATATATGAGACATACATAGCGGAGAGCCTTGCTGAAGGATTCCAGGTGGATAGCATATACACCGACTTCAGCAAGGCTTTCGATAAAGTTTCACACCAAATATTGATTAAAAAGCTGGCACATTTGGGCGTTGGTGGCCCTATGATTGACTGGCTGAGGAGCTACTTAACAGACCGCACATTATCGGTCAAAATGGATCATCATATCTCAGATAGTTTCCGTGCAACCAGTGGGTTGCCCCAGGGTAGCCACCTCGGACCAATTTGCTTCCTTATCTTTATTAACGATATCGTCGACGCGCTGCGTGGGGCGGATGTCTTGATGTTTGCGGACGACCTTAAGATATTCAGGAGGATCAGGACCGTCAGTGATTGTCTAGAGATGCAGGAGAACCTGGATGGTTTGTATAACTGGTGCATAGCAAACAACCTATTTTTAAATATAAAGAAATGCCAATTCATTCGTTTCGGCAGAATGAGAAATATAATCGAATTCGACTACAATATAAGCGGAACAAGCCTCGAAAATGTGACAAGCATTCGTGATCTGGGTGTGATTTTTGACGAGCAACTATCGTTCGTGCCACACATTGTGGAGATCACTAGTAGAGCCATGCGAACATTGGGATTCGTGCTACGAACCGTAAGCTGTTTCAACAACTTGAAAAGTATAATTTTGCTGTACAGCTCTCTCGTTCGAAGTGTGCTGGAATATGGATCGCCCATATGGTCACCGAATTATGCCACTCACATAGAGAGCATCGAACGTGTGCAGAAGAAGTTTCTGCGCTTCATTAACTATAAATTGGGTATCCCGATGGCTCAATTAAATTACGATTTTTTGTATTCATCAACATCACTACTAAGGCTGAAAGACAGACGAATCATCAACGACCTGGTTTTGTTGTACAAGATTGTGAATAGCTGCTTTGATTCCCCTGATCTTTTAAATAAAATCAATTTTAGAATCAGACAGCGAAACACGCGATCCTCGGAATTGTTTAAAAGTGGCAATATAAGCACTAACTACCTTCGTAATACCGTAATCCCACGTATACTACGCCTGGGTAATGAATATGCTGATGCTCACACCGATATATTTTTCATGTCCTTGCACCAATACAAGGCCTCGATTTTCGAACTCCTCACGAATCCCGGAACTCAGTCATCCAACCCCAATCGAAATTAAATTTCTAAAATTCTTATATTAAACAGCGATATAACTAAGTATATTTTGCGTCTGCCTGTGATATGCCTTCACTTTTTCTTTATACTATCTGAGCTTGTTGGGAACTAAAATGTGACTAGATGTTCGTTTATTTCTCTTCCGTGAAATACCGCTTCCCGTTGCTTATTTGTTACAGCTATTATTATTTTTCTTTTGCTTAATTTGTGTGTGTGTGTGTTTTTATTTTTCTATTAGTGTGTGTTTTTTGGATTGTCATCCTTTCTGAAAATACTTAAGAGCGTTGTTACGGTTGCTGTATTTATATTATTGTTTATTATTATTCTTTTATTTGATTTAATGATTTAACTATTGCTTATCGTACTTAGTTATTTTTTATCCAATTTTCTCGGTTTTTTTTAATCATTTTTGACTTTTTATTGTTTTGAGATTACTTTGAATGAATTGAACTGAATATGTTTGAGATATTACCTTAGAATTTCTATCCTGTGTGGAATTTTTACTTTATAATTATTATTGACAAATTTACTGTTACCTAGTTTAAGAACACTGAGCTTATGTATATTTTGTGAATCTTATTATTTGTTGTGCTGCTGTCCATTATAATGTGTTTAGAGTTCAAAAGGCGTTTACGCCGTTTATGTTTAAATAAATAAATAAATAAATAAATATGTTCCAGTGGACAGTTAATTTTTTCGCACTATACATTGGCGAAATCTTCGCTTGTAGTCAAACGCCAATTTGAATTTGTCTACGGGGGCAGTAGGTACTCACCCACACTTCGATGTATTTGAAATTGGCACAGACGCATACATATACCTATTCGTTTGTTTATCTGCGGTCAAATTGATAATAGATTACTATTGTTTGTCTTTAATAATAATAGAAAAAACTTTCGACATATCAACATTTCAAATTTGACGTATCCATGCACGTCATTGTTTTTTTGAAGATTTTTTTAAATAGGCTTCGCTCATTCTTTCACAATGGAACCTTAATATTATTCAAACTTACAATTCAAATAAGTTGTGGTCGAATTTCGAGCACTGGTCGACCACTAGTCAAAATTAAATCAGCCATTGCTAACATTAGATGGCGCTGGGATATGCAGTATGCACCTGCATACTTCAATGAGCATGAGGGAGAATGGTATGTTGGTAGGTGCAATAAGTATCTGCACGTTACTGTCCTTGACTATTCAGAAGAAGATAGAGGGTCGAAAAGGTATAGGTATTAAGTGAAATCGAATATCTTGAAAAACCCTCTCGGGTTCTCCGAGCCTAAGGCAGAAAAGCAGAGTAAAAAATTCTTCAATAATAAAAAGAATTAAATTTGAAAATTTTCCTCTTTGCCTACCCGGTTAAAATTAAAGTATTTTAAACATTACTATGTACTTTATAGGTAGGTTCTGTTCATTTATTTATAAGTAATAGGCGTTAGTTTTTTTTATTATAATAATGTATCATTTTAAACGTGTGATATTGTGAATGGTATAATTGCATAGTTTGATGCAAAAGCAGAGACCGCAGTCGTGCTTATTATGAACAGTACATGGAATGGTCATTCCATTAAATGTACATACAATGTAGAAGTACCTAGTGTCTAACAGCACAGTGGCGTAGTGTCACAGCAGAAAATATTTTTTTCGTTTAAACAGGTAGCCAGGTACCTAGGTAATGTCGAAAATTGGTTTTTATTTTTTCAGATTTTCGCAAACATACAGTTTTTTTTAACAAATAATAACAATATAATGAAAAGTACAATACATAAACCAGCAAATTGGTTGAGTGAGATTCTGTTATCTGGAGAGGAGAAGATTCCGGTTTTTTTATATTTGTGTCTTCTTCTCTGGTTTCAATCCTAAGATTGGTTTGCAGCGATTCCCTCAATTCTTCTCCTCCATTCGTCCCTGTCTTGTGCGGCTCTTTTAAGTTCTACGTACGACTGGCATCGCACGTCCACCAACAGGTCCTCCAGGTACTCTCGGCGTCATTGTCCCCTCGGTCAACCCTCCATTATGGCATACAAGAGGCCTTCTTGTCTTATTATATGGCCGATCCATCTTGCAAGCCTTTCGGACAAGGTCCTGCAGGGTTATTCTCTTAGAGAAAGGGGGAGTGTCATGATCGTTTCACGATTGGCTACATCGTATTGTAGACACTCCCTCTTTCTCTCTAATTGGTCCGATCCTTTCCGAGCCGCCCTTTAAGATATCAATTAAGGTAAGATTGCAATTCAAGCGCTACGAGAATACTGCTGCTGAGCAGGTGCCTTCCTCCTTCGATTTTTTTGAGAACCTCCTCGTTTGTAATGCGGTCTCTCCATAAAATTCCCAATAGTCTTCTGTATATAGGACCACATCTCAAAAGCCTCTAGTCTCAGATAGGCACCATGTCTCGCAGCCGTACATCAAGATACTCCATACATAGATCTTGATGAGGAGTGTTCTCAGTTTCAGGTCAATATTATTCGATTCTATTATTTTCGACTTTTTATTAAAGGCAAGACTAGCCTGATGTATACGGCTGTCGACCTCGCTTTTAGACCGACGGTCCCATGTTATCTTGCTCCCGAGGTAGATAAACTCCTTGGTGTTCTTTAGCGGAACTCCTGACATCATTACTCTCATCTGATGTTGCGTTCGGCCTACAATCAGCAGCTTTGTTTTGTCTTTGTTTATCTTCATGTTGTAATTATTTTGAAGAATGCTTTGCAAAGTTGTTAAGGCCTCTTGCAATTCTTCTTCATAAAATTAACGAATTGAACGTGCATTCTTGGTGGAATTATTTAAATAAAATCTAATCTAATCTAAATCTTAGAATCTAAGTCACCTGTGACCATGCAGGACCTGTTCCTGCGAAACTAGTCAGGTAAATAAATATAGTGGAATAACAAATCAATTGTTTCATTTAAATTATTTTAATTCTTCTTCACTTTCAGCGACCATAGCAATATCGTCAGCAAATCTTATCATATCCATCTTTTGTCCGTGTATCTTTACACCTTCTCTGTTACTCATTCTCTCTCTCAAGTCTGCAATCGCACTCTGTATAAGCGTTAAAAAGAACAGGTGACAAAGAGCACCCCATTTGTGTCCATTTGTGTATTTTATCAATAAAGGTTTTGTATTATTATAGATAGCTGGGAGTCGACCTCGCAAGAGGCAAGCCCCATCTCTTAATAACAGGTCTTCAGGCCTAGAAGAAGAAGAAGAAGATGATATTATTCTTCAATTATAACAATTCTAGTAGTTGCTAAACCGTTCATTTTCAGGACGCGATGCTCACCAATTATGTGTAGAAGACTATCTACCTACATAATATAACACGTGATTATCGTCAATAGAGACACGTCAGCCAGCATGCTGTTCCATGGTAATTATAAAAAATAAAACCATGAAAGGGTGTTGTGTTATGATTAAATGGTATCTGTGCAACATACCAACCCTCTGATATACATAACAAAGCTACAAAACATTGGTAGGTAAGTACACAGATTTTTGATCGAATATAATATTATATATCTTTCAAGCCTTCAGAAATCATTGTTTAACATCCAAACGTATTTTTGTATAAATTGCAAATTCGAAATCAATATTCATTGTGAGGACTACAGGACAACGTCTGTCGGGAAAGCTACTAGTATAGTGAAAAAGTCTCATTGTTTATGAAAATAACGCAGCCTTAGCGGACTTATGTTAAAAATTAATGTTCTTATCTTATCAGAGACTTCAAATCAATACGTTCTTTCTTTCTAATATTCTTTACAGCAATAATTTGAGACTGCGCAATATAATTTTCATAATTAAGAAAGTAGGTACCTACCTTCTTAGGCCACCTATAGGTACCTACTTAGGTACTTATATCAATTGTCAAAATTTGTATACATCTGTCCCCATGTTGCGCTTAAGGCTATAATAATTGATGTTACCTTATTTTCTGCAATTCTTAACTGTCCTATAGGTATTATATCCATAATATTTATAATTATAAAAATTCGAATTCAATATCAATATAGCTAAGATCTCGGGACAACGTCTGTCGGGTCAGCTAGTACCTATACCTATTTATTTTTTTTATTTTTTCGAGTGTATTTGTGTGGATGTCGTAGAGAACATCGGATTTTTCGAAATATTCAGCATTTGATCGCAATTTTGCAGATTTTGGAAAATTGATGACACGAAATCGGTAGTGGTGTAGGTACCTAAGTCCGGAGTTGGAAGGGATTCCTAATTTGAAAAAAAAATACCATTTGAAAATCGAACATAAAATCAATCTATTCAATTACTAAGTTCCCTTTTTCCTTTTTATCAAAAGACACGAGATTCTTTAAAAACTTTAGTTAGGTACTTATCTACCAATGTATATAGGTACCTACCTACTATATGTTGGTGTTGGTAGGTATATAGTCACGCCCAAATAAAAAACATTGTCCATGAACAAAGAATTTCCTTACCAATTATTTTTAACCATCGAATGTATGTATGTATAAAAAAGTCATCTCTGATTGGTCAAATATTAAAATAATAGATTTTTGTAGGTAGTTACTTACTTAAAAAAAGCCGATTCAAAGGCTGATGGATCTATCCATCAGGCTGGCAGCTGATAATACTTAATGAATGACAAAAGATACAGTGGCACCTCTCATAACGGCTTCAGGGCACATACGACGGGTGGCTTGCTTAGCGCCTTGATAGACACATATCCATAGAAATTTCCATAGAATCCATAGAAATCAATAGATTTCAGCATAATATATATTTCTTGTAATATTTATGTTGTTGTTAAAGGCACTTTGTGCCGTATACTTATCTAAATAAAATATATCTAGATATCCATTTATTGGATAGTTTTCAATTGATGCGGCCGTCAGAGTCTTTCCATCACTTTATCCGCTACATAACTTTATCTTATAGGTGGCTATACCAAGAACATTTATCTACATATTGACGCGTTGGGCCTTAGTGGATATAAGTCCCTGATTTAAGCTTTTTAGAGTATAAAACTTCGTGCATTTTTATTTTAAACTAGCTTTCCCGAAAGTCGTTGTCCTGTGTTCCTAAATAAGAATATTGAATTCGAATTTGTATGGTGATGAATTAATTATCATTTGACCAATGTGATTCCGAACGATGCGTCTTTTTTAAACCATGTTTATTCCATCCGCATTCTGTCAATCGCACCAATTGACAATTTCTGTCAAAATTTCAAAATTGGAATAAAAATTAAAAGGTAAAAAGTACCTACTAATAAGGTTGTCTACGTAGAGTTTTCTTTAATTTTCTAATTTTCCATACATTTTTCTTAATTTTTTTCTTCTAAGAGGACCATCTCTTGATAAAAGCGTACATGACAAAAAAAGAATTAGCGAAATCGGTCCAGCCGTTTAGGCGTGACGCGATGACATCGTGAAATAGCTCTCCATTTTACTCATAGTATATGGAATATACATGAGTTTTGTGATCGGATTTCAAAAAAAAAAAAATTTCGCTGAAATTAATTTTCTCGACGTTTTTGAGGATGTAGATTCCAAAAATGCAAAAAAAAAATTTTATTTCCGCGTACCCGTACGCGTAGGTACTCCAAAAATGTGTGCGCACCCATAACTCATATAGTAATTCTTATCCGATTTGATTGAAATTTGGTAGAACGGTTAGCCCCTCGATGTAGATGAGTCAGTAAAATGTCAGGGGAACCCTCTTAAAGCATCCAAAGAAAATTTCACTTGTTCTAGAAAAAGGTCTAAAAAAAATTTCTTCGATTTTCATAAAATTTAATATACGGGTTAGTCTTATGCTCCTACACAAGCACGTAAAATTTGAGGTCCGTAACATCAGTGGGTCCCCCTTAAAGTACCGATTAATATTGAATATGTAGTTCTAATTGCAGATAATAAAAAGCTCCAATAGTCGATATCATTTTAAAGTTTCTATAATAATTCCAAGGATAAATTCATTTTAATCATAAAATTATGATTTTTTATGCAAAGATATGTTTTACACGAAAAGGCTGTTATACCTAATATACTATGAGTTCTGGGCTACCCTAGGTTAGCAGCTTTTTTATATATATATATATATATATATATATATATATATATATATATATATATATATATCCCACTTACCATAGGGCGTCCATACATTGTCTATTTGCTATCATTAGGGCGTCATGAAAATTACAGCGTCCGTATGCGGACGCTTCAATGGCATCAATGTTAAATGAACTCTACCAACCATGGTGACGTCAAATTTTTTAATTTTAGAGAGACGCCCAAGGACGGTCTTAGCGCGAAAATTATACGTTTTGCGTATAGTTAAGCTTTGAACATTTTTCTGAAGGGGTACCGTGCGATATACAGATTGTGTATATTTTTTTTCACTACACGGATTGATGGGCGTCCTTTTTGAATATTTTTTTTAATCCGCTATTTTAGCGGCGTCCAAAGATTTTGCAACATCGCTAAAATCTACGAGCGTGCGGAGTTTTTAACTGTGAGTCGGTTAGGTTCGCAGTTCTGTCAGTTTATTTGCTTGTTCTGGAATCTGGTGTGCTCCGCTGCTCGCCGTAAAGCGCAGAAAATAATAATGAGTATCTTTTCCAGGGAATATGTAAGTAATTATTTTTCTAATTTACAGATATAATTATTATAGAAATAATATTATAGATTACGTTGTAATATTTCCACTTGGATTACAAGTGAATTATACATACAGGTATAATTATTATTATTTGAGATAAAGCAATTAAAAATAATATGTTATAATTATTTTGTTTATAAATATCTATTTGTATTACTAGGATATGATATAATATAGTTATAATTTGCTCAATATGTTAACGAATGTTAAAAATGTTAACGAGGATAATAAATATCTATTTGCGAATATTAACACGACGGAACCGATATGTGGATATAAAGTTATCTAGAAGCACGCCGTATTATCTGGGGCCAAAAACCCCGGTGCCATAACTACAACCAAATTGAGAAAACATTTGGCTACTGACATGGAACAACTTGCTAATTTTATGGGGCATACGTTAGGCGTTCACCGAAGTAATTACCGCCTACCCGATGATGTCTATCAAACAGCTAAAATTTCAAAGTTAGTTCTATTGCTCGAAAGCGGTAAGGCTGGAGAGCACAAGGGGAAAGACCTAGATAGCATTGAAATTGATTTGGAAGAAAATTTACTAAATAATCCAGAAATTGGTGAATCAGAACTTGTTGAGGCCGTCGAAGCCAATACAGATTTAGAAGTAATAGAAAATGTAAAGTTTGATGATATCGAAGACATTGGAAAAATCCAAAAACCAAGTGTAGCCAAAATAAGAAAAAACGTCAAATGGTCCCGTGGACAGAGGAACAGAAAAAAATCGTAAAAGTCTTCTTTGCGAATAATATTCGTAATAAGATCCCACCTAAAAAGCGAGAATGTGACGAACTGAAGAGAAGACATCCCGAAGTTCTGGAGAATAAGGATTGGTTGAAAATTAAAGTTTTTATCCAGAATATTTATTCAAATAAACAAAAGAAGTCAGTCAGTGTTTAAATTGATCTTTTGAAAATGACAAAACGATAAGAATTCATATTGTAATAGCCCAGAAAATTCATTCACACAATCCTTATTCGCTATAACTAATTTTATGTTCCTTTAAAAAAATACGTGTTAATTTATAATAGTCCAGAAAATTCATTCCTTATTTGCTATATGGGATTTTATGTTCCTTTAAAAAATATGTATTAATTTATATAACTTGATCTTGATAATATTAGTAGGTACTTTTATTTGATTCTTATCTTCTTTTTATATGTTCTTAAATTATAATAGTCCATAAAATTCATTCCTTTTTCGTTATATGGAATTTAATGTTCCTTTAAAAAACTATATTGTGTTAACTTTTATAACTTGATCTTGATAATATTATTAGGGACTAATATTTGATTCTTATCTTCTTTTTATATGTTCTTAAATTATAATAGTCCAGAAAATTCATTCCTTATTTGCTATATGGAATTTAATGTTCCTTTAAAAAACTATATTGTGTTAACTTTTATAACTTGATCTTGATAATATTATTAGGGACTAATATTTGATTCTTATCTTCTTTTTATATGTTCTTAAATTATAATAGTCCATAAAATTCATTCCTTTTTCGTTATATGGAATTTAATGTTCCTTTAAAAAACTATATTGTGTTAACTTATATAACTTGATCTTGATAATAATATTATTAGGGACTAATATTTGATTCTTATCTTCTTTTTATATGTTCTTAAATTATAATAGTCCATAAAATTCATTCCTTTTTCGTTATATGGAATTTAATGTTCCTTTAAAAAACTATATTGTGTTAACTTTTATAACTTGATCTTGATAATATTATTAGGGACTAATATTTGATTCTTATCTTCTTTTTATATGTTCTTAAATTATAATAGTCCATAAAATTCATTCCTTTTTCGTTATATGGAATTTAATGTTCCTTTAAAAAACTATATTGTGTTAACTTTTAGGAAGTGCCTCTAGAGCCGTAGCCGGATCCCGTACTCGTGTCCGTAGATTTGTGTGTTGCCATTTTATTACAGTTCATACTATGGTAACACTCAAATGACAGCTTATGTCAAAGCGCGAATTGGCGCGAATTTCGTAATAGTACCAAAGGAAATTTGAATTTTCGTGCGAATCTCATTGGGGATACATGGGATACTATTATTAGTATCCGGAAATAATAATTATTGTAAACACCAATATTATTCAAAATTTGAATTTTTATTTGCATGTTTTAACAGAAAGTTTAAAGTTTTTTTTTTACTAATTGTTAATTTTATTTCTTTGTGACTTTTTTTTAATAATTTTGATAATGAAGTGGTTTTTTTAATAATGAAGTGGTTGGTGACCCAGCGGTTACAACGCCGGCTTTCGTACTGCGGACGTCGTGGTTCGATCCCAGGTGCCGAGCATCTTCCTCTTTCACGACACAAGCTTTCTTTACAAAAACTAGTCTTTACAAAAAATTTAATTTGAGTGTTATTGTTAATGAATCTGTTTGATCATTTATATTATTTAGTGATATTTTTTTGTATACATGAAAAAAATTGTGTTTAAAGGCGATATCCGTTTAAAAAGTGAAAACTCCACAAGAAACAATTCCACTTGTAAGCAAGATTGTCCCGCTTCCATCCATCTTCATATTAGTAAATGTGGACAATTCTTTACTGTGGCAACTGACAAGGAATATGCAATTACCATGCATCCTCGCAAGCTTATTTTAATGCATTGTGGCAGCAGCTACTCAAGTTGCCTCAACTTATTAAAGAAGAAGCTCAAGAGCAATTGAGATTCATCATCATCTTCGTCGGTCCCTCAATTCTGAGGATCATGTCCATCATTGCACACCAGCCCCACCAGTCTGCCCCAGAGCCCCCGGTCCGCTGCCATGTGCAGGGCCTCACACAGTTGAGATTAGGTGCTACAAATTAATTTTGGATAAGATAAGAAACACAACAGGCTGTAACTTGACATTAAAGGACCCTAATTTTAATAGACATAAAGAAAGAAAGAATTTTAAGGAATGTGTAAATAATATTTTGAAGAACACCTACAAATGTGATGTTCAAGTTTTGTCAGACTGCGATGGAACATTCAAAGGAATTTATTTTCAAGACATTTATCAATCTGACATCTAATATCTAGATGAATTACAGTGCTCGGTAGCATACTTCTCTTATTATACCGGTCAACTCTATCAATCTGAAAAGGAATACCAAGTGGGAGTAAATATTTCAAGGTTTGGACAACGATGCCAGCAGAAAGAATTGTATCATCCTGTGGTTGTGATATCGAGATCAAAACTTTTTTATTGAAATAATGGTATGATTAAAATCCTGTGATGTAATTTAAGGCCATTGGCTGTATTATATTTTTTAATCCATCACGCAGTTTCCCGAATGGGGTAGGCAGAGAGTACGAATTCCCATTCTTTCCTATCCAAACAAACCTCTTTCGTTTCCTTCAAACGCACAACATTCCGCATACATGCTCTTCCATTCCTTTGGCTGTATTTATGTTAATAAAAAAAATTAAATAAAAAAACTGGTTTTCATTCTGCTATATTATGTATGTATATTTTTAAATAAATCTGGGTTCACTCGAAGTGAGCACAAATACACTTTTGACATTTTGCATATTAAGCAGAGGCTTGTGTCATAAAAGTGGAAATGGTCAGCACCGGGATTCCAACTCACAACCTCCAGTACACTGTATGTATGAAAGCCTTCTACTGATACTGCTGGTCTACCAACCACTTTTGTCAGAGTTGTTACAGTGTGGAAGTCTGGATTCACACTGATGCAACAGAGAGTAGAATAGTATCATTCAAACTGACTATATGGAAAGATAGAAAATATAGCTTTAAGACAGAAAGTAATGAGATTGTTCCGAAAATGTAAAGAAAAGCAAACTACATCACTATCAAGTGATGATGTTGATGAAATGGAAATGGCTGTGATTGATTGCCAGCATTCACAGAGAAGACTAGTCTCAGAGAAGAAAAACAACGCTTTCATAGTTATCAAACATTTCGGTAATTATGAAGTTCCCGGGCTGACTCGATTTTTTTTATATGAAACACATTAATAAGTATTTTATTGTTACTATAGCTGACAATTGTAATTTTGTTATACGATTACATTATTGTTCAACAATGTTATTAATTATCAAATCCGTGCTCAGCGACAATTTAATATCATCTGTCAATGTCAATATATGATAAAATATTGTCTATGGAGATCTACGGACGCCGTACCAAATTTTTAATGTTTCCGTCTACGGCTCTAGAGGGACTTCCTAACTTTTATAACTTGATCTTGATAATATTATTAGGGACTAATATTTGATTCTTATCTTCTTTTTATATGTTCTTAAATTATAATAGTCCAGAAAATTCATTTCTTTTTCGTTATATGGAATTTAATGTTCCTTTAAAAACTATATTGTGTTAACTTTTTCAACTTGATCTTGATTATATTATTGGGTAGGTAGTTTATTTTAAAATATCGCATTTTGGTATACATATTTATTTTACCTGTAAGATACTTTTTTATATTTATTATACTTAAATAAATATTTAAATAAATTTGTTATTCTCGTTCTTTCAAATGATACCAAACACGCCCTACCCGAGTACTTAGATACCCTCGCGCCAATGGCGTCACACACCAACACTCTTGATCGATTCAAAATTTGAGAAAACATATGAGTTCTTCTCGTGAAGCACTCACCAGAAACCAAACACAACTGAATGCGATGACTGGATTCTCTCGATTGCTCGTAGTCTCCCAATAGCTGGAGCTGGAGATAATTTGACTTCCGACCTGTATTGTTTTTCCGACGCCCATTCATATGATACCAAATATTTATTTATTTTATTAATTTTATAAAGTTATATAAAAATCTTTTGACCACACACAACCCTTGGATCCACTCAAATGATTTATATATTTTCTGTCTCTCTAAATGTTTCAGGTCCATAAGTAGTCTAAAAATCAATCAAAATTTATTCAAAAGATTCGGAGACAAAAACAACAACGAAATAAGTCTCCAATAATACAAAAAAAAACTACAAATTCACCTAATACCATAGTAAAATTATAACAACACAATAATAGGTATGTAGATGTATAAAGAATGCTACGTGTTCTTGGTATGTATTCCTTGGCATAACGTGTTGATATAATTAGGTAGGTATTACTACCGAGTAAAGTTTGGCAACAGTGTAGGACTTTCTAAAGTCAGTAAACTGAAAATTTATATACGGGCTGGAAGTCACAAAGATAGTAATATTAAAGTGCGCCGTAAGGTTAGTAAGACCTACGGAATTTCACTGGACGCCGTAATAAGGATCTTTGAATGGAGGCCGTAAAGATAGCCTGATGTATATATATATATATATATATATATATATATATATGATAAGATAACATCAAATTAGGAATTTTGAACTAGGTACCTATTTATATAAAGAAAGACACTAACGCGCCTACCAGCGAATTGAGTGCTAACCACCCCACCCGGGTGATAGAGCAGGTTCCAGAAAAGTTTCAAATAAGTAAAGGAGTCTAAAACATTTCTTAGCAACCTTTTCTATTTTAGTGTGCTACTTGGACAACCGCAGTGGAAAAAGATTCAACTTAGTACCTACTTATTCTATGTTAGAAACTTGCATTTGCCTATTAAGGGGCACAAAATTTTGGTTCATATTTGAATGATTTCTAGATACGGAACTTCTCTTTTCTAATGTGTTGCTTGTTATGCGAATCATCGTTAAAATAAGTAGGTACCACTGTATATTTTTATCTATGGATAATTTTGGTGTACATAGATAGTTTGTAGATAATAACTCGTAAATTACTATGGTTGTATGGAAAGATCATAAAAATAATAATTGACCTATCTATGTACCTACAATCAAATTATTACATAATAGGTTGGCAGGTAGGTATAGAAACCTATGTATATACGTGCTGTAATTTTATGGGAACCGTAATTGGAAGGTCGCAGGTACATAATTTTAAAAAAAAATGGTTGACTTCCCGTGTGCTTAGGTAGGCACCTAGGCATATATAGACGAGAGATAGAGGCAGTAGGTACAAATGTGAATCAGTATGTAAAACGATATAGAAGGTAAGTTAACAAATGATTTGCTCCTAGGTTTGTTTGACTTTGCTTAGGTATCTTTTTCATGACACAATCTTTTGCTAAGTTTGAAAGATGTCAAAAGTATATTTGTGTTGTTCGCTTTGGGTGTGCCCAGCCCCCGTAGACAAATTCAAATTGGCGTTCGACTACAAACGAAGATTTCGCCAATGTATAGTACGAAAAAATTAACTGTCCACTGGAACATATAAACAATTATTTAAACTAAACAATGACACTTAAATAAAAATATAAAAAGTGGACAGTCAATTTTCTTCATACTCTACAATATACATTGTCGAAGAATTCGTTTGTAGTCGATCGCCAAATGCATTTTTTATCTAGACCTACAGATTCATTTAAAAATATGTAGATGGAAAGAGTAAAGTTAAAAACATAAAAGTATTTATTTATTTATTTACTCATACAGACAACAAATGGAAATGCTGCCCAAATAGGCCAAGCCTGTACTAGGGTAAACATCTTAACAGTTCATAAAAAAGAATATTCAAAGGAACATACAAACACGAACCACAGCACAACCACCAACTCAACTACGTACCTACCTAAAGTAAACAAACAAAGCATAATCCCACAGTCAGTATCCAGTACGAGTATCAAAAAAAGTTAAATAAGAAACAATGTCCTACTCAGAATCGCATAAAACAAAACATGAGTTTTCTAAGGTTCATCAGTATTAAAACAAAAATCAAAAAATATAAATTTAAAATCGTCAAATCAAAGAAAACAAATAATGCTGATTCTCAGCTTCTTATCTACGAACACACGCACATATTATAAAAATGTTCATTTATTAAATAAAGACATTAAGATAGACGTGTTTGTTTATTGCATCAAATTTTATAATGTGTATTTTTTTAAATAAAATACACAACATGGTCGTAAAAGTTTACAACATGAATGATGGGCAATCAATATTAATTCTTACGACACCATAAATAACACTCTTGCACATTGTGCTTTTAGCGTAACCGTAAGCCTTAAATAAGGGAGGTACCTAACCACAATGTTAATTTCCCTCTAGAAGTTGAATATTAACACTGATAAAATGGTGCTTTAAACCACTACCTACTGAAGAGGTAAGAATTAAGAATTGAAAGGATCAGATCTCCAGAGGAAGAAATCAATTAGTCAAGAAATTTACCGTCTTACTTATAAAAACTTCGTTAATCGTAAGATTGCGTATAACTCACCGATCAGTTTTTGCTTAATTTATAAAAATATATTTTATCCGAGTTTGTTATTGTATGAAGACGACATTTCATACAAAATTTTGTAAACAAACTAAATAGTACCCCGGCAACGCGAGTGCTTACAACCGAGATGCGCTATGTCAGATTTGAATGATTTCGAGTAGGTGCAAAATAGGTGTCAGACCTTATTTTTTAATTTTTTATTTTATATTATCAAAATATTGTTAAGTCCTTATAAAATCACACGAAACCTTTATGTTTTAACCAAAATGAACTAATTTATGTTTGATCACTTCAATTTTAATATTTGTACCTACTTTATAAGTACCTACTCTTTGAATATTTTCTTCAAAACGTCATTATACCTATTTATCATAAATTTAATTGGTGCATCATGGTTGTAAGACCTCGATGATTACGGGAATGCAATATTTGCTTTATTTATTTAAAATTTCTATTATTAAAATGATAAACCAAAACAAAATGGACCAAAGTATGAAGGGAGCACCTAATTGGACGGGAAAAAAGCTTAAAAACAGTATATTTATTACAGAAAGCGTTGTTGTACACTCGAAACCATTGTCAGTTGACATAAAATCCAACATGGCGGGCTAAAATCTACTGAAATCAGCTCGCAATTAATCGATATGGGTTAAACTACCTCGACGACGACTTGATCGCAAATTTTCTACCGCTGAACTCTTTTTTTCAACTGATCAGAGTTTTAAATAAAACAGATAGAGATCAATTAAGTCTTAGAGGAAAATAAAAAAAATGATACATCTTTGAGCGAATTATGTAACTTATTAAAAGGGTTGAAAATAGTTTGTTTAAGACATTAGAACCACTTGACAACTATTTTTAAACTAGTTTGCTACTTGGAAATTAGGGAGTTTGTAAGCATTTTCTAGCCTAGCACCGTGTTCCTAACGGAGGCCTAACGGATCAACCATACATCAAAACCACCGAACAAGTATTTTGATCAAGCTGGACTATGAAGGGGATCCAGCACAAGATTATCCTTGTAAGCCTCAAAAATCATCCATCAGAGGGCAATAAAATCTAGAGGCAGCAGAACTCTCAAATCATTAGAAGATTCCATAAGGCAGATCTTCGAAGGATGAATGAATCCATCCAGACTCACTTACATGGCATCGCACTGAAAACCCAATGGATGAGGACTCCCAGACAGATTACAAAGAGGTGCAGGGACAGCTGGGAGTCGAAATAGCAGCAGACTAACCGCACCTCTTGAATTATGTACTTGAAGAAGAACATCTTCGTCAGAACTTTAAATGCCTGAATGTAGCTAGTATCCTAGCCGGGTTTGGAGACCACTGGTGTAATGTAGCCCTGTAAGTTTATATGTCGTATCCACCCATAGCGATTACTACTATTGTAGAGAAAATTATTACAATTTTTATGGCCGTTAATTGGTTTTAATAACTCATTAATATTCAGCATTTTACAATGGCCGGCCACACCGCTGCTGCTGCAAGTCGTGATAAATAATTTTATTATGCATTTTTGTATAAAAACATTAACTTGTAGATATGCGATACACCTATTAATTAACCGCTTTCGTGTATTTTCAATATACATAATATTAGCGGTTTATGTGCAACCATCGTGTCTGTGAAGTTGTTCCAAGATAATCTAATCGGCTTAACCTGACAGATGAATGTACCTACTGTAGAAGCATCAGGCACAGCTAAAACCTTTTATTTGATGCATGTACATAAATAGACTATAGGTAGTATATTTGCCAAAATGGACGAATGGTCTCTTGCGCTGACGCCCTACGGCCTACATCATCGCCCACAAATCATAGATAAAATAATACGGTGGGTAGAAGTAATTAGTTTTGCCAGTAAAATACAAATGAAAAGGGGTAAAGAAGATTTGTTGAATAAAATTTTGTGATAGAACTATACAAGACTCTTTCATTTTTATTTTTAAAAAAGATTGGTGTCGAAAAACATGAGTTTTTGAACGCAAAGGTTTGGAGTTAAAAACCATGAAATTTCGGATGGATCGAGAAAAAAATAAATAAATAAAGCAGCACTAGTCAATCAATGAAATCGACCGAATGACCGAATTTTGATCAATTACGGATAGCGCAAGACAGAGGGCGGTGGGAGTCACAGGGGGAGGCCTATGTCCAACACTGGACGCGAAAGGGCTGAAGAAAGAAAGAAAGAAAGAAATGTCATACCCCAGGGATCTGTTTTAAGACCACATCTATATGATTTAAATATACATAAGTAATGAGTAGGTAATACAAGACTTAATGATTTTATTACAAGAAAAACCTTGTCACAAGCTAAATTTTGTTTATAATATGCACTGCAAAAGAAGCGAGAAAGAGTAATAGTGGAAACATACTTGTCCTTATAGACGTAAAGAATGCTTTTAACACAGCGAATTGGGAAGTAATACGCCAAAAGATAATAGATCTAAAGATAGATGGATATATAACTAATAGCATAATTGACTACCTATCAAATAGAAAAATACTGATTGAGGGAAAGACATCTATTGAAATTGGAGGAGGAGTTCCGCAGGGGTCGGTCCTTGGACCCACGCTGTGGAATATACTCTACGATAGCCTTATGCGTATTGTGGTCCCGGAAGGTGTAAAACTTATCTGCTACGCCGACGATCTAGCAATATCAGTCACCGCAAAATGCGCTGATGAGCTACAGGCCAACACAAATGCCGCCCTATTTGGGGTAAGTTCGTGGATGAGAAAACATAAACTAGAAATAGCACCCCAAAAGACGGTAGCAATTCTACTGAGTGGAGGGAAAAGAATGGCTGACATCAGGGTGCAGATTGAGGGCGTGAACATAGTAGCCTCAAAAGAAACCACTTACCTGGGAGTAGTCCTAGACTGTGGACTCAGGTTCAATAGACACCTTCAATACGTGGCAGAGAAGTCCTTAAAAACAACCCGGGCTCTCTCATTGCTACTATCCAATACCAAAGGGCCGAAACACAATAAAAGAAAAACTCTTGCCATGACAATGCAGTCGGTGTTGCTGTACGCTGCGCCAGTTTGGGAAGAAAAATTAGCAATAAAAAACAGACAAAAAACTATTATGGCTGCTCAAAGACCACTGGCTCTTAGAGTGTGTTGTGCATATCGCACCATTTCAACTGATGCCGCACTGGTGCTCGCAGGACTGATACCAATCTATCTATTAGCTGGAGAACGTGGAAGAATATATAAAAATGAAGTCAGAAGAACCAGCGAACAGCAGTACACTCAATGGGAAAGACAACAAACAATTGGTAGATGGCAGAGAGAGTGGGATTCATCCGGTAATGGGAGATGGACATACAGACTCATTAAAGACATAAAGGTTTGGCTTGAGAGAAAGCATGGAGAGATTAACTACCGTCTAACGCAATGCCTGACAGGACATGGTGTATTTTATCAATATCTGAAAAGAATAGGCAAAAACGAAACAGGACTCTGCATATATTGTAATCATGATGAGGAGGATGATGCAGAACATACTCTTTTTAAGTGTGCTAAATGGTCGGGAGCCAGAGAAGAGGCAAAACAAGCATTGGGGCTTGCGGAGTTCCCCACGCCAGACGAACTCATTTCATGCATGCTGCGAGGAAAGAGAGAATGGTCAGAAATGGCAAGATGTCTGGAAGGGATCATCGCGGGAAAAGAGATCGATGAAAGAGAGAATCAGAGGAGAGAACAGTAGAAGATAGAAAGACGCAAGAGCCAACAGATGGTAGACCTTTCAAAAGGTAGGAACATCGTTGTGCGCGGAGAGGGGGGGGGTTTTAGCCGGTAGCCGATGGTGGGAGTCCGGCACTACCCGTACACTGGGTGTCTATAAAAGATTTCCCCTCCGATTAAAAAAAAAAAAAAAAGCTAAATTTTGTTAAGAGTGTAGTCTGAAATGAAAAAAAATATAAAAAGCTTTGGGTAAGAATAGTCGAGACTTTTAAAGTATGGGTAATGAATGATTCGTCATAATTGATCAAAACTAATTGCTTGCTCTCATAAGGTAGGATTTATAAAGGCAATAGTCAACGAAACTTAATAATATGAAAATTTCAAAGATTCGAGTAAAACCTTTTGGTCAGGTAATGAGAGGGGTGAGCACTGAGCAGGTTGTACTCTCGATTAAGTCCGATAGTAATTATTATAAGAGGATGCGACCGGAAGCACCTGCTAGCTGGACAAACTGGACGTCAAAGCTTCTCAATTAGGTTTTACTCCATATAAGTTTAATTAGTCTAATTTAAGCAATTATTTCTACAAATAAACAACGGCTTAAATATGATTAATGTAGGGAAACCTTTCGGCATATTCATATTTATTTATCAAATTAAAACTGAAATAAAATACGTAGATATTTATTTAAGAAGTAAGTATGTGAAGTATTTCGATGGTTGACTTTCTGTTTTGCTATGTGTTTTTTAATGTTGCACGCAACAACCTATATACAAAATGCAAATGTGGAATAACCAGGGATTTTCTTGAATTTGCTCCTACCCGTATTTATTTGCTTATGAATAAACAAATAAACCAAACATGGATATGGAAATTGAAGGGTAAAAGACCGTCTTAGCACGTAAAAAAGACCTTTCGTTCCGTTCTAAAATACTGTTCTATATTATTGCTTTGCAGAAAAGGCTTCTCCAAACCATATACTTAAAATTGATAGAATTCATCGTGGTATTTTAATGCGTCACAGTTTGACAACTGTTCGTCTCATCAAGATTCCGATATCGGTCAAATTGACGGACACGTGGTTATCAAAAATGTTGAGAATTCAGGGCGGAATATTTTGCATGCTATACTCTGAACCAGTTTCGATAAAATATGTGCTCAATTTAATTCTTTGACAATCATAAAATTCTTTGACTAGTCCTATAACTACACTTTCTTAGTCTTCTTTCATATATATAGTCACTCTGTATCTGATAATTCTTTTGCACTGTGTAGGTATATTCACTATTTGTGTCGATGCTTTGCATGAAGGATTCTTTTCAATTGGTCTACAATTTGACAAGATGATCCTCTAAAAGTCTATTGCAGTGGCTATCATAATATTCTGAAAACTCTGGCTTCCTTATTTTCACTCTTTTGCTTGATCACCATCCAACATTATTCACCTCAATGTCCTCACATTATGTTGATATCACCAAAGTGGTAAGAAATCTGTAACAGTATTCCGGGAAAACTGAGCCAACAATAACTTTTCAATTGTATAGTTTGATCTAAGTACATTTAAGAAGAATTGAGCATTACAATTGCAGATTTTTCAAGATCCATACAGGAGTTCCACAAGGATCACATTTCGGACCCTTACAAATTCGTTCAGAAAAGTTATATGAGTGATTACCTACAACTACACAACACCTACATACATAGCACCGGTGGGTCTTTGTAAGTTTCCGCCAATCAAAAGTTATGACAAGATTGATTGAGCGAATTCTTGATAAGAACATGAATTTGCATATTCTCACAGCAAAGGTAAATAATTGACGGTAATTAATAAATATGCCACGAATTGATGATTAATACAGGCGTAATAGTCGATGTTTGCTGATAAGTTATTTATGCTATACAGCAAATTCTTAGATATCTAGATAAGTAGGTACCTACCTACCTTCCTACCAATGAAATCCTGTCAAATAGGATATTTTGAATGTGAGGGTGGCATCGTTTTAGAGAATCAAAATAAAACCTGATACAGATGATTTTGGAGATTGACGATCAGATGACGTTGGAAAGCAAGAAATCCTATTTCATATATAGGTACTACCTAATAGAGGAAGCTGCAGATTAGGAACGTCGATCTTCAAGAAAGGGCATCTCCAACGAAGGCTTTATATGAAGATGTATTTTGTAAGTTAGTTGAAGATGATGTTTTCATAAACAAAATCATTTTTCTTCTCTATCCTGGGAATACATAGAGACAAATAAATTAATTTGCGCTTACTTAAGAGAAGGTAATTTTATGGACTAGGTATAGATTCCATATAAATAACTTAAGCAACCTATAGCTAATTAGCGGACATCTTCCACGCTAATTTCACCCAGATAAAATCCATGAACAATCAACATAATAGATGCCTGAGTTAATATAAGTACCTACCTATCTAAGATTTTAAGCGTTTATGCTTTGTCGTGACGTTTTGCCATCCATGAAGTGAAGAACACGTGGAAAAGTTGTGAACTTGCCGGGAATCGCACCAGGGGCCTTTTGAAAATAAACATGGCTTCTGAGTTTGTCGTAAGTAGGTACCTAATGCTGAAAATTATTAGGCTTGTTGTACAAAGCCAATAGGCAATAAAGATGAGACAGCACCAAAAATGGATATACCTAGTCATATCCTGGCGCCAAATACATGACAGCAGTCGCAGTCTTTAATTGGTTGCTCTCTTGTTCTCAATAATTTCCAACTTTTATCTCTATATTTCATTTATTATTAAATTTCTACTTGTTGCATACATGAGATTTTTCGACATGTTGAGAATTCTCATGATTAGGAGTTTCGGAGACAAACATTAACACCTAATGGCGAACGTTGTTAACGTAAAGTGATCACACTAAGCCATCCTTCGAAATAACAGTAGAAAACGGGCGTAAGCCCGTAGTGGTTTGTTCCATTTAAAAATAGAACATTAGTAATGAATTGTTAGAGTCATTACCTAGTTGTTATTTTTTCTGAAAATATTAGTTTTCATATTTTAATAAGTAGGTACAGGTACCTACCTTATATATAAAAATAATTACAAAACTATTTGGATGTTAGAAAATTTATGCATACTTTTTAAAATATTTTTACAAAAAATGTAAATTTTTATTCCTTTCTACATACCTACTTAAAAATATTTCAAAATGGCGTGCAAGTTGACAATTTTATCAGCAGTTTAAAATACATGTTGGAGCTTTGCATATGGCAATACTATTGCATGTTCAGAATATGAACATACATAGATGCAACCCGCTACCTACCTACATAGGTATTTTCTTTTACAATAATAATAATGTTTTTGCGCTATGGCAACACAACAAAGGAGAAATATTTGACCAAGTTACAGAAAATTCTTAAATTATTAAAATACTAGCAGTCTGTTCCTGCTTCGCACGGGTAGGTACATAGGTATTTAAAAAAATAATTCATCAGTTTTCTTATGATCTTTATAGATCCCTAACTTTATCAAAATATTCTATAGGCTATGTTAATCTGGAATAATGTAGCATTCTAATGGTCCTCTCCCGTCCGGCTCGTACCTAGGGATTGCAAATCAAAATGCTCATATCGGATCCGGCAGAAATTGACGGATCCGGAGATCGGATCCGGTTAATCATATATTAAGGGATTTTTCGTCATACTCAGCACGGACCGGACTCGAATCCGTATCCCTAGCAATTCCACAGGGTCATTGTAGGTACCCATAAAGAAACGATGAGAAAAAGAGGCAAATGCGTCACACTGAGTGCAGTGTAATGCTGTTTTTGCCTCCCTGTGCCCAACGTGGGGTTAGTTAGTGTTGACTTATCGTATTGATAGTATTGACTGTAGTGATAGTGATTATACATTACATGATTAGTTCGGTAGTCTGTCATAATGTGTGTGCAGCTATATTCAAGGATAAAACTGAAATAATTTTTCAATATAGGAGTGTCTCTGATTATTCCCGGTTATAGGTATTACTTCTAGGACGCGGATATCCAATTGCACATCCAACTCTTTAGTGCTCGTCCAAGGATCTGTTGGTTTAAATGTGATTTCAACCTCTTATAATTACCAGAATCACCGGATCCGTTATGTTGACGTGATCATTCTAGTAATGCCTTCTATTGCTCCCCCGTTGCCTGCCGTTCTCGATATCGCAGAAGCTCCGAATCCGGAGTTTCTAACTCTGCCTCGAATGGTTTATTCCGCAATGGGTTGGAGAGTTTTCGAGAATCTTTCTTTTTCGTGGTGTCGGTTCTCTGAGAATCTTTCTTTTCAAATCATGATTAATAAGGCAGGTTAAAATTAATATTTTCGTTAAATTTAAATTTGATTTTTTTAATACGTAATCTAATTTTGAATTTTATTTCTTTTGAAACTTATTTTTTATAGTATTTACTATTTAAAAGTAATCATCCAAATCCAAACTCCCTTTAGACCCCACTTAGGGGCATAGGGAGGCAACAAGAGCTCTCCATTGCGCTCGATCTTGCGCAACGGTGATGACCTCCTCCCACACCATGTCCATGTCCCTCAGCTCTGCTTCGAAGGAGCGGAACACAGTGTGAGAGGGTCTTCCTCGTCTTCGGGACCCTGATGGGAGGAAGAACAGCGCTCTCCTCGGCCAACTGTCATTCGGCATCCTTAACACATGTCCCAGCCAAGTCCATCTCCTCCCCACAATGGTGGAGGTGATGGGCTCACGCTGGGTGCGCCGGCGTATAGCGTCGTTCGTGATGCGGTGGTACCATCTTACGCCCAGAATTCTCCTTAGGCACTTCATCTCAAAGGCTGAGACTTTTTGTGCCTGGGCCAGAGTCAGGTGCCAGGACTCACACCCATAAAGGAGAATGGGCAACACACACGCATCAAACAGTTTACATTTCGTCTCGACGCTAAACGCCGACGCTTTCCATATCTTGGTCATGTTGTTGAAGGCGCCACTTGCCATACCGATACGAATCGGGAGCTCAGCCCCGAGGTCACCAGCGGTGGTAATGGTTGCTCCCAGGTACTTAAATTTATCCACCCGGGAGACCTGGTGACCATCGATGGTTATCGGTTGCTGTTTATCGGGGCAGGCATTATTCGCCATGAGCTCCGTCTTACTGGCATTGACTCGAAGGCCGAGGCGTGCTGTTTCGTTGCAGAGTCTTGAAACACTGCGCTGTAATTCCTCCACTGTCGTACTGAACAACGCTAGGTCGTCCGCGTACTCCAGATCGCACAGTTCGCCCATTAGACCATCTCTCTGTGTTATCGGTATACCTCTTGCTCCTTGCATGGACTTTCTCAACAGGAAATCCATGACTATTATAAATATAAAGGGAGCTAGTACGCAGCCCTGTCTGACTCCCGTGGTGATCCTAAAAGCTTCAGTAGGACCACCTGGCGTTTTCACGCTACACTCAGAGTCTTCATACAGGGACTGCACCATTTTAACTATTTTCGGAGGTATACCATACAGAGCAAGTATTTTCCATATTGATGGTCTATGTGGGCTGTCGAAGGCCTTTTCAAAATCTATAAAGCAACAAGCGACTGGAGAGTTAAACTCCTTGCACTGCTGAAAGATGCACCTGGCACAGAAAATTGGGTCCGTGCAGGACCTTCCAGGTACAAAGCCGCATTGTTGCTCTCTCAGGACAGCCATGACAGGCCCCCGAATGCGGTGTAGTAATATCTGAGATAATACCTTACCGGGAACACTCAGTAGAGTAATTCCACGGTAGTTTCCGCATTCAAGGGGGTCCCCCTTTTTAAATATTGCGACGATGGATCCATTCCGCCAATCTTTTGGGCACCTCTCCTCTTCCCACGCCATTTTAAATATATCTAATAGTGGTTGGCCAAGGGTGTCTATGCCTTGTTTGAGGAGCTCTGCGTGAATTCCATCGTCTCCTGGCGCTTTGTTGTTCTTAAGTCTCATCACGGCCAGCACCATCTCACTGTATGTCGGCGGTTCCTCACATATCCCAGTTGCCTGAGGTATATTCAGACCAGCCAACTCCTCCTCAAAGTTGTAAGGTGAGGAGGGCTCGGGACGGTTTAATATTGACTCAAAGTACTCCCTCCATCTCCCTTTAATCAGTTCGGGGGCAGTGACAGTGGCTCCACGAGAGTCTCGTATTGCCGTCACGGGTCTTTTTTGACCCCTGCCCCCGACCTCCCGGGTGATTTCGAAAAGTGTCCTTGAGTCATTTCCGAGTGCAGCAGATTGCGCTCGCCGTATCTGAGAGTCCAGGTGTCTTCTTTTATCTGTTCGTACAGAGTGCTTCACCTTGCGGCTCAGCTCCCTGTACTCAGACACCAAAGCAGCCAGTTTTTGAGGGTCTTTTTCGCTGTCTCTGAGGGTCTTAGCCTTCTGGCGATCTTCGATGAGGCTCCAGGACCCATCGGACATCCATATTGGCCTCTTTTTGCTCTTATAGCCGACAGAAGAACGTGCGGATTCCATAACGGCGTCACGGAAGCTATTCCAAGCTGTCTCAATTGGAACAGCTCCGTGTGAATCCTGCAAGGGGGCAAACCTGGTGCGTAACTCAGCCTCGTACGAATGACGACACTGAGCACTCTCTAACCTGCGTATGTCCAGCGGGTGAGAGGCAGACGGTCCCTGCTGGAAATGGGTAAATCTGAATTTCAACGAACCCACAAGGAGTTCGTGATCAGTGTCCATGTCTGCCCCTCGGTAGGTGCGGACATCTCGCAGGTCAGTTCGGTTGCTGGCCCTTACCAGAAGATGGTCAATCTGGTTTTTTGTTCTCCTGTCAGGCGAGGTCCAAGTATATTTATGGATATCCTTGTGGGGGAACAGAGTTCCCCCTATTAAGAGTCCGTGGAGTGTGGCGAAACCAATCAGACGGCTTCCATTATCATTTATCACTCCCATGCCATGCCTACCCATGACGCCTGGTCCATACTGGGGGTCACTGCCAACCTTGGCATTAAAATCCCCCAGTACAATTAAGCGGTGGCGCCTTGGGACATGGGACACAACTGCATCCAGACTGTCATAAAAACAGTCCTTGGCAGCCGCATCCCCATCCTCAGTGGGAGCATAGCATAGGAGGACCGTCAGTGTTTCGCCTGTCATCTTGAAGGACGCACTCATCAGGCGGTCAGAAACAGGTTCCCAACCAAGAAGGCGAGAGAAGGCATATTTACTTAAAAGTAGAGCGACGCCACGCATCCGTGCAGTTCGGTGACCAGAGTGCAGCATGACATAGTTGCCAGCGTCACTCTGCCCCGTCCCTGGGATGCGTGCCTCGCTCAGCCCCAGGATATCCAGTCCATAATCTCCCGCCAACTTGGCAGCAACAAGCTCCCCGCCCGCCCTCAGAGTGCGGACATTCAGGGTCCCGATTTTCAAGCTCTTGTTCCGAGCCGTGGTCAACACAGGGGGGACACTAGCTGCCTGGACCCCCCCCCCCCCGGTGGGGCCCAGGCGTCCGAGGCTTAATTTTGTTGCCTTTTCTGACCGCTGGAGTTTAAGGGTGTGAGGTGGTCAACCCCACGACCCCGATCTGATTTTTCGATTACCTGCCTCTTACAGGATGCTCGAAAAACCAGCAAAAAGAACAGAGGTGCTATTCTAAGCCGACAGCCCCACGGCACACGGCAAAGTAATCATACCCTAATTAAATTAATTTCGTATATTTGCTGTTTTATTTTTATCCTTCATTATTGTAAAAAATGTCAATTAATCAAGGTTATTTCAATCCGATCGGATCCGGCCGGATTGTCGAAAATCCGGTTGGATCCGGCCGGATTCAAAATGAGACCGGATTGCAATCCCTACTCGTACCCCAGTGACGCCTATATCTCTGCCGCATTTCAATTTTTTTTTTTTTTTTTTTTTTTTTTTTATTTATAAAAAAAACAAGATAAATATTTACAAATATATCAAATTAGAGTCACGCCAAATCTTATAAGATTTGTCGGCGTGTTCTCTTTCTATGTTCATTTTAAAATATAAACTCAATAATAATATACTACATTAAAATAACCTAAAATTAAATATTCAGTTTTTAGTTTAAAAACTAATTATACAAAAACCCACACTTTATTAACCATTCCTTGACTAACTTTTTTGCAATATTTTTACTTTTGCACTCCTTAATAGATGCCGGCATCATATTAAGTATCTTTGGCACGTTATACTCTAATGTTCTTTTACCGTATTTATTATTAAATTTGGGGACCACATACCCGTCATTAAACTTAAATCTAGTGTGATGCATATGTCGCGGTTTATCTTTATATTCGGTTTTTGAAAACTGGTCAAGGACCATTCTCTGCCAGAACAAGCCTTTAGCTGATAACACATTCAATTTTTTAAAATATAACGATAAATAAATCAACACTTATTGTGGCATTATTATAATAGTTAGACGTATTCGGTCGCGACACTTTTTGTAGATAATTATGTCTTCTACAAAGTTGTAGTACATTATTTTACTCTATCTTCCATAGTTTTCGCAGCGTACGCGATGTAAAGAATATTTTAGGTAAATTTTTTGCACCTTGGGTTACATTATTGGAGTTTTAGTAAGTATCAAAGGCTATATGAAAATAAAATATAGCCTATGTTCAGCGGGGAGAGTGTAGCTTCCCAACAGTGAAAGAATTTTTCAAATCGGTTCAGTAGTTTCGGAGCCTATTCCCGTCAAACAAACAATCAATCAAAACTTTCCTCTTTATAATAGTAGTGTAGACTAACTATGCAGGTATAGGTACTGTTATTATAGTAGGTACCTAGATTTGCTGTAGGTACCTACATATATACCTACGAAAGAAAATGCATTCTGTTTTCACACAAAGTACCTTTTCTATCTTCTTCTTTTCTTTCTTATTATTCTTTTTCAGCCTGCGATCATCCTCTGTTGGACATAGGTTTTTCAATATCCTACCACTTTTTCCAGTTGGTATCTTTCTGCAGGCACATTCAGATCATTTTTGAGGTTTTTCGATTCGGGGCACAAAATTCTCTACATAAACAACTATGATGTTTGGATAAAATATGGTAGGGAAAATAAAATATTGCAATTTTTGAGAAAAAAACACGATAATCTATTAAAAATATAAAAATACCTTTGAAGTAGGTAGGTATGTATAAATGTATCTATATTGTAGGTACCTATACGAAAAAATGGTAGTAGCAGTAAATACCGCAAGATCTGATCATATAGATTTTTTATTATTATTTTTTTTTATTTAATTTATTCTTTGTACAGAAATAATAGAAATCACAGAAATTAAGCTCTATTTTCCGTGGTGTATATAACTTTAAGGTCAGCCCAGAGCCTCTTCTTTGAACTGGAGGAGGTCCGCAGACGAAACCCTACGCGTTACGTTGATCGCGCTTTGTGCGTGGTGGGGCCCAAACTATGGAATGCTCTCCCTCTGAGTTTAAGGCAAGCCGAAACAGTTGAAAAGTTTAAGAAACTCTTAAAGACCCATTTTTTTCTGATGTCTCACTGATGTTTTGTATTAAATTTGCATTCTTCCAATCCATATTCACTGTTTACAAGTAAGTATCTATGATGATTTCACACATTTTACAACTTGACGAACCTTGTGCGATTATTGCCATTTTTGTTATTTTATTATGTTTTGACGAACCTAATTGGTGATTATTACTCTTTTCTTTTTATGTGAGGCGCCCTTGTGGTGAAGATGTTTCACTAAACGGCGCCATAAAAGTTGTTCAAATATTATTATAATTTAATTCAAATTTTGAAATTAAATTGTTGTTTGTCTAACAGTTGTTTTATGCGAATGGAAAATATGTGGAAAATATGCGGAAACAGATGCATCGATCTGATTTAAATTGGTTAAAAGGTAGGTACCTAATTAATTAATTCGAATTGAATATTCATCGTTAAGACTAAGTGTTTTTTTATTTGAAATTTTTACCCGGGGTTGGCATGTCTCAAATTGGACGGGGCCGGTTGACTTGAAAAAATTGCCTCAGGCAATAAGTTCCGCCGGCTATACTGACACCTTTGTATAGAAAAGTGTTATGTTATTATTACAACAACGTCTGTCGGGAAAGCTAGTAAAACACAAAAAATGACATGTTTGCATCAAAACTTGTTAGTTGTAACTTAAGGGTAAAGAAGCAAAAAATAATCTAAAAAAATTTTATTGCCCGTTTTCTTTACATTTTTTGTTGTAGATTATAAACGTATTTACCTACGTGAAACTATCCATGAAACAAATGAGTAATGAATGTAGAAATAAAATAGGTTAATAAAGGCAATTATCACATTTTAAATGGCGTTGAAAAAGAGTAAACCAACTAACGATGTGTTTCGGTCGATAATGGCTGTGTCGCATGTGCAACTTTGCGCAATGCAATCGTTATTGGATAATACAATAATTAATTATTTAATGTAAAATTATTCGGTAGGAAGGAACCTTCGCTTCGATATCGATTAATTGACTTTTAATTTGTTTATTTTTCGCCACTAAAAATAGTAAAAATAATGATAAAATCAAGCACAATGTAAACATAGGTATATAACCTAACCTAACCTAACTTGTCATTCTTCACAGTAGTTTTTTTGTTCACGCCAATCTGGCCTTCGCATTCCTATGACATTTCTCTCCAACCCAGCGTTGATATTTCGATAGTTCTAATGATTTTGGACCTTGTCTACCTACCTACGTATGAATATACTGATTTCAGGCAAAAATCGACCCAATTTGGAAGTCTCTAAAGTGAAAATAAGATTTTTTATAAAATTACACTCACCTTTCACCTTTCCGGATACCAAAAACCAAGTTTTACCGCTTTTTTGGCAGGTTTTTTTTACCTGTTCCAAATTTTTCGTTGGCAACACTGCTCCAAACCCCTCGGTTCTGCGCCAATTGCATCGCCTCAACCCCAATCCAGCCATAGCATTGGAGATTTTCCTCGTGTTTTTCTCCCCTCGACTTAAGGCTCGGAAGAATCGGAGATTCCATCCGACACAGAGAGTCGAGAATCTTTCAACGACGCGAATCTCAAGTAATACTGTTGATTTAATCTTCGTCACAGCTCTAAGGTATTCGGAGCATACAGGAAAGCTTCATGCGCTGCTTATGTCTTACCTTCCACACCGTATATAAAAGCATATGGAAATACAAAAGCCTTTACAAGAGAGATCTTTGTTCTCAGCAAATTCATCTGTCACTCCAGATTTTTGACAGTTATGTCATGGCGCTTTTGGCCGTGCTAACTCTTCTCCAAGATCGCCTTCATGTTTTAACTTTGGACAACCTTGTATCGAGATATCTTTCTAAATTCCTTATTAACAGTTTCGATATGCGTCAAATCATTGTGTCCTTCTTGTAGCCCAGTTCTGTTACTGCATGCTGTAAAATAATAAAAGCGGGAAAGAGACAGAATAATCTTGACGTTTAGTGTAAATAAGCGTAGCTTAGATACAGCAATAAACTAGATGTCCACAGCAGTAATAAAATGTAGGTATGAAATAAGTTGGGAGTAGAGTTTTGTTTAATGATCCAGTTGGAAGCAGAAGCGTTGGAAGGCCAAAACTGCGATGGCTGGATGATGATGTTGCAGACTGCAGTTGTTGCTCTGGGGCAAAAGAACTGTGAAGTGGCAGCCGTCGACAGGGAGGTTTGGAGACATTTCCTGGAGGCAGTAAAGACCCACCAACGATTATGACGCTAAGGACGTCATGTTAAACAATATAGTTTTCTTTGTATTCCGGCATTTTAGGGATCCGCTTTTTTAAAAATCCGTTCCATTAGTGTGATATTGGCCATTTTTAGGTGGTCAAATTTATCGAATCCCCGAAATTTTCATCATCATAGGAATGTTCGACATGTTTAACATAACATAGAATTATGTATACTAACTTTTATACATTATTTTAGAAATTTTGTCAAGTTCACTATAATAACATGTTTCAGTAGATAGGTACCAAAAACTCTCTAACATAAGTTATTCATGAGAATACGCCCAGTGCCACAGTTGAATAAACAGAGTATACCTACCTGTCATACTTCCTGTACACAACTATTTTCCCATTGATTTGGAAAGGGTGTGGCTTGGATAAATATAGTGGGTGTGTGCAGGGCCCTCGGTCTGGGATTCAGTTCCCGCCTAACGTAGAACTACAAACAATGACTAACGAAGTGTGACACTTCCTGCTGATGAATAACAATCAAGTACGTAGGTATACAAAATATGAATGAAAGTTAATACAACCAAAATGAGACAAAAGTGCTTTTTTTTGTTTTGAGCAAACCAAAAAATGTAGAGAAGTACCCAATTAAAGAAATGTATATAGATATAGGTACTATACCTACTTAACTAATAGCACCTCTTCTTCTCTTCACAGATCCTGTGGATCTGTATGTGCCGTTGTTTCAGCCTTTTGGAAGGTTGACTCCCAACGATCTCTCCATCGCATTGGTGGTCTCCCTGGAGGTCTTCATCCTTCAGGGTTGCTTGAACGAGGAGTTCTGTCGTCTGACGTTCTATTCACCATGATCGTTATCGCTACTAATATAGAACTGTTTGAAACAAAATTAAATAAGAAATTCTAAAAAAAATAACCAACATTGATTAATACAACTAATGACTCTAACAATTCATTACTGATATTCGATTTTATTATGGAACGAACCACTACGGGCTTACGACTGTCTTCTTTATTTCGAAGGCTGGCTTAGTGTGATCACTTTACGTTAACAACGTTCGCCATTAGGTGGTAATGTTTAAGTCTCCGAAAATCATTAGAATTCTGAACATGTCAAAAAATCCCATGTATACAACAAGTACCTACCTATAGATATTTAATAATGAATAAGAAATATATATCAAAGTTGGAAATTATTGAGAACAAGAGGGCAACCAAATTTAAAGACTGCGACTGCTGTCATGTATTTATCGCCTATTGGCTTTGTTGATGCACAACGTTCTGATTATGTCTAGATTCCTGTAACCATTTTTCAGGACTAGATCTTAACGAATATGTAACAACTAATGACTCTACCAATTCATTAGGTAGGTACTAATGTTCGATTTTCAAATTGTTAGGTTTTAGTACGACAGGCATAGAAAAAGGTATTAAATTGATTGATTGTCTTATAAATTAGTAATATCCTTTAAATTTTACTGAACCACGTTGGGGACTGATGCGGACATTTTGACATTTCTTCCCTGACTTACAGGTATTCTTGATTAGAGGTTAACTACTGATTATTATTATTATGTTTAAGGGATGGGATGCCATAAACATAATAATAATAATCAGTAGTTAACCTCTAATCAAGTATAATATATTTAAGTAGGTATAGATACATATTATTTCTCCGATACAGGCACTCGCAAGTAATATTTTCCGCGATGCCATCGTCACAGCAACTGTCGAAAGTAAGTAGGTACTACATAGATAAGTACTTGAGATTCTTTGTAAGCGTGCATCGAAAACGCAATCAATAGTGGGTGTATCAAGAGATTCTAGAAGGAAAACCCTAATGGGTAGGTATTTCTTCTCCAAGACAAAAAGGTAAGTACCTGCAGTGAACGATACTAAAATTATATGAGGTATTTAATTCGAATCAGGTATCTTTAATGTAATGTCATAATACTTGCGCAGTGACGGTTACACGATGTAAATGGACTTGCGTAATTAAGTGCAGCGCCACCTGTCGGTTCCTTCGAACACCCAACCACCCTATTATAGGTGCGCACAATGCACACTGCGCAAGTCGTATCAGCTGCATTCGGCCAATTAAACCATCAATCTGGTTTGCCGATCGATAATCATTTTATTATTATTGCTGTTCGATTGTTTTTTGTTTATCGAACAACAGTTGTACGGCGAATTCTTTTGTCCTTTTTTACAAATCTATAAATATTAATATGTGAAAATTACGCGGACGGAGGAGTTTAAAATTTCGCACACTTACCTATATCTTTTGTCTTATATATAAAAATGGAGAGCTGTTTTCCGTGGTCATCGCATCACGTCTAAACGGCTGGAGCGATTTCGCTAATTCTTTTATTGTCGTGTTGGCTTTTAACAGAAGAAGGTTCTTATGAAAGAAAAAATAAAGAACGTTGCGTGGGAAATTAGAAAATTAAAGAAAACTCTGTATGTAACCTTTTTCTACTTTTTACAATATATTTATTATTCTATTTTGGAAATTTTGACAGGAACTGTCAGTTGTGAGATAGTTGGTGCGATTGAAAGAATACGAATGGAATACCTGTGGTAGACATGGCGAGAAAATAATCCCTACTCCTTTCGAGATGGAGACATTGTATGGTACACAGATGGCTCCAAAAAAGATGACCGAGCAGGGTCTGGAGTATATGGCGTGCGCCCTAGGATGGAAATATCAACCAGCCTGGGAGAATATGCCACTGTCTTCCAGGCAGAAATGAGTGCTATCATTGACTGCGCTCACATAAACCTGCAACGATCATATTATAATAAAAAAATCTACATCCTCTCAGACAGTCAAGCGGCTCTTAAGGCCCTTGAGTCAGTAGAGGTGAGATCCAAACTAACGATGGAATGTATACAGGCCCTGAATCACCTTGGTGCAAAAAACACGGTGAGACTAGTCTGGGTGCCCGGGCACTGTGGAGTCATGGGCAATGAAAAGGCCGATGAACTTGCCAGAGCTGGCGCAGAAAAACCCGCATTTGGCCCAGAGCCCATCTGCGGACTACCACGTAACGCTCTCAGAACCAGCCTAACGAACTGGGTCAAAGACAAAAGTTACGAAATCTGGGCAACCAACCCAGGGATGAAACATGCGAAGGAACTAATCACAGGGTACTCGCAGAAGTTCACCTTTGAAGCACTCAAGCTTTCCAAAAAACAAATAAGGATCCTGACGAGGACCTTAACAGGACACTGCAGACTGCGCAAGCATATGTCCATAATAGGACTCTCAGACACTCCAATCTGCAGATTCTGCTCAGAGGACCACGAAACACCAATTCACATCCTCTGCAGCTGTGAAGCACTCGCTCACAAAAGAAGTCATATCCTCGGTGGGCCACTACTGAACGCTGAGAAGGTAAGACTGCTCGCACCTAGGCAAATTGTGAGCTACATGACTCACATAGGCCTGGATAACGAGGTGTAACATTGAGGGAAGTCACAATATTCCTATCATGGTCGCAGTGACACAAAGGGTACCCTGGTCCCTTAACCCTCTTTCAAAAAAAAAAAAAATGGTTTGAAATAGACGCATCGGTCGGAATTACATTGGTCAAATGATAATTAATTCATCACTATACAAATTCGAATTCAATGTTCATAGATAGGAACATAGGACAAAGTCTGTCGGGAAAGCTAGTAGTTTATATACATAGATAGAGTGGCGAACGCTAATATTTTTTAAAATTAAAATAATATTAAATCAATAAAAAAAACGTTACACACACTACTAACTGTACATAGCTATGTATTTGCTACTCACACACTTCCCCAGACTTCTTCATTGAAATCATCAACTTCACAGAAACAATAAATGTAAAATGAAAAGTGCCTCATAATGGACGCAAAAAAGCTTTTTGAAGGCGATATAATATTCAAATGGAAAGTGGTGCTGGAAATGGTGGGATATAAATTGAGAGTATATAAAGTAATGTTGTTTGTTTTTTATAATAATAGATACAACTTTGTATATATCAATATTTCAAATTTGAAGTTATTCATGTCAATGTTTTTGATATATATTTTCTACGCTAATTTAAATTAATCAATAATTTACCTATTTTCTATTCCACAAATTTAATAACCTGACTAGTTTCGCAGGCACAGGACACCTGTGACCATGCAGGACCTGTGGATGCAAAACTAGTCAGGTTATTAAATTTGTGGAATAACAAATACCTAAATTGTTTTATTTAAATTACCGTATATAAATAATTCCACCAAGAAGTCACGTTCAATTCGTTAATTTTAATGAAAAAATTAAATAGGGCTCGCTCGTTTTTTGACAATGAAACCTTAATACCTAATGTTCAAACTTATAATTTTAAAAAGTTATGGTCGAATTTCGAGCACTGGTCGACCACTAGTTAACTTAAATACCTATAACTACCTAGTACCTACTATAAAGATAGCAAAATTAGTTTAAAACAAAACATCTATCTTATTCCAGAACACTGGCCGACTAACGCTAGGGAACCTATATAAAAGGAGGAAGTCTCATATAGTTACCACGTGACCTCCTCCATCTTTAAGGTTGCTGTCACAGCGGTGTGTTGATGTTTGTACTGAAAATTTTGTAGCTAGTGTTGTATTTGAATTGTGTTTTCTCAATAATTTAATACGATTGAATATGTCCATCCCTCTGTTAAACATTTGACAACTCCGTATGACGCCAATTATATATGACAGCAGTCGCAGTCTTTAAATTTGGTTGCTCTCTTGTTCTCATTAATTTCCAACTTTTATCTCTATTTCTTATTAATTATTAAATATCTACCTGTTTTATACATGGGATTTTTCGACATGTTGAAAATGTCGAGAATTCTCATGTTTAGGAGTTTCGCAGACTTAAACATTACCACCTAATGGCGAACGTTGTTAACTTAAAGTGATCACACTAAGTCAGCCTTCGAAATAACAGTAGAAGAAGGTCGTAAGCCCGTAGTAGTTTGTTCCGTTTAAAAATGGAACATCAGTAATGAATTGTTAGTCATTATAGTTGTTACATACCTATTCGTTAAAAACTCCGTATGAATCTGCCTTAACTAACGCTTTGGCATACGCACATCTTTGAAGTACATAATTACATTTGTATTTATTTATTTATTTATTTATTTATTTTATTTGCTTGCACCATAGACCCATTAAGGGCACTTGGGCACGTCATGGAGTGCATAGTTACAATAAAAAAAAACAAAAAACATACAATCCTTACATAAGGCACAAAAGTTCAAAAATTAAAGATTTGCTCTAATTCAGATGTAAAGGGTCTGAAATTAGAGCATCGTCAGTATATATAAAAAAAAGACAGAAGCAATGATTACAAAAAAGAATTGGAGCCAATTGCATCAACACAATGACATGACAATCCATTAAATACAAACAAAGTTGGAGAAATAAAGAAATAAAATAACAAATAAATCTTATCAATGCTGAATGATGCATTCTGTTTCATTAAGCATATCGTCAATAGAATAAAATGATTTGTCAACCAGATACGCCTTCACCCCTCTCTCAAACCCCCCCTCATCCAAGAGCTTCACACCAGGAGGGAGCTTATTATATAACCGAACACTAGTGCAAATAAATCCCTTAGATACCCTTGATAGTCGGTGCTCGATCGCCCTGATTTTATTTCTATTCCTGGTACTGTACCCGTGAATGTCAGTGTTTCTGGGAGTGTTTGGCAGATTCCTTCTAGCATACAACAGGCACTCCCAAATATATGCACCGGGCATAGTTAGTATGCCCAGCTCCCGGAATGCGTTGCGGCATGATTCTCTGGCTCGCATATTCAGGATCATCCTAATTGCTCGCTTTTGGAGAATGAATACTCTGGACCAATCCGTCGCACGGCCCCAGAACATGATACCATATGTCATGATACTGTGGAAGTATGCAAAATATACAGATTTAGCACCTTCAAGCCCACAAATATCTCTTATCTTTTTGATTGCATAGACTGCTGTACTCAGTCTATTGCACAACACATCAATGTGTGGAGACCACTGCAGATTCTCATCAATGGTCACCCCGAGGAACCTACAGTGCCTAACCACATCAACAGACCTTTCCGCAAGCGCACACTCAACCAGATCATCGCGAGTTTTCTGTCTGAGAGAGAAGTGAATCGCATTGGTTTTCTTCATATTTAGAACTAGGTTATTGTCGCCGAACCAGGCATTAATACGATCCAAAACCGATAGAACTTCCCGTTTGGTATTCTGACTATTAATATGATCCTTGATATTCTGACTATTAATATGATCCTGTATACCTACATTCGTAGCTCAGGTAATAACCCTGAATGAATCTGGGCATCCTCCAGAAGATTTCTCCATGCCACCGTATTCTTTGGCACACTCCGCCAATCATCTGCCTCAAGCGACTCAAAGTATCCCTCTGCACCGTCCAGCCATCTCAGATTCACAAATGTTTTAAACTGTTCGTGATAAAAAGATTAAGATAGTTATCAAAGAAAAAACCAGCTGCTGAAGATCTGTCAGAGCAGAGCCATCACCTTATAGTACGACAGAGCAAGGCACTCCCACAGTAGTTACGTAACATCTCAATTATTAGCAGCAATGTTCATAATGTAACTTCCATATTCCATGACAGTACCTCCTCTGTGGATTCCATTATTCATAATATTGGGCATTGTTCGTTGCATCAATCATTATAGGTACTATGTATTTTCATAATAGTCACATTGTATCGTGGAGACAACTATTGCTTTAGGGATGACAATCTTCACATCGAACCATCGCTGTGTCACTACGTTGTTTTATTTATTATAGTGATGCACAAACACAGAACAGTTATAAATATACATAAGAAAAACGTGGAAGTAAAGTACAAGCTGAGGTAATCTGCTCCACAATTACATGTGCATTTGAAACATATACTTAATCATATTATCTTAAATCAGTTATAAACTTAAAAAATAATAAATTACCAAAAACACAAGCAATAAAGCATAAAAGAAGAAGGGGGAAGAAAAGGATAAAAGGAATGAGTAAGAAGGGAATCACCTGGATGGAAACATTGTAGAACTTTCTTTAGAAGACGCCGCGAACATATCTATAGGGTCAGAGAAGTTTCTGTTGTAAGTGTTGGCCATTCTATAAAGGGGATTTCTTAGGCCAGCAATCGTGTTGGGTTTGTCCATATAGAATAGATTACATTAACGGGTTTGTGATGGCTCCCGAAATAAGACACTCTCAAGTAATGATGGCGTGTCAAACTCGAAGGTAGAAATTATTTTTCTCAGAGTGGTCATATCAAGAAGTATTCGACGATAAGACAGGTAAATTTTGAAGATACACTATTCAAATATTTTCACTATCATAATATAATGTGTTATGTACAAGACATTTAAAAAGCCGCTCTTGCTTAGTCTCACGTGCTTGCGTGCTTTGGGGTTAACTCTTCCCGATTGCGACTCCCGATAAGTATTACATTTTTTAATGAATCTTTACTCCCTCAATGTGAACACAAATAATTCTGTTACAATAAGCTACTTAGAGCACGTGTCGTGAAAGAATAAGATGGTCGGCACGGTATCGAACCCACGATGTCAAATACGAAACAGCATGAAAGCCGGTGTCGTAACCACTTTGCATATAGCAATAAAATTAAAGAGATTATTGTGTTTTATAGTAGAAGTTTTTAAGATGGTTTGTAGAAAAAAATGTAGCGTGAAATTTTTCTAGAGCCTTTGAAAGATTTTAGAAAATATTTGCTTGAAAAAAAAATTTAGAACAAAAGATATCGGGTGCTGACTCATAGCAATAATACCTTGCGTAAGGGTCACTATCGGACTATTTGCAGAAAAAAAATCATGATCGTAATCTAAATAGTTTAGCCACAGTTTCGTAGTTTAGTCAGAAATTCAGGTTGTATTTAAATTTCACAAAAAGGTAAATAACTTTTGAACCACCCAATATCGCTGAACATACATGGGGCTCAAATCTATAGGTATTGAGTTCCTCTACCTCCTTGCTTAGGTTTATCCAATACCAAAGTTACACCGTGAATATAGTTTAATATTCTCGATGTTTCGATGAGTACATTGAAAACACTTAACAGTATACAATACATCTTTATGACGTCTAGATTACGAACGAATGGGAAAATGACGAGGTGAAAAATTCCAATTATTATCGACAGGTTGCGATTTTTAATGCAGACAATCTTCTCAAATAATTTACGTAATAGGAAGGTAACGGGAGGTCTCAACTCCACTCGATTCTGAGCATCGCCATATTCAAAGTCCACAGTTCTCAAGGAACAAAGCATGGTGTGAGGGCGCCTTCCTCGTCTTCGGGACCCTGATTAGAGTAAGAACATCAGCGCTTTCCTTGGCCAAATGTCATTCTGCATCCTTAACACATGTCCCAGCCATGTCAACCATATAGTAAAAGAAGTGGTGGAATGTCGTTCGAGATGCGATTTATATAATGAACCTAAATAAATTAAGACTTTTCTATACAAAGGTGTCAGTATAACCAGCGAAACTTATAAATTATTACCTGAGCCAATTTTTCTAGTCAACGGGTTCCGTCCAATCTGAGACAGGCTTTACTTAGGGAAGAAGATTCCAAAGAAAAGCTCTTGGAAAAACTCTACCCGACCACTGAGTACAAATATTTTTAGAGAGCTTTTTTGTGGATGCGCATCAGAGCCTGAAATTGATTCCTTTATCTAATGGTCACGTGTCACGTTACTGAAGTTAAAATTTTAAATTATAATTAATTTTACTGTCATCAACAACCACAACACAACAAAACCCATTACTGCTTTATTTAAAAACTTCGATCAGTGGAAAAAATAGCTCAGCGATAGAAAATATTACGATCAAACTGTCATCAAGATAGTTTAACTCCTATCGCTTGATTATGAGATGATCTCTGTAGATTTTGACCCGCCATATTTGATTCAACGTCAACTGACAGTTGTTTCGAGTATACAAGAACGCTTTTTGTAATAAATACACTGTATTTAAGTTTTTTCCCTGTCCAAATATGATGTGCTCCTTTCATATTTTGGTCCATTGTATTTTGGTTTATCATTTTAATAATACACTCAGAAAAAAATATTGTTGGGTGTAACAAAAAAACTTTGATCCCACACAGCCGTATATAGCGTATAGTCGATGAAACAATGTTTTTATTGTTAAATTGCTATTGTTAACGTAACAACATTTTCTAAAACAAAGTACAGTTGTTACACTGACAAAATTAATGTTGTTACCCTGTCAATTTTATTTTGTATCTGCACCAACTCAACTCTATTCCATCAACAAATTGACTTTGTGCTTGCACCTACATTCTCCTGTTATCCTAACAAAGTAATGTTGTTATTGCAAATATTTGGCTTTTGATCCAGAAACAAGTTTAAGTTATTGCAGTAACAAATTAACTTTGTATCTGCACCAACTCAACTCTATTCCGTCAACAAATTGACTTTGTGCTTGCACCTACATTCTCCTGTTATCCTAACAAAGTAATGTTGTTATTGCAAATATTTGGCTTTTGTTCCAGAAACAAATTAACTTTGTATCTGCAACTACTCTTTATTTTAGGGCTACCCCTTATTCGTCAGCACGGATATGCATTTTCCAGTAAGCCTTTCCCTATCTTCGTAAAATAGGGAAAGACTTACTGGAAAATGCAATCCGTGCTGACAAGAGTGTAGCCCTAAAAAAAGAATAGTTAACTTTAAGTCATCAAAGGTTGCTCTTCCGTCAAGATTATTTGGTTATCAAAAATCAGCAATTGACATGCACATTCAGTACGAAGTAATGAATAGAAACGCTTAATAATAACTCCTATCGTAGCACATACACACACTCTGCTGATTTCCAATAACTAAAGAATCCTGAAGGATTAACCAACGTTGATAAATCAATAAAAAAGAACAATAACTTATCAGAATATAAGGGACATATAATAACAATTTAAAACAAAAGAAAATTTTAAGCATATTTATAATCAACAAATTTATTCATTATATAAAACACAAGTTACAAAAATATTATTTTATCTTGAACATAATATGTAATGCAAGTTATATCAAACATTTATTTAAAAGTGACATACTTAAAAAGTACAAGTTAAAGAATCCTGAAGGATGAGTAATGTCAATTAAAAACAAAGGCGGCTCAAATTTAAGACAAAAAAAAATTAAATAAAATAAAAATAACATTTTTAAGTAGAGACACAAATTTACTCAATATATTATATAATCACATGACAGGTTACGAGGATATTATCTTATCTTGAACATTTGTAATACAAGTTGTATCAAACATTTATTTAAAAGTAATAAAAAATATTTATTTTAAATCATTTAAAGAATCATTTGAAGTCTCAGGAGCTATCCCACATTAACGTCTACGAAATACCATGGACGGAATTCAGAACAAATCAGTACATATTAAACGAACTGAAAATTAAGGACCGACTGTCCACGGTGTGTATGAAGCGTGTCCTACACTATTGAGGACATATTGCGCGAAGAGATGATAATTTTGAAAAACTCTTCATTACTGGCAAAGTAGAGGGCGCTAGAGGAAGGGGTCGTGAACCGATGAGATGGAGCGACCAGGTGAAGGGAGAGACAGGATGGCCACTGCACGAGCCGCTGCGGATGACGCAAGACCGAGTGCATCGGAGAGCAAAGTTGCATTCATTGGGTGACGGTCACGATCCTTAGCATTGAGAGACCGACGAAGAGACTAACATTTCTTACTTAAAAAGTATAAGTGCAAACCTTTATTTGCATTGAAGTGTGATTTTTTTACAGAGGTACACGCAAAATTACATACTGCAATGGTTGTACATCACCATAACCAACGATGGTGATGTTACATGGATATGGATATTGCATTGTATCACAATCAATGTATATTGATTGAGTATTTAAGGGAGGATTTTCAACCTGGTATGCAAAATAATGGTCATCAAAAGCGATCGTATTCATAGGCAATGCTTTAAAAACAACATTACGCTCATTGTATATATAAATATCAGTAACTATTGAGAAATTGACGTTTTCAGTTTCAATTCCACTAACTAAAACACAATCTCTGGCATAACGTGTAGATGATATTGTGACCCAAGTCACTGATTTGATTCTTTCTATATTATTCCATCCAAATTCTTGTGCAAGTACCGATGCTACATCAAAAGAGATACTAGTTTTTTCTCCAAAATTTATATGCGTTTTTAATTCCCCTTTTAGGAAAATGTCATTTAAAATCAATTGATGTCTCTTGGCAATAGTATATGACATGTTTATTCTATTTTGTGAAGATTTTGAAATTAACTTATTTGGACGATGTTTAGCTTCAAAGCGCATCGATGAAATATATCGTAGGGGCCCAAATTTAAGCATTGCTGAATGATAGTGTAACAAATTGTGAAATTTTGGTTTAAGATTCTGGCCAAATAATGATGTATACATTTCGCAAAGTACAGAAACCAAATATTGCAAGTACGTTGTTGACTCAGGACGAAAAGTTGAAGACATAACGACATCTAACAAAAGCATCAGCTGAATATAAAGTACCCAATATTTATCACCTCGCGGGACTAAATCACCAAACATTACACCAAAATATCTACAAAGGGTTGCCATTTCTGAGGAACTTAAGCGCAAGTTGCTTTTACGTAAGTGTTCAATCGACAGAGACACAGGAATGTTTGCCTTATCAGGACCATAGTCGAATGAAGCGAGTTTATTGTTAAAAAGTTGCATAGAGAAATATTTAGCCTGATCCACAAGAGCAACAATAATTTCACTCATTACATATTTCATTACACCTTCATTCAAATCATGCATTACATCTACACCAATATGAGAGAATAAATCGAAGTTATCCACGTCAAGCCAAATACATTCCTCTTTCACTCCAGTAAGTGAAACATTATTTGTTCTCAAATCTTGTCTATAATTATTCATGTTTCTCAAAAGGGAGCTATCTTCTTGGAAAAGTTGTATCATATTGTTTCTAGTAACTTTGCAGGTTCTGCATGTCAAATTACCAGAAAAGCTTTCAACGAAACCACAAATACTGTGTAGACCCAAGTTATCTCCGAGAATAAGTCCTAAGTCAAAATAAATAGTTCCCTTAAAATTTGGATGATCAATAAATATCCCATCGTTAAGCAAGAAATTTAATTCATCAATCAAAGGTTGAAAAATTACACGATTACCGAATTGAACCCTATCTGAGGAATGGTATATCAATGCTAAAAAAATGTTGGATAGTTGGGATGTATAACGGGGCGGTAAACAAGGTAGTGAAATATAAGCAGCTCCTAGTTTATGAATAGAACTGTGACTGCCCAAAGCATTCAGAGGCTCGAAATCATCAACTTGTAAAAAAACAGGCATCACTAATTTTCTCCCATGTTGTGATTGTCGTGATTTCCAAGAAGAACCATGTATAAAATGTTCTATAGTTTGGGTTGAATCATGCTCACCTAACTCATTCATATGTTGTAAAGTTTCCCTCAAAATATTTGATAAAGAAAAGAACTTTTTCAAAACTATTCTCAAACTGATAAAGTGAGCCTTACATTCTACGGCTTTATATACTCTTTTACCACCACTTCTCACAAAATCGTATCTTGTTCCTACTGTATACGCTTTAGGTTCAACGAAAGACCCATGTTCTTTAAAATAGAGAAGTCTCTTGTAATCACTATCAAAATTTGAAATTATTGATACTATACTTTCTTTAAATGCCGCACTGTCTTGTTCCATTAACTGTGGCACAAGACATTTATAAAATATATCTTTTACGCCATTGAAAACAGTATCTACAATATTTAGAGGCACTTGAGGATTGGCATAAAGAGCAGAGGTAAACTGAGCTAAACTGTCACCCAAAGGTATAGATAAATTATCAATGTCATTTGAACTTTCTGTAGAGAAATTTTGAAGAGAGTCACTTATGTCTTCCGAATGATCGCCTTCATTTTTGCTAGTGCTCGATTGCAATGGGTCATTTAACACTGAATGATTTTTTAAGTAGTGTCTTCTATATGAATTAAAAATTTGAAAAGTTCTCAAACATCCTGTACTTGCACAAGAATAAGATGTAACTGTTTTGTGATAAAAAGCCATGTGGTTTCTTAATCTATTAAAATCAGAAAAGGTATTTACGCACAATGCACAAGGTACCATTTTTTTCAATATACTTAACAAATTTGTGTAATCAAGATATGATGGGATTTGGAAGCAATTCCAGAACTTGTAATCAAGATATGGGATTTGGAGGCAGTTCCAGAAGAATGGCAAATGAATGTTATATGTCCCATACATAAGAAAGGGGATAAACAGGGGATTCTCACTGCTAAGAACAGCCTATAAAATATTAACCACATGAAGCATCAATTTTAGCAATTAACTCACGAAGCGGAACCCCTTCTGAATCATATTTAGATGTCATTTGGAACATTGTGCGTTGTATGAACATCCAGCACGGGGTGCAGTCTTTGGGGTATGCGCAGTCTAGGGCCCAATAAATGTGAAAAGTGTATTTGATTGCAGAAGAAATGTCTTGCACTTGATATCTTAGTCCTTTATGAATGACGATTTCATATTGAAACACACTTGCCCAAGATGATCCTACAGCCAGAATATATGGCAGGCTCGGAATACCCTTTGCAGCAACAAATGCTTCTCTATCACTGCAGTATCTTTCAATATCTGAAGCAGTTGAAACTCGTCCAAGAAAACTGGACCGAACTTCTTCTCTTGACAGTTTCCACACTTTTTTACGTGGGACATTGACTGTTGGCATTTGTCGTAGAAGATTAATTATTGTCAAAAACGTAGCAACATTGGCTTGCTCCTCACCCACTGAAAAATAAATAACTTAATTAGATAAGCGAGGAAAACAATTCCATCCAAATAAAACACAACACGCAATTTTATTAAAAACTATGTACAGCCTTTGGGCTGCATATAGTTAAAAAGAAGTACATATAATAAAACACAAACTATACTAAATATAAGCACATGAATAGTAAGTTGAAAACTCACCAGACGCTAATTGTAACAGATCTAATGTGAATTGGTCGACTCTTGGAAATTCACACTTTGCAGCGAGCAGTTTTAAAAGATTTGATTTCACTATGGGAAATCGTTGAATAAAAGTATCTGTGGCCCCTGGATATACAGCATTGAAATCGCTGGAGACCTGAAAATTAAAATACTATTACATTTATATACCAGGGACCTTAAAATGAATGCGTACACAGCCCTTTAGTAGGCTTATGCATGAAATCCTTCTAACAATTTTTTTTTGACAAACAATAAATTCTCTTAAAATTACTGTGAAATAAAATTGAGAATAATTCTATTCTATTCCGGATATATAAACATATATACGAATGTACTAAAATTAATAGAACTTTTAGATCTGTCAACTGAACAAATGGCCTGTTTCTGCAAGGAAAATATTGTATTATGCCTGCGGCGTTTCCCCTTGCTTTTCTGGCTATGGAAGTAATTAAAATATGTACCTATATACCTATTAATCTTATATAAAATTAATTTAAAATGAGATTTCTTAATTTCTTGGCCTGTTGGCTAAGATAAAAAAAAGACTAATATGCAACTCACCAACTTATATCCCAAGGGTAAGTGTAAAGCGGGAAATGTCTTGAAATATTCTATGTACGAAAGCTTTTCAAGTAGTTTATTACGGATATTCAAAGTGGATTCCCATTTAGCTATTACTTCATCATTTGGTGAAGAAGTATTTTTCAGCCAATTCAATTGATCATTAAGGGAACTTTCGTAATTTTCATTTTCAGAGGTGACATTGAAGGAGTCTGGAAGAGGTCTCACACGTTTACTTTCACTGGAGCTGTGACCACTATCACTGTCACCGCTTCCATTGCTGCTCCACCTTCTTTTATAACCCTGAGGTGCCAATGATCTTCTGTGTGTTATTAGTCGATTGTGTATAAGCCCACTCGCTTGGATCACTTTACCTCCTAATACTTTGTAAGGCACGTAGTACAAGTCGCTACTTTCACCCTTGAATAATTGAGAAATGGCAACTGCCCATTGAATCCACACGTCTTTTCTAATCGTTCTATTTAATTTCTCTAAACATTTTAACTCTTTCTCTACAATACGTCTTACGATGTATGCGCGATCGCAAGGACTTAAAGACTCTTTCTTATCAGATTTTTGTAGCAATTTTCTACCAACTGTTTCTGTTTGTAACAAGTGAGTTAAGTTAAAGTTTTTGGCGGTTTCTGAATATGATGATAATTCCTGAAACAAAGAATTATATATAATGATTATTAAAGACTAACTATTATAAATAAATACATATGGATAATTCACACAGATCGAAATAGTCATAAATTAGAGCATGTATTCTGTATTATAGGTACTTATTAACTTGACGATACATATACATACATATTATGCAACAAACACACATACATGTAACATCTAAGACCCAGAACAGTTTGAAAAAGATCATTCTTCATTTTTGTTACCTCTGCACCCCACCGGCCGTCAATTGAACATAAATTGAAACAAAAACCATTGTTCGTGAAGTCAACTAAGTAAAAACGTAAGCGAGTTGCTTACCTGAGGCAGTGGTGAAGAGTTGAAATCATCAGAGGACTGTGATGATTCTCTAAAACTGTCTGTCTTCTCTGATTGAAATGATGTTGACGGCACAATCTGAAAATATTTAACCAACATTTAAAACAAATCTGGGGCAAATGATCTATTCAAATAAAATAATAGGTATATAAATAAATTACATGTAATATTGATTTTTCTTTTTCGGGTATAAAGATGGTGGCGTTTTGTCGAGTAGGTAATGCAACAGTGTCTTGATCGATGCCGGAAAGCAGAAGGAGATCCTCAGTTTCAATCTATAAAATTTGAAAAATATATTTTAACATTTATCGGGTCATATATGGATCTAACTGTGCCAAAATACTTATTATTATACAATGTAAACAAGTAATTTTACATATAAGGATATGTGTATAATTATATATACGTAGTAAGCGAGTTTATAGTAATACAAGTTTAAAATATTTATAGTTAATACATGTTTAAACTAACTTTATCTTCAAATCATATTAACATCAAGTTAGGTATATTAACAATTAAATAAACATTAGAAGTTAAGATTATTTACAAACATTATTTCGAAGGGAGTCCAGTGATGATCTTAATTTGATTTTGTCACCCACATTCAAACACAGCGTTGACAATTCGTTGTCGTTTGCTTTAAGCAAAATATCAATTGATGTCACTCCTTCCACTGAAATAATTGCAAATATAATAATCCCAATTAGGTAAATGTAAAATATTTTAATGGGGTCAATAGGTTTTTTGTTGTCAAAGTATAAGAGCTCATATAATTATTATGTGCACATTTTTGAGGTTAAGTTTTTCTATTAAGTTATGAAATTGGTCGTTATGGATATAATATGTTTCGTTAGTTTATTTTCTTTATGCACGTCATAAAATGAAATTGCACCATCACACAATGAAAAAAATACATTTAATATTGATAGGTGAAAGACTTGATGCAATCAAACGTGCATGCGTATTGGCATGTTCAAAAGCAAAAAAACCATATTATTTAACAATATCTACAGAGAATTATAAATAATTGTACTCACCACTTATGTTATTAATAGATTCTTTCGAAATATTCGATTTTTCCAAAAAATCTAGCACATTTTCCATTTTTATAAAACAACTCACTGCCATCAGTTGAATGAAAATTGAAGGATGACGCCATTTGCAATAAATAAATTAAACGTGTTTTGTCCTGTCAAGCAAAGTGTTGTTAGCACAAAAAAAAAACATTGTCATATATACAAAATAATTAGCATAATAATATTGTTGCAATTAACGTTGATACAGTATTTACGTAAAGTTGTCGGTAATACAACTTTACCATAATATTGTTATAAAAACAAATAGAAAATTGATAACAAAACCATAAACACAGGACAATAAAAAAATTATCGCAGAAACAAAGTTTCCTTTAACATTGAAACAAATCTTAATGTTGCAGAGACAAGAAAAAAATGGCAAAGCTTTTATTGTGACTTTGTTAAGCGTTTTTTCTCTGAGTGTAGGAAAGTTAAAGAAATATTAAAGCAAATATGCATTCTCGTTATCATTCGAGGGCTTACAACCATGATGAACCAACTAAATTAATAAGAAATATAATGACGTTTTGAAGAAAATATTCAAGGAATACTTTTTAAGTAGGTAGGTACCTACCTACAAATATTAAAATTGAAGTGATCAAACATGAATTAGTTCATTTTGGTTGAAACGTAAAGGTTTCGTATGATTTAATAAGGATTTAACTATATTTTGATAAAAAAAATAATTAAAAATAAGGTAGGTACATATTCTTCATCAACAACTCGAAATCATTCAAATCTGACATAGCGCATTTTGGTAGTTACCACTCGCGTTGCCCGGTTACTATTTTGTTTGTTTACAAAATTTTGTATGAAATGTCATCTTCATACGACATAACAAACGCGGATTCATTTTTTTTTTAAATGAAGTAAAAACTGATCAGTGAGTTACTTATACGTATTAAGTAAATACCTACAATAAAAACATGAAATTCCAGTGTTAACGCTAAAATATTAAAAATAAAAAATCAAATATCACCCACCTCTACCGCCAAACGTCGCAGTTTGTATGAGGTTAACAACATTCCTTGTTGGGACCATGCGCAGTAGCAAATTATTTCTGTAGTATTGTTTCTTCTCAAATATCAAGGTTCCCGACTGGGAATAGAACCCGGTAGCCCTCAATAATGGGACTGCCGCCTTCAAGAACTATACTACCGAATAATAAGATTGTAAGCTATATCCTACACACCGAAAAAAAAGCAAGATATTGGTCGTTGTTACATTGTAATAAAGGAGACTAAGAAAAAATGTTCCAAAAATGCATGACTTAGTTACAAAAATGAGACGACCAAAAGCGCAGATGTCTTGTTTCACTCGAACGTCCGCGATAATTTGAGCGGCTCGGTGTAAAAACAGCACACGCACGACATTCCGAACTTTGAGAGACCCGACGCAAAAAAAGACAAAACACGAATTCCGATTTTTTGTCAACGAAACTATTTCAACTGTCTTCGATGTAATTCACACTACTACGGAACTTTCTTTGTAAATGTAAAATTAGCGCATTTTATTTTCCTTTAAAATAGTTGGAAATTTTTTGTCCATTTTTGGACTGAGAGAATTATGATAACTGTTAGAGATAATATTTTAATACCTATACTAGCTTTTATTCCTCGGAGTTCCTTTTAATTATAATATGGGACAATCATTGTAGGTATACCTACTGTTTCGTTCATAAAATCGCAAATGAATAAGCGTATAAGTAGGTATTTATTTTGTAAACGATCGAGTGTTAGATTACCTTTCACTTACAGAAATGTTGACATAAAGTGCTATTTGAAAACAAAATTATCTAATTAATAGCGTTTAAACAAAATAGCAAAACTTGGGCACTCATAAATAAGGAAAACTATTGATGGTTAATAATTATGAATGAATTGCAAAAAAAGTCAAATGAAAAATACAAAAAATGGGGTTTAAAATAATGGCATTTTAGCAAACCATGGAATAACTCAAAAATACCTGTCAACAACCAGTATCAACAGTTGTGACCTCGGTGTTGGGCTTCCGATACGCATCGATATGGCTAGTGGCGTATAGACGCCACTAGCGTGAACATGACCAAATTATGGAAAGCGTCGGCTTTTAGTGTCGAGACGAAATGTAAACTGTTTGATACGTATGTGTTGCCTATTAATTCTCCTGTATGGGTGTGGGTCCTGGCACCTGACCAAAGCCCAGGCACAAAAAGTCTCTGCGTTGGAAACGAAGTTCATCAGGAGAATTTACGATGGAAGAGAACCAACGACGCTATACGCCGGCGCACCAAACGTAGCCCTATTACTTCTACGCAAATTTATGTTATGCAAATGAGATGGACTTGGCTGGGAAATGTGTTGAGGGTGCCAAATGACACTCGGCTGAGGAGAGCTCTGTTCTTCTTTCTATCAGGATCCCGAAGACGAGAAAGGCCCTCTCACACCGTGTTCCATTCGTTCGAAGCAGACCTGCGGGATTTAGACATGGTGTGGGACTGTGGGAGGAGATCATTGAAGACGCGCAAGATCGGGCGCGGTGTAGGGCTCTTCTTGCCTTCCCATGCCCCTGAGTGGGGTGTAAAATGGAGAGTTATAGTTAGTTAGAAAAACATATATTATAGATTCGAGAGAGGACCACAGTTTTAACGTAAAGGAGACGGTTCTCAACATAGCTCCATACAACCTATGAAATATTTCACGAGTGAATTTTGGTACACGTATACTGACATCTATCGAACGTTGCACAAAGCTAACTAGAAACAAACAATATTACATCACTGTCCTTTTATTAATATCGATTATGTTTTATTAGTCAAGACATAACAGTTTATAACTTTGGCTGTCCTCACCCTTCATAATCGTCCGTCCTCCATGCGACAATGTAAAGTATTTGGTAATAGCTGGACACAAGGTGTATGTCGGCGGATCACAAGAACAAATAACTCAAATGTCTACCATTTTGTCGACTCGTAAACAATGATTCCGCGAATACCACACCCGTCAAGATGGTGGGCCGCGGTGATACGGATACCGTTAGATAGATGGCGTTTAACATTTTCACAGCTTGCAAAATAATTACCTACATTAAGGAGCACTATAATTAATAATTATTTTATTAATTAATTGTTCCTGTAATTAAGAAATTCGTATATTTTTTTTTTCAGATATTTCAAGTATCAAAATATGCCCTAAGTGATCGACCTCAATAACCTTATACCTAGTTGTCTTTTAAGATTTTTAAATTTGTCTTTCTGGTTACAATCCTAGGATTTGTCATCAAGCATGTTTTGCTTTATTTCTTCACACCCCATATCAATCGTCAGCCTCTTCATGTCCCGATCACCTGATGGACTAAATTATCTCTGAGGTTGCCTTTGTTCGGTTTTTACCCTCAGCCATTCCTTCGAGGATAATATTATAGAATAGACCCGGGTGCCTGTTGTTATATACCTATGGGCTATCTATTTAGCATGTTGTAGGGCAAACTCTTTTTGGGGTTGCCCAATTTCATTGGCTCCACTCACTGCCTCGTCATTTTGGAGAATGCTCAGACCAATGGATGTCTATAGTACCTACGCGACTGTATTATACCTACAACAACATCTAAAAAAGTTATTTGTCGCTCCGACCAATATCATTCCGACCGATGCGTCTGTTTTAAACCACATATTTTCCATCCGACTTCTGTCAATCCCACCAAACTGATAGTTTGTGTCAAACGACAATTTGATTTCAAAATTAAATTTATTCAATGTTAACAAATAAAATGCACTTCAATGTAAACAATAAATAAGAAAAAAGATTGAAAAAAAAAATAAGAAAATCCAACATGTCAGTGGTTGTCAGGTATTTCTATAGATTTTTTCACAGATGGCGTTGTTGTTTCACAATTCGTTCCATACTAACTTTAATATTTATATTAAAGTATTATTTATTTATATATTTATCCATTTTTCGATATTTTATTAGTTATTCTGTTTTCCGGAGCGGTGAAGAATCGAGTAAACAAAAAATGATAAAAATATGTTCAGCTGATCTCGAGTGATGAATGTTCGCACTAACCCGACATTCTTTCATATTTATAGATTAATTCTCTCTTTAGCTTTTCAACAACAATCCATTTTGTTTGTTCCGTGTACCTTCGTACCCTTTGAAATAAAGGAAGGCAGGTACAATGGTTCATACCATTAGCTATTGTACCAAAAAGAAAGCAAGCATTTAAAAATATATCGGTCACTTAGGGGAAAACCTGTTATACTTAATTAAAATTAATCATTAACATTACATAATAAGTAAATAAAATAAAAGGAGAGTAATTTTAACAGTTATTTAAGAATTTTTATTAATTACTTTTACATGCTGCTCATTCCTCATTTAACAATTTAAATGTATAGATATATAATAGCCTCTTAAAGACATCCTTAAAACCGTTTTTTATTGTTTCTCCCTATTATACATGATAAACCTACAAAACTTTGCGCGTTTTACAGAGGTTTTTTTTTTATAATCCTATATATAACCTATAGTTAATTTTTTTTAAAATACAGTAGGTACTAGAAAATTCGGCATACTCCCATTTCATTTTTTACATAGGTACATAAGAAAGAGACAAAATACTTCTATAAGGTTTATGACTTCGCCGAGAGGCGGTACAGAACCTATTGTTACGCAGGTAGTTATTTTTATGGGTTGCGATACACACTGCACGAGTTTTATGAAGTGCAGTCAGTTTATCGTATTTACTTCTCATTTTTATCGAAACTTATTTATGTTGCATTTTTTATCCTGGTGTAGATATATTTTATATCATTTTTGTTTCTTCAACAGGTTATATTATAAAAATATATACATTCATTTGTTATGTAATATAATGTTTATGTATTTTACCCTCTGCAAACCGAACATATTTGACTTTTTGGCGCATTTGAATTTTTGGCGCGTTTCTGATCCCTGTACATACTGGGCTACCCTTTGCCTGGGAATCGTCTGCCATGGGGTTGTCCGTGCAATGATATGTCAAAGTTTTTTATGATAAATTTATTTCGCTTAACAAATTTGGATACTAGATATTTTTAAATTATTAAGAACTGGAGTACCTTAATCAAATCAACATCCATATTAAGATTTAACACTGATGAATCTGTTCGATCAGCTTAGGTTGTGGTAAACATAGGTACAATATAATAATTATTAATGTAGATGTTATCAAACCTCAGTCAAAGTCTCACGTGAATTATTCTTTGTCGATTATTATTTCTATAGGTAGGTACCTACTGAGAATTTACTACATGAGTTTTTCCCGATATGTCTGTAGTACAGATTCTACAACATAGTCATAGTCAGGGTTATTTAGAAATAATTCTGGATCCATTTCGTCATCTGACAACTCGATATTAGAGTTTTCAAGTGCTTCAATAATTTCTGCATCTTGTAAACCTTAAATAAATACAAATAATTACATAATCATATGATATAACAAAAATATAATTGTATTGAGAAGAACCAAGGTACTTTTCATAGTACGTAAAAATGAACAAAGTAACACATTGGACTCTGAAGTACCTACTACATGTAGTACTTTTAAATAAACTTTGTAATTTTGTAGAAATTGTACTAATAATTACAAAAATATATATTTGCATTGATTATAATATGTCATTTTATAATCACAATATAATTGTATAAAATAATGTAAACATCAGGATTGAATAAATGTAAAATGATTACTTACCTCGTACGCGTGACCTGTCACCATTTGATGCGTCCATGTTGAAATAAATGCAAAACATTTTTTTTTAATAGAACAGAAATTTATATTACCGATGAATACTCATCCAAAACTATTCGACCTGCGTTACTGTTGAAATCCTTTTAGAAACCGTCAACAGATGCCTTGGCTATGAATTTTTGTTTTTTAAGTACTTTGTATAGGACCAAATCACTCAGAGGAGGGTATATGGAATATACATGAGTCTTGTGATCGGATTTCAAAAAAAAAAAAAATTTTCCCGTACGCCAAAAATGTGCGCGCACCCATAACTCATAGTAATTCTTATCCGATTTTATTGAAATTTGGTAGAACGGTTAGCCCCTCGATGTAGATGAGTCAGTAAAATGTTGAGATCTGTAGCCCTAGTATAAGTTTTCGATGATCGAATATCGAAACGATCATCGAAAGAGTTTCGAAAAAAAAATCATACTAAAATGATCGAATGATTCGATCGTTTGATTTAAGAACACTATTTGCACGCTAATAAGCACTTATTTGCGTGCAATTAGAATTCGATAAAACTTGTACTGTCCACTGTACCTTCAGGGGAACCCTCTTAAAGTATCCATAGAAAATTTCACTTGTTCTAGGAAAAGGACTAAAAAAGAAAAAAAAAATCTATGATTTTCATAAAATTTGGTATACGGGTTAGTCTTATGCTCCTACACAAGCACGTAAAATTTGAGGTTCGTAACTTCAGTGGGTCCCCCTTAAAGTACCGATTAATATTGAATATGTAGTTCTAAAGCAGATAATAAACAGCTCCAATAGTCGATATCATTTTAAAGTTTCTATAATAGTTCCAGGGATAAATTCATTTTAATCGTATAATATACCTATATAGAGAGCGAGATACAGAGATGGTTGGAGAAGAGGCGAAAAAGGTCTGATCCAGCAGTGGTCTACTCTAGGCTGAAAGTGATGGCGGTCAATGATTCTTTTTCTAGTTTTCACTTTCCCTTTCTATTAAGCTAGAACTTCTTTATAAAATGCTCAATCTGCGAGAAAACACCTGGTAAATTTTATTCCCACTACATAAATTGCCTTGCCTTATCACTAACGATGCGTTAACACTTTACTAGTGGTCGGCCAGTGCTCGAAATTCGACCATAAATTATTTAGATTATAAGTTTGAAATGTTCAATCTAAATAATTTATGGTCGAATTATGGTCAGCGCTATTTCAATTGATGAATGAATTCAATTTCAATTTGATGTTCTTATAAGTAGTTTGTGGAAATGTGTGTGAGTTATCATATCATCAGTGGGCCTAGACAAAATACAGTTGGCGATCGACTACAAACGAATTCTTCGACAATGTAGAGTAGGAAGAAAATTAGCTGTCCACTTTTTATATTTTTATATAAGTGTCATTGCTTGGTTTAAATACTTGTTTACATGTTCCAGTGGACAGATAATTTTGTCGCACTATACATTGGCGAAATCTTTGTTTGTAGTCGAACGCCAGTTTGAATTTGTCTACGGGGGCTGTGTTTGTAATGTTTTTTATTGATTTAATCTTTATTTATGCATAATTAAAAGAAAATATAAGCATTCGCCACTCCTCTATATAAACTATAAGTGTGTGCGAAATTTCATACTCCTCCGTCCGCGCAATTTTCGTAATATCAGTCCAGTATCAGTCACAAAGCAGTGATATGTCAATCACAAAGTTTTCCTTTCACGTATTAATATATAGCAATATCGTCGCCAGCCCGGGGCCCAGGGGGGGGGGGCAATTTGACCCATTCATAGGCTATTTTCTATATGGAGGATTAGAAAAATATGAATTGCCTACATTTTTAACTGTCTAGGCCCCCCCTCTACCCCCCCCCCTTGGCGACGCCCTTGATATATAGATTCTTCGAATATGCGCAGAACTACACTATAGAAATTAAAACTCCCCGCTGAGGATGGAAGCATAGACGTTAGAAAATAATATTTCAGATAATAAAAATTATAATAGAATAGTACTTATATTATATGTGGAAAGATTTTCTATTTCTCCAACATGTAGTTGGGATTTTAAAGCATCCTATTTTATGTTAAGTGAAACCAGTTTGTCAATTGTTTTATGAAATGCAACTTTCGTTTCGCTCAATGTGATGATTATAATTGTTGCATTATTTGCGTGGGCACTAGGCATCTACCGGCCCATCGCCCTAATCATCGCGGATCTTGCATTTTTGTTTTAATTCTGGTTCGGGACCAATTATATCGGCAGAACCAGTTCTGGTAAAATACGTCATTTGCTGTGCAGATAGACGTGCGGGAACCAGGGCCCAGGTGAAAGGGAAATGAGTTCCGACAGTTTTTGACTTTGAAATTAAGTAATGCAAAATGCACACTGGGTCAAAATTTCCTGAACTTGAGCATAAATATTTTAATTAAACTTTCAAATTAATAAATATTAAAAGCCGAATAGGTATAAAGTTGCATTATTTATAAACCATTGAATAGGTGAACATAAAATGATTATTTCAGACATTGGAAAACTAAAATAATGTTGTTGTTTTTTTTAATTAACTAGGGGAATTCCACAGACAGATTGAACTGAATGGTATTGTAAAAAAACACTTTACTTACTTTACTCGCCTTTCTCTAATTAATGTTTAAAGTTTGTAAAGAGCTGTAAACAGTTTCAAATGTGTTGTTTTATTTAGAAAATGTAAATGATTGTGATTCGCTTTCTTTCTTTTGTCTTCAGAGAGATGAAGAGGCAACTGGAGTACAGCTTTTCTGGATTAGATAGATACCTTTGTTTTCATGGAAGATCGAAGAAACGATAGTATGTTAATAGTTAAATCAATAAAAAAATAACATTGTTTTATTTGGATAAAAATCTTACAATTCCACTAATCTGACGTTGAATATTTATTTTATTTCAGAAAAAAACGTGTTTACAAATGTACCTACAGTAGTTAGTACCTATTTAAAAAAAAATTGTATTTTAAAGTCTTATCACAAAATGTCTAATTCAAACATGAACCAGTTTTCAGAGACTATCGTCTCCATTATCATTTATTTTGTTAAAAACTAATGATATTTTACAAAATTAAATACAGAGTGGGAGAAAAACTTTTTAAAATGGATATTCTCCAATCACCTACTGCCCAAAAAATCGACGTAACTAACTACACTGAAACATTTACCGAAGCTTTTTTATTTAATTCCAAACGAATCCCATCTTATATAGGTATAGGACAAAATTCTTTATAAAAACATTTATAAAAATAATCCTAAAAAAGAATTTTGTCCTCAAAATATCACTATTTGTACCAGTGTGCGTCAAGAATTTAATTGGTGAATACAGGCATGTGGATATCAAACAGGTAATTAAAAGTGCATTTCAGATGTGCGCCCTGTTTAAACACAATTAGGTCCTCGTCAGCCTGATGGACTTTAGTTTTATACCGCTACCTGAATAAGGTGAACCTCCTCATGCGAAAAATCCGACATCCTACAAAGTTTTACCTGTCAATACGTAGAAAGAATTAACGGATCTTTTAAAGGTAGGTATTATTTCTTTCATTTCAAGTTCGTATTGACTGACTCATCGATTGAATCGACCCCATCAGTTGTTCTGATGTTTCTTGATGACATCTTCCTTTCGTCTTCCAAGGCTGCTGAAGTCCCATCTGTTCGATTCAAGAAGATTATGCTAATTCGTGTGACAATAGAAATTTCAATCAAAATTAATTAATCTATACTATAAAGAGGAAAGATTTGATTGTTTGTTTGTTTGTAGTTTCCTATAATTGATCCACTACTGATGAAAAAGACTTCTTATATGGAGTGCCACAAGGATCTGTATTGGGTCCTCTCTTGTTTAACCTATATACTAATAAATTAGAAAATCATGTTCAGCGCCTTGGCTTCAGAACTCATGCATACGCTGATGATAGTGTTGTTTTCCAATCCTGTAATCCGTATTCTCAAGACCAACTACTTTCTAATATTGCAGACTGCATTAACAGCATTTCGCTATATATGGGTGGGCTGTAATAAACTTAAATCAAATCAGATTATAAACTTGACGAACACAATCTCTCAAATAAGCCAAATTATTTGAGCAGAGCGTTCGCAGTTTCAGGTCCTAAGGCGTGGAATAACCTTCCTGCCAACATCCGAGCGGCTGAGAACCAGGAAGATTTTAAGAAGATATTAATAACGCATTTATTTTCAAAATCGTACCCAGGTTATCATTTGATATTGTTTTGTGATAATAAGCTGTTAGTTAAGATAATCTATGTATGTATGTATATTATTATTTATAGTGATCTTATCTTCATATTTTTATACTTAGGCTACAGGTCCTAATAATTTTGCAAAGCGCCCTTGAGGTGATAGTAATATCACGAAACGGCGCATTATAAATAGTCCTTATAATAATTAGATATTATTATTTGCATTGAATAGGCTCCAAAACTACTGAACCGATTTGAAAAATTCTTTCACTTTTGGAAAGCTACACTATCCCCGGTGAACATAGGCTTTATTGAATTATCAAAAAAAAATTGGGATCCTTACTAAAACTCCAATAATGTAACCCAAGGTGTAAAAAAAAAATACCTTAAATATTCTTTACATCGCGTCCGCTGTAAAAACTTTTGATGATAGAATAATATAATAATGTACCACCACTTTGTAGAAGACATCAATATCTACAAAAAATTACGCGACAGCATTTGTCTAACTTTTGTAGTTATGCCACAATAAGTGTTGATTTATTTAAAAAAAATATTTGAAATGCGGCAGAGATATAGGCGTCACTGTGGTACGAGCCGGACGGGAGGGGACCATTGGAATGCTACATTATTCCAGATTAACGTAGCCTATAGAATATTTTGATAAAGTTAGGGATCTATAAAGATCATAAGAAAACTGATTTTTTTAAATAGGTACCTATCTTCCCGTGCGAAGCTGGGACAGACCGCTAGTTAATAATATACATAATTGAAATTTATCTAATTTTATCAGCTACATGATTTTTGTCACATGATTTCAGTGTTATCTATAATATAAATGAAAGTCGGGTTAGTGCGAATACGAATATAAATTGAGATCGGCTGAACAGATTCTTTCGATGTTTGATTTATTGAATTCTTCTCCGCTCCGGATAACAGAATTACTAATAAAATGTTGAAAATGCATAAAACATTAAATAAAATATGACATTAAAGTTCGTATGGAAAGGATGTCCTACGACGCCATCTATGAAAAATCTAACAACAAAATTATTGTCTACTGCACCTGCACCGTTTCGGGCGTTTTAGATTATTTGAAAGCGAATGAAATATGGACGTTTTAGAAATACATGTTATTTTAATGTTGTTTTATTAGTTTATTTTTGTGTCTGGAGGCGCAGTGCACATTATGCACATATGAACGGGCCGCCTCTGATGGTTAGGACCACAGGACAACGTCTGTCGGGAAAGCTAGTATCTGATAAAACTTAGCTCGAACTTTTAGGTGAGTAGGTACCGCTGCTGGTCCTTTATATCTATAAGTAAAATAAAAAAAATAGACCTTAAGGTTGCTAGATACATAAATAATAACAAACAGGATAAACATTATAATATAATCATCCCATTTCCCACTTGTTCCATAGACAATTTAGTGTAATCATTTCACCAAGATGGCGCGCGATGCAGCCATTGGGTATAGCGCGGATAGGGGAACGCCCAAATATTAGGTGTGTGTTTTCCTACAATTTTCATCCAACATCATAACATTGTTTGATTAGCTATAGGTAGACACAAAAAATATAAAATATTATGGGTTACGTCGAGTTACAGACCCGTCAAATTGAACGGGTGAATTTTTATAAGAATACCTACCCACTGAAATAAATTGTACTTAAACAATTAAATTTAAAAAAAAAATGCAATAAAACATCACATAAGTAAATATGCATGGTACTTACCTAGATTATAACATAGAATGTACCTATTTCTGAAAGTATAGGTACTTATAAGACTCTGTCTTATAAATTAGTCGTATAAGTATCTAATTTTACGACTTATTATAGGTATGTCATTTTTTATGTATTTCTTAATAACAATCGTGAAATAGTGGTAAAAACGATATAAGACCTAACTTTGGGAATTGTCTTACAATGTAGGCGCATAGGAGATACGTGTTAAAATGATCAACTTTACCGACATATTGGGCGAATAAGCTAAAAGGTCATGGTTGCGACACTTTTTCGACTGTTAGTCAATTCGCATCCTTTTATTAGACCTTTACACAATAATTAAAAAAATCATATAATTTTAGCTTTCACGACTTTTGTGCTTGTTGGGTAAGTACCTACCTACCCTGATTTCGAAAGATTTATCAAGTTATTATTGCTAACCAATAATGTTTAAGGGTGTTAAATGATCAAGACGAAAAACTATATCGACTTTTTTCAACCGACCGACCTCGGTAGTCCATGCAGTGGCAAAAGCTCCGACTTCAGATCAAGAGGTCCCGAGTTCGATTCCCGGTCGAGTCAGAGAATTTTCAATGTGTTTTATCACTGGAAATTTCTACTCCGGGTTGGAAGCCTGTCTCAGATTGGACGGGACCGGTTGACTGGTAGAGAATGTTTCAATCATTAAGTTTCTCCGGCTTTACTGACACCTCGGTAGGTATAGGTATATAGAAGAGTTGCATTAGGTAAAAAAGATTTTTTTCCCAGCAATGTGTCAGGTTGAATTGTGTTTTTGTCAATAAGTCTGACTTATTCCCTTTGTTAACCAAGTCATGATGGAGCTTGTACACGGGTAGGTATATGATTGTATTGGGAGCTCCTTAAAGTTATAATAATTACAGTAATTACTCGTGTTTATAATAATAACAACAACAATAAACACAAAATATAAATAAAAAAGATAGTAGGTAGGTACCTAACTATATACTTACCTACTATATCTACTATAAACACCATATTACGTTATTCGACCTTATTTATTTTCATGTAAGTATTATATAAAACTACATACCTAGTACCTACCCAGAAGAAAGCTACTCATTGTTTAAGTACCTACCTACATAAAAACATACCAACATTGTATGCATAACTACCTACCTATAGCTGGTTTTTACAATAAGTAGGTACCTATATCAACTATATATAATTTAAAGTAGGTAGGTGCCTAGGTATGTTTTTAATGTCTTATACCTATACATTTTATGGTTCCACTTGAAAAAGTTAGTAGATATAACGAAATACATATATTATTATTTCATAGGTATAAACTGAGTAGGTAGGTATACCTATATTAGGTGGTGACAAGGACGTTATTGGCCGAATCACTTCAAAAACTAGTGTAGAGCTAATAAATAAGAAAATTATTGTTCGAAAAACAATTGTTTGAAAATCGAATTACAAAATTGTTCGAAAGCACGAAATCGTTCGAAAATCTATTTTTCGAATTACAATTGTTCGAAAAAAAGTCATAAGGAGACTCACATTGTCCGAAATTACAATTGTTCCCATTTTTACGTTATGTTCTTCCTTCATCCTTTCCACACCATACCTACCTATATTTGTCTTTTATAAGTTGGTAGTTACTTACATAATTTCTTTTACCTTTTTTGAAATCAATAATAGATCTAAATATTAATATTAAATTTGTTATACCGTCTCTGAAAGGGTTCCTATTTTACTTCATCGTCACATTGCAGACTATTTGTCATTTTTTCCCGTAGCAACTGTAACAATGAAGTAGTATAAATATTTCCCGGCGCGGACATCTAAAATATACCTACAGTTATTATTGTGATAGGTATATATCGTCGACTTACTTACCGATGAAAAATATACGAATATGAAAAATATCCCCTGAGGTTGGATTGGTTTGTCAAGTTTATGAAAAAAAAATACTTCGCTTGGGGTTGGTGTTTCAACGAAAGTTTTATTCTACAGACGAACTTAACAAATTATTATAACACTAGCTGACCCGCCCATCGACCTTCGACCTAACCAAAAATAATAAAAAAAATCATTTTGACTTATTACATGAATAAAATGTGATTTACCTACGAGATAATAACAACTTAATTAGGTAAATTTAGCTAATAATTAATTGCATTGTGTATATTAATAGTTATCGTTAATTCGGATGGGGGATGAAGTTCGATGGGTCGCAAGTTTGAAATCAAAACAATTCTTCTATTAAGTATTGCGTTACATTTTTTAAAATACAAGCGATGGCGAGTAGTAGGAAATAAATCATGCACACGTGAAGCCTGTTTAGGTACTTATATTGTATATTATATTGTTGAAAGAATAGACCCCATTTAAACCAAATTTTACTGAATTAGGTATGTATTGTGGTTAGATTTGATGATACGTAGGTATTCTATCAAAGATCCATTAGCAATTGGATTGAAGTTAACTGTAAAATAATGCTTTAATCTATTTTAAAACTATCGAAAACTCAAGCTACAGATTCAATCACCTACATTTCGGTAAGTAAATCACAAAAGAAAAATCAAATAGGTACCTACTTAAAAAGAGTTTTCGTGTAGGTAGGTAGGTACCTGCTTATTATATGTCTAGCCTCTGTGGCGTCGATCATACGCTAGGCGAAAAGCAATCAATTTTTAATTTGAAATAGGTAGGTCGTACCAACCTACTTAAATTTGAAAATGAAAATTCTTGGAGGTGTATAGGTATCTTTCAAAGGACTTATTTCCGCTAATCACAAATTTTCAAACAGAATGCTTTTTTGATTAGGTATACTTAATGCATTTTATCTGAATAGGAAATTCCACTATTAATGCGCCTTTAACTATCAGAAATAAAAGACTTTTAAGAACAAGTCGCCAATTCCAGTTGCAATTTTGACTAGACTTCGTGACTCCGTCAAAATCTTCATAGAATAATAGGAAATAAGGCCTTTTGAAAAATCACTCCTCAATTATTGAAGGAATCTGTTTTCCAATCTTCATGAAAATGTTTTAAGTTTAGAACTATAATAGTCAAATTGAGACTTAAGAGTGCTTATTTCCACCTAAACACCCCCTTTTGCACTTTATCTATTCTACTTATAATGATTCCGCTAGTCCATAAAATAGGAAAGCGAAATTAGTGTTTTATTGTAGAATAAACTAATAGGTACCTACTTTTGCTGCTTTAGGATGTTTTTTGAGTAATTTTCTTTTTTCTTGGAAACTTTCTCAAATTGTTCTCGATCCATATACTCCTGGTGTTTTAACCAACTTATCAAGCCATGGCTAAGCCATGGCTATCAAAATCAACAATGTATGGGCAAAGCTATTTATACGTAGGTATATTTTTCAGCATCTCTCAAAAACTCATCTAAAAATAAACTAAATTTTCTCGAAGAAATATAGAATTAAGTACATAGGTGCCTACTTTGGACACAAAAAGATATTTCTATAGGAAGATATTTGTTTTCTTTTTCTTTTTTAAACCTATTATCCGACAGACTTTGCTGCTATAGCAAATGCATAATTGCGCATACAATAGGTAATTAGGTTCATGAAACATGGAGTGTGCATTATTGTGCGGTTTAATAACACAGCAATGTCGGACATAGTGTTTATAATAATTTAGTGTAAAAGCGGGAAAACCACCCCCCACAACCCCGAGCGTGTCGATAAGGATCATTTTACCGTGTTGTGTTGAATTTTTCAATACTAAAAGCAATTAGGTGTTATTAATGTTCGGGGTAGACATTGGCCGCAAGGCAAATCCGTCGATAATTGCGATCCTATCTTTATATCTATGTATCTAGCTAGGTACACCTACCTACCTATGTAATAACTGGGTACCTATATCAGAATTCAGAATTGCTGTAATTATTACAGTACAAAAAATTATTTAAAATTTATAATAAGGTAGGTAAGTAGGTACCTACCTTACTTGAATAAAAATACATTATGTAGAAAAATAACAACTTTTGACTCTAACAATTCACTACCAATGTTCGATTTTTAAATAGAACAAACCACTACGGGCTTACGACCGTCTTCTACTGTTATTTCGAAGGCTGGCTTAGTGTGATCACTTTACGTTAACAACGTTCGCCATTACCAATCAGAAAGAAAAGGGGAGTGTCATGATCGTTCCATGCACGATTGGCTACATCGTATTGTAGACATTCCCTCTTTCCCTGGTCCGATCCTTTCCGAGCCGCCCTTTAAATCAATTAAGATAAGATTGCAATTCAAGCGCTACGAGAATACTGCTGCTGGGCCCTTATTCTCGTAGCGGTCTTAATACGCTCTTATCTTGATTGACAATCATAAAATGGCGGATTGGTATTCACAAAATAAGATATCTGGTAGATATCTTAAAAATTCGTTATGTTTGACAGTATGAAAATGATCCAGTTCAAGATAGGATTTAAGATTAGATTCCGATAGTTTTGTGAATACGACTGCTTGCGATCGTGTCTTAATCTTATCGTTAAGTGATTTTTAAAAGCGATTGATTACGAGAATAACCCTACTGAGGAGTATTGGTGAAACAGTCAATGCGATGTACCTAATTCAAATCTTAGACCATTCCAAAACTTCTTATTTTCACGTTTTTCGTCGATATAATATTTTCTGCTGACACAATTATTGTCTTAACAACAACTAAAGGACCTCACGAAGATAAGGTATTCTGTTTGTCAAATTTCGACGGCATTTTTTTAGGCATGCCTACAAAATTATGCATAACAATTGAGCTAAACTATACCCGAGCACATAGTTATATGGGTATGGATACCTATATACCTATTATGAAAACTATTTACGGAACCAACCAACTTTCAATAAAAAAATATTTTACAAAGTAAGGTAGGTATCCTATATTAACGTTTATTAAAATTTCAGGGCCGTCAATCGTTCATGCGGAAAATTATACAAACACGATAACCACAGACAACCATCGTTTACGAATTCCGAGAAAATCGTCTATGGAAACCATAAACAACTCAAATTATCATACGCCGTCATACTGTAGGTTGGCGCTTTGATAGACATAGGTACATATACTTATTTAGGTATAACAAGGGAAGAGGCACCTACCTAATCAATTTTCCATGCAAATCTTTCGTCTGCCATCTTTTCGTACGAACCACCATCATGCCAATCAAATGGAATTAGTATCGGAGCACACCGTTCAATTAGCATACGAAATGAGATCATTATGAGAGATTCGGAAAATACAATGTATCTTACGTGGTCGATTCACATCACTTTTTCACCGTATAATAATATATATATATATACCTACTTTAATATATGCTCGTGATAAATTTTCAAATTTCAAATCAAGAACATCACTAGATTTTGTATTATGACAACATTAACACACGCGACACTTTCGATTTCAGCCGTTCGAATTTCAAAAATATACGACACGTTCGAAAAGGCGAATTTGAATGTTTTCATCTCGAAGTATGACCACGAACTAAAGTCATGTACCGGAAAAAATCTTAGTTTTCGGGTAAAAATTTATCGCATGACACGAGAGAAAAAACGCAAAGGCAAAAGTGCAACGTATGTAGGTATATTGTGTTTTATTTATTTTATTTAATGTACTTATGTACATTTCTTACATTTTATTTTATGTGTGTTTGTGATATCGTGACCGCGAGAGAGCACGATTCGAAACACGTGAGCCACGGATGATTCGCACATGACTTTCAGTTTTTTTTTTTCTTTATTATTGATAATAATTATCCTTACGCACACATGCCGCAAGATGCGTTCTGTGTCGGCTGTGTGCGTGTGCGATTATGTTACGTCTATTGTTTATGTTGAAGTAAAAGGGAAAATAACGCAAAAAGCACGTGGCAACATAACCTAGAAAATGGCGTGACCTTGAAACGGACATACTTATTTTAATCGGGAAATTACAAAATGAAATTCGTTCCATTGTTAAAATATGTAAATGGAATGTGTCTGGTCAAAATATAACTGAAAAATTTGGGTGTCTATAGTCAATTTCAATTACTTATTAATTTTAAAGTGATTGCATGGAATCGTTTACATTTGAAAATGGAATGTGTCCTATGTGGTCAAAATACAACTGACATTTTCGGGTGTCTATAGTCAATTTCAATGACCTATTTATTTTAAAGTGATTTCATGGAATCATTTACATTTGAAAATGGAATGTGTTCAATCTATAGTCAAAATACAACTGACATTTTTGGGTATATTGGGTAGGTATTGTTTAAAGTGCATGAATGTAAGGAATCGTTTAGGTACATTTGAAAATGGAATGTGTTCAATCTAGTCAAAATACAACTGACATTTTTGGGTATATTGGGTAGGTATTGTTTAAAGTGCATGAATGTAAGGAATCGTTTAGGTACATTTGAAAATGGAATGTGTCGTCGATCCTTATAGTTCAGCCTTTTGAATACTTACTATAGTAAGTAAGTACCTATATCATATTTGAAAATGGAATTTGTCCAACCAGATTGAGAGGAAAGTGATGAGTAGGGACCTATCCTATACATAGTACATACACCAACGATATACCTATTAGAGACACCTGTTGTGAATGTATGAAAACACATTATTTTGAACAAAGACTCCAACATATCATATAAGATATCCACTGTTCCAATCATAGGTATTTCTCGCGTGGTTGTATTTTCGGTTGGCAATTAATAAATATTATTACATTTTTACAGAGACAATTTTTCATTTAAATAACCATCAAGATTTTATCACACTTTTTTTTTAAACTAAGTACGGAAATAAATCAGTCTGGCGAGAACATATAAGACAGAAGTTGAACCAATTAAACCACTAAGCAACTAATTATAAAGATTAAATAAATAAATTATCATAAAACCTACAATTCAATCAAACATGGCGCCCGTTCACTTCCCGACGGACTTGTAATATTGTATTGTTCAAAATAATAAGTAATCTATGTGTGAATTTTAAAAAGAAATTTATTAAGTAACAATGAAAAGATCGCGTGATGATTCAAGTCATAAAAATTCACAATTTAAAAGCAAATTTATATTTTAATTATTATATCTCTAGATATATTCTTTGATAAAGATCAGTTAGTTCACTTATGGATAGGTACCTAATCTTAATAAAAAAAACTAAACCTGTTTCTTTCCTTTCTTACAATATTATCTTTTTCATTACCTACCTTGCGGGTGTTGTTAGATAAGAGAAGACGGGAAAGATATTCGTGTCTGACAAAACAGGGAGCTAAGTCGAAATAAATAACGTTAAACGTGAACACTGTTAACGTTCCAAACGTTAACGTTAACCAAATTGAAAATGGTTTCCAAACAAAAAAAAATGTGTTTCGACTTCGATATAACAGCAGCGTCATAATGTTTCCATAGATTTCGAGGAAACGTATACCTAACATTAATTTTGAATAACTGATGTCAGAATTGTTTTTTTGACTCGGAATTTGGAACAACATTGTTAAACGCACGTTGATCAACGGTTTTAACGTTATCTCCATGGAAATAACAACAAATTGTTAACGTTGGAGCTGTCGTTATTATTTCGACATGGCATCCAGAACTGAATCATAAAAGACAAATAAATGGAACAAAACAGGACACTCCTCTATTTCTGTATAGAGATTGACCAAAAAAATATACGAGTTTGTAATTGGATTGCGCAATTTAATGTTTGCCGTTGCTCTTTCGTCCAATAAAAAAGCTTGTCAGTCAGATTTTAATGATGGATGCGTGATGAGCGGGTGTTTTTTGCAATTCGAACACTTTTTTAGTCCTCTCCAGATATAGAATAGGTATAACTATGTTAAATTATGGCATAGTATTTAAAATATGAGACTAATTTGCTGATGAAATAACTTGAAAAAAATAAGTTTTAATAACCAATTGTTTTTACAAAAAAATGAATGAAAAATATTAATTAATTTATTTATTAGAGACACCAACATATCACAAACAAAAAAATATGAAACATAAACATAGAATCTCCATTGCTCCAACAACAGGTATATCCTGCATAGCTATATGAATGAATTTAATATTTATTTATTATCAAACCTTTGTTAGTAGGTAGGTATAGGTATGTATAGAACATCTACGTCGATATATTATTATAATGCAAATTTAAATAATGGTATTTATCTCTCCACTAGACAAAAACCCGTGCTGAGGTGATAGATAGGTAGGTACCTACCTACTACTGAGAATTTGTACTGGGTATAAAATGACTATTTTTCCAGTTTTTTTTTGTGTTATTCATTATAAACTGACTCTAAGTATATAGTTTTCGTGCAAGCATCAGACATAAAATATAATCAAATCAATCCTCCCTTTTTGGACCCTTCTTAGAGGCATAAGAGGCAACAAGAGCTCTCTGTTTATTTTTAGAAAGTTTCACGTTTGTAATATTTTTCAATAAAATATCATTCAACTTTTTTCAGGTTTTCAGGGGTAGTTAAAATCCACCGCTAGGGTAGAAAAATACGTAGGTACAAAAGAAATAATTTAATCTATTAATTTAATAAATTAATCGTCGTTTCTTGTATTTAATGTCCTAAATCGATCAACATACAATCTACAACTACCTTATCATCCTTACTTTATTTTATTTTTTTATTTTATTTTATTAAACAAATATACAAACGGGGATTTTATAACAAACAATTACACAAATAGTATATATGGACAATAAGAACACCATCAGTAAAGTATATACGTAGACATTAACAGCGAGCGGGTTAAAAGTAAGACAAACAACAGAAAATAGGAAAAAGAAAAACTAATGTAACATAACATGTGCAGGCTCAGCTGGGAGTAATGGGAAGAAAGAAAAGAGTGAGGGATAGGAATAAGGGACATGGAATAAAGCAGAAAGATAAAGAAGTCATTGCTCTGACGTCAAGTGTGTTCTCACGTTTTGCCTGAAAACTGCAAAAGAAGAGTTATTCAGGTCTATATTGTTAAAAAATGAATTGTTACTTGATTGGAAGTCTTCAACTGTCAAAAATCTGTGCCTAGATTAGATAGTTACCGACCTCGGTAGCCTACTTGTACTAGCGTGGACTTCAGATCCGAGGTCCCGGGTTCTATTCCCGGTCGGGTCAGAGCTTTTCTAAGTGTTTTTTCACTTGAAATTTCTACCCGGGGTTGGCCTGTCTCAGATCAGACGGGACCGGTTGACTGGAAAAAATTGCCTCAGGCAATAAGTTCGCCGGCTATACTGACACCTTTGTATAGAAAAGTGTTATATTATTATTATTATAGGTACCTACAGATGTCGGTCAAGAACCTGAAGCCCATGTTAATGTTAAAAACTCGAATAGCTTGAAGAGCTAATATAGTTTTAGGTATTACCTACCTACCAGGATCAAAACCCAGAAGCAGTAGGTGGGTACCTAAGTATAGGTAATAGGTAGATAACAAAACCATCAAATAATATTCAGAAATCCGCTCAGTGAATTTGACGTCTATTTCTTCCGTTTGTGATTGGTTGGTACGTATGTTATTCTTTTCCATCTATTCCTAGATATAACGTGGCAATCTTTTCTGAGATTGACGCTGCAGATTTCTTGATGATCCCCAGTGAACATAGGTCTTCCTGTAGGTACCTACTGTATTTAGCATGACTGTTTGACACGGTTTTGAGAAGATGTCTTCCTTTTTTAATTTCTACCGTATGTTTATTCACCTACCTACCTACTTATAGGTAAACCGCTTCTATAGTTTTTAGGTCCCTACTCATAATCGTAGGTACCTAAACATGGTGTGGTGTTGCTAAACTTTTGGCGTTCTATAGGAATAAATAAATAAATTTACACTTCTCTGTACAAAGGTGTCAGTAAGTACCTACCTATAGCCGGCGGAACTTATTGGCATTTTTTATTCCAGTCAACCGATCCCGTCCAATCAGAGATAGACCAACCACGGGAAGAAATTTCAAGTGAAAAAACAACTCTGATCTGATCGCGACTTCTTTATCAATCTGATCAAGTCCAACACTGTACCTACCGCTGGTTGTAGGCCAGGCTACCGATGTTCTAGCTTAAGGAAAAAGAAAACCAATCAACCAACCGAGAATCAACCAATGGAGTAACGGGAAGACACAAACACACCTTGTCATCTGAAAGAGAACTCATTTACGAACCCTAATGTGTGCGACATTAAAAAATAGCGAAAGGTATTTTATCTACCTTTTGTGATCCGGACATTTACTAACGTCAGACATCCTTGAGATATAACCTACCTAGATTAATAAGTAAACATGATATACATAAATAAATAGGCGTTACACAGCCCCTTCATTGTTTGATGAAAAAGAAAGAGAGTCCACCCCTTAAAAAAAGCGCGAGAAATACATAATTTATATAACTTATACATAATTTAATATAGTTATATAGAACACAAAGGGTGGTAGTTTTAGAAACACAGGTTATTCAACGATCACAATATCAGATAATGTCAAACTTTGCCGCACGCAATCTCTTCAAAATATAAATAAATAAATAATAAAAATAGCACAAAAAATACATTTCCGTTCAAATACAATGTTGAATTATTGTTTTCATTTTAATATTGTTATATACCGATTATAAATTATTATATTGTTATTATACAAATAAATACGATAAATTATTGTTATTTCAAACGTGTTTTCTATGCATTGCCTACATAATGTTAATTTTAATTATAAAAAACATTTCATAAAAGTCAGAAAAAGAAATGCAGCATTGGACCTTCAACCACAACACGCGCAAAGAAAAATAATAAAAAAGTAGATAAATAATTGAAATAATAATTGATAATAATTTAGTTTTGTACATATTTTTGATCGTCATTGCATAACGCATAAATCGCAGACCAAAAGTTCGATTTTTTAATAATCGCTCACCCTTGAGAATATCCTTTTTCTCAAATGCTAGGATCTTCATAGTAAAATTTCAGTAAAGAAAAGCATCTCAAGAATAAAGCTATAGTAAGTAGGTAGACAATAAAAGTAACTATTTTACCAATATGGACTCAATATGTAAAACCCAAATAGAAATTTCAAGTCTAAAAAAATGGAACGTTTTGAGAGGAATCGAACTCGGAACCACTTGATTGTTAAAGGAAAAATACGGAAGCTAAGGCCCAAATAAAGCGAAGATACCTACTCCAAAAAATAACCGTGAATGGGGAAAACCAAATGGATGAAGTGGAATGAAGAGGTGAGACGGATATCCATCACGAATATGTAACAACTAACAATTCATTACTGATGTTCGATTTTTAAATGGAACAAACCACTACGGGCTTACGACTCCTACTCGAAGGCTGACTAAGTGTGATCACTTTGCCATTAGGGGTGGGTTTCTCGACGCCGCGAGTAGGTAATAATAAAGTATTAGCACAATACTTTACTATCGGTTGTTACTCGATCGTAAGGAATATCAAAGTAAATAATAATCGATTAGTAACATCCATACCAACATCACAATGCTTAAAAACAGTTTTTCCTCAAGCAAAATTATTATAAAATGTCATTTTTTAATGACTAAAATATTGCTTTTACTAACGATCGAGAAACCCACCCTAGGTGGTAATGTTCAAGTCTCCGAAACTCCTAATCATCAGAATTCTCGACATGTTCAACATGTCAAAAATCTCATGTATACAACAAGTACCTACATATTTAATAATTAATGAAATATAGAGATAAAAGTTGGAAATTATTGAGAAGAAGAGAGCAACCAAATTTAAAGACTGCGACTGCTGTCATTTATTTGGCGCCAGGATATAACTATAACCATTTTTTTAATGTCTCATCTTTATTGCCTATTGGCTTTGTTGGAGCACAACGCTCTAATTGTGTCTAGATTCTTGTGACCATTTTTCAGGACTAGATCTTTATTAACGAATATGTAACAACTAGAACAATTATTCATTACTGATGGATATCCATCACTCCAAAATTCAATCGCTGCAAAAAATTCGTCCATCATTCCAAGCGGATCATCAATGGGGGAACTCAAGTGGATATGGTCCAAGTTGTCGCCTCAATTGATCTCAGTGTTGGTCCAATTTTGTCTCATTTTTTAATTATCTTGTAACCAGAGTAGGTAATGTGTTGCTGTTTTAATTAATTTAATCATAGCAAAATGTGAAATTTCGTTATAATGATTGAAAAAAACTCAAGTTTAACAACTGTCACAATAAGTACCTATAGATGACATCCATTTAAAGTAATCTCGAATGGGTACGGTACCTATCTCAAGAACAGAAGAAAAGAACTCCAAAAGGCTTCGAATATTTCACAATTTTGAATTTATCTAGATTTATATTGAAATTTACTACTATGTGCAAAGTCGCATAGATTATTATCAATTCATTTTCATTCTAGTTGTGTTTATGATTTATCTGCCTACCTTGTCAGTAATGAATATTGATGTAGATATTTCGCATTTTTCTGCTTATAAAATTGTAGGTATGTTAATCTGAAAAAATGTAGATATTGTATTATACAAGAGAGGTAAGTATGATTTTGCTAAACAATCTATTAGGTAAGTATATGAAGTAGGTACTTACCTATCAACTACGTTTATTCCATTTTTGAATTTCAAATTAACGATAAAATACTGAATTCAAACATTGCATGTTGGACACTATATTGGCACTATATTTCAGGCCCCTAACATCTCAACAAGGGCGGATCCAGCATTGGCGCCAGGGGGGGGGGGGGTCACGACATAGTAAAAAAAGGTAATTTCCAAAATTTGGTAGGTATCTAGAAACTAAACATTTTCAAAAAAAGGTCATTTCAAAATTTGATATCAGGAAACTACACTTTTCATAAAAATGGTCATTTTCATGATCCAGGGGGGGGGTCATGGACCACAATAACTTATAATAATTATAATAGAAAAGTAGGTATTTTATTAATAAATGTAAGTACCTACCTACCTACTGTACTTCAAAGTAAAGACCTGGGCCCAGGCCAAAGGGGGGGGGGTCATGACCCCCCTGACCCCCCCTGGATCCGCCCTTGCATCTCAACGCATATAAAACTTCTTAGGTTGAGATGGGCTGGACATGTGCAAAGAATGCCAGAATCGCGGGTTCCAAAAAGAATCCTGACAGGACATCCAGGGGGGAGAAGAAGTAGGTACTTACCTATCAACTAGGTAGGTACATTTATTCCATTTTATTGAATTTCAAATTAACGATAAATAATGTCTACTGAATTCAAACATTGCATTATGCATTGCATGTTGTCGACCAACGAGAATGTACTTAGTAGGTAACTAACTCTACAATATTATTGTAATAATTACCTGAATATATAGGTACCTAAAAGAAAGTCGAGTTAATTACACCGTTTATAACTCGAGAACGGCTGAAACAATTTTTATAATGTTTGGTTTGTTGGATTCGTCTCCACACTGGACAACAGAACTCAACATCAATATATAAATACCTACGTGAAGGAAAAACTTTGTGACTATATTTACGAAAATTTCGCGGACGGAGGATTATGAAATTTCGCATACCTACTTATAGTTTATAGAGAATAGGTGGAGAATGCCAGTATTTTCTTAAAATTATGCATAAAAAAAAGATTAAATCAATAAAAAAATATAACAAACACTGCTGTAATATTATAGGTAGGTAGGTATGTATTTGATACTCGCACCATTTCCACAGACTACTTGAATCTTCCCTTATTGTGTTTATTCTAAGGCGGGACGAAGTTCGACGGATCAGCTAGTTATCAATATACGATTATGTTAAGTCTATAAATACCTATATTTGAAATTTTGACAAAAAGCAGTGTCTATGAAATACTTCGTTTAAAAATAAAATAGTTAGGTAACACTATATTTATAAAGTACCTACCTATCAATAGATAAGAATAATAATTAAGGTCTCGAAAAATCTAATGAAGGGCGTAAAGTCCAAGAATATTAAAACGTAGGTAGGTATTCATTATCAGAATTCTCAACAAAACATGAAATCTTTAGAACAAAATGCCGTGTGATTTCAAAAGCATATAATTTTCGTAAAACGTCGATTCGTTAATTTGACGTTTAAAAACGTTTTGAAAATTCGTTCGATTCTTAAAATTCGACATTTACGAAAAAAAAAAAACAAAAGGGTTTCGTATTGATTGACAGGCCTCCACGATGTCCGGCGCGGTGTGTCTGCTTAAATATCTCGAATTCTTTCTCTTTCTAACTAATTTACTACATCATTATTTAACAGAAAGAGAAAAAAATCAAATATAAAAATACCTGCATAATAATTTATTAGAACGTATTTATTGGAAATAGTTTACTAGTATTCGAAGAAATTATTTTTCATAATGGTAACAAAAAAAAATTCTTTCATAGATAATAATTTAACGGAGTTTTTACTCCGTTAAATTAATACACATAAAATCCATAGGTACTCCATAAAAAATATTATAGGTAAAATACACACTGAGTAAGTACCTATACAAATTATTATTAGAGAACTTTTTTGGATGGGCAGAACCGAAAATTGGTTCCTTCATTCAACAGTCACGTGACTAAAGATAATTTATAAACAATAATTCATTTTACTTTCATCCACAAGCACAATACAACACAACAAAACCCATAGGGACCTATACTTCCTTCAACTAATTATATGATTAAAATATAAAACTCCTCTATGTTAACGCTAAAATATTAAAAATCGTATGGCACACAACGCTACCGACAACCGTCACAATTATTTGTATGAGTTTAAAAGCAGTCACGTGGTACATGTTGGGACCATGCGCGGTAGCACATTATTTCTCTGGTATTATTTCTTCTCAAAGAAAATAGAGAAGTAGTAGGTACCTACATCAGTTTTTGTCATCCAAAAAACCTGCAGGTTGCATGTAACATTGCTCACATAAGTACCTAATTTATGTGATTTTACGGACCAAGTGTAAGTACCTAAGTTTTTTTTACAAAAACTATAGGTATCTAGGTAGGTATAGTTACTAAATGATCGAATGATTATCTAAGTAGGTACCTACTTCAATCAAACATAACCTTAAAATACCTGTAGAGATTTTAGTCAATTTTATTCTGTCAATCACGTAATAAGCAATAATTATTATGAACACAAGTACCTACCTACCTAAGGAGGTAGCCATTATATTTTTTTTGTGAAATTACTTTTGAAATCAAACTGTCAAACAATATCGAACAAAACGATTCTAAATTTGTAACCCTTATCAAAACAATTCGAAGATGAATTATCTTAATAAAAAATAATAATCAAATTAAATTGGATATTAGATATTATGTACCTACCTACTTATTCGTCGATAAAATCTAAAAAAGAAATTAAATATTTTTTTGTTCATTGCGTCCACCGAGTCTTCAAAGGATAATTGGCATTTTTATTTTTGATACTAATAATTCAGAACTAGTTCATACACCCTATATTCACTAAAGTCGGTGCCTTTTGTAATTATTATTCTCAATTTCATTTTTTGATGGTAGTGGATCTACCACAAAAAACAGAGGCAGATTGATGAATAGGTACAGGATGACAAGAGGCCGTAAATAAATATATAAATAAAAAAGATACAAGAAGATTTTGAGGATTGTTCATAGGATAACGACAAAATTCAGAACATGTCTACCTACAAGACGAAAATGAGAAAAAGACGACCGCCTTTAGCTTTATCCTAAACAACTAGTTGGGAAACAAGACTCTATGATTGCCTTCAAAAATGGCGTAACCAGTGACAGCTGTTTTGCTTTGTCCTGTCATTTATTTCGTACCAACCATAAAATTTCTACATGATATGGGTACTTAATTTTGTCCTTTCTCGTGGTCATCAGGGACCTTTTGGTTTTAGCCACGCTTATTTGGTTGTAGTCAGGTCACTTGAAATTCGCTGATGACATTGTCCTCATTGGCGTCAATGCTGAGCAACTCTCTCAGATGCTAGAATAACTCGACAGAGCGTCTAAGAAAGTAGGGATGTATAGGTATTGTTTATTATATTATGAATAAAATTTGTAAGCTTTAAATAAGCTTTGATTTCCTAAAAAAGCGGAGGCATCATACAGAACGTTTACACACGGGCCACTTCTAGGACACCCTTTCAAATCCATTGAGACGACAGGAGAATAGTAGGTACACACTTTGGATACAAATTTAAATTGAGCAAAAACACCAAGCCGCAGCGATCAGCCTTTGGAAAACTACTTAAAAAATTCCCGAATCCTCGTCAAGTTAAAGCGAATGGTTTCTGATGATACATGCGTGTTAACCGTTCACATTTATGGGGTAAAGATGCAGAAAGCACAAGACTCAGGCGGAAGAACATTGAGGAAGTCTACGTTCAGGAGTGGAAGGGTCTAACTAGGCTGATTACATAAATAAAGGTTTTCACTTGGATAGGATTGGAACATTTATAACAATAACTTACCTATTAACAATCTAGGTTTGCTGGGAAAAAGAGCAGAATACTTTCAGAGACAAAGAAAATGATTCTATTATATACTCGCAGCTCGCATAATAAGGCCCATAAGGGTGCATTTAAACCAAACGAACATGCACTGAGCCAGAGCTGGAAGTAGAGTAGGTATATCGTTGATATGGAAACTGATCTGTCATCGCCCATTGATTAGTTCTTGTTTGTTATCGAAGAAGGGGTATATGGGGCGGAAGAGAGTCTCTTGGCTCAAAAATCTTAGGCAGTGGTTTGCAATACCGGATGCAGCTTCATTGATAAGGTTTGCGCAAGACCGCGAGGAGTTCAAACTGATGGTCGCCAACCTCCATTAGGAGAGGCACATGGAAAAGAAAAAGACTGTTTCCATGGTGTCCAATATCAATCATAAAAGAAAGTGTGCTCTGTTTGTAGATTCGGCTCTTTGTTCGTTTGGTGTAAACGCACACTAAGGGGAACGAATTCATTAATAATCCCTCACATTTAAATAGGTACATTGCAAGGCCCACATAGCATAGGGGATGACATCTTTGAGACAATCAACCAAGGAGATAAATAGACAGCTGGGTGTCAATCTCACAAGATAGCAGCCCTAAGGATGAAAACACAAAGAACGCTGATTCCGGTCGGCGGCGCCAATCGCCGCGAAGAATATGAAGAATCTATGGTTTATGCATTTAAATGGGCGTGATGGAAAGCAGGTTTCTGCTTTTGCTCTGCGTATGCCCATTCAAATGCATATACCTACCTAGGTGGAAACATTCATGGACCACCATGATCACAAGACTAGATCGGGTAATAAAGTGCACCCCATCAAGCATCGCCTAGCGAAATCTCCAAGAGCTTCATATGCCATAGTGTGCGCACTTTTAATAAATTACCTGAACCATTTAAATGCATGGATGATGATACCTTTCAGAGAGAGATAAAGAAGTATCTGGTTGAACAATGCTTTTACAATGTTGACGAGATGCTGAATCAAAACCAAACTATATATATAGGTACTAATGGTTGTATGGGGTTTGTAGCGTATGGGTAAGAACACGTAGAAAGCCGATTCCGACCCGCGTCGACCAGCTCATAGATTGTTGTCTATGGTTTCAATGCATTTAAATAGGCATGCCGGAAAGCGGGTTCCTGCTTTTTCTGTGGGTATCCCCATTCAAATGCATAGTAACATTCTTTGCGCCGGTCGGCGCGGGTCGGAATCCGCTTTCTACGTGTTCTTACCCTATGACGTGTGACTGGGCCGGCCCTTGATCTTTTGCTCTGGTCCGCATTGTGTGCTCGTTGGGGCGGCCACTTGGTAGAGTGCTCTTATTGTTTGCTAGATTGACATCACTTATTTATTTTTGTAACTCTCCTTTTTTCTGTTATTGCATTTACTGACAGGAGGCTGAAACGGCCTTTTAGGTACACCTTTCAGCCTTGCCTATATCATTACCTATTGCTTTTACACAAAATCCCTGGGCTGTTTCTGTTTTATTGTTTATTTGTAACTACATTATAATATTGCCTCGCTTAATAAATATTTGCACTGCATGAAATTTGAAAATTGTTTTTGTTACCTATAATAATTGATTTTGTTTCTTTTTGTTTGTAATAATGATGTGTATTTCTGACGACTCCAAGTGCCTGTAAAGGCCTAGGGATGAGCAATAAATAATAAAATAAAAATAAAATTCTTTGCGCCGGTCGGAATCGGCGTTCTTTGTGTTTTCACACTAAGACAAGAAGAATCAAATCGTCCCTAGATGGACGCAATGCCAAAAATTAATAAAAAAAAAAAAAAAAAAAAAAAAAAAAAAGAAGAATCAAAGATAAAAGTAGGTAGGTATATTACAAACGGTAACCGACGAGTTCATCGAAAATCAATTCATCGAAAATCAATTCATCGAAAATCAATTCATCGAAAATCAATTCATCGAAAATCAATTCATCGAAAATCAATTCATCGAAAATCAATTCATCGAATGATCAATTCATCGAATGACCAATTCATCGAAAATAAATATTTTGAAGATATTTGAGAGACTAGCATTTTTGACAACCAAACTCATGTGTTGAAATATTTGGACTTAGAAAATGGGCCTATTTTCATATCGTGCGATAAAATAATATCACACGCTTTCAAAGTATGCGATATTTATTTTTATCTATCACTTTTCATTGTTTTTTTGTATCGAAAAGCGTATTTTAGTATTTGTCGTCGATATTTGTAGTAGATAACAGAGAAATGTGAAATAAATAGATATATAGATAGACGGACAGACAGACAGACGGACGGACAGACAGACGGACGGGCAGACAGACAGACGGGCGGGCAGACAGACGGGCGGACAGACAGACAGACAGACGGACAGATAGACGGGCGGATAGACAGACGGCCGGACAGACAGACAGACGGACGGACAGACAGACAAGACGGACGGACAGACAGACGGGCGGATAGACAGACGGACGGACGGACAGACGGACGGACAGACAGACAGACGGAAGGACGGACAGACAGACGGACAGACAGACAGACAGACGGACGGACAGACGGACGGACAGACAGACGGACGGACGGACAGACAGACGGATGGACGGACAGACACCAGACGGGTGGACAGACAGACAGGACGGACGGACAGACAGACGGACGGACAAAAACGGACGGATAGACAGACGGACGGACAAACAGACAGACGGGCGGATAGACAGACGGACGGACGGACGGACAGACACCAGACGGGCGGACAGACAGACAAGACGGACGGACAGACAGACGGACAGACAGACGGACGGACAGACAAACAGACGGACGGACAGACAGACAGACGGACGGACGGACAGACAGACAAACGGACGGACAGACAGACAGACAGACAGACGGACGGACAGACAGACGGACAGACAGACGGACGGACGGACAGACAGACAGACAGACAGACGGACGGACAGACAGACAGACGGACGGACAGACAGACGGACAGACGGACGGACGGACAGAAAGACAGACGGACAGAAAGACAGACGGACAGATAAATAACTAAATATATAAATAATATATATAAATAAATAAATAAACAAACAAATAAATAAATAAACTAACAAACGGACGAGACAGACACACAGACAGACGGACGGACGGACGTGACAAGATCTGCCAACATCTTCGAGGGGGGGCGAAGGGTACAGACGCTGTTTTCGGCCATTATATGAGGCACTAATAAAGATATTAAAAAAAAATACTCCAACGTATGTCAAAATCGCCGCCATCTTTAATTTATAGGAGTGACCAAACTGAAGCTTTACCTTATTATTAGGTCATAAACAATTTCTCTAAAATATCTTCATAATAATGGTTTTCGATGAATTGATCATTCGATGAATTGATCATTCGATGAATTGATTTTCGATGAACTCGTTTTCGATGAATTGATTTTCGATGAATTGATTTTCGATGAATTGATTTTCGATCAATTGATTTTCGATGAATTGATTTTCGATGAACTCGTCGTGAATCATTACAAACACACGAACTAAAAATATTGACGAAAATTTTATTAAAATGGATAAAATAAATTACATCGGTACCTATACCTACCAATTTTGATTTCAACTTTGTATATGGTAGGTATTAACACAAAAATACGAACAAATTAGGGGAGGCCCGGGCAAGAAGCATAATGTGGGTAAGAAGAATAATCGATTTTTCTAAATAATCGCAATAGATGGCGCTTTGATCTGTCGGCCATGATTCCGGCACGTGTTCGGCCACGCCATGACAGTTTGACTAAAACAATACAGGTGCTCGTTTGTTGTTGAGACAAAAAAAAAGAATTTCTGCAGTTTTCTTACGATTTTTGCAAAGGTATGTGTATCAACTTTTTTATTATGTATGTTTTGTTTGTTTATAATATTTTTTTTGTTCGACAGCATATTTGTTTAAGTATAATTTGTGATAATAGTTTTTTTCCTAAGCTTCAAATAACATTTGAATCATTTTTGAATCCTAATAATGGCATCGTGGGCAAAACGAATATGGGCAAAAGGAATAGTTATCCGTTTTGCCCGGTAAAAGAATGTTCACTTATTTCGGATATCTTTTTCAGATGGTATTCAAATATAAAAGAAAAACTGCGAGAGCATCGTGGTCAGAAGAATCGCTAGAGCGAGCTATAAAATTGGTTAAAGAAGAAGGAAAATCTATAAATTCTGCCGCAAAAGAATTAGGAATTCCTTTTACTACTTTACATCGACACCTAAAATCAGGAAGTGTCTCGAAAAAATTGGGCAGATATATACCTGTTTTCACGCCAGAACAAGAGGAAGATCTGTGTGCATATTTAAAAAAATTAGACAGTCTTTTCTTTGGATTGACTCGTTCAGAATTTTTAGGTCTAGTGTTTGAGTATGCCAGAAAAAATAATATTACTCATCCGTTTAAAAATGGCAAAGCTGGTGATGATTGGTTTGCTGGGTTTAAGCGCCGACACCCAGAAATTGTCCTACGAGCACCCGAACCGACATCATTGGCAAGAACTCGAGGTTTCAACAGGCCTCAGGTGGAATTATTTTATAAAAATTTTTGGGACTTAGTAGAAAAATACAAATTTGATGCGACTACAATTTATAACATGGACGAAACAGGTGTTAAGAGCAGCACGAGTCGACCGCCAAAAGTTTTATCGATAAAAGGTAAAAGGCAAGTTGGAGTAGTCAGCAGTGCCGAAAGAGGTCAACTTACCACTGTTATTTGCTGCTGTAATGCAGCTGGCACGTATGTTCCACCTTTTTTCATATTTGCCCGAAAAAGAATGCAAGAGAGGCTATTGGATGGCGCTCCTCCGGGCTCGCAAGCTACAGTCAGTGACAATGGTTGGGTAAACGGAGAAGCTTTTTTAAACTGGCTTAAATTTTTCGCTGATACAGTCCGTCCAAACGAAAACAGGAAGATACTACTACTGCTCGACAATCATGAGTCCCACAAATATTATCCAGCTTTGGAATTCGCATCGAAAAATAATATTATATTTTTATCTTTTGCACCCCACACCACGGATCGTATGCAACCACTGGATGTTGCCGTGTATGGACCGCTGAAAAAATATTTTGAGCAAGAGATAAATACATTTCAAAAATCACACCCAGGACGAATTGTGAACCAATATGACATGGCTAAATTGTTCGGAGGAGCATACGTCAAAAGCGCTTCAGTCCAGAATGCAGTAAATGGATTTAAGAAACCAGGAATATGGCCGTACGATCCGAACGTTTTTGGAGATGAAGATTACGCTCCTTCAACAATGACTGATCGTCCTCTGAATGAAGCTCAAAGCTCTTTGGATGATACTCCATGCAACTCAGCATCATCTGTTGTACCCCACTCTCCCACAGACCTTGTATCAACACAGAATTTGATGACGGATCTTTCTGCAAAGGAAAACCCCGAACAATGTACAACACCTATACCTGATCCAATCCTGGAACAAGGACCGTTGCAAGCTCCTGTAGCAAATCTTACACCATTACAGATCAGACCCATACCAACAATGGCTGCTCCCAAAACAAATCGCAAAAATAAGAGACAAAAATCGGAGATATTAACATCAACTCCAGTTAAAGCTGAGCAAGCTGCTAAATATATAAAAGTAAATAAAAAGAAGACCAATATATCTGAATTAGCAAGTTCCAGCAAAATTAAGAAGAATAAGATAAAGAAGACTGAATTACCAGGTCACAGCCAAACTAAAAGGACAAAGACATCTTCCAAAGCTAAAACTAAAGCTGATTTATTTTGTTTGGTGTGTGCCGAGAAATATACTGAACCGCTTGTTGAAGATTGGATTCAGTGTAGCCAGTGCCAAAATTGGGCACACGAAAATTGTACATCATACGCAGGTGTTGGAAGTTATTTCTGCGATGAATGCGAAGACTGATTGTTTTATTTTATGTTATTCTTTTTGCCCTTATGGCATATCCGTTTTGCCCGGAGGGGTCGGGCAAAACGGATAATAGATACTTTTTGTTTTTTCTCAATTTAAGAGGCAAAATCGTTAGAGTTTAATTTTTTTTTATTGCTGTTTCCAAAGATTATGAAACAAAGTTACAAATTAAAAGTAAAAAGAGTTACATTGATTATGAACTTGTATTTTATTTTATCACTCTCCCTTAACATATGCGTTTTGCCCGGGCCTCCCCTATTTAATTTCCTTTCTTTTCGGGACACGCAAGAGGCAAACCAAAAACCAAATTGGAACAAAACTAGGTAAGCACTTAGTTTTGGTACCTACCAACGCTTTGTTGTTGTCAAATTAGAGAGCAACCATTTTGTGTGATCGTGTCTAAACAAAATGGAGGCGGTGGTCCCTTGAACGAAAGGGATTATCATGGAATTGGACTTTTCTTTTTTCAATTTAGAATAAGTGCCTACCTACCTAGTTATTATGTCATCCTTTAATGGTCTATTGAAGACTTTCTACTTCTTCTTTTTCTCATAAACAAACACTATCAGGTACCTATAGGAATATTATTATTTTGCTCCATCACTTCCCTAAAGACAGCGTTCGGGAGTTCGGGAAAATTTTGCGAAAACCTAATGTAGGTAAAGTTTTTTTTAAAGTAATGCCATCTAGGATCTAGGTAAGTACCTATGCATATGCGCCTTATAAAGTAGGTACTTACCTACCTCGCACAATATACCTACCTAAATTTCGAAGTAGGTATTTTGAATCTATTTAGATACCTACTTAGGTAAGTAGGTACTTATTCTAAATAGTACCTACCTAAAGTGGTTGGTTGCCCATCAGCTGTTCAGTCGAAGGTTTTCGTATGTAAGTTCCTACCTACGGCGTTCTTAAGGTTAGTGGGTTCAAATCCCAGCTTACGAACTTACTCTTTCGTTAGACCGATGAGAACCGGTGGCCAGTCTTGCCCCCTACTCTGTACTGCCCTTCCCTCCCCTACGTACCTATTCGAATAGACAGAACAAAAGAAGACGTAGGAGAAACATCGGCAGACAAGTTCGTCTAATGATGTACCTACACAGTTAGGTACCTATCTAATTATTAAGAAAGGTTTTTTATGGGACACTTGGTGCAGGATCGGGAGATGTGGAAGTCCAGTAAAGAAGGATGAAGAATATAGGCTCGGTTCAAGTTTTGTACATATTTGCTAATACGCTAACTCCATCTGTTGAATAAATCCTAAATCATTTCGATTCTTCACCTACTGTGTTACCATTTTAAAAATCTTAACCATACGCCACTTCAATATTATAAATGTGCGACTTTTTTTAAACAAATGGATTTGGGCTCACTCAAAGTGAACACAATACACTTCATATCTTTCACACTTGGATCGCTTTCTTATATTATTTTTCCAAAAGCAAATCAAGTAATATTTCTAAATCACGGAAGAAATTTAAAAACCATTTGATAACCTTATAAGATACTAGAGGTCCGCCCCAGCTTCGCACGGGTAGATAGATACTTAAAAATAATTTAGTTTTCATACAGATCCCTAACTTTTTCAAAATATTTTATAGCATAATATGTTAATCTGTAATAATTGCATTGCAATGTATCGTGTCACGTCACTACCACCGTGACTACTTTGCGCGGTATTTCTACTAAACTTGACTTGACTCCCCTCCCCGCTCCCCTCAGTCCCCCCCGCTCCCGTACGCACTCTGCATCGGATAAGTTGAGATGATAAGAGACTATGCTTTTTTTCCAATACTCACATTTTTAAACTCGTGATAACTTTCGAATGGAATGTCCGAATTGAATAATTCAAAAAGTTATACAAACATATTGAAGCAGACTTGAATATGAACTAATTTATTTTAATAAGGAGTAATACCAAGATACCAATAAAGAGCCTTTTCTAGAGGTGACATTTTATTGATTTTTTTTAAATAAAAAAACACTTATTGTGGCATAACTATAATAGTTCGACATATGCTGTCGCGATACTTTTTGTAAATAATGATGTCTTCTACAAAATTGTTGTACATTGTTTTATTCTATCATCATTAGTTTTCACAGCGTTCGCGATAAAAAGAATATTTTAGGTAAATTTTTTTCACCTTGGGTTACATTATTGAAGTTTTCGTAGGTTACCCAATTTTTTTTTGAAATTAAATATAGCCTATGTTCACCGCCGATATTGTAGCTTCCCAAAAGTGAAAGAATTTTTCAAATCGGTTCAGTAGTTTTGGAGCCTATTCGATGCAAACAAACAAACAAAAAATCAAATCTTTCCTCTTTATATATTAGTATAGATGAAAGCAAAGATTAATTTCCAAATGCTTTTCCTATTGTAATAAAATTAGTTTCATATTTTTTTGTCCACAAAGGTTAATAGTAATAAAAATAATCCATTTAGTTGAAAGATATTTTTTTAGTCCAAAACTACATTTCTTATTTTATGGTAAAAAAATCAACAGCTGCAAGCATGACAAAAGTACATTTTAACTGGCAGTTCTACTAAACTTATCATAATTCTTCTAAAATGATCCGCTTTTCGATCAATTTAACCTTAGAAAGACTGGCCAAAAATTTAGAGGAACCGCTGTTATATCAAAACTACTCAAATCAGATATCTTTATTAAAAACAACAATCAAAAGAAGATAATATATTATTTTCAGTAAGAATATTATTAGGATCTTGTTATATTTTTTGATCAAGATGAATTTGTTTGATAAAAAACAAACTTTGCAGCCATTATGGAAATTTTGACATTTAGAAATCACTTGCAGCTATATTCACTTCGATCCATTTCTTCCATGTCGCTTGGGTTGTTTGAAATCATTAGTTGATGCTCTATTTTAGTAGAACGGATACAGAAAGGGGACATAAGTCAGAACTACCTAAATATTTCTGGATAAAAACTCATTTCAGAATCAAACACAAAATTTTCAGGACAAGAACTCCAGTCCTATTTTATTTTGAAAATGTTTTTTTATACAATATATTTGATATAAGGCTAAGTTCAGTTGTATCCGTATGACTGTATCACTTGTGTGTACGGTGCTGTGGCCTTAGCAACCTTCACTCCGGCTTCCTTCGTCAGTTTCTGCAACAACAAAACAACACATCGTCAGACACATAACCTCAAAAAGTATTCCAAAAATTATTTACAAACAGAAAACATCCTCATTCGGTTGAGTTATTCTCATAGTCACATCAAATAATGTAGGTAAAAAATATTTGTTAATCATTGGATGTGAAATAATTTAAATAAAGGTACAGTGATATTTATCCGGGAAACCGTGGGTGCAGTCCAAGTCGAATGACAAAAAGCTCAACTTTCACGTGCGTAAATACACACGTCAAAGGAATGTTGCTTCAAGGCCTGCTTCCGAAAACATTGAAAAGGTAAAAATGTGGATAAATGTTGCATAGTGTAAAACCATCATTCTACCAGCTGCTAATGCGAATGGTTCCAAATCCACCAAAAATTTTCAATATTGGCTTCAAGTATTGAAAAGTACATCATAAATCAGAATATAAGTTTGTAAATACATTGTGTGTGATCATACACATGTGCAAGAGGAACATGAAACCATATTTCCACTGATAATTCTGGCACATAAGTGAGGAAAAGACGGGACTTTCGAGATTCCACTGTACCTAAAAACCATATAATATCAAAAAGATGACAAACCTTCAATTTCTTATGTAATAAAACGGCTTTAGTGGTCTTGACACGTCTCTTGTATTCCAATTTCCTCAAGACATCCTTGTACTTCCATCCCACTTCGTGAGACAATCTTCCAACGTGACAGTACTGCAAAATAATACAAAGGCACAAGGTTTAAAACTGATGCGTAAAACAACATTTTGCAACAAACTTTACGGTTAAAATGTCAGAATAAAATATGTGATCAGCACTGAATTAATCAGCCGCAAATTACCCAAAAATAAATCATCATTTTAATTTTGTTTTTTTAATAATTCATAAATTAATTAAAATCACCAATTCCTTTATGTAGTCACGAGATTTTAATAAATTACTTCATATTGAATCTGTAGACTACCTATAGCCTTGAGATAAACACTTGCAGGATATGAGAGAATTCAATACTAAAAGAAAATTTGACACCTGGAATCCAACCCACAACCTCCGATACCAAACTGCTAGTATACCAATTTTCTGGGGAATGTGTTATAGTTGTTGAAACCCAGGGTTGTCTTTTTGAATATGCATAACACTCGCAAATTTGTCTGTCATAACTCCATAAATAATTAGGGACTATCCATATATAAACTTATAGCGTTACTGTTAATATACTGCATAAAAAGAAGATAGAATTGAGAATGTACCTTTCTACCAGGCTTCAGACAGAGAATCCTTAGTGCTCCGGGCACGACAAGACGGCGTCTCCTGTCAAATGGTGGTGGGCATCCTTCATAAGTCTTCAACCTTCTCAAGGCGGCCTTTCCACGCTCCGTCTTGTGGGGCAACATACCTTAAAATAATATTACAACAAAACATATTTTAATAAACAGGATGTAATACAAAACAAAAAAATGGATACAAATTCTTATAATTTTGCACTCATATTGATGGTTTATCATAGCTACTCAAATAATGTAGGTAAAATAGTAATAAAATAATCATAGTCAAAAAGTTCAAATAGAAAATGTATCTGTACATCGGAGGTGAGCCTTAATAGATTTACACTTTTCTACATCGAGGTGTACACAACTATAGTTGGCAGAACTTTTTGCTTGAGGCAATTTTGAGTCAACCAGCTTGAGACAGGCCTTTGGGCTGTAAGACTATTATAATAACAATTTTGAATAGAAACTTTTTTTAAAATGAATCTGTGTCACTCAAAGTGAACACAAATACACTCTTTAACAAGCTTGTGTCGTGAAAGACGAAGATGGTCGGCACGACCTCCTGTACGAAACAGTACGATAGCCAGGCTGCCAACCAATTCATTCTGCATTTAACATGTTTTGATTTTAATATGGTTGAGATGAAATATTCAATCAGTCATCTCAAGTCTGACCATGGGCTTTAAGTTGCTAAAATCAAATTAGAAGCATTGAAAAATGCATGCTTGCATCAAAAAGTTGAGTTTAAATGTTTTGGTTCTTTTATAGATCATCTTATACATATAAAAAAAGATTAGCTGTGAGTGGGTCTTGCTAAAACCAGAGAACTCGAGAACGGCTGAACTGATTTAGTATAAGTTCAGGGTAGTTTTAAAAATGTATTACAACAAAAGATTGTTATTTTTTGGTTGTGAGTGACTAAAAATGAAGTAGCTAGGTTTATGATAGATTCTGTTTTGTATAAAATTGGCACGGCGTAGTTGACTTCCGTTGTACAGATACTGCTATGTTCTGAAATGTATAATAGGTGTAATGTGAGCTCACCTCTGATGGTCTTGAAGAGGATCTTAGAAGGTGCTCTGTGATGGAAAGGACCACGGGCTGGGTTCACGTTACATCTTTTGCGGAGGAATGACATGAACTTAACTTTGTTTCTGAAAATAATGCAAGACTACTTTTTTAAAGCAATACAAATATAAAATGTTCTGGATACAGTGTTTATTCTTGTAAAGGTTCAGATATAAAAAATGGTATCCAGCACTGAAAACTCAGACGCAAATTACCCAAAATAAAACATCATATTAGTTGGTAACCTCTAATTCTATTTTTTTTTTTAACTATCTAACCATACCCCTTGACTGGTAGTCAGGGAGAATAGACATCCACTCTTTTTTTAGTCAAAACCGATCACCGCATTGTCTATGGTTTCAATGCATTTAAATGGGCATACTGGAAAGCGGGTTCCCACTTTTGCTGTGCGCATGCTCATTCAAATGCATTGAAGCATTCTTGCAGGTCGGAATCGGCGTTCTTTGTGTTTTCACTTATGTTGAACGAGGCCAGTTGATTATACAGAAATTCCTCGGGCAATATTTTCAGCCCAATTTACTTTATTCACCCACATACAGTCAACCATTTTCATCCGCATACAGACAAAACGAAAAAACCCTAGTAAATAAAAGTGAGAACAATTCTAACGTGGGATCTCTTGAAAACTAGGCTACCAAAATAAGTATTTAGTCTTCGGAATTTTCGTTCATAAGTAAGTTATCAAAAACCGACATAGAGACACCGTTATAAACTGATGTCAAATTTACAATCATGAGGTTATAACTGATTACTCACACTAATATGGATGACGTTCATTTTGAAAACAAAGGATGATAAACCTTGTTATAAAAATTGTGTTTTTTCAATACATTCACTAGTTGAATCAATTAAGTCACGTTTGAAAAAAGGGGAAAGTTCAAAATGAATGATTACCTGAATAAACTGCCTGAAATGTTGAGTTGCTCACATCTTACTACAACAACTCTACTTCCTTCAAGGAGAGCTTTAGCGATAATGGCAGACAGACGACCAAGCAAGTGGCCCCTGCCGTCTATAAGTAACGGCTGCAAAGGACAAAACAGAAAAATAAGTACAGTACATCATACAAAAAAAACATAACCTAACTTGTTGAATACATTTGGTACAGGATATAAACATTCTACGCGGCTTTTGTAACATTTAAAAACTTGAAAAACCAAGGATGCTTAATAGTATGCGTGTCGAAAAGCTAACCAAACATTCCAGTTTATCGGTTTTTAGCCCTTTTTGACAGCTTGCCAAGCCACGCTAGACACATACATTTGTGTTTGAAAACGTTATAAAATCAACTAAATTGGCAAAAATAATACACATGCTGATCGTTGAGAGTAATTTAATTCACACCGCGTCAAAACAAAGCTGAGAACAAACGGTAAGAACACGTGTACGATTCCATATTTTGACAACTTATAAACCAGACACTTTAAAATATATTGGGTGCAGCTTTCTTCAATGGTGAACAAATACGTTTAATTAAATAATTAAAAACTAACAGAAGTTCATTAAATACTTGAGAAAATTATAATTTTCGTAAACTAACCCTGTTACTAAATCCCGTCATTTCGACACCCGACCGGAAAAGAAAAGGTGATTGATCCAATATGGTAACATGACGGTTACCGGAAAAACTTTAGTAGCTGGCAACTCTGTTATTTTTTGCATAGACAAAAATAAAAATCAACGCTTAAATTTATTGTTGCGATGTTGTTACACTTGTTTGTCAAGGTGACAGTTGTCATTTGTCAGTAGTCGTGTGATGTGTCGAGTTGTGATATATTTATTTCGATCTTAAGTTTACATTACAAAATACATTAAATTTAATACAATATATATGAAAATGTGTTAGAATATTGTAAAAGGATTAAATTTACTTAAAATGTCTCAAGTTCCGGAAATTATTATATGGTAATTTATTTGTACAATATTAATTTTTAAACTTCAGTACAGCTTCACTTTTGGGCAACGTATAATTTCTTACAATAGTTTATATTTCTTTTCGTCTTTTTTATGTCTTAAATAAACACATTATGTGGTAGGCGGTCACCTTACACTTCAGTAAACTAAAATTCTTCTGTCCCAATTTTAATATAATTTATTGGTAATTCTAATTATATTTTGAATGTTTCCTTTTCAGTTTGCTTATAATCTCATGCATCGGTACGATTTATATATTCTCGCACATATTTCAAAGTGTACTCACAGCCTCAGGACACAGCACATACTTTCATGAGACAGAATACGCTTGGATTTTCAGACTAGGACTCAATTGTTTTGGATATGCATCGATATTTGTTCCTGGATTTCTGATACATAAATATATAAAGAAATCTAACTATTTAGAAAAATCGAGTAAGTAAATCGTAGGTTATTTATTTTATAATTTGCACATAAGCCTAACTTTGCATGCATGTGTCATATGTTATTGTATGTGCAATTAGGCTATGTTGTATAGTGGCTATCATTATCAGTTATGGAGAAACCAGCCCAGAGAGTTGCTTATATTTTATTAAACTTTTATATATTTATACAGGATGTTTGGTAGCACGTAAGACAAACTGGTATGGTACATAGGGGAGACCGTTTGGAACATATTATTGTGGCTACTCAGAATTTATGTTGGTGCTCCCCGATTTTTCATGCAAAAACATCAACCAATGTGAGTATGGGGTTGTCAGACAAATGACTCATTATGCCCCTACAATGATTGAAGTATGGAAATAAAATTAAGATAGCGACTATCGTTAGGTTTTTATAATTTTTTTAGGTGTGGTAATACACTACTTGTACTATATTCTGTTTGAAATACAATATTGTATTACGTTTGAAAAAGGATATTATATAGAAGTTTTTTACGAGATTTGAAGAACTCAATCTATTTGTAAATAAAAATTTTTAAAACTGACATAAAAATTAACATAACTTTTTTCGTCAACGGTTCTTTGAACTTTGATGGACCATAATTTTGTTCATATCAATTTCTGAAATAGAAATTTTATTTTTTCTGAATATGCTTGCTTTCATTTGAGATAAAAACAAAATTTTGTTGGAAACTTATAGAGGCAAACAGGTAAAATTTTGGTATTTTCCAAGTTTACTTTTAAAAATTCCTAAAAAATCTGGGAGCATCCTACCTATATAAATTCTGGGTATCCGGTTTGTCTACATTCTACCAAACACCATATATATTGCCTCTGTGCAGATTGTTTGTAAGAGTACTCCTCCTATTAGGTTTGACAGATTTTAATAAAAAAATTAATATGTTACGGGTTATACAAGGATGGTTTAGAATCACAAGACCAGTTTTATCTTCAATACACAACATATTTAATTGATTCTTAGGTAGGACAAAGTTCATCAGGCAGCTAGTAATTTATGTACTTATAAAACTATAACAATATTTTATATAAATTTCAGGTTCCGGTTGCTTTCCAAAGTTGGTTAGTCACTGCTTCGAGGAACCAGACGCGGACCGTCTTCCGGAAATAATCAAGAATGATTCAGAATCATCGAGAAGTTTTTACAAGGAATTTTTGCTGTTTGGAACCTGCTTTACAGGATTGATGTCGTCCTATTTAATATGGGGTCTACTTCAAGAGAAAGTCATGACGCAGGTTACCAGAAAGTTTTTAAGATCTTTTTTGGGTGTATAGTCATATAACAGTTTGAAGAAACGCTCTTTAAATGATTAGATTATTTGTGTTGGTGAATATTTATTGAAGGGGATTTCTATATTGGGTCATTTCAAATTTCGCTATTCAGATTTTAGACGGTATCGATCATCAGATCCTTAGAATAAAAAATTACTAATATTTAGCTACTTTGACCACATATGTATGTAGCATTTTTCTTTTGTTTGATTGCTCTGTCGTTTGCTTACCAAAGCGTTGTTTTATGAAATGTTTATTATATTTTGAAATGTAAATGCAACTTTGGTTGCGTAGATAACTAAATCTTACCTTAATAATTCGGTAAAATTTGGTTTTGATGGACTTCTATTCTTTCAACAACATATAGAACATCGTAACGTGTATCATATGTGATTTACTTCCTACTTCACCGCCATCTATTTTTTTTTAAAGTTATGCATCTATAGAGGAATTTATTCTTTTTATTGCCCGTGGAACTTCATCCCGCATCCGAATCAACAATAATTTATTACATACATAATGAAATAAATTATTAGAAACATTTGATTCAGTTTTTATGTCATAAACTGTATTTAATTCATAAGTTAAAATAATTTTTTATTCTGGATTAGGTCGAAGTTCGACGGGCAGGTCAGCTAGTAAATAAATAAATATTGTGGATGCGATTCAATGAATACGTGTTCAATCTAACTTCCATACATAACTATTTTAATTTTATAGTTGTTCAATTCAGACCTGCAACCTTCATCATTGATGGTTGGTTAAGATGTGATCACTTTTACGTAGACAACATTCACCATTAGGAACATTGATTCGAAGACTTTCTTCTTCATGTTGATAGCTGAGGTTTCAAACCTGGGCCTCTCCCATCCACCCTAGACCTGTGGTAACTAAACATAAAAAAACTCTCAACCACTTTTGCACCAAGCAAAGTTTGTGTTGTAAAAGAGTTACATGGTAATCAAGGAAATTGAAGTGGTTGGTAACCTAATGGTTACGACGCCGGCTCTCGTACTGGAGATCGTGGGTTCAATAGGTGGAACAGGTGCAAACTATCTTCCTCTTTCACAACACAAGTTTTAAGTAGCTTACTGTGAAAGAGTCAAAAAGTATAACTGTGTTCACTTTGAGCCAACAGTCTTTCACAATCAGCCGTGGTTTTTCATATTCCTGTAACGTATCACCATTTTATGTTTTTTTTTTTTATATTGATCTATTCAACCAATAAGTGTGTAAATTGCTTCACATCTTGTAATATTTGTGTGATCTGAATGGGACAGGAAATCACAAACAACAACTATTTATGGTTATAATGAGGTGGTTTAGTGATAATGGTTTTTTAATAAGTTCCCAACTATTTTTTATACTTGCCAATATCAATGGATGTTATCAAACAGGTGTAAAACCTCAAATTATAAACTAAATTCATTTACGTACTTTTTAATTTTTTTACCCATCAATATAAAACACAAAAAATGTTGAAACCTTCCAATCGTGAAGACGGTTTGAGACCACTTATTCAATGAACAAAGAAAACAAAAATACCTACCTTTTTCTTTTTTTATCAATTGTTCATAACCTCGTCAAAAGGAGGTGTTACTCACATCTATAATATAAAAGAAAGTCGGGTTAGTGCGAACACTTATAACTCGAGATTGGATGAACAGATTTTCATGATGCTCGGTCTATTAGACACATTGCCTGGAGAGGTGAAGAGAGCCTGGAAAAGTTGGTGGTCCTTGGTGGTGTCGAAGGATTGAGAGGCAGAGGAAGAGCGCCCACGAGATGGACAGACCAAATTAGGGCAGCTACAGGCACAACAGTTGTTGGAGCAGTGCGCACGACGATGAGTCGGGAGAGGTGGAGGACAATTATACATGTGTTGTCGCGGTGGAGAGAGTACCAGGTCACGACCCTCAGAATGAGGACTAACAACGATGATGATGGTGTATTGGATTCTTCTCCGCTCCGGATAACAGAATAAAAATGAAAAAATGGATAGCAAATAATATTTAAGTTTTACCTACCATTAAAACTTTTATTATGTTGCTTGACTCATCCCGAACATCATATGGTGAGAGATAACATCTCGAATCTTGTCTATGTGGTCGCCTCCTTTTCAAATTTCCGCGCCATTACCGCCATCTTGCAGTGTCAAACCATCTGATTGGCTTATTGGGTCTAATATAATATTAAAGTTAATATGGAAAGTACTTAATAACAACGCCATCTGCGAAAAATTCCATAACAACACAATTATTATTTAGGTGACAACCATTGAGTTTCAAAACATTGGTACGCAGATTTTTGATGGAATTTCTCTCAAACTTTCAGAAATAATTTTTCTTAGATTTAAACATATTTCAAGCGAGTTTTGCATGAATTACAAGTTTGAAATCTGTACCGCACCGATCGACCCAATCGGTACCGGCGTACATGAACTGTAACTCCAAGGTGGTGTGGAGTCGAAATCAGGGCTACGTTGATTCGCTGCTGGGGTAGGTGGTAGGTAGAATCTCTGCGGGCTGCGGCGGCTCCCCTGGTTGCTTCCTCGACGCGAGATTCTCACGCACATACGCCGATGTGCGAGCGCTCTGCCGTTGCTGCTCCAATATCAAGCACTGAAAAGTGCCCTCACCGTGCGTACGAAACGTTACAATACTACCTACAAGCGAGATTCACTCACACGGCAGTGTGAGCACTCACGCGAAACGTCTCCAACAAAGGTGGCGCTGGCAAGCGCCTTAAGAACAAGCAAGACGTTTCACGGCACTGGCTAGTGCCTCTGTAGTATGTCTAATCGTAGTCCAGGTGAGATGAGCCCAAGTCAACGGTGTCCAATGAGAGAAGCCAGGTCCAAGAGAGTAGCCAGAGTCCGAGAGAAGTCCAAGTGGGATGCAGCAGGTAGGTTGAAATAAAACACGTCGAGATCAGAACAGTACCAATTTATTCACCAAATACATCCTAGTTATAAATATAACGATATGCGTGTGCGCCTCCCCGCTACAGGCGGTGCAAGCGACGATCGTAGCGGTGGTCGGCCACGTATAGGAGTGACCCCCAACCCTCCGCTCACTACTTCGCGTCAGCGCACCCTCATGAACACACACAGCTCAAACGTAATATTAATGCAAGTACAAATTAAGGTTTAATCACTTTGCACAATATTTATATCAAAACAAGAAATAATATGTTATCAATATATAGTAATTCAATACAGCCTCATATTGATAACAACATAATATACACGAATGTGTCCTCACCTCAGCCAATTCCATATACATAACACGTATTTCCTTTATTATTGGCTAAGGTGAGTACCAACAAGCATTACATTCATATCTAAAAGAACACATTGTTATAATAGCAATGCTACTAGGCTGGAAAGACGAGGCATTTCACAAGGGATCTAGGCAGGCACCCTCGCCTGCCCACAAGCTGTGTGTACCCGCCACGGCTGTGGTCGTCTCACTGGACTCGGGTGCACACGCTGCGGCAGTAAACAATTTCAATGCCTCGTGTCTCCTTGCCCAATAGGTATTTATAATCTCACAAAAATACACATAGGTATAAACTAATAAATACGAACTCTTCTCGGACATGCCGCCGTGCGGTACATTCCCCCCTGAGGATTTTCCAGGCATGAAAAACCTCACATAAAGTCCAGACCGGCGGCGGCACTTTATCCTTCCCACTAGTTTGAAAGCTCGTCTGTATTGCTGATGATGCTTATTTTTCGACTCTATAGGATCCACTTCCCCCCATATGGGGTCCCGCTGGCTACGAGGAGCAGGCATGCTCAGAAGCTTGTTGACGATTATCAGAACGAACACTCGGCTGGTGAAGCTTTCAATCTGCTCAGACTTTTGTGTGCACTGCTGCTGCAATGGTAGCACATACCATAGTTCTTGCCCCACGCAGTTTTCTGTGGCACAACTCTGCCACCCAGTATCTGCAATCTGAACATCTTTGCACACACACTGATTATGTGAGCTGTCGCATCGTGGCACTGGGGTTTCGAATTCCAACCACTCTAGCCAAATCACTTGCTTATTAAAGCCACCGACATTTTCAAGTCGTCTTCGTTTCGTACACAAGTCTATCACAACCTCATGTCTGTGAGTTTCACTCAATAAAATAATCACTGCAACCAATGTTATATTTTTCACATTCTCAAGACTGTTATTTTCATATACGTTAATATTGCTAATATGGAAATCACATACCGTATTTTCGTTGTTACAAATCACATCAAATAAGTCCCTCTCTACTGAGTCCCCGAGTCGGGAACTACCGCGCACTGCGGCCCGCAACCACGGCTCCAAGTTCAAGGTCTCCACGAGTGGTGCCCCTCTGACACACTCACTAGGCTGGACACCGCGGCCACGGCTGTTTAATATGACGTAACACTTCTTCATCCCCATACACGTCCGGCACTCATATTTCGCAACATACTTGTATTTCTCACGACTGTGGTTCACACTTTGGGAAACGAAATCATTCGTCCCTACACTTTTAATATTTTTCAAACTAACTTGTGCTCGTCTTAACAAATATTTGCACTTAATTTGACATTTTACGAGCACCGTTATTAATTCCCAATTATTATTAACACATCGCCTGGACATTTGCCAGTCCAGAAGGTTCACAATTATGTCAGGTGAGACAACACTGATTATCTGCGAAGTCGGCTGCTTCAGTGGTTCGATATCCGCACGGCTGGCGGTCTTCTGTGACGACACACACTTCATATAGTCATCGATGGTCTCAGCTGACGTTCTGCCGTCGGTGGTGCATCTTGGAGAGACTTCTCTTAGACGCCCGGTCCACACCACGACAGTCGGCTCTGGTTCAATACTCGCACGGCTGGCGAGAATCTGCGATGACTCATCTATCAAGTTATCAGTGGGTACATCAGCTTCAACACAAACATACACTACGGGCATCGCGGTGGATGGATCTGCTGGCCCTTGTATCATCTCCCATCGAGATGATGTACTGCCGTCGGTGGTGCATCTTAGAGAGGCGTCTCCATGATGACTCTTCCACACCACGACAGTCTGCGAAGGCGGCTGCTTCGCTGGAACATGACCAACACGGCTGGCGGGTTTCTGCGATGACACATCCATCATTGGATGGACCTGCTGGCCCCTGTATCATCTCCCCTCGAGATGATAGACTGCCGTCGGTGGTGCATCTTAGAGAGGCGTCTCCAAGAGGACTCTTCCACACCACGACAGTTTGTGAAGACGGCTGCTTCACAGGAACATGACCCACACGCCTGGCGGGTTTCTGCGATGACACATCCATCATGTCATCAGTGGATGGACCTGCTGGCCCCTGTATCATCTCCCCTCGAGATGATGGACTGCCGTTGGTGGTGCATCTTAGAGAGGCGTCTCCAAGATGACTCTTCCACACCACGACAGTCTGCGAAGACGGCTGCTTCGCTGGAACATGACCCACACGGCTGGCGGGTTTCTGCGATGACACATCCTTCATGTCATCAGTGGATGGACCTGCTGGCCCCTGTATCATCTCCCCTCGAGATGATGGACTGCCGTTGGTGGTGCATCTTAGAGAGGCGTCTCCAAGATGACTCTTCCACACCACGACAGTCTGCGAAGACGGCTGCTTCGCTGGAACATGACCCACACGGCTGGCGGGTTTCTGCGATGACACATCCATCATGTCATCAGTGGATGGACCTGCTGGCCCCTGTATCATCTCCCCTCGAGATGATGGACTGCCGTCGGTGGTGCATCTTAGAGAGACGTCTCCATGATGACTCTTCCACACCACGACAGTCTGTGAAGACGGCTGCTTCGCTGGTTCGTTCTCTAGCAGTGGTTTCTTCTCGACTGGATTGGGTTCCAACCTGGACCCAGACTCCCAGTCTTGCAACATGTCTAACATGACTGCTAGTTGCTTCTTCAGGTAACAATTCTCCTGCCTCAACTCCCGGTTGTACTGGCGGGCTGACGCCTCCTCCATCCAGGTTGATGATGAAGCTGAGTACTGCTCACCCTCGTTCAACCATCCCATAGTCTGCACCATTGACATCTCAGCAGCGATCCGGCTCGAAGGACCAAAATGTACCGCACCGATCGACCCAATCGGTACCGGCGTACATGAACTGTAACTCCAAGGTGGTGTGGAGTCGAAATCAGGGCTACGTTGATTCGCTGCTGGGGTAGGTGGTAGGTAGAATCTCTGCGGGCTGCGGCGGCTCCCCTGGTTGCTTCCTCGACGCGAGATTCTCACGCACATACGCCGATGTGCGAGCGCTCTGCCGTTGCTGCTCCAATATCAAGCACTGAAAAGTGCCCTCACCGTGCGTACGAAACGTTACAATACTACCTACAAGCGAGATTCACTCACACGGCAGTGTGAGCACTCACGCGAAACGTCTCCAACAAAGGTGGCGCTGGCAAGCGCCTTAAGAACAAGCAAGACGTTTCACGGCACTGGCTAGTGCCTCTGTAGTATGTCTAATCGTAGTCCAGGTGAGATGAGCCCAAGTCAACGGTGTCCAATGAGAGAAGCCAGGTCCAAGAGAGTAGCCAGAGTCCGAGAGAAGTCCAAGTGGGATGCAGCAGGTAGGTTGAAATAAAACACGTCGAGATCAGAACAGTACCAATTTATTCACCAAATACATCCTAGTTATAAATATAACGATATGCGTGTGCGCCTCCCCGCTACAGGCGGTGCAAGCGACGATCGTAGCGGTGGTCGGCCACGTATAGGAGTGACCCCCAACCCTCCGCTCACTACTTCGCGTCAGCGCACCCTCATGAACACACACAGCTCAAACGTAATATTAATGCAAGTACAAATTAAGGTTTAATCACTTTGCACAATATTTATATCAAAACAAGAAATAATATGTTATCAATATATAGTAATTCAATACAGCCTCATATTGATAACAACATAATATACACGAATGTGTCCTCACCTCAGCCAATTCCATATACATAACACGTATTTCCTTTATTATTGGCTAAGGTGAGTACCAACAAGCATTACATTCATATCTAAAAGAACACATTGTTATAATAGCAATGCTACTAGGCTGGAAAGACGAGGCATTTCACAAGGGATCTAGGCAGGCACCCTCGCCTGCCCACAAGCTGTGTGTACCCGCCACGGCTGTGGTCGTCTCACTGGACTCGGGTGCACACGCTGCGGCAGTAAACAATTTCAATGCCTCGTGTCTCCTTGCCCAATAGGTATTTATAATCTCACAAAAATACACATAGGTATAAACTAATAAATACGAACTCTTCTCGGACATGCCGCCGTGCGGTACAGAAATCAAAATTCATAGTAAGGACTACTACAGGAAGCTAGTATAAATTAAAAACATAACATTTTTGTGAAGTTCTGTCATGGTCATTGTTTCACCATTTGTGGTTATTGTGTTGATCATTTCAAAAAATTGTAGCACACGCTGGGATTCCACTTGTTTATACTTACAATGTGTTTTTTTTTTTTTTCAGAATTACGAAAACGGTGCGGGCAAAGCAAAATTTAAAGATTCTCAGTTCCTCGTCTTCGTAAACAGAATATTGGCATTCGTGATATCCGGCATATACATCCTGACCAGAAGGAACGCCAGACACAGAGCGCCGTTGTACAAATACTCATTCTGTTCTTTCAGCAACATCCTTAGTGCGTGGTGTCAGTATGAAGCACTCAAATACGTCAGCTTTCCTACACAAGTAAAAAAAAATATATTATTAATATTTATTCATATTAAAATTGTTTGTCCGTAGATTGAAACACTCCCAACCTCACTAGAAATATTTTTCATACAATTGACAAATCCAATCGTACTGCCAGAAATATTGTTCATACTATAGTTCATACATGAAGTGATTGGTAGACTAGCGGTTACAATGCCAGCTTACGTACTGTTTCGTGCGGAGGTTGTGGGTTCCATCCCAGGTGCCGACCATCTTCCTCTTTCACGACACACCTTTAAGTAGCTTACTGTAAGAGTAAAATAGTGTATTTGTGTTCACTTTGAGTGAACACAGATTCGTTTTCTAAAAAAAAAAAATTATTTTATTATTTTTCTTAAGTCGATATTTTTAGTTGCTATGAAATTGATTAGGTGTCGGCAGGAACTATTGTGTCAACTAAATATGTGATACTTGATCAGCGGTTCCTACATACAACTGTTGCTACGGGAAGAAATGTAAATTTGTACTTATCTGTAAACATCTGTACACCAACAGAATATTGAGTACAAATACAAAATAGGTAACATATTACACTGACATGAAACCCTCAATGCTCCAATAATAGGTGTCTGTCACTTCCAACAAAATTACATCTATCAAAATAATTTGTAGTAGGTACCTACTTATATAAAATTAAACTATCTGTGCAGGAAAATATTTAACACAAAATATATAGTTTAGGCGCCTCAATACGAAGCATAAAAAGTACTCCCTAAATTCACCAGTGCGTAGTTCAAAGCAAAGAGCGTCGATGCTTCCCACAGTCCCCCTAGGAAGCGAAGCAATGGGCAAAATATCGCCTACGAGACTGTGGCCAAATAGCCTGGAAAATTGATTTACATCCAAAGTAATTTATTTCTTAATGCATATTGACCTTGATAATCTAAGTCTAGGTCCCAGGTTCGACAATCAGCCAAGAAAGTATTTTGAGTAATCATGCAAAATGTTGTGAAGTTATTTCTATTGTAGAGTTTTATAATAACATAATTCAACATGTTTGGAAAATAGCTTTACAAAACATGTTGTGTGTTATGAAGCAGAACCATTTTGATTTCACGGCTCTTCAACCTAAGTAATTGTATTTACATTGGGCTACCTAATACAGTTCAAACCCTATCGTAATGTAATTCGTGAAACTGAATAAAATATCGGAATTCCGTTACATAGAAGGTGTCTTATATTTCTCTTTTTTCTTATTGCCTGTGCCAGCTTTTGATTTACGTCAGTAGCGTTTTCTATATTGAGTGTCGCCATCGTTCAATCTGAATATAAAAGAATAGATTTGGATCAGTAGTGATGCACAGAAATTAAATACTTCCTCTGTTAATAAATTTTTTACTCATAATCATCTGCCATGTCAACTTGTGTCAAGGATAAACTGAGTTTACCAAAATGTTGCATAATATTTACAAATCACTTTTTATCAAAATAATGTGTTTTGATTGAACTGAATTTTTTTCTCGTTATATTTTGCTTAATACAGGATGGTCCAGAAAACAATTATTATTAAAAAAATTGTGAAATTGTACAATAGACATAAATTAGTTGATGAATGTAAGGTGGGGCTAAAAATTCTTTCTGCTGGTCCTCTTCATGCAAACTTCAGAATGATACAGCCAGTGTTGCCACCTGTCCGAGTTCCAAGAGTCTGGGAATAATTATTGCGACTAGTGTCCGGGCGAAACCTTAATTGTCCGGGTCATAACTTTACGCATGATTTTTTTGTTGTTGTTGTGAAATTATCTATTAGGTTTGTGTTTGGGTCAAAAATTTCACTCAATTGGCAACACTGGATACTGTATACATGACAAAAATTGTTTAGTGACATTAATTAACTCAATAAAATTAAAAAAAAAAATATGACAGATTTGCAATACCAACTTTACTGAATTATTTTTTTTTGTATTTTTGGAATGTTGTATTGAAAAATGAACCTCTACTCTTTTCTATGCAGGCATACATTCTTCATTTCTTACAGCACATACCACTTTTCGTCCAATTTCTCCTGTTCCTTTTATTTTTGACCTGACTTTGCATGATTACAGAATCCGTGTGATCACTTTACCTCATTCTCAGCTAATCACACCTTTCCGTCTATATCTTATTTTACGAGCACTATATTTTTTCAACATGCCTTAATCATCTCAATTTGTTAACATCACTTTTATTCCAACACATATTTCTATACCATATTCTTTCCTAATAACCTTATTCCACATCCCATAGCAATTTAATGTAAAGCCCTTATAGCTATTGATTTTTTTAAATGATTTTTCATATATATACTTAGGAAGTAAACTCCTTATTTCATCATCAATGAATATTGCTGAAATGTGATACTTTTCTTATCATCAAACAGCATTTTATTACTTTTCTTGTTTTACATGCAATACTCAATACTTGCATGATATGAATATAAATTATAACAATTTGTTTCGCTCTAATTAATTTAAACGATGATAAGACATCACAGTTAATATTACTTGTGTTATTTGATTATATCTAAATATATTAAAGAAAGTCGGGTTAGTCACACCATTTATAACTCAAAAATGAGTTATTAATTATTATTATTGCGTTAACATGCAGTTGGGCAAGATATTATGATAAAAATGTGTTCGAGGGTGACAAAAGGATGGGTGTGCGTGGGTTAGGAATTTATATAGAAACATATATAGTAAAATGACTAACTAATTGATTTGAAATAGTGGAGATGGTGCTGGGATTTGTATGTTCACAATATGGAACATACAAATTTTTACTCGAACACATTTTTATCATAATATCTTGCCCAACTGCATGTTAACGCATTAATAATTTTGTCATCTGGTAGTAGTATTATCTTCTCCTACCAATGTCTTCAATTTATTTTTTTAAATTTTATGTATCTTTAGTCTCTTGATAATGTCTACATGAGATAGACGAAAGCACTCGAGCCTCAATAAAATATCGTGAAAGTGCAACTGTGTTTGTTTTAATTCATTATAATGAACTTTCACTACGTAAATACACAAACCTTACAAAATTATATTAGGGATTTCAATTCCGAGAAAGAAAAAATTAATACATTCAAAAATGCATTGAAAGTGACCTTCAATCAGGTGGTCCTGTTTTAAAAAAAATATGACAAAAGTCAAGAATATTGTACTCGAATAAAAATTAATTCGTAAGCAGAGATCATCAACCGTGGAAATCAAAACACTCAATAGTTCATGACTTTTTTCTTTACTTTCACCCATACCGAGAATAATTTGAACTCTCCTCGTATGTAAATTGAAAAAAATATTGATGATTGCCTACGTTATATTAAAGATTTTTATTAGAAATACAAACGTTATTCATGTAACTTCATTTTTTAATATTACGAATTTTAGCTATTTGTGTGTTTCCGATCTCCGTTATTTATTTTATTAACTTTGTCAATTTTGGCAAGATTTGTCTTTTGAAATCGCTGTATGAGTCGCGGGCCGCACAAAAATCGGCAACGGGCCGCAGATGACGACCAAGGTATTAGATCATTGAAATAAACATTTCAGTTAGTTAGGAACAGATTTTTTTTTTATTATTTAGCAACTATTGTGTTTTAAAAGATAGATACCTACGCAGATTTTTGACAGGATTTCGTTCAGATTTCACCAATTATTTTAATGAAAGTATAAACTCGGATTTAATTTATACAGCATTGCATGTGGATTTGGTAATGCCATTAAATGGCTATTCAAACACAAATCGAAATTCAGCTAAGGTGCGTTGGGGTAAGACCGTTTTTGCAAATTTTTCGTGGAATTAGGCAATTTTTTTAATTTTAACCATGTAATTGGTAAATTTTTTTTTTTTTCAATAGCGCAATGTTGCACTGTCATCTACAAATATAAGGACAATGCACTCTTATTTATTTTTATCTTTAATGAAAACTCATCTTTTGCATATTTTTAAGGGCAAAAAAATGAATATGCGGTGTAAAGGTTTAACTGAGACTTTTAACATGAAAAGACAATTTTTATGTCTTGTGTGACAATTTAGGAAAGGTACTCAGGAAAATAAAGATATGAAATATAAAAAAAATCCCTTGTTAAATTTTTATTGAGGTTATGTTTTGTATTGTTGCAGGTTTTGGCCAAAGCTTGTAAAATAATTCCCGTGATGATGATGGGAAAAGTGATTTCCCGAAGTAAATACGAGTATTACGAGTACGTGACGGCGGGACTTATTTCTGTTGGGATGGTGTTCTTCATGATCGGCAGCAGTGATGACAGCAAAGGTTTTTATTTTTATTTCTTAAAAAATTATAGCAGAAAAATCTTAAAAGGCGGACTGATAAATATCTTCTCTTCTTGGTCGTGACCTGCCAATCTGGTCTCCACATCCGTGATGATGTTTCTTAACCCTCGCGGCACTGTGCCAATTGTATCGCCTCGGCTATCGCTGACTCCAACTCAGCCCTGATCTGGTCCAATCATCACATTGGTGCTCTCCCTTGTCCTCTATTCCCTTTGCCTACCATTATTAATGTTTCAAGGCTGCTGAAATCTCACCTAGCGATTTGCCAAAAGAATCAGACAACCCTCCCAACACAGAGAGCCAATAGTCTTTTAACTACCCCAATTTCACTCAATATAGATAGATCCTCTTTGCAAGCCAAGATATTCGGAGCATACGCCTCCAGCACCACATCTCGAACGCATCTATCCAATGCTTGTCTCTGGCCTTAATAAGCTAATGAGAAAGACAAGAGATCTCAGGCTGACCTTTGTTGTCACTGAAATTCCGTCTTAGAACACAGAACAAATGTGACATTGCAGTGGGAGCTTATTCCACAATCTAGATCCATGCTCTGTGAATGAGTCTGTATAGTAGACCAAGTTAAGTGGCGGGATAGCCAGAAGATTGTTCAATACCAACTTAAGTGGGAGTCCATTTAGGTGCGAGAATGTGAATCTTTTTTTAAGGTTCAGAGAAGTGGAAGGATCAAAGATAATTTTTTTGAGAAGCCATAAAGAATTTGGACATCTTTTTACTGCCTATTAACTATGTTGATTGGAACGTTCCAAACACGTATAGATTCTTGTAAAACTTTTACATAATTTGTTGACCTGATAACCTGTGTTCTTGTTTTAAACTACCTTTTGAAGGTTTAAGTCGTATTTGTTAAATAATCAACTTTACTTATCTGAAATTTCAGTTAAAACGGTCACCACAATATCGGGTATAATTCTTCTTGCGTCCTACATGATGTTTGATAGTTTCACATCCACATGGCAAGATTCTTTGTTCAAAACCTACGCAGTGAGCCCTGTTCAGATGATGTGCGGAGTCAATCTCTTCTCTTGCCTCTTCACGGGAGTGTCTCTAGCACAGCAAGGAGGATTTGCAGATTCTCTTCAATTTATGGTGGATGTAAGTGTTTTTCCAAATTATATTACGTATCTCTTATGTCATCTTCTGTAGTTAGTGTCCAGTTAGTTAACAAACCACTTGTCAGCGCTATACTTGAGATTATGACTAACAAAATTAATAACCACTTTAAGATAACCAATTGTGGAACGTAAAATTATGAAAAAAACTAATTTTAACACCGTTCTTCGGGTATGTTCAATTACATTTTTAATACCATAACGTCCTTTACTGTATATGAATATAAATGCAATAACTTCCTCTTTCTCCTTCCTATTCATGTTTGCGTTTATAGGTACTTTTCTGGTGTTTTTGCTGTCATTTTTCCTATCATCACTGTTTTTTTTTCATAAAGTTTTTAAATAAAAAATGTCATTCTGTTATCCTAAATAAATTTCATCAAAGACAAAACACCTAGGAAAAACCCTTACTATGTATATTAGACTGTGCGAAAACAGAACCAAATGCCTAGTTACAAGACAAAGAACCTTCAGTCAAAGAAACGAAAGAATAATCAAAAAAAGCCGATCTAAACAGCCCATCTGCGTCATACGTAATAATTTGAGATGGATCCAGGAATAAGAGAATCAGAAGTTCATCTATATATTAATTAAGGAAAAACTTTGTGACAATTTTTACGAAAATTGCGTGGTTGGGAGAGTACGAAATTTCGCACACTTATAGTTTATATAGAGAAGGGGTGGCGAATGCTTATATATTTTTTTAAACTGTACATAAAAATATATTAAATCAATTAAAAAAAACACTATGCACACTACTGTAATGTTATGTATTTCATACTCACACACACTTCCATTTATTTGACACAGATCTTTTGTTTATCTGTGGTCAAATTGAAAATAGATTAATATTTTTTTTTGTATTAAATAACCATGACTTTGATCATAATCAACATTTCAAATTTGACTTATCCATGTCATTATTTCTTGAAAGAAAATTGTGAAATAGCGCTCGCTCAGTTTTTGACAAACAATCTTAATAATGTCCAAACTTATAATTTAAATTACATAGTTATGGTAGAATTTTGAGCACTGGCCGACCACCAGTAAAATCTAAATTATTTTTATGAATATTTTGAACCAACTATAAAGGACTCAAGTCATAAAATTCAACTACATTTTGTTTTGTTTGATTTCAGTATCCATCGTTTGTGGTTGATTGTGTGTTGCTGTCAATAAGTTCGGCGGCTGGACAACTATTTATATTTTTCACAATATCCACTTTTGGACCCGTTGTGTTCACCATTATTATGACTCTAAGACAGGTAATGTTTTTCAATTCTTTACTATAATTGGTAAGTTCGTCCATAACTCGGAATTTGTTGTTATTTGCTCTCTGACCCTATGCGAAATATTTTTCATACGTAGGTATATTTTAATCAATCCTAGGGCAAATATTTTTTATACTTATATTATTCGTCTGTATGTTGCTATATCAATAATCGATCATGATTGGGGCAATAACCACAAATGATATAATTTTTTGATGTCATTGACAGATTAGTGTTTTGTTATTCTGAAAAAGTTTCGTTCGTACTAAACTTTTTCTCTTACTTGAGGCTCATTATAAAGCTAAAAAGAAAAAATATTCAGATAAATGAGATAAACTCCAATTATTATTAAGATTTTTCTGCAACTTACGATTCTATAAAATAAATATAAATTTTTTACATCATGGATTGAGAAAAATTTGAAAGACATTCCTGGAAAATAAATTTCAATAAGTATCCCAAACCAACTATACTATTTGATTAAATTTAGTTCTATAAGTCAAAGTTCAGTTTCGTGTATTATGTACTCGTGGAATCGTTGAGTGAAATTGATAAAGTAAAAGAGCAAAAAACGGGTGTTTACGTGCAACGCACCCATTCAGTTTCAAATATTTGACTGTTCTAAACTTAAACTTTTTTAATAATGGTCTCAAACCGTCTTCCCTTTATTACCTTTTTAATGAAACTGGTTTGGAACACATCAGTTGGATGGTTTCCGAGTTTATAACTGACATAGAAACATTTTTTGTTTTTTTTCTAGGTATTGATTGCAGATTCTATAAAATTATGTTTTTTTGTTGTTTTCAGGCAATCGCCATTTTGTTATCGTGCATAACGTATCACCACCATATCACCGTGTTGGGAGTAGTGGGTATTTTCGTTGTATTCACGGCTGTATTTTTACGTGTTTACTGCAAACAAAGGCTTCGTACTTTACGTAACAGAGTGGAGAGCATATACAAAACAAAATTAGTGGTGTAACCTCCCCATGTCATTATTATGATGTCATTATCAATGATAATTGTGATAGAAATTCTATAATAATGTACTGTGTGTGTGTTTAATTTATGAATAAGGAATTACTAACAAAATGAACAATGAAATTATACAAATGATGGCGGCATTACGGCCACTGAACATTATTTATTAGTCTGACAGCTGTTGGACAATTTTGGATAGGTATTTTAGACAGCCTGATTACTTGTAAATACAGAGAACCATAGTCCTGTCTAAGGGAGAACGTGGCAAAAATCTCAAAGCTTTCTTGGTCGCCTGGCAAGTAGTTTGTCCCGCCAAAATAATCTGTCTTTTTTTATTATAAACTAACTTTCCCGACAGACGTTGTTCTGTAGTCCTCACTATGAATACTAAATTCGAATTTGTGTAGTTAATTTCCTATTTAACCAATGTTATTCCAACCGATTCATCTCTTTTTAACCATAGATTTTGCATCCGCATTCTGTCAAACAACTGACAGTTTCTGTCACACACCTATTCAATTTCAAAACTGGAATAAACATTATATTGTAAAAAGTACTAAGTAGGTTACTTACTTAGAGTTTTCTTTGATTTTTTCTAACTTTCCATGCAACTTTCTTATTTTTTTCTTTCATAAGAACCCTCTAATAAAAGCCAACACGACAAAAAAAGAATTCGTGAAATCCGTTTAGACGTGATGCGATGACATCAGAAAATAGCTCTCCATTTTTGTAATATGTATAGTGGAAATAAAATACACACTAAGTGCCAAAAAATTCATTTCGAGATAATCTAATAAAACCGATTTTTCCTCCATATAGACCATCGATATGGACTAAGTGCAATATTAAGGCAATTGGCAATGGTTTATAAAATATTTCCTCATACTCAACTCATTTTTTTCATTTTTGGCGCTTAGTGCGTATTTTATTTCCACTATACATATTATATTGTTAAAATTTCCATGCCTCTTTTCAATTTTTTTCAATAGGTACTTAATAGCCTTTTGAGCGTCTGGAAGAGCTAAAGTCTTTACAATTTTTTTTTAATAAAAATGAATCTGTGCTCATCAAAGTGAACACAAATACACTCTTTGACTCTTTCACAGTAAGCTACTTAAAGCTTGTGTCGTGAAAGAGGAAGATGGTTGACTTACCTGGGATCTGGCTTCTTAATATGTTTACTCTTGATATGTCAAATTTAGGGGAATATGAAATTGGAAATGCCTCAAGGATATATGGAACAAGGTAAGAGATATATTTAAAAACTAGCTTTCCCGACAGACGTTGTCCTGTGGTTCTAGCCCGAAGTGGCCTGTTAATATGTACATAATGTCCACTGCGCCCCCCTAAAACAATACAAAATTAATTCGATTGAGATAAGCTAATAAAATAAAAACATTAAACTATTTCTGAAACAACTTGAGAAAAATGCGCTCGCGCAAACACCCTACCTCGCCTATTACCAACACGAATGTGCCCGATAATACTGTTGACTTTGTATGAAAATTTTCTAAAACTATCGAAACGATGTGGCGGAGTAAGTGGGATGGGCTACTGTAAAAGCGTATGCGAGAATGAGAGGGAACTACCCGCGATGTCGTGGGCGCGTCCCAGTAACCTTTCCATACAAACTAAATTATTGTATTTTTACATCATTTGTTATCCATTTTTTTAACTTTTTATTAGTTATTCTGTTATCTGGGGCGGAGAAGAATCCAATAAATCAGACATCAGAAGAATCTGTTGAGCCAATCTCGAGTTATAAGTGTTCGCACTAACCCGACTTTAATTTATATAGTAGATATAATAATATAATATTTAAAAATTGTTATGTTTTGTAAATGAATGTTTGTTTACTTAGATAAATAAAATATTATTTTATTTTGCCCCACGTTCCCCCAGTCTAGTCTATGGCTCTGTGTTTTGGTATTTAAGTAGAAGTATATTAGTCAAGTTTTCAGCCTGCATCAAGTTCCTACCAAAAATTGTCCTAAGGCTGTCTTTCTATTATTTCTCCAATTAATTCTATATTCAGTGGCCATATTGTTTGTCATCATTATTTTGTTAATTACATTCATTATTTATTTCCATTTTTGTGACTTGTGGCAGTTTTAATAAATTGTTTTAAATGATTTGTTTATTGACTTAAGTAGTTGACAATTGCTTAATTTTATAAAAAATTATGTATTTAAATTTGTAGACGAAATTTATAATAATTTTATCATCATTCTAAAAATACTTGCTTACATTTTTGTTGTAGATAACTTATTTAATTATTTTAATTTTAAGCTATCGTTTGTGTCCACTGAATTAAAACTAAGAAGTTATATATTTTGTTTCAAATACTTAAGTTTCAAAAAATAATACAAAAAATTATCAGCACCAAAGAATACAATCCTTAATTAAATTTTTGTAATAATTTGGATAGCACAAAATTAAAAATGTATAGATTTAGAATGAAAAGTTAATTATCCATTGAAATATACAAACCATGTACTAGACGCGGCATATTCACCTAAAATATGGCTATGAGCATGACAAGCGATCACCCTTGCAACTGTTTATGTTAAAAGGTTGTTATACTCTTTCTAGTATATTTTTACATGTATCAACAGTCTAGAATCTTCGAAACTGGCTTATAACAATCCTATAAAGTGACAAGATAGAATGATCATATTCGCTATGAAAGGGTACTTGCCTAGCATAGTAATAATTACTTATTCGGATCGGAAAGTAAGTAATTACTGTGATTTTTTTACACAGACATTACTTTTCCCTTCCCTTAATGTCATTACCTCCATTCGTCAAACAAAAAATATGACATAAATTTTTTTTTTTTACTTAAATGCTGCATCTAGTACATAGAACATAATATAAAGCAATGTAGTCATCATCTTTTTACCTTTCAATGTTATAATTAAAGTAACAAAGTACCTCTTCCATTAAACCATAAAATTAATATTCAATGAGATAATATAACTATAGAGTTAATAACATTATTCAAAAAGCCAACTTATTGATCAAGAAAATAATATCTTTGCATTATCCATGTATCAAATGAGAACAATATACCAGCCTCTACATAACAAATTGCTGATCAAGAAATCCCAGGTTTGAATCCTCGTCAGATCAATGTTTTTCAGTTGAAAGTACTTTGTAAATTCTTCAGGATTTGCTAACTGGGAGAAAGTAGCATAAGCAATAATTAAGAATATTAAAAACTGAAAAACAATATCCACAGAACAGTGGAATTTATACTGAACTGTGTATTTATTTTTTTAACTTAGTCGTCTTAGTTTACAAAATATAGCCTTTGATAAGACTTGTCTGTCATTATAAATTCAATCATTGTCTGTCATTTTAGATTCAATCATTGTCCGTCATTTTAAATTCAATCATTGTCTGTCATTTTAGATTCAATCATTGTCCGTCATTTTAAATTCAATAATATTCTGTCATTTTAATTTCAATCATTATGTCATTTTAATTTCAATCATTATCTGTCATTTTAGATTAAATAATAGTCTTGTCATTTTCAGTTCATTCATTATCTGTCATTTTAAATTCAATCATTGAATTTTTCTGGCTAATAATTACAAATTTATACTTTCAATGATCATAATGATGAATCTCAGGGAATGTCACATTCAGCAGCCAAAAATTCCATAAGTTTCCGCTTCTTAAAGTACATGAACCTTCAACTCTGCTTAAGAAAGGGATGATATCTTTCACATTCCTCCACATCATTTCATTACCGTCATGAAGAAGTACCAGTTTCTTTTCAACCTAACCTCATAAATAGATCAAAATTTCTTTTTTTGTTTCTTGCATTTTTATTCCATTCGATTCGAGGGTTCGATTCCAAGTCGGGTCAGTGTATTCACATGAAATTACTACCGGGAATTGTCTCGGATTAGATGGGACCAATAAGTTTCAGCACCTTAGTGGAGGAAGATTTTGCTGCCAACTGTCATTTGGCATCCTTAATACATGTCCCAACAAAGTTTACCTCCTCTCCATAATGATAAAAGTGATGGTGCCAGGCTGCGTATTTAAAATATCTACCATTTTTCTTAGTTTTTACAAACTGTTTTCTAGCAAATCCTATACTTACTTGTTTTGTATTATTTTATAATTCCTATATCTTCAAACTTTTTGTGATAAATAAGGTATTTTGTAGAAAATTTCAATAAAATAATTTAAATATAACTTTTTGAATAAAATGTCTGAAATTTAACCACTGTACTGATTTAATTTAATTTTCAATATTTAATGATCTTTGTTTTTGGCAGCCAAAACGTTTTTAAAAATATTTTTGATTAATTTTTAATATTATTATTTTTATTTGTGTATTTGCTTTGTATTATTATATTTTTGTAAACACTACTTCATGTGATTCCCCTTATAAATATTAGTCAATATCATTCATTTTACTTTGACAAACCCCTTCAGCGTATTTTCTCTCTGCTTTTTGTTTCAACAAAATAAATCTAATCAAAATTTGGTCATTGTGTAATTTTATTTTGTAAAATATTAGTGGAGCAAATTATTTTAAATAGGAAAATTTGACTCAATAAAAAAATAGCTGGGTTAAAAAAATATAGGTCCAGTGAATTTTGTTTGTGAAGGATTTGACAATATTTAAAAATTTGTGAGTGTATTCAGTTTAATTAATGTTAACAAAAATATTCAACTTTTTGTAACATAATAAATGCTGTGGTATAAAATTAAACTAAATTGTGTATGTGCATAATGATTTTATTATGAATTTTATTTATCAATGCATTCTGCACTTTCAGAAATTTAAAATATTGTGAAAGTGTAACTTGATTTTCTTATTGTTTATGTCCATTTCTCTTTATTTTAAATCTTTCAGAAAACTTTTAATAACAATCAATCAAATCAAAACTCCCTTTGAACTCCACTCAGGAGCATAGGGAGGGAACAAGAGCTCGCCATTGCGCTCGATCTTGCGCAATGCTTATGACCAATAACGATATTTACTTTTTTTTCTAGATTACTGACGACTCAATATTTACTTTATATTGAACTTTTGAAATAATTTTCATGTCAGTTAATAAATCGAATATGAAAGTGCATCTTTATTTTAAATTTGTGCTCTTTTGTTAAAATAAGCTTTCACTATTTAGGTACTGTATTTAAAAATGGAAGTTAATTAGGTACCCCGATATCATCGTAAGTTATAAATCTCTTCGTTTCGAATCAATGGTGTATTTTTATTAAACTTTAGACTATGTGAAATAAAATATTATTTGTAATATGTACAGAATCTGTTCTTTTATTTTTTGACTTGACTTAGCCCCTGAATAGAGTTAGTCACAAAATGTTCACCTTTTCAGACTTCCGAGTGTATATCTGTAAAGGGATATTATTCTACGTCACATCTCCTTGCAGATATAATCCTGATATTATTGGACAAATTGTTCTTTAATGTGGGGACAAAATGGGCTCTTATTGTCTCTCTTTGTGGTGGCACACTATATTTTGGAGGTATCAATTCTTCATACATACAGAGATTTGATTTCAATTAACTAACCAGTTAACAACCAAAATTTAAAAAAAAATGTTTAATAAAAAGTGGTAAAATTTAGGAGCAAATAATAAATAATTTTGCTTCCAGAAAGGTGAAAGGGTAATATTATAAAATACTAGCTTTCTCGACAGACATTGTCCTGTGTTCCTAACTATGAATATTGAATTCGAATTTGTATGGTGATGAATTAATTATCATTTGATTAATGTGATTCCGAACGATGCGTCTGTTTTAAACCATGTATATTCCATCCGCTTCTGTCAATCGCACCAGTTGACAATTTCTGTCAAAATTGGAATAAAAATTATAAGGTAAAAAGTACGAATAAGGTTGTCTACATAGAGTTTTCTTTAATTTTCTAATTTTCCATGCATTTTTCTTCTAAAATGACATTCTCCTGATAAAAACCTACACGACAAAAAAAGAATAAGAGAAATCGGTCCAGCCGTTTAGGCGTGATGCGATGACATCGGGAAATAGCTCTCCATTTTTATATATAATATTGAATTTTTATATGGAAAACCTCCTAAATAGGTAGATTTTACTCAAATCGGTAGATCTAACGGCAATTTGGTAGACATGGAAACGCTGTAACTAGCTATCTGTACTAGATACAGGTCTTTCTTTGAAACCATCTTTATAGATCAGGCCATCAACCTCGTTAAGTAATGTTGACCTATGGGCCAACGTGGAAGGACATCCTACCTAACCTAATCAACAAAAATTGTGTTGATTAGCTGTACCAGTCATGCATTCAAATAATTCTCTACTGTATGTTCAGGAGTTGTAGAGTTGAAATAACAATACCAACAATTTGTTGAAAAATTTATTTTAACAAACTCTTACAAAATAACAAAAGAATCTGTATATTATATTACACTGATGAGATATTACAAAATTGAAATGAAATAAAAATTACACACAACACATTAAATAGGCTATACTTTTTAACATTACACACACCAGAATTGTGAAAGTTGATTATGTTATTTGCTGAGATAATATTTATAACTAGTATTCCACGCTGCATTGGTCCCCCTATTAATATTCTCTCAGATCCAATCTATAAATTACAACAGTCAATTTACAATTAATTAACGCATTGATAGTTGCGTGTTCTAAATGCAGTCTTGGGTCCCGACTAAAACAAACATTTTCTAGGCATTTTAACCAATATAAATTTTACTTGGAACTGACACACTATTCCTATTAAAATAGGACCCATCTACGGTCACATTATCGGTACACACATTAAAACCTCTTTAAACATTGTTTTATCATGAAATGCGTTTTAGTTTAGATGAACATTGAAAAAATATAGGTGCCACATTTGGCATGTTAATCCAATTGTATATGATGTGAAAAATGAGTGAGGATAAATATGGAAAATTATTACTTATATACAATGGACAAGAAATATTCAAATGTGAATGTGACAAATATGGAACAGTTGACTAATACAGAATTTCCACTGTTTTGTTATTTTATAAAACTAACTCATGTAAAAAATTACATTTATAGTGTCATGGCTATTTAATAATAATAATCATTTTCATATCATATTGTCACTAGTTTTTTTTTATTTAATTAAAAAAATAATAAAAAAATTCATAGTCAGTTAATAAAAATGTCAGTTCTCATGCAAATTACAACATCCATTTCTATGTCATATTAACATTCAATAAGTTAATTCATTAAATTAAAGAAATAAAATAAACAATTGGTTATTAATGTACCCTAATTGGGTTATAAATTATCGAGTTTTATCTTAGCTTTTGATATGCAATGTTATGATTGATAAGTGTTTACTTAAATAACAAACTTTTGATACAAAAGTAGAAAAAGTATAATATATGTTGATTCTGTATCTATTACTAGTTCAAAAAAATAAATAAAGAAGGTTTATTTTTATTAACACTTTAAACTAGGTATAATAATATAATTCATTAAAATATTTTTTGGGACTTTCTTGAAACAAAATGTTTCATTCAAACTAAATAATTTTATTCTCAATGTCAACACGACGGCTAAACGGTAATGGACGACCATTCTAAAAACCTGACTAGCTAAGTGCTTTATTTTTGGTCAAATAGAAACTCTAAGGACTAGTAAATACTAAATTTGGACTTTCTTAATACTAAAAACTAGATTTTTTTACTGTATTTTTGTTAGAATCATAAATTATTAAGTGTCTTAGAACTAATAAGTAAGGGACCAGAAAGACTAGATTCCGTTAAGTAATAATATTTTTTTGGTTTAATAATCTAAATACAATTGAAAAAAAAATAAAATTTTAAAACACGTTTAAAAATCACACTTATCGAAAATAAAAACTTTTAACGTGAAAAAGTAGTCAGTATTATAATAAGGAATTTTTGTACAAACTGCACATTTCAACTTATCACAGAATCAAAAAATACGGCTGAAACAACTAACATACAATATCTATGGATTTTAAAATATTTTCTGATTAAAAAAATTCTGTGTAAAAGTTTATCAGAGTTTTTAAAATTCAAAAATAGAACAAAATATTTATTCTTGAAATCATAACCTTTCAACTGTGAATCTTGTGATCTTTTGAGTTTGTTCAAAATATGCAGTTTGGTCGAAAATTTCTGCAATTTTATTGAAACAATGTGATCAAATTTATTGTAAAGAAACTCATTTCCTCGATTTAGTCGTATGATGGTGGACGGCACATAGTGACAATGAAGAGGAAGGCAAACACCAATTCAGTCATTTGTAATGTCAACATCAGCGCACACAATATGTATTCTAATCGAAGGATATGAGTTTGGAGGACTAAGAAATAGGCCACACCGAATGCAGACGGTACTGTGAGAAGGACGGAGAAAAAAACTGGTATACCTGAAACAAATTATCAAAACTATTATATAGTACACAAATTTCATTTTTTTCTGAAAATCTTTCCTACAAGGTCTGCCTATATATGCGCAAGTTCATGTGCAATTCACTGCTATGGCTCTATGTGTGCAAAAGCTACAAAAATTCTCAAATTATTTTGAAGCTGGACTCTGAATATATTTTCACAATGGGATGTAGTGAATGCAACCAACTTCCTAAGAGGCAAGCCTAACACTGACAATAATTATAAATTGGTCAGGTGCCAAGACTCACACCCATACAGAAGAATGGGCAACATGCAAGAATCAAACAAATGTACCTATTGACACATTTCTTTATATGGAAGCCTATATGACCATAATGCGTGAAGGAATTTTGAAATACAGTAGAATACTAATGGCAGAATGTACTTACTTCTTTCACTCAGGTTACCCCTTCTTCCTAGAACAATCCTTATAGTTTCAGTAATGCACAAAGCTAGCAGTAAACCAGCCTCTGTTCCCAGAGTGTTTCCTGGATAGGGTAGGTTTACCGCTTTTAAAATGCCCATCCCTAATTCACAAGCGGCAAACATTCCAAAGTAAAAGGAATTTAAATACAACAAAATCTCATAAGTTAAGCTAGAATTAACCATTGTGACAATATGATTTTACATCAAGAAAATATTCGATTTTTTATAATTCGGAGAATCTACACCAACGCGTATTTATACGAAGCTCCAGTATTATGCTCGAGTCGAGAATTATGATAAAAATAGAAGCAATCCCGGCTGTAGATTTGTTTTGGATTTTTTTTTAGATTAAATGCATAGATAACAGAAAAAGCAATTCCTTCGCTTTGACATTTTGACGTGTTCAACAAACTGACTTAAAATCTTGCCATATTAAAAAAAAATAAGTATATAATAAATACCTACCTTTATAATTTCAAGCTAGTCTCAAGTGTCCGTGCGTAAAGTATGCCTTTTTAAATACAAAATAATATTCCTCGTTGATCATGGTTGATCATTAAGCTCAAAAAATCACATAGGGGATCTTTTACGGAATATATTTACATTTACTTTGTCGCTGTAGTAACCCCTACTTCTAAATAAATAGTCAAATGTTGATGATCTACATTCTGGACTGCCGAAATAGTCTCAACTTCATTTTGTAAATTATTCCCTCTTGTCTACATAATATTACACAAGTTTTTGTGAAATAAAAGTACATGAATAATCGTGAAATTGAGACCATAGATATAATACTTCTAACAAGCAAGACAGCTAGCTATGTACGTCAGCCGATGAGCAATGTTATCTATGCGTCAAACTGCAATTTGGGAAGGACCCGTTTGTTTAGTTTCATTCGTGTTTGTCTCTTTCGTGAAGTTATTTCGAAGTGATAAAAAGGGGTGTGGCTTAAATCCACTGATAACAAACCATATAAGTGTGATGTGTCTTTGATCAAATAATTATAGAATTCAGTTATTCTTTAAGACATAACTTTCTTTCAATAAGTTGTCTGTGATTCATCACCCTTTGTTTTCTTTCATTATTATTGTTCAATATGGATCCGTTGACTCAACAGTTGGCGAAACTCAATATGATCAATAAGGAGTTGAATCTTGGAGCCCAAAACTATGGTTCATCGCCTGTTAAAAAGGTAGCGCCGGCAGTTCCACCCAAACCTAAGAAACAGCCCCTTGTACCGCACAGTTACAGTATCAAGTCTGTCAGCGAGCCCTCGTACTCATCACGGCTGCAGAGTAGTACTGAAGGTGCCAACACTGTTTTATATTCCAACATGCCACCTGTTAAGATGAATTACGTCCAGGGATATAACAGTAAGCCACCATGCAGACCACCCACAAATGTAAGAAGCGGAGACACAAGACTTTACAGTAATTTACTGCCTCCTGGTGGTACCAATCATGTGTACAGCAATGTTGGGTATGGGTCTAATCAAGACGAACTCCCTCCACCTCCACCTCTGGATGTTGGCAGTCAAGGAACTGGATATATTGAAGTGAATACGGGACTGGAAGAAATGCCCCCACCCCCGTCCCCAGTTAGCTCTAGTTATAGTGAACTACGCCGTGCTACAGATCCTCCGTACCGTCCTCCAATGCCACGTGTTCATCCGCACCCGCACCAAGATTACTCCACTTACGGAGGATCTCAAGCTTCGTCTACTTATGAATCTCTGTACGAACCCATTAATCCTCGTCCTTCAAGTCAGATGTCCTCTAGATCCAACTACTCTCTGTATGCTCCGTATCCTTCTCAAGAGGCTCAAGCCCAAGTAGATGCTTTGACGGAAATGCTGGTGCATGGGATGGGAGGGGAAGGCCGGGACAGTGACTGCTATGGAGTGTGTGTTAAATGTGGAGAGAAGGTCATCGGAGAAACAAATGGATGCACGGCAATGGAGCAGTTGTACCACATCAGGTGTTTCACATGCTGTTGCTGCGCTATTAACTTACAAGGTAAACCATTCTACCCCTTGGACGGCAAGCCATACTGCCAAGATGACTACTTGAATACTTTGGAGAAGTGTTCCGTATGTATGAAACCCATTTTGGACAGAATTCTACGCGCTACGGGGAAACCGTATCATCCAGGGTGCTTCACTTGCGTTGTGTGCGGTAAAAGCTTAGATGGAATACCTTTCACGGTAGACGCTACCAATCAAATACACTGTATAGATGACTTCCATAAAAAGTTTGCTCCTAGGTGTAGTGTGTGTAAGCAGCCGATAATGCCGGAACCCGGACAAGAAGAAACCGTAAGAGTGGTAGCACTGGATCGTAGCTTTCATATTACATGCTACAAATGCGAAGACTGCGGGTTGGTTCTTTCGTCAGAAGCGGAAGGACGCGGTTGTTATCCTTTGGATGATCATGTACTGTGTAAAAGTTGCAATGCTAAAAGAGTCCAAGCTTTGACCAATTGCATTACAACAGAGTTGTAAATTTTTCATAAATAAAATACGTAAATAATGCGTATATTGGCCATATTATAAGTACGCTGTCTTCCTTTTTGATATAGGTACCTATTTATTACTTTATGAAATATTATTGTACATTATAAATTTTTAAAATGCTGGTTATAAGCAAATCTACAGTTGGATGAGTTAGATTGTATAAAATTTTGCAGCAGCAGTCACCAGTCGCAAAATGTTTCTTTAAAAAACATTATTTTGTTATTAGTCAAAGTGTTAACCCGATAATCCATTGATAATTTGGATTTAACAATAATTATTATTATTTAGTATTTTTATCTTAGATTTACAACTTTTTTGCTTTGTATAATTTAACACCTTGTCTGCCTATTTAGTAAGATAAATATTTGTGTAAAATCTCATTTGATGATTCTATACTGCAAAGAATTGATATTCTACAGTCCTTCCACCTATATTCCACATTTTAATAAATGACTCATGGAATAAGTATGAGTGGTTGAACAATTTACTTGAGTAAATATTTGTGACTGATGAATCAGCTCATATACATTGTTGATCATGCATTTTCTTTCTACAATCATTTTATTCATTATGATTTATTTTGTTTGATCAATTGAATAGCGATTATTGATCAATTCATAAAGAAAGTTATTAAGCATAATTATAAATATTATTTTTTGACTTTTTATTTCATATGATTATGGAATTTAGTTTTACGATCCGAAGTGTATAAAGTGATAATTAGTTTGTAATAAAATAAAAATGCCATAGATCTTATTTAAGAATAATTGGTTATTTTTGTGCTTCTAAGCTGGTGAAACAAGCTTATTGCATAGATCATATATTGTGATTTCTTTATTTTATATATTTTATGCTTTAATATATTTTATTTTTAGTAATAATTTATCCATTATTTGTTCAAAATATGACGAGTCAATATAATCAATCGTATATGGTTTTGATAAATAAAATATGAAAGTAAATGACGCTTGAAAAATGTTTGTCCCTATGTATCGAAACTTACTTAATCTATTCAGTTAAGAGACAGGATATGAAAATACTTTGAAAATTCTGAATGTGCCATATCTGCTCACTTTGATGTTGGCAATCACCGCAGCATAGGTCGTAGTCTTCATGGGGTTGTCTTGGAAAAAGGTTAATCTGTGTGGTTTTCCTGCCTTCTCTGGTGAATTTTTCTGAAATTACCGCATTCCCTTAGATCAGGCACGGGCAAACTGCGGCCCGCCAAGATTTTTATAAATTGTTATATTTAAAAAATTAACATATTCTTCCTGGTTGGAACAGTCTACAAGTTTTTTTTTTTTTTTTTATAAAAATGAATCTGTGCTCACTCGAAGTGAACACAAATACACTTTTGACATCTTTCACAGTAAGCAAATGCTTGTGTCGTGAAAGCGGAAAATGGTCGACACGGCCGGGATTCGAACCCACGACCTCCGCACGAAACAGTGCGAAAGCCGGCGTCATAACCGCTGGTCTTTCAACCACCACAGTTTCCAGCTTTAAATAAATTTTATCGTCATGAAAATATCTCCAAATTTTATAATGCCATTAATTCGGAACAATAATTACTTATTCGTATCTAAAGAAACCGTTAAAATATAATATACCAATTATGTGTATGATAATTGTCACGAGGAGTTCGGTTTGACAACTTTTTTGTTAGTAATGAGTATACTTTTTGTCTATGGTTCAGTATGTCTATGGCATGCGAGATTTTAAAATGTAAAAAATACTCAACAGTTCAAAAAGTGGCTACTCGCGGCGCTAGTAGTTCTTTCATATCACTAGCGGATCGGGAATGTATAGGTAGCTGATATTATCAATTTTTGGCGTGACGTCTTAAGACCACAGCAGACGAGTGGTTATAACCGCCGCCTTTCATACTGATGGTTGTAAGTTCGATTCCCGGTGCAGGTCTTATTTTTTCCCTTTTTTACATTTTTGAAGTACATATTATTATTTTATCAACCAATTTTAAGTAAAAATCAATTTTAAAAGTTGCCTATTTTCTCATACAAAGTTTTCTTTCATGGAGTATGGAGTGACATTTTATTTTTTGATTCACAAATTGGTGTTTTTTTTTTTTTTTTGAAAAATGAAGATATTGCTGGTCATTGTCGTTTAGTTAAGTCAATTTGAATAGATTAGGGATTTGACAACATCCTCGAATGATAACATTACGATTTGAATAGGTTAGGTTAAGGTTGGAACTTAGTTTTTAAGGGGGGTTACCTCTTCGGACACCTCCCCGAATGATAACACTACACTCTGTTAGGTTGAAACATACTCATTTAGAAGGGTTTTGTCAAAAATCTTTTCCTTGCAAGGAGTGACATTTTATTTTTGAACTACTAGCGCCGCGAGTAGCCACTTTTTGAACTGTGAGTATTTTTTTACATTTTAAAATCTCGCCTATGGCATTTCAAAAAGTGCATTTAGGTTCAAAATAACTATATTCACTAGTAGAATTTTTTCAGATTTTTCTGACTTTTCCCTCATATTCATACCGAGAATACATTGAAATGCCCGCGTACAACTGATTAAAAAGAAATTAGGTACATATCTAAGTACAAAAAGATCAACTCACTTCTTCTCATATTTTTTTTGTGATGTTTTTTAGTGATAATAAACAATGTAAGTATATGTATGCAACATAACTTTTCTTCCTTGCGGCCCGCTGCTCATTAGGAATTATTGAATTTGGCCCGCCCCTGCCTTAGATGATCCCTGGATTCTTTCAATCTACATTCTTTCCTTATGCCGTAATACCCAGATTTCTGTGAATTGTAAAACAGATGATAACTGTTTCAAGTTACTGATCTAGGATCAAAATCACTACTGAAACTTATGCTAGTAAAATCATTCATTCCTATGTCTATTCAATTCTCAACTTATAAACGCTACATTCCTTCCTTTATACACACGGCATCCACAAAATATCTGCATTATAAGTTGTGTTAAGTCATATTTATTGTTAATTTTTTTAAATATTCTTTAGTTTTAACAAAATTACACAAAGTACGTATGTATATACTTACATAAGTCAAACTATGTTATTATTAGTTTTATAACTTTTCATAAGTAAATTATTATTACCTATTTTTTACATAATAATATTAGGCATATCAATATAATGAAGTGGTTGGTGGACGACGCCGGCTTTCGCACTGTTTCGTGCGGAGGTCTTGGGTTCGATCCCAGGTGCCGACCATCTTCCTCTTTCACGACACAAGCTTTAAGTAGCTTACTGTGAAAGAGTCAATGAGTGTATTTGTGTTCACTTTGAGTGAGCACAGATTCATTTTATAAAAAAAAAAAATATTAAATTGACTGTTATTATAAATAATAAAACTTATTGGCAAAGTAAAATTACGATTTTGAAAAAAAAATAAGAATCGAAGGGCGGACTTATTCCGAAGGATCTCTTCTAGCTAACTCATATTATAGATACAACGAATCGTCTTTTTGTAATTTTATTAATCAATTTTGATAATGCGAACTTTGCTCTTTTTTTTATATTTTTCATATGCTCACTTTGAAATACTGAAAAATATATTATGATGGACAAAATATCATTTTGTGACTACATTTAAAAATTTCGATTAAGTACTTTTGAAATGAAATGTAATCCCTTAATTATTTGATTCAAATTTTCTTGAAAATCTTTTTGACAATAACCTAGGACCACAAAACCTTAGCTTAGCTGTGCATCTCTCGCTTAAACTGGCAAATGGCTGGTTGGCTAATTTTGTTTTTGAATTAATTCTATAAGTTCAAGGTAGTTTTAAATGGCTTGAAATATACATTAATTGAAAAGAAATTAGAAAAAAAACCAATAACTTGTACCAGCGGAATATGTCACAGTAAAGAATGGTTATTTTTTGGCTGTGAGTGACTGGATATGAAGTAGATAGGCTTTGGATGTACGACAGGGACATGTAGTGTACCAAGTCGTCTAGTTTCACGTATTTTCTGCTTTAGCCTATTCCCATCCACTCCTAGACGAGGGCTTCCTATGTCTGACATTCTATCTTTTGATTTTTGCATTGCACTCCGAAAGTCTGCTACACATTGTGGCCTTCTCATGATTCTTTGTGCTCTATGATATCTATTTACAACATTTTCCTAATCCATTCATCAGCAGAGCTTCTGACCACCTGCCCTGATAGATATAAGCGAGAATTATTTTGTGAGAAGAAACGGCATTTTATTATGAACAATCCATCCTTCATTGTTCTCGGCAGACCATGTCATCTCACACTTTTGCAATACCTTATTATTAAATAGATTAAGGGCTGAAATTGTAAAGACTGGATCAAATTTTCGTTAGTAAATTTCAAAGTAAGGAACGAACGGCAACTGATGGGTAAAGTTTATCAGCAACCATAAAATGCATACGCGGTTACAAGTTGTCAATTTTAAAACAAAGAAACTTTGAAAGTTGTGCGTGAATCATGTTGTTTATTTTATATATTAAGATCATTCCAATAAATTCACAAAATTAATTTAAGCACTCCATGTTGATTTTAAAGATTTCTTTATCGATTTTGTGCAAATAAATTTCATCCAATGAAGGGCAACGCAACATATGCAAATTGATTTAGATTTCTTCTGTTTGTTAATGTTACCGCCGGTAAACCGTGGTTAGGCTGTCAGTCAAAGTCGATGGGAAATATGACTAACATATGTTTATTATTACAAAAAAAAGAGAAGTTATCTCATTTTGAGTCAATTTATGGTAACCTTAACCAACGGACTCTTGTTACTTCAGCCCTTAGACTTCACTATGGTTGTAGATATCAATTTTTGTATGAGTTAGAAGTTACACATTCGATTTTCAACTTTTTTTGATAGATTTAAAATTAATGGGCATTTTTTTTATTAGGACACAATGTATTTATTGCTAAATTAATAATTAGTAGCCATCCTAGGTGTTCATTTTAATTCAATCTTAATTAAGAAAAAAAAATCCAGTTCTGTAAGATATTTGTAATATTCTTGTAAACGTAATCAAATGTTCCTCAAAAATTTTAAATATAATTACTGCGAAAAATTCTGAATGCTTTTGTTTTTTTTAATCAACAGTGATAGGATATTTTCTGGAGGCCCCAAAATATTTGCAAAATCAACTTGGTTTTGGGTGATATATTGGACATTTAGTAGCAGCTGAAGTTATCATTGGTAATTCTTCAAACACATTATTTTCAGTTTTGTAATACTTAGACATTATAAATGTTTATAAATAAAAATAACTTTGCAGTATTACAATAGGTTATATATTTTTTTCCGAAATATATTTTCGGTCGACTATGCGACCATCGTCAGCGGAGAGTTTATTAGACTAACAACTATTTTATTTTTATTCTCAAATTACAATTATTATTGTACCATTTTTATAAATTTATCAGTTTATTATTTTATTTGGAATTAAACAAATCCAAATATGGCCAGTTAACAATTTCATTATTATATATTTTTTCTTCTGTTACACATGTTAGTTCGTAAATCTTTGTTGGTATCACTATTATTATATTATGTTACCCAACCCTTAAAAAATCAATTGTCCATTGAAAATGACCCTTTGTTTAAATTTCTTGTGTTTTATCCAGATTTTAGTTAAGATTCCTTTTTTAAAAATAAAATAGTTGTTAGTCTAATAAACACTTCGCTGACGAGGGTCACATAGTCGACCGAAAATATATTTCGGAAAAAAAATATATAACCTATTGTAATCAGTGGCGTAACTAGGGGGGGGGCGGACTCTTACTATTTTATTTAGAAATAAATATCTTTTTTACTTTTGGTCATATTTTTATTATATGTTATGGGGGGGGGGGGGGGCGCGCGCCAAATTTGGTTCCCACCCCGGGCGGCGAAAACCCACGTTACGCCACTGATTGTAATACTGCAAAGTTATTTTTATTTATAAACATTTATCATTGGTCTTCTTTTTGAGAAGGTCAGAAACCAACTTGCAGAATATATAAGTGTATGCTATTCAAGACCCCTAAGCTTTCTCAACCTCGGCTTCGACCAACAATGATAAGAGATCATTTTATTTTTTTTTTTTTATGAACATATTTTTGTGCAAATGTTTGTTATCAACCTATTTCAGTTGGATTAGAGAAATTTGCATCAAGTTATTTTGTCAGCTAAATTGACATCTTTATTTATAAAAGAGTCAAAATTGACCAGAAGCTAGTACTATAAGTACATACCGATCTCTGATGCTAAAAAAAATCTGATTAGCAGAATATTTTTAATGATTTTCATTATGCGTATATAGTTGTTGAGAAATTAATTTGTAGATTTCATTCCATTTTTGTGAGAAATTAATTGATACTTCCAAATTGAATCTGAGACACCAGCGGAACACTCATAGACATAACATAATAATAAAAAAACAATGTGATATTACATAGAATCTTCAGTTCTCCAATAAGAGGTATCTCCCACATAGCTAGAGTACAGAGTTAGTTAGATAACTAAAGTCAGGATATTGTAGGGAGAAAATAAAACATTTATATGTTCAAACACAATAAAAGATAGATTATCACAGAAATAAGCACAATACTCGAAAAATATAAACAAATTATCTAGAAAAAAATAGTTTTGTCAAGGATATACAAAGAGAATATAAGTACAGAAAAATAATATCGTCACAATCCACATGAAAAAGTAGATAATATTCCATTCAAGAATATCTGCGCCCAAATTTTTTGGTCGCTGGAAACTTTGAATCAAACGTCAGCCTCTTGTTTAGTCAAAATTATACCCATTCGGTATGTGCCCAAGTTTGGGATACAAAATGTAAGATGATAAATTAGTTATAATTTTAATTAGAGATGTTCCGATTATGCGTTTGGCCGACTAGCCGATTAGTCGGTTGAAAAAAGGCCGATTAATCGGCAAAGTTGATCATGGTTTCGGGAGTACCTATTCGGCGATAGCCGTGACGCGTTTGGCGAATTTAGGTTCTTTACAAGTAACTCGTTTTAAAAACTGATTACTTTATATTTCAAAATGTGCAAAATTGATTGTTATTAAAAAAAATATTAACAATCAAGGTTTTTATTTAATGAATTTCCCCTATATATTTTATTGAGAAATACATAAAAGGATAGTCGGCCATTAATCAGCGACTTCACCGATTAATCGCCGACTATAAAATTGGCCGGATAGTCGGCTTTACCGACTAGTCGGAACATCTCTAATTTTAATATAATAAATACACAATTGGTGTAAAAACAAAAAGAAATAATAACATCTATATTTTAGAAACTAAACGTAACATCAGTTGGGACATTTTAAAATAAGAAAAAAATCTTCAGTGTGAGTGTATTACGGATCAAGATTTCTTTACATAATCATAGCAAATTGAGATGAAATTGGTGATCGTATATCACTTTAAAACATAGTGCAGTTGAAAATATTAATTTACGCTAAATTGCTTTTAAGTTTATTTTCTTAACATTGTGATATAATTTTGCAGTGAGAAACAACATCCGTTCATCTCCCAACCGACATTACATATGAGTACCTCAAAAGCAAAAACGCTACTGTCCAAAATTGTCAGTTTTGAGGTATGAATGTAAAAATATTCTTTATTAATATTACTATTAAAATATTTTCATAGATTTGGTGCAAAACGACTAAAAACCCATACAAAATCACATTCAAATATAACATTAGATGCATAATCACCAATGTCCACAACCATATTAAGTGCAAAATCACTAATGTCCATCTTGGCCAATCAGAGATCACAATTTATCAAATTTCAAGATGGCGGAAATTAGTGTCTTTGAGCAAAAGTTCTAGTAGACGCGTGTGAAGTGCTGTGACTTTTTTGATAAATAAACACATAAAAAAGACAAATGTAACACCTACCGATAATAAAAAGGCTAGGAAAAGGACCAGAAATGAAATATCTTGGAAAAGAAATGTTTTTGGGCATCCTGTGTTTATATGGAGTGCATGTTAGTATCATGGGTGACTTCATGTAAACATACCACTGTTTCATATGCAAAAACACCAATGTCCATGAATGAAGTGCAAAACCACTATTGTCCAAATTTATTTTATCTTTTGAAGAGAATATCAAGGTCTTTCTTGACATATTTTTTAAATTTTAAGTTTTAAATATCAAACACATCAGTTCATATCAATTGGGAAAAGCAAAATCACACACAACACACACACGTGGACAGTAGCGTTTTTGCTTTTGAGGTACTCATATTATTATTCCAAGACAAATAAATATTAACTGTTTAGTAAAATTGTTTAAATAAAATAAATATTCACATAAAATTAAAATAATAAATGAAAAACGGCTAGTTTATTTTGAACTTTGGTATTTCCACATAAGATTATTTATGTGTTGTGTTGTTATTTTATGCAATAGAGATACTTGTACTTAAACCGTATACATATCAAATCCCGGTATATGAAAATTTGCAATTTTTGTATCAACAATATCTAAAAACTGTCTTTTACATATGGAATTCTAGTTGAATTATTGAGGTGAAGAAAATTTAGGTACTAATTGCAAATAATTGAATCGAATGTTAATATTATTCACACCATTGCAGGTGTAAAGATATAGATTTTAAAAATAATTTTAAACTATTTTTAAGAAAGCCTCTTTTAAAAAAATTCCTCAATCTAAGTCAAATAAAATTCTTATAATACCATAGGAGAAAAGATTATTTAAGTTTTATCAGAAATAATAATTTATTAAAGTAAAATTTCATTCCGTACTACCAAATTGACTTGTGCAATAATAATTATACATATTTGTTTGAAAGGTTGGATTAAATTTAGATCAAAAATAGTTTTTCACTGCATTAAGTGTTATAAAAGATCTGACATGTACCCACATGATTTTTATAATAATAAAAATCAAATTGATCCAATAAATAATTAGTCATAATTTCATGAGTAAAAAATAAATAAAGTGATATTTAGCTTTGAACAAAAATTAGTAGTTGATAGTTATTAGCAATATTACCGTTTATGTATTTCCTTTGAACCAAAAAAAATTATTTATAACTTAATATTTAAAAATAAGTTAAGATAGTAATTTCTTCCGCGTGCAACACACATAAGTCAAAAAATGTGATGGATTTTTCTATAGGAAAGCCACTATCTTTAAATTAACACATTAAAAGGCTACGGACTATGGGAGAATCATTAATATATAAAATTAATTAAAAACTTTGGAACGGTATGATTCAACTCGAAAAATGCAGGGCTATTCACGAAAAAGTTAAGTTCGAACTAAACTGAATTATTTTCTTAGGAGGCATTACAAAATCATGTTTAGATAAATCATGAAAATTCCAATTATTATTAAGATTAATCATTAAATTTTTCTGCATCTAACTATCTATAAATATTGGATTTAAGGGCCATGTTTGAGAAAAAAAAGAAAATTAATCAAAAAAGCATCATAAACTATTTGTAACAGTTCGTTCTACATTCTTTATATATATATAAAGGAAAGTGTCCTGACTGACTGACATACTCACTCATCTATGCACAGCCCAAAAGGCTAATCGTAGAAAAGTGAAATTTGGAAATCTGATAGGTTTTAATACAAAACCTTCCATTAAGAAAGGATTTTGGGAAATTTAACCCTTAAGGGGGTGAAAAATAGGGCTGAATGTTTTTAAAAGTAAATGAATATCTCGGAAACTAGACATGGTACGAACTTGAGATTTCGCATATGAATAATTCTCCTATAGAAATGACTAGTGGGGTGTCTGGCCATTTTTCAAAAATTTTACTAAAAGGGATGAAAAAGGGCACATAGAAAAAGGGATTATTTTTAAGTGGCTCCTAATAAGTTTAAAACTGGTTTTATCGAAATGAAACATAAATTTCAGTTTTGTATGTTAAAGACTCGCAAAATCATTAAGTAAAAGTGCAAAAAACTACCCCAATATTTGACTAGTTCTAAATTTAAAATTTTTCATGAATAACTCTGCTGTTTGTGCATGTTGATACTTAAAATATTATAAAATTGCAAAGTTTTAAAATGATTTCAGTTATTTCAAACGTAATAAGTTACTACTGTAGTATTTGGGAATCACATTGACAAAATCAACTCTTTCAAACTGAATGTGGTTGTTTGGCGCCGGAGATTTGGTGTTACCTAAGCATCTTACGAAAGTCTTCCAATTCCCTGATACTCTGAGACAACCTAAAACAAAATAATAATACAAGTTAAATTTTCTATATTTAAATCATTAAAATGTTGATGAATTTTGAGGAAATACTGCAGCACATTCATAAGATATGATTGAATCTCATCTAAGCCAGGTAGAGATTGTGAAGAGACTAAAACAAAAAGAATGATATGATAACAAGATTACTATAGAAAGTATCTTCTATGATCATGAATTGGAAACCCTTTACAGCAAACCCAACATTATTAAATTTATAAAAAATATATCGGCAGGGCATGTCCAACTAATAGAGGATGACAGAATTCCAAGGAAGATTCTTAATACAAAACCAGAAGGGAGACACATGTGGGAAGGCTTTAGGTGGATGAATGGAGTGGAGGAGGATCTCAGGGCAATGGGGGTGACTAACTGGAGAAGGCAGGCGATGAACAAGGGGGAATGGCAGAGAATTCTAGAGAGGAAGCCGGGGCTCATAATGGGCTGTGGTGCCATTGATGTTGAACTGTGTTGTCTTCAAAATCATTGTAAATAAATAAACCCCCTTCTATAAAAAGGTGTCAGTATAGCCGACGGAACTTATTGCCTGAGGCATTTTTTTATATTTTTATTCCGTCAAATCTGAGGGGTCATCCCCAGTTAGAAATTTCATGTGAAAAACACTTTAAAAAATTTCTGACTCGACCTGGAATAGAACCTGGGACCTCTTAATCAGAAGTTAGCACCTATACCACCAGACTACCGAGATTGGATTATCATAATGAATTTTTAGGTACTACACAAATACCAAAGGTGTGCAGTTAAAATAAAAAATATGTATTTTCTACATATTTGTGATATCACCAAGTTGAAATACAGTAAAAAAATGTGGTTAGTTATATATTGTGAAACTGAATAATTCAGCCGTAAAAGATGTTAAAAACTTAATACAATTGTGAGGTTTTTCTGGAATTTCACCGGCAAATTTTCAATAACGATAGAAAAAAAACAATACCTTCCAAAAGCGTTGAACAAAGCCACAACCTCTGAACGCTCCAGTTTGAATTGGTTCTTGTGCCTCATGGGTAATTTTCCACTTATCGGGTCCACTTCGTCGAATTTTCCAGAGAATAAAATTTTCAAAGCTGTCCCCAAGCCCTGTACCTGTTTCGAAAATAAAACATTTAGTCTTCGTTGGATAGAAGGTGAAAGTATTTACAAATTAGAAACCAACAACAATTTTTTGTGTGTTAATTAATACTAGTGGTCGACCAGTGCTCGATATTCAACCATAACTAAATTAGATTATAAGTTTGAACATTATTAAGGTTCCATTGTCAAAAACTGAGAGAGCGCTATTTCAAAATTTTCTTTCAAAAACAATGACATGGATACGACAAATTTGAAATGTTGATATGTACAACGTTTTTTCTATTATTATTAAAGACAAACAATATTAATCTATACTCAATTTGACCACAGATAAACAAAAGATCTGTGTCAAATACATCGAAGTGGGTTTGAATATCAAAAATACATACATTACAGTAGTGTTTGTAATGTAATGATTTCAACAAATTTTTTTTTGCATGATTAAAAAAAAATATCATTTGTCACTCCTCTATATAAGTAAATTATAAGTGTGCGAAATTTCATACTCCTCCGTCTGCGCAATTTTCATAAAAATGGTCACAATTTTTTCCTTCACGTATATATAGGTGACTCTTTCAAAAGTCTGTAGATACTAACACAAATTGTTTTATTGCTATCTCGATTCGAATAATCATTCAAAACATCAGGATGGAAAGAGATAGAGGAAAGATAGAGAAACCGTTCAAATAAAAGAAATTATCACAAACCTGTAATTTTCCCCACAGCTTGCATTTATCGCAACCGACACAGTCCATGATTCTAGAAATATTCCTAAAGTGCTGCTTAAATTCCTCCTTCAGTTTAATAGCTTGTTCTCCACCAGCAAACATCACGCTCTCGTTGAAGTGGTCAGGAAACGAACTTAAAGTGAAAGAAAATTGGTTTTTAAATATGTGCATATGTTCTCGGGTTCTCTCACAAAAAATCATAAACTTAATAATACAACTTCAAGATCTTAACATCATATTATTAACTGGGAGACAACTTCAAATATTTCCAATGTGGACGCGGCATTTTTTTACCATGTTCAAGATCCTCTGGATGGTAGACAATTGGAAAATTTTACAACCTAATGACGAGTGTTAACCCTTTCGTGGGCAAATTTTTCTTCTTTATATAAATTTTATTTCAAGTTTATATACATAGATTACATTTTTGTAAAAAAAATTTTTTTATATATTTTTATTTGAGAGTTAAACAAGGTGGGAAACCGTTTTCCCACGGAACTTTTTCTGACGCAAAAAATGTATGGGAAAAAATTCAAAAATTTTAAAAGTCAAAGTTTATTGAAAAAAAGATGGCTGAGCAATGGGAAGTTTTCTGGGGAGCTTCCGACAATACACACTAGGTGGCAGAACTTCTAATCAGGTCTATTGTCAAATTCAGTGCTGCCAACGTAGAGATGTTTTTTTCAGTGATGCCAACGTTGGGAAGTTTGTTTTCCATTTCGTTGCTAAGAAGTTGTTGATTTTGTTGTGCATAAATTTGAGAATAAATCTCAGGGGTGCTGTTCTGTATTTTTTAATGGGAAGTTTTCTGGGGAGCTTCCGACAATACACACTAGGTGGCAGAACTTCTAATCAGGTCTATTGTCAAATTATGACAGCTGTTGTCAAACATACCATCTAGCATTGACTGATAAATATTATACTAATATCTGTACCTTAGAGCATAAAGTGTGGGAGTCCACTTTTTTGCGATTTTGACTTAATGATACAGTTTTATTCGCAATTGAAGGTTCTATAAGTAGTCAAAATATTGAAGTCACCACTTGTTAAAAAAGGTGACTTTTGAAATTAAAAATATGTTTAAGTCCAATTTTTGTTAGAGCATAAAGTGTGGGAGTCCATTATATTTCTTATTATAAAGAATATTGAAAATTGTATTAATTAAACATAAAACATGGTCTAATTGGTGAAAAAAATTTTTTTTCAGATTTAATATTTTTTATATAGAAAAAAAGTTCGCGTTTTGAAATTTCAAGTTTCACTAAATCTTCTCTCCTGCAAAATTACTAAAATGTGACTCCCACACTTTATGCTCTAAGGTACAGATATATTTCCTCTCTTTTTTGTTTTCTCAATTCAACAATTTAACGTTTTAATTATTGATGATTGCAAAAGTGGCTTTTTCTAGGAGGTAAACCATTGTATATCCTTTTACACTACATACAAACAAAATCACTAGGTATGTATTTGTCTTCAAGGGTGAATTTTCAGTCCCGTTCTTTGAGAAAAAAATCTCAGTGCTGCTGTTCTGTATATATTTTTGTATTCTGTTACGGTATGTTAGGTTGTATTTAGGTAGATATATAAAAAATAAAATAAGATAAACAATTTTATTTGTAATAGTATGTAAAAAGAAATGTACAACGATTATTCTAAACGTATTGTTATCTTATTATAATAATACATAAGTTGTTTAATTTGAAATAAACTGGAATGATAAATTGTTTTTTTTTTTCACTTTCACTTAACACAAAGAATAAATAAAAAAATTAAAGTATTTATTCACGAAAGACAAAACGGACCGTTGAGGTTATAAACGTTAATTTAACCAGTGTTGCCAACGCTGTTTTTCGAACGCAAAGTAGCCTAACTGAAAATTTGGTATGCGGTCATTCCGAAAATTTTAGTATCCGAAGAGAGGTGGGAGTTCACTAAAAAAGGTCATTTAGTATCCGGAAAGGTGAAAACTCGCTAAAAGGGTAAGTAAGTAACTAAGTAAGTAAGTTCCAAATAGCCCAAACGGCAGTAAATCGCCCCCTTTGGCAACACTGAATTTGACAATAGACCGGATTAGCAAGGGCGCCTCTAGCGGCACAGAAAGGAAGAAAAACATCCCATTTGTATTTAGGTAGGTATATAAAAAAAGATGAACAATTTTATTTGTAATAGTATGTAAAAAATGTACAATGATTACTCTAAACCTATTGTAAGTTATCATGTATAATAATATATATAAGTGGTTTAATTTGAAATAAACTAGAATGATATTTTGGAGGTTAGATTGTGAACGACCATAAGAAGAAGAAGAAGTAAATCGCCCCCGTTGGCAACACTGAATTTGACAATAGACCGGATTAGCAAGGGCGCCTCTAGCGGCACAAAAAGGAAAAAAACATCCCATTAACAAAAGCTTTTAATTAATACTGAAACTAGGACATTTCTAAGATATAATTTTCTTTCCAATAAATTGTTTGAAACATTGATCTTCACAATGAGGAATCTCGCAGGTAGTGTGCGTATATTTTGTTTATTTTTCCCGACTTTCGTACAGAAATAGCTTAGCCATCTCAAATAAAGAAATAAATAATAAAATTATGCCAAAATAAAATAATTATTCATGTTTATCGAAAAATTGTGTGATAAAAAATAGGCGAGATTTAGTTCCGTGGGAAGCATAATTCCCACCTACAAAAACTCATAAAAAAAACCTTATAACTTTTAAATCAAATATAATACTTACTTTAGCTAAGTAAGCCATTTTTATAGCATAGAAACAATGCTTTCCAGAATTATTCGCAAAATATTACAAATTCACGGTTTCAGCATAGAAATGAGAAGCGAAAAAGTCAAATTCCAATTTTGACGCTCAATAGTGAAATTTCTGAAAGGTCGATAATCTAGTTGACTATAAAAAAATGTTTAACTATCCTACAAGAGATAGCAGGCTGATTCTATTACATAAATATGCATTTTTTAATATTTTTTTCATGACTTTTGTATGCTGGGAAACCCAATTCCCACAGCCTACGAAAGGGTTAAATCGCGGTATTTGGGTATTTTGTTGTATGATTATGAACATATAAAATAAATTAATATTACACCTTTAGTATAATATTAACAGAGCAAATACATTAATATTACACCTTTAGTATAATATTAACAGTGCAAATACATTAATATTACACCTTTAGTATAATATTAACCCCTTACTGCATGATTTTTTAAAAATTAGCGAAAAAAATATATTATGTGTAAAAGATGAAATAAAAAGACACGTATTTTTTCATTTTTCAAAAAAATGTTTTTTACTATTATAAATTATAAAAAAATATTTTGGATCATATATGGCACGCTATGCAGTTACAGTAACAAAAATACCAAAGTAAATGATTATCATTATAATTGAAACACTATTCTTCGTGAAAGATTCTAAATCAATTTCTGTCTCAATTCAGGCAGAGGTTTATTTTGCATTTTTTGCAGCTTATAACTGAACTTTAGACTTTCTTCTTTTTCATCAGCCTGTTTCCATTCATTGCTGAAAATAGGCCTCCCCCCTCTTCTTCCAATCATCCATGTCCTGAACTTCTTTCATCCATGCGCAACCAATGGCGGAACCAGGGGGGTCACGGGGGTCATGACCCCCCCTGGGCTGGGCCAGGCCCTATATTTTAAAGTACAGTACTTACATTTATTAACAAAAATACCAACTTTAATGAACTCTATAATGATCATAACAAAATTATGATTTCTTGTGGGTCATGACCCCCCCCCCTGGGTTATGGAAATGACCTTTTTTTTCAGGAAAAGTTAAGTTTCCAGATATCAAATTATGGAAATGACTTTTTTTTAGGAGAAGTTTAGTTTCCAGATACAAGATTTTGGAAATGACCTTTTTTGCTATGTGACCCCCCCCTGGTGCCAAAGCTGGATCCGCCCTTGTGCGCAACCTGCAATCATGGCGATCCGTCCGTCCATCTGGCCTGAGGCCTACCTACATTTCTTCTTTCTTGTATAGGCTGCAATTCCACCACTCTTTTGGTCCATCTGTGGTCCGGGCACTTGGCCACATGGCTCGCCTATCATATTTAGAACGAGATAGACCTCATGAAAATTCAAATATATTGTTCCAAGTCATTTTTTGTCAATACAATTGGTTTGACAGGCCTTTGCTTTGTCAAGTATATTGTGAAAACTGTTTGATCCAAGATGCAGTCATCAAAAATATTTGAAATACTGGATAAGAGTACCATTATTATCAAAGTCTTTGGAAACCCTCCATCTCACAATAATATGCAACAACATCTGATGATTTTGACTTCTCCACATAAGTTTATTGGTAGCAGAAGTTGAAGGAGTTTCTTGGATTACATTTTCTTCAACTGCTTTCTTAAATTTTTGGAATTATTTCATTTTTGGGAGTACTCTTTTAGGGAGTTTGGGAGTAATTGAGGGTTATCCTCATTATCTGACAAATCATCCTCGCTGATAATACCATTTTGGTATTCCTATTACGTATTGTGTAGTTTTGTGCAATAAACGAACATCCATATATAAAAAAATACACTTTAGTTGACATGCAATTTACAACTTATTTGACGAAATGCGTAAAAATATTGATACAACTGCATGATGGATCATATATGGACCAAAAACTTTTTACACAATATCATGCATAATTTTGAATAAAAGTGATAATTTATTAATTACCTAATCAATTTAATAGTAAAGGAGTGTATTACAATTTTTTTTACCATTGAAATTTAGAAAAAACTAGAAAAAAAACACCTTTGAATATCACGTATCTACAGTTAATAAAAAAATTCCAGTTGGAAACAATTGAGAGTACACATAATGCAACCAGAGGCATCTAGTACACAGTTTGATAACTAATAATGCAGACGATAGACAAAGCTTTGGTATTATTGCTAGAACTGTGGAATATTTTCATAAAATCTTGTATTTTTTTGCAAAAAAATATTTTGGATCATATATGGACCACCATGCGGTAAGGGGTTAACAGTGCGAAAAAATACATTAATATATTAAGCAATCTCAATTGATGTGCTGGTAATTTCACAGACAAATAGTTTACATAATTATTGTTTACTTATTATTTAGACATCTGTTTGAAAGAATTAATTAAATTCGTAACAAAATCGACATATTAGTACAAGTGATTTTTTTTTAAGATTACATTATCATTCAGCAAAAATAGATTGAACCGACATTGGTCAAACAGTGGGCTGGATGCATTCAAAGAATACTAGAAGAGGACATGCCAAGCAAGATCCTAGACAGCATGACGGGGAAAGTGAAGAACAGACTTGGAAGACTTGTAATTGGAAGAGATTTAGACGAAATGGGATCCATAACTGGTGAAACTCTACCTAACAAAGCTTGCGCCTACAACGCAAGCTTCTGCTCACCGGTCGGGTCAGTGTTTTCTGATTCCCAGTCGGGTCAGAGTTTCTTAAGTGCTTTTCAATTGAAATTTCTACCTGGGGTTAGTCTCCCAATTTGACTGGAAAAAATTTCCCGCTGGCTATACTGACACCTTAGTATGGAAAGTATACATCAATATTATAATGAGTGATGAGTTCCAACAAAGATGTATGACAAAGTACGTTACTGATTCATTCATACAGATAAAAAAATCGATTGATTGTCCACAAATAAAACACAGATGTTCCTGTTGTATTGTGAGACTCTAGGGGCGTTATGATTCACAGATAACAGCTGAAACTATAATATATCTCGAAACGGGTCATATTATATTGAGAGCCAGTCATAACTGTTAATCGGAAAACTAACAAAATATCGTTTTAACTATGATTTCATTATTAAACATGTTATCTGGGCTCAAATATAGTACAATTTTAACATCTTCCACATGAAGCAAAACTAGTGTTGTCAGCGACATTTTCTTTTTTGTATTCTTGAATCGTATCAATAGGCAACACCCTTTTTAAATTACATTCCGAACATTCTGTTTTTGTTTCTCTCGCATTGAAAACGTAAAATCGCAACTTTTCAATTATTGTCTTTCACAGCATCTTCTCATCTCTTGGCAATTATAATCTTTACACTTAATCTTGGCATCATTCAATAAATCACAGCACCGCCGAGTGGTAGAAGAAAGGAGGAGTTGAAAAACACCATAGAGAAAAGAGATTTGGACATAGTGAGATAGGATACACCATTTTGCACCTCATTATTTTGTAAATCCAGCTTCAGCGCAAACAAGTGTTGTGAAAGAGGAAGAATGTTGGCACTCGGGATTGAACCTACAACGTCCAATACAAAAGTCGGTGGCTGAACCGCCAGGCTACCAATCACCTATACTGCGTTCTGTACCAGTGCATGGAGCTCGAAACATTGTAACAAATAAAAATGCCCTGATGATCTTTAAAGGAGAGATCTAAGGAATATCTTTGGGCCCCTCGGATAATAAGGTACAACCATGAAATGGTTGAGTGAAAAACACACGGAAAAATTCTGGCCCAGTCGGGAATGATACCCGGCACCTCTTGATCAGAAGTCGAATTACGTAAGATTATATTTTACGGAAACTATCACCGATGATTGATGAATTCAGGATTGAGGTTCCGAGATGCATTGGTATATGGCAAATAAAGAAATATTGAAGGTGTCAACTTTGAGAATGTAGACTAAAAAATGTGAGTTGGGGTAATCCAAAGCTATGAATGGACAGTTGAAGATTCAACTTTGCTACAACCTAGTCCCACCTTTCGAATAACTAACAAAGATAACAAACAAGAATGTTTTATCGAAATTTTAATATTATTTCTAATATACAATAAGGAATTGCAAAACCGTGATTGGTGAACAAAAAACCGCTTCACGTTCAACTTATTATAATGATGTTGATAACAATATCGGTTGTGTGTAACGTAAAAATAGGACACGAACATTCTAATGATTAATGACCAATAAAATAAGAACCAATGTATTGTATGACTTAATCTACATTTATTACTAAGCAAATGTTATAAAAAATGGGATCTTACAATTAGTAAAGCTTGATATTTATTACTCAGATATGCCATAGAGGAATATAATAATAGAACGCAGACCCGCTCATAACCTGCTCTCAGTACTATAGAAAGAAAAGTACTCGTAAACAATTTCACATTGAATTGAATATATACTACTAATGAATGGGTCACCCTGTCAATGTGTGACGGACTTCGTTGCCCGTTTTCACATAGTTCTCAATTTGACAGCGTAATTAATGGCTGTAGGAACCTAACACTTCTTGTCTATATAAAATGGCAACAGAACTGACGTCGTGTTAAGTAAATTTCTCTCGCCACATGAAAATGCTATTTTTAAAGAAGAGCTTCGATTGTCACTATACATAACACAATGTGACAAGAAAACTGGCAAAAATGGGGGATGGCAAAACCATAAAAAAAAATAATAATCACAAAAATGTCACAAGCTACTAGAGATAGGTTATTGAAACGGTTCATAGCTGATTTCTATAGAATTTATAGCTCGTGGCACTCTGAAAGATAGACACAAAATTTGGATAGAAATTCTATCTTTAAAACTTGAAGATAGTCAAGAGTTTATTAAGCTAGAGATAGACAGGTTATTAAAACTGACCATAGGAATTAGATGAACAAATAAAATACTTACTACACAACACCAAGGAAGTTTTTGACAGCTGCCCTCAATTCTGCATCCTCAACTTCGTTTCCAGTGAAATATTCCAGTTTCTCCAAATAGGGTCCGGCTTTAGCCAACGCTCTCATTTCCAGCAGGTATATGAAATAAAGATTTTTCAACCAGAAAGGACCTTCTCCGTTTGTCTGAGAGGGATCAAATCTCCTCTGAAATTCCTCCAAATTCGGTCCCCATTCTTTTCCAGCCGGGAACTCCAGTCCATGTTTTTCTAGAAAATAACAAATATTTTAAAATATATATTATGTAGAGAGACTGTTTCTGATAACCAGTAGCCAAGAGAGGGTTTGCAAAGATCATCTGATGCAGCCCAGAAAAAAAGAAAATTCCCAATGTATTCACCAAAGCAGAAATTATTTCGACTCACTTTCATCATCACAATCGTAGACAGTTAACACTTTCACTGGCATCTAAATTACCAAGTTTATTAAAAAATTATATAAGTTAAAAAAAATCAGTACAAAAAACAAGTGTTTTAGAAACCGATCATACAGCACTCAAAAACAGCGCCTTTGTCAATGGAAAAATGAATATTTCGAAGCAAAAACCAAGGATCTATTTCATCGGAAGTGAATGTGTTAACATCATTTTACTGAAAAATATAACTTAAACCACAAATATACTGGTATTATATATGTGTAATGTTATTTTGGAAATATTTAAATTTAAGGAGAAAAGAACTTTCTTAGCATATGACACAAGTTCATATTTGAAACCCCTTTTTAAACAGTAGGGGCCAAATTTATAAAAATCAGGCTCATTTACCTGTCAGAAGATATTTTGATGAAAGATGGATGTTGATGCTAGAATGTAAGCCCGATATGGTCCTATAGAAAACCCTCTTCTCCAAGCACATGTTGTTCAAATCCGTTGTATCTATATACGGAAATAAACTTTTTTTGGGCCTGAAATTAGAAGAAATATATACCTAATAATAATTTAACTTGTTCATGTATCTCGATAATTTGTATAAATAATCCTTTGAAATTTGAGTTGATATTTAAATGATTTAGAACCACGATTATCATTCTCCATCTGTTATAAATTAATAATGTCATCGGAGAGTGTACCTATGTAACAAAGACAATGACCTGGGCTATTATGACATATCTACATTATTACCTTTTAGTCACATACTGTGAATGATTCGTATTAATCATATTTCTGCTACAATATTACATTTTGTCAGTTGTATTTACACATACTTTTTATTTTCAAATTATGTCTCTCTCTCTCTTTTACAGAAATTTTACTATGAAGATCCTGCCATTTTGGAAAATCGTTGAATAATCTAATTGGAGAAAATGGACATAATTAAAATTACTAGTGGTCGGCCAGTGCTCGAAATTCGACCACAACTAATTAAGATTATAAGTTTGAACTTTATTAAGATTCCATTGTCAAAGACTGAGCAAGCGTATCACAATTTTCTTTCAAAAATAATGACATGGATAAGGCAAATGTCCAAAATCACTCGAATTTGGGTGAAAGGCCTCAATAAATTAAAAAAAAAAGTCAAATGTGAAATGTTGATATGTTCAAAGTTTTTTCTATGGTTATTTAATACAAAAAAAAAATGTTGATCTATTCTCAATTTGACCATAGATAAACAAAAGATTTGTGTCAAATACATCGAAGTGTGTGTGAGTATGAAACACATAACATTACAGTAGTGTGCAGTGTTTTTTTTTTACTAATTTAATCTATTTTTATGCATAATTTAACAAAAAAAATTGCATTCGCCACCCTTTCCCTATATAAAAGTGTGGGAAATTTCATACTCCTCCGTCCGAGTCAAAGTTTTTCCTTCACATATTATTATACAGATAACTGCAGGGATTAGTGAGGATTAAAATCGAACCAACAATCTGTGGTTTATGCGATGACATTAGAAAATAATTACATAACTGAATGGATGCATAATAAATAAATAAATATATAGATAATTGTACCATTAGGGCTTATGACCTATGAGACTTATGAGAATGATATCTGATAAAAGAGATAAAATATGGCAATTTGTTTATTTCAATTAAATAACCTGAAACAATTCTCCATGTAGATACTTTTCCAGATTCTGTGTGCTGATGCTCCTTTGTAGCCTGTGTACCTCTCCGGGTTCAACAGCAAATCCACATATTCCTCGTCTCCGTTACCATCAGACATTACGCAAAAGTTATCCTAAGAACATAAACACTGTATGATAAACTATTTCAAAGGTATGGCGGAGACCCTTAAAACACACATTTCTATTCAAAGTAATTTGCATGACGAGAAAAATTTCTGTTATAAATCCGCCACAAAATCCACCACCACCTCACACTTGCCCTATCCCTTCTTCCCTTAATTGGCACACTATCAGCGATGATCATTCTTTTCAGATTAGACAGTTCCAAATTCAAATCTTTATTCAACATTTTTTTTACAAAATTACATTAAACATCACAGAGGTATTTGCATTTTCATTGAGGCGCAGCAAACTAGTAAAAACTTTGTTATCTGGCCATTGCCGATTGCTCGAGATTGGTTTCACCTGGAAATCATGCTTTATATTATACCTTAAGGTTAGCAACCTTAGTGGATAGTGTAAGCCTGTGTAATGTAAACGATCTCACCAAACCATTTGGCAAGCAAGGCACTGTTATTCCAACTACCCTTCGCATATATGGCGTTCGGTTTAGAATTGTCTGGATATAATATGCGAGGGAGGCCGTCAAACATACCTGCGCGTCATCATGAGCTTTCCACTTGGAGAAATCTTCAAAGGTGGTGGCACTGATGGTCGTGTTGATGAAACTCAGCTTTTCATTGTGGTCAGAGTCACAGTTACTTTGGGCACTCTCCGAATACTGCAAAAATTATACAAAATATGTAATGGAAGATGGCAACAATATAAAGTATGTAAAAAATTGATGAAAATTTAATATACAATTGAAATGAGAGCAGATGTTGTTCCCAGGAAAAACACAGATATAAAGACAGGTAAGATATAATAACAGAATAAATCATCAATATAAGTTTAATAGCTTGAACTTTCAGAGAACTTTTGCAGTTTTCAAGTATGGGTTTAAACTGAGAAAAAAAAGAATGAAAATTCAAGAAAATATTTTCTTTTCTTTATGATTTGAATAAAAACAGTTAATAAATTGAATAAATCTACTAAAATAATGAACTGTTAAGTTTTTATGTTAAAATAAAACAAATATTCACTTTTCTATACAAAGGTGTCATTATAGCCGGCAGAACTGAGACAATTTTTTTCTGGGTAGAAACGTTAAGTGAAAAGCACAATTTTTTTCTGGGTAGAAACATCAAGTGAAAAACACTCTGACCAGATGGGGAATTGTACCCGGGACCTCTTGATCAAAGGTTGGAAACTATACCACTCGGATGATATGGGCTTGATGACGAGGCTGGTACATATTTTTAGACAATTAACTGCATCTCCCAATACAGACCTAAACATATGGGGAAATTCGTGTTGCTAAACATGTAATACTACTCAGCTGACCGTTTGTATCTAAATTAAAATATATAAAATAAAAATAGTTTATATAGGTATAAAATAAAAAAAGGGATGATGCCTAAATATCTGAGTCTGCTCAAATACAACCACCAAGTACATAATTATCCTACATGAAACTGCGAAAACATAAGAGTACCTTCAGCAAGGTTGCAAAGCACAGAAAAGGGTATGTTTTATAGAGGATTGGAAACGTTCAACAGCCTACCTAATCATATAAAAAATTCCCCTAACAATAATTCTTTCCGAATGAATTATATCAAATATATGAAAGAAAATGAATGAAGGGACAGTCTTTGACAGCTGCAGCCTTTTTGTAACCAATAGTTTTTAAGTAAGATATTGTGGAAATAGTATAAATCATATTATTGTTTTAGCATAAGGAAAATGTATTAGAATAGAATTACCATATTTTTTTGGTAAAAATGAGTATTAGTGTCGTGAACATTTCTATTCGAATTATCCACAACTGTCATTTCTTATGACGTTTGGCGTTTCCATGGATTTTTATATAAAGGCATTTTTAATATAATATTGTATTACTTTGAATAAATTCGGGGGAAAGCGTGATAAGGTATGGGGGGCTCCGCCCCCCAAACCCCCCTTATAATTATAACCTAACCTAACTCAATTATATAAAATAATACAAAGCTTGCTAACGCTAACATAAAATTGAACACTAATACAATAAAAAATCTATGGAAATGCCAAACGTCATAAGAAATGACAGTTGTGGATAATTCGAATAGAAATGTTCACGACGCTAAAACTCAAGTTTACCATTTTTTTATTTCGAGATATATTATTTATGGTTTATATAAGATGCATTTATATTTTTTGTATTTGCAACTTTCTTAAAATTTAATAAAAAAAAAATATATATATATATATAAATGAATAAAAATAATTTTCCCACCTTAGCAGCTGGATTATCATCAATATGCTTTTCATCTTCGTGGATATTGCCTTTCAAACCTTCTGGAATATCATCTTCATGACATGCCTCAACATGACAATGTCTGATAGCACACCGGCTGTCGTCAGCCCAAAAGGGGCATTCCTGTTAAAAAAACAATAAATATAATATGAACACTAAGAAATATAATGATATATGGTCGAAAAATACAGGAAGTAACTTACTTTCTTTAAATTGACTTTGAAATATCTGAAGTAATCTTTCACTAACAAACTTTGTAATCTCGGAAATACTTTGACATTGTTGAAATAATCCACAGTATCCACATTGCAGCTACAGTCGTCCAAACTTCCCTTTAACTGTAAAAATATACACAATTATTGTATCAAAAACATCTCCCAATAGATATAGCATATTACCGTATGTTCTGTTTTTAGATTAAATGTTTATCTGTCTGTCAATAAGTTAAAACATACCTGGCAAAAACACGGTTCACTATCTTTCAGCTCCGTTCCAAAATAGCCACCGGTTGCACTAAATAATGTAAATATAACACATAAAAACACTAATAATTTATCACACAACATAGTAACGGTATTGTTTATGTAATCAAAACATTATAATGTATTTATGACATACGAAACAACCCTCTATAAAACATTCAACGCGGATGTCGCAATTTCACCACTATCAGATGCCGACGAAAACAAATTGCCAAACTGTCAACAGAATGTGTCAGGTGAAAGAAAAATGTTGAAATTACAAAAAAAGAAAGTGATATTTCGCGAACAGTTTTATTTTAAAATGAGCAATAAATGAATTTTATTCACAAATAATATAAAATTTCAATGTATTTTTTTTTATTAAACGTAAAATAATTCTAAATAAACAATAGGTTATTTAAAAAATATGTTTTAAATTTATTTATTTAAAACGGCGAAAGTTTTATTTTGTTCGATAGCAACTTTGTGACTAGAGATGTGAATCGATTGACTGCTCTCTGCGTATTGTTATGAAAATAAGAAAACGCCGTATATAGGTACGTGCGCACGTAACGGGGGTTTTGTACGACCACAAACGAGACTCCACGTCATATTTTGTATTTATGTCGTGTTACGAAGTAAGTTATCATGATTATGTGACGCCCCTTGATATCTTATGTACGTGTTTTATGTCACGTCACGGATATCCTTTGTCCTAAATATTGTTTAGATAGTTATAAAGGGATATTTTTTTAATTCAACTACCCTTGAGAAATAATATCATTGCTCTTTGCCAGGGGTTCACAATATGTGTACCGCGACTTTTTGTGCTTTGTATTTTTTTCTCAGTATTTTGTGGAACGATTGGGTATTGGTAAATTACATTTTAAATTCAAATTAATTAACCATTTAGGTAGTGGTATGTTTGATCGAGGGAGGAAAATTATTCATAAAAATAACACTATGCAGTGACCTAATTTATTTTGGTCAAGGAAAACCCCTAAAAAATCTAGAAATTGTGTAGATCCAATAGTGGTCTATGTGTGGGTTCCTGAATAACATCGACTTGTTGAGGGGGGCCAAGGCTTGATAGAGGCTGTAGCGTCATTGGACAGAGGGAGAGAGGGAGTGTACGTCACGAAACAAATTTAGGACAATACTAATAATTATAATGAGATCAAAGAGTGAGCAGCGTTTTTGATAATAATTATTTTTCCTTTTTGTTTGTCCCACTGTATTCTGTCCCTTCGAAGCATAGCTGAGGAATTTTGACGTGGAAGGATATCATTAAAGCTGGGCAGAATCGGGCGCAGTGGAGATCTCTTCTTGCCTCCCTATGCCTCTAAGTGGGGCTTTTTATTTCCGAATATCAAATTCGTATATTTTGGCAGATCTTGTTTTTGTTACTAAAAAAATAGGATAAATTACACCTTGGAGTACAAATATCGACATATTTTTTAGTCTGCATACATCGATACATTAAACATCATCGATATTATTATATATTTTTTCTCCGTTTGCTTGAATCTGGACAATACTAGGGATGGGCAAAAAATAGCGATAGGTAATTTTAAAAAAAGATAATCGATATAATATCGCCGATATTTTTAATCATCGAACTATCAATTTCGATATTTTATTTCTTGATATAAAATTCAATACAGCAACAAATACAGCGATATTGGGTGGTTCAAATGTTATTTAGGTTTTTTGTGCATTTTTAATAAATTCAGATTTGAGACACAACTGTTGCCAAAATATTAATTTTGCGACCATGATAACGAAAAAATATTTAATACTACCTATATACCTACTTGCACAAGTTAAGTAAGCTTTTTAGCATGATTTCCTAAAACCACCCTGATGAAATTTGCAAAGCTGATTCTCCATGAATAGTAGTAGTAGTTTTTTTTAAGATAACTCGTAGAAAAATAGTTACTTATCTAAAAATTTTCTCCTTGAAAGTTTGAAGAAAAATTATTTAGCTTGATAAAAAAATTAAACAAATGCTATTGGGTACTGAATTACTACGATATTACATAACATTAGGACCATAATCAAACTATAATCTCAGAAAAAATCATGATATTAAAATTAATAGTTTTGCCACAGTTTTGTATTTTAGTCTGAAATCCAGATTTTATTCAAAACTAGCTTTCCCGACAGACGTTGTCCTGTAGTCGTTATATTGATTATTGATGTCGAATTTGTAATTTATACAAAAATGTGTTTAAAATATGTTTGAGTGTTAAAAAAATATTTCAGAAAGCTTGAAAAAGTACCATCAAAGATTTACGTACGAATCAATATTTTTAATTTTTTGGTCAGGTAAACAACAAATGTGTTGTTATAATTTTACATAGATGGCGGTGGTGTCGCAGAAAATCCGTTACATACTAACTTTAATATTATAATATTTTATATCATTTCTTATCCATATTTCAATTTTTATAGTTATTCTGTTATCCGGAGCGGAGAAGAATCCAATAAATCAAACATCGAAAGAATCTGTAGAGCCGATCTCGAGTTATAAGTGTTCGCATGCACTAACCCGACTTTAATTTATATTAGAGACTAGCTGTTACCCGGAGTCTCGTTCGCCGCTTGCCGATGAACAGTCGTGCGGTCTGTGCAACGTCGCTTATTTTCAGTGTTTTCTGTTATATCGTTAGTAATAAAATTACTGGAGTCGGTCGTAAAAAAAAACAAATTTTATTTCTATTTTCTGGTTTACTTTTTTATGTTTGATTAATTTGTTTTGGTTGTTTGTTTTCTTTTGGTTTCGGAACAAGTAAGTGTCCTCCACTATGGAGGAAGCAGGCCAGCCACCAGACCCACCTGATGGCAGAAAACGGCCACCACCTGTCAATATAGACCACGACGTTCCTAGGAAGGTCGTGGCCTTTACACCCAACGAACCATCATCCACGCATCTCCCACCCTCAGAATATAAAATATTTTCTACAGGCCCATTCGTCGTGTACCTTCAGAATCAAGATACCTCCTCCGCAATTCACCCGCTGGTAGTTGGTCGCCTCCTACATACAAATAAATTTACAGGTATTGTCAACGGCTCAATAAAGGCAGAAGGTAAGTACAAAATTTGTCTATCTTTTAAAACTGCAAAGCAAGCAAACGAATTTGTTAAAAATGGTGAATTCTTGTCATCTCAAAGGCTTAAGGCTTTTATACCAGCACATAAACTGGTTAAACACGGAGTTATCCGCGGGGTTACCGAGGATATTGACATTGAAGACATAATTAAAGATGCTCAATTGCCGGATGGTTTCGGCAATATCGTAAAAGCAAGAAGATTGAGCCGAAAGGTAAAATCCGACGAAGGGACTACCTGGAAACCCTCCCAAACACTGGTCTTAACTTTTGAGGGACAGCGCATTCCTGAACATATATTTATGTATCATAATGCTTTCCGTGTAGAACAGTATGTGTTTCCGACCGTATTGTGCTACAACTGTTGTCGATTTGGTCATACAAAAACGAAGTGCCGCTCAAAACCCCGCTGCTATAAATGTGGAGAACAACACGCTGGGGATGAATGTAACGTTTCGTCTCTGAAATGCGTTAACTGCGGAGGTCAACACTCTGCATCGAACATATCGTGTCCCGAACTCAAAAGACAACAAAACGTTAAAAAGACTATGGCAACAGACAATATTTCATATAAGGAGGCATTAGATCTCCATCCAAGCATCTCCTCCACTTACGCTGGAAAAACAGCTTTTACTGCGCCAAATAACTCATACTCCGGGACGTCAATCATTTCTCCAAGATCAACTCGCCCAAAATCTCCGCGACAACGTTTGTTTATTCCACCCACACTTTCCCCAAAAGAGCATGAAAGCAACCTCATGTATACGAACGGGGAGCCCCTTAAATTTAAGGATGGCTGCGCCCTTAACTCCAATAAGACCGACGACAAAGACTTAACCACAAAATCTTTACTTATAGAAAACCTTTCACTTCTTTTGCTTAACCTTATTTCAAATAACGAAAAAAATTCACCGTCCATCGCTGCTAACCTCTTAAATTATTTGAATGAATTCTGTAAATCTAACAATGCCTCAAATTCAACAGATAAAGATCTTACAGTGGAACTGTCGTAGCGCGAGCGCTAATCGAGACGACATTCTACTTCTAATTAAAGAACACCAACCTGACATTGTTGCACTTTGCGAAACTTGGTATACATACAATTCTTATGTTTCCTTCCCTGGCTTCTCTTGTCATAGGAATGACCGCCTTGACGGGAGAAGTGGGGGTGGAACTGCAATTCTAATTAAAAATTCCCTCTACTACAAAGAGATTCCCATCTCCTCTCCTTTAAATGTGCAGCTATCGGCTGTAAATTTGGGAGACATTTCAATAGTTTCCGCATATATTCCCCCGCGTAACTCCTTTGATGAAGTATTCTGGAAGAACACGTTCTCCAAACTAGGTAAAACGTATATTATTTTAGCAGACTTTAATGCACATGGCATGCCGTGGGGATGCGCTTCAACAGACTCAGCCGGAAGAGGAGTAATTGACGTAACAGATGAACTAAATCTATGCATCCTTAATGATGGAAGTGCCACCCGATTCTCGCTCCCTCACCAAAACCAAAATGCTCTGGACATCTCTATTTGTACTGGTGATATCGCATCATTGACATCGTGGAGGGTTTTGGATGACACAATGTCGAGTGATCATTACCCCATTTTAATCGACATTAATAATAAATCACAACATCTTAGGCCCCAGAGGAATCGTAAAAGATACTGCACTCGATTTGCTGACTGGTCGAGGTTCTCTTCAAACTTAACCAACTTTGTTGACACGATGTCGCCGCTTCAACATGAAGCAGAAGCCTGCGCTTCGCAGATTTACGACATATTCGACAAATCGGCAAAAAACACTGTACCACGGACAACGTCCATGGCAACTAACAGAAAACATCCCCCGTGGTGGGACGTCGAGTGCGACGAAATGGTTAAAAATAGGGCACATACTTTAAAAAAATACAAAAAAAATTTGACACCCGACAATTATTTGGAGGTTAGAAGGGTGCAAGCATTGACAAAGAAATTATTGAGAAAAAAGAAACGTCACGGATGGTACAACTTCTGCAAATCATTGTCCCCGGATACCAACATTTCGGAGATATGGCAGTCAATTCGACAATTCCGAGGAGTTTACTCCCCAAAGTCAGACCCGTGGAAATATTATTCATCGTGGATTGCGGGCTTTGTAGGAAGGCTGGCCCCGGACTACGTCCCAAATCTGTCTGAGATTCAAAAAGAGAACACTTACAATACTGAAGACTCCCATTTTTTAACATCACCGTTTACCCTCGACGAACTGAAATCAGCTATTAATTGCTCAAACGATTCCACACCAGGTCCAGATAACGTCCCATACACATTTTTCAAACATTCTCCGGAGGAGTTTCTGGCTTGCATTTTGAACCTCTTTAATTCAATAATGAATTCTGGAAATATTCCTTCGGAGTGGAAAAGTCAACTAATTGTCCCCATCCCGAAGCCTGGAAAAAGCCCCTTTTTGGATAGCTCTTACAGACCAATCGCACTATCAAGCTGCTTTCTAAAATTATTGGAGCGCATGCTCAAATGTAGACTGGAATGGTTTTTGGAGAGCAATGATACAATACCGGAGTAGCAGTGTGGGTTTCGGAAAGGGAGATCATGCATCGATAATATTGCGATGCTTGTGTCGGATATTGTGCTTGCAAAAACTAGCGGAAAGGCGACGGTTGCATGTTTTATGGATATCCAGAGCGCTTATGATAACGTCATACTACCCATACTTTTTAAAAAAATGCTGCAGGCTGGTTTGCCGAAGCAAATTTGTTGTTTGATATTTAATATAATGTCAGAACGTAGAATTATCATAGATACCCCAGATGGAAGTATCTTCCGAAACGTATATAAAGGACTACCACAAGGGTCTGTTCTAAGCCCGATATTGTTTAATATTTACACACTTGATATTGGTCAAACAATCGCACCTGAATGCTCAATTTTGCAGTATGCTGATGATCTTGTTGTTTATTGTGCTGAAAGCGTTATATCTAAAGCTGCTGTTATGCTCAACGAAACTATGAACTCTATAAATGAATGGCTCATTAATAACGGCTTTTCCTTATCAGCGTCCAAAAGTCAATTAATTGTTTTTACAAACAAGCACCGCGTTCCACCAATATCCATATCAATCAACGAGGAGGAGATTCCAGTCAAGGAATCTATACGGTTTCTGGGAATAGTATTGCAAAGGAAGTTATCCTGGAACATGAACATTGACAACATCATTGCTAAGTGTGAGAAAAACTTAAACATCATGAAAGCCGTATCAAGAGTGTGGTGGGGCGCACATCCCTCCACTTTAAAAACTCTCTACATTGCACTCATTCGTAGCCACTTGGAGTATGGAGCCTTTTTAATGGAACCACTCCCACATTACCTCTCATTAAAATTAGACAGAATTCAATCAAAATGTTTGAGAATCATATTGGGAGCCATGCGTTCCTCTCCCTTGATAGCCCTGCAAGCTGAATGCGTTGAGATGCCTCTTTTCCTGAGGAGAAAATCCTCCGCACACCGTTTTCTTATAAAAAAAATGAACCAAAGTAATCATCCGATATTTCAGAAAATAAATTCACTTTCACAACGATATGCAGATTCCCCCAAGTATGCAAACAAACTTCCACCTCTACTGTGTAATTCATTGGAGTTAATAAATGACAAATTTGAATCCTGCTTCGCTCATACACTTCCAATATACTCAATTCCTTTCGACTCATTAATGTATTCCCCTTTAATTATACCATCCATAAATTTAGACAAAAGCCACGCATCTCTTTCCCCTAAACATGTGAAAAATATTTTCCAAAATGAAGTTTCAAACCGTTGGCCAAAATCAGTATTATTTTACACAGATGGGTCCAAAAACTCTGTTGGCGGATGCGGTGCCGCTTTTTATTCCCCCGCTCCCAGCATTTACAAGAAATTTCAGCTTCCTCAGATTTGCTCTGTTTTTACAGCGGAATGCTTGGCAATGAGAGAGGCTCTGAGAGAAGCCATCACATTATTGTCCTCTGATGTTGTCATCTTCACTGACTCCCTAAGCTTGGTTAACGCTTTGCAATCTAATTTCAATGCCCACGCCAACAACCATCTAATTTGTGATATTAAAAAACTATTGTTTATAGCAAACAGTAAAGACATACCTTTATCAATCGTCTGGATCCCATCCCATATTGGAATACCTGGAAATGAAACAGTTGACTTGTTGGCCAAAGAGGCCTGTTCATGTGGTATTTTCCCCCCATACTTTGCACCCTCCTTAGATGACTGCATTAATTTTTCAGAAAACACAATTAGAACTGAGTGGAACGCAGTATTTGTGGCGTCTCCACACGGTTCTAACTACAAAGAAATTCAACCCTCAATCCTGTCTAAACCGTGGTACCACGGGATGAAATTATCCAAGCTGACCGTCTCTCTCATATCAAGGCTGAGATTGGGTCATTGTATCATTGCGTCACATCTTGCCAAAATCAACATTCTTCCTTCTTCCATGTGTGAGTGTGAAAAGGAGGAAGAAACTGTCAATCATATTTTCTTCAACTGCCCTCTCCTACCTAACGAAGAATTTCTACTGGACATTCTGGCGCAGGGAACTACTTTCCCTGTGTCAGTGAATTTCCTATTAGCCCAAAATGACAAAAGAATAATATCCACAATTGCCAAACATTTAATAAAAAATAAAAAGATGATTTAATACATTAAATGATTTCCAACTTAAAAACTTGAATTTAATGCGCAACTTTTAATTTAATTTCCGTTTACATGACCAACCCCGTTCTCCTTAGTCTTCGCACCGCCTAGGTGTTAGTGACAACAACATTAAATCTATTTTTAGACGGCATCACATCGCTGACGCTCCAGGTGTAGATAACAAGAAATATGATTGAGAATATTTCCTAATTCATTTTGATGATTGTGCATTTTGAATTACTTGTGCTGTATTTTACTTTTTGGTGGGCTGCTTCACCCTTGTTTTGGGTGCTTGCCCAAATAAAATTAAATAATAATAATAATAGCTGTTACCCGTGGCTTCGCTCACATATTACTTGGTTTCTCTTCCTAAACTGGCTGAACGCTAACACCTGTATATAATAAAACCTCTACAACAATCCGTTTAGGGATATTCAAATACCTAAATCTATGTTAAAGGACTTTTTATAGTTACAATTTATATTTTTTTTGTCGACTGAACCGATGGGCTACCGACCACTTCAAATAAATTTGTTTTGCTACGCAGGGTACATTTTATCAATCGCGCCATCTATCTACCAACTTACAGTTAAGTCAAATGCAAATTCAAATTTAAAGGTAGAATCTTTTTTGTCAAAAGCACTAAGAAGGTTCTAAGGGATATAAGGCTCCATTTTTATATAAAGAGATATATCATTTGAAATTATATATCTCTTCATTTGAACTGTCTTAACAGTCATTGTCTTGTTAAAATATTTGAAGTTTTTTTTTTAAATATACCTAGTATCCAGCTTCTCTTTCATATCAACAATGCAGTATCGTATCAAAATTAATAATTATAATAAGAAACGACTTGAGAATATGACAGGAGTGTGTGATATTTTAATTGTTTTTTGGTTATGTGTGTAATTTTAAGCCCCTAAATAATATTGCATAATTTTAAACCCCTATACGACAATCGCAAAAATAACACTTTTTCAGAAGGTGAAAGCCATAAAAAACAATGTCCCATTATTTGGGATAGGCTATCCTTGTCCTATTTCGCCAAGACTGTCTGAGAATATTTCTGAATATTTCTTTTTTTATAATTTACATTCTCAAATATACATTTAATATCCTATAAGTACCTTTTATATTTTTATGATATTTTTGTCACTTTATGATCTGTAGGTATTTGAAATAAAAATATGTATTTCATATACAAATAGTATCAGCCCGCTAATTTTTACCATATTTTTCTGACTTGATAAACATTGTCCTGTTAGATTCCCTTAACTCTAATAATTGGGTAGGTACCTACCTACATATATCTAGGTGAAGTATTGTTAGTATCAACATGCGCAATACAGCTAGAGACGTCAACAATAGTATGTCTCACTCTCGCGCACTCACTTCTACGAGTGCGCGAGAGTGAGACATACTTACTATTGTTGACGAATAAAAAAACACTTCTCAAATTTACGTCCAAAACTGATTATTTACGATCGATAATAGAATTATTATTTTAGTATTTTTTTATCTCTTTTTATAATATAAAAATATTATTTATATGTAATTGTGTATTGATTTCTATAAAAGTGCTTTCTTCTTCTTCTTTCTTCCATCGTGGCAATCCTCTCTCGAGAGAGTGATCTTTAAGTGCTTTATTCATAATATGTAATAATATTGTTTTGAATCTTTTACATATACACCGGCCTCTGTAGGCTAGTAATAATATAGATACCTAAAAGGGCAGTTTATGACATTGTACGAAGGTCTTAGGGAAATTTTCTTATTATTTTAGAATGTCTATTATAATATTTGACACTATTATGGGAAATGGAATTCTAAAAAAAGACATCTCAAAAATATTTAAATGTTAAACTACGAACAAACATGTGTACCTATTATATTAATAACTTTGTATGAACTTTTGAGAGCGTTTTCGTGTTTGTGTTATTATAATTTGATGACAAACATTCAACATTGATTTTCTCAAAACTCTCAAAATTACATATTATACAAACTCAGTAGGTACTATTAGCCACTTTAAGCTGTCGATATAGACTGTTATACAACTATACTATGAATAGAAATATAATTCTGCGCGGTAAAAGCGTTTTAAAAAAGAGTTTTTAAAGCGCTGACTTGAGAACATAAACTTGTGAATAATTTTTGTTCTATTTCAACGCATTTTAAACGCGCGTTGAATAGGCGCTTGTGTGAACCAGGGCTTAATTTTGCGTCGTTCAAGCAATTGCATGTAGGTAGGCCCTCTGCAGTTCCAAAATTATTATTTACGATCTATCCTAAATTTATGATTATTTTGTAGATACTTTTAAAATGTAATATTTTCAAATTAGCTACAATTTTTCATATTAAATAATCTATTGACTTATTCGATTTACATTTTTTTCAATATTACCTATACTCATGGATTACGCAAAAAATTCAAAGCAAGGTTTTTAATAGTTTTTTTTATAACCATTTAGTTAGTTTTTTCCATTAAATGCGTATATTTTTTTTTACTAAAATGACTTCAAATAATTTGACAGATCAAGAAATAACGAATCTACATAATATTTTAGTCCGTTTATATTTTTGAAGGCGCATCAATCGTAGAAAACAGACGTTAAGGTCAGATATTAATATGCCCAGAGCCGTACAAAATGCTGGAGAAGGTTCTTAAATACAATTTGCTGCATTAACTTTAATATATTTAGAGCTATTTAAAAAACTCTATTTTTTAGGATCTTCATACAAATTTCTCAAAAAGACAGTAAGCCATCTTTTGGAAACAAAATTACTCGTGTAAACGTTGAATGGAATCTTGGTATTACGGTATGAAAATGTAATAAAATAATTGTAGATTGATTTGTTCTACATATAAATGTTATTCAAATCTTATTATTCTCAATAAATAAAGATTTGATGAAAAAATTTGCAAAATGATTCCAGAATTTTGAAGTTTGACAGTTGCCTTTATCACACATAGCACAAATCACCCTCTATGGGTGGAATGCCTAATTAATTATCACACATTAGAGGGTGTAGGGAATGTAGCTAAGATTCAAACCATAGAAATCTCTCTATGAAAACTTGCAAATTATGTCGGTAGGTTCGTATAATATTATTAGTCGGTAAAAAAGTCATTCTTCTTTTTCTGTGCTTATGTCAGTTATAGAGGTCTGTTAAGCAATGGGAAGCTAGACTAGATACCTACTAATTACCTACCGATAAAGCCTGACAATCGGAATCAAAAACGTAAAGCATGACGGGTATAGGCTAGTTATTATATAACCCAGGTTCTTCCCATGTACTTGCCGTAAAAAAAATTGAAAAGAAATATTTTTACCTAAAAACCGCAAAATAAAAAAAAATATTTGCGTTGTTTTTAGACCTTTCATGATCCTGTATTATTTAAGTTTTTTTAAATTTATTTATTTTACTTTGTGGTGAAAATGGAAACTTTTAAATATCTCATACCTACTAAAAATACCTATCTCTTTTTATTTTTTTTTTGACAAAGGATATTTTCAACTTATTTTAAATTTCACAAAAAAACTCTTTAATTTTGAAAGCCACTGGCGGTGGGATGTACAAATATTAGCTGGCAGCACGTGCACCGTTAGGTAGGTCTCAAGGTCAAAGTTACGACACTCAATGTCTGCTGGTATGTTTATTGTAAGAAACGATGTCGCAATAAATTAAATTTTTACAAAAATTGTTAAGAAAAGTTTGAGATGTACTGCTATAATGTATACATTTTTTATAGAAAAATAAATTATCTAGTTGGAGGGTTTCGGCGTTTATCGATATTTTTATAAAATTCTGAAATATATGCACTGAAACTCGTAAATTTGTCATAAAAAAATTATTTTTCTTTATAAAAAAAGTTTGAGAAATTCTGGAACTTTTTCATTAAATTATATTTTAGATATTGTATTTTTCTATATACATACACATTTTTAGAGTTCTAGATTTTATGGTTTTCGAGATATATGGAAAAATTAAATAAAAATTCAAAGGTTGATAACCCCTAACTGAAAAAAAAATTCAAAATTCTGAGTATACAAATTTTGTATGCTTAAAGTATTCAATATTTTCTGAAATTTTAGGATCTGTGCATCAAGCGAATCAAAAGTTATAAAGAGGGGACGGATACACACACATACACGTTGGAAAAGTGCCCCTCACCCCCTCCCCTCTAATTAATGATATCCTTTGAAAACGAAATAGTATAATTTGACTCTTTCTGAAGAAATTATTTTTTTGGAATTTCGATAAAACCAGTTTTAAACTTTTTAGGAGGCACTTAAAAATCATCCCTTTTTATATGTGCCCTTTTTCGTCCCTTTTAGTTAAATTTTGGAAAAATTGCCGAATATGCTAACGGTCATTTCTATAGAAGAATTCATATGCCAAATCTCAAGTTCGTACCATGTCTAGTTTCCGAGATATTCGCATACTTTGAAAAACATTCAACCCTATTTTTCACCACCTTAGGGGTGGAATTTCCAAAAATCCTTTCTTAGTGGAAGGTTTTGTATTGAGACCTACCTGATTTCCAAATTTCACTTCTCCACGATTAGCCGTTTGGGCTGTGCGTTGATGAGTCAGTCAGTCAGGCACTTTCCTTTATTATTATAGATAAGATTCACAATAACGTAAATAACTCTTGAACCACCTAATTTCGCTGAACATACATGGGGGTTAAATTGATATGTTTTGAGGACCTCTAGCTTCTCGCTTATTTTTTTTTTAAATTAAATGAATCTGTGCTCACTCAAAGTGAACACAAATAGACTCTTTGACTCTTTCACAGTAAGCTACTTAATGCTTGTGGCGTGAAAGAGGAAGATGGTCGGCACCTGGGATCGAACCACGACGTCCGCAGTCCGCACCAAACAGTACGGAAGCCGGCGTTGTAACCGCTAGTCTACCAACCACCTCAATGCTTTGGGTAATCCACTACCGCTAAAAAAATAAATCTATGAACACCGTGTTTATCGATATGTTTTTTTTCCGTAAGTCCATCCCTAGACAACACTGATGTTGATGTTTTAAGCAAAACTAATAACATTTTTTTTTAAATTGTAATTATTTTACCAATCTACCCCTTCTTCGCAGTTTATGATGTTTTGTTTAATTTTAGGTTATTGTGGCAACTAAGTAGTCTGTGTTGGCAACATTGCTCTGCTTTTTGGGATCTGTCAAACGTTGACATTAATTTCAGATTAATTTATTATTATTGGGATTTACTTTTGTATGGGAATCAGGATTCTATATTTTGTGTAGTAATCGGTGTCTTACTTAAATAATAGGTATATTCTTGATCCATATCACGTCCTTGCTTAATACATTATTAAATTATAAATGTCATTAGATACATTGTCATATACAAAATTATAAATAATCAAATCTTATGCTTGTCGGTGAATATTCTAATATAATTGTAACCTTATAAGCATCGACGTAAAACTTTCACAAAAAGCAGTAAAAAATGAGTGAATGTAGGGTAGCAATTATAAAGGTGTTTTTCTATGAAATCGTCCAAGAAGACCTAGAGCGTTTTTTGAGTAATGTTAATATAGAAATTATCCATGAAGAAGATATCTACCTGGATTCTTCTGGTAGAAATTTAAGTTCAACGGCACATTTTAAAACCAAAAGAGCAAAGAAACTGCACGAGTGTTGTGAATGTGGTAAAAAGTTTACACAGAAACGAAACTTAATAAGACACAGTGACTTAATATGTAACAAAACTGGAGAAAAACAGCAGGAATGTAGTGTATGTAATAAAAAGTTTTCTACTAAGGCTTATTTAGCAAGCCACTTGAGAATACACGTTGAAGAGAAACGTCACAAGTGTAACGTTTGTGACAATTTTTTTTTACGGAAACCACAATTAACTAGTCACCTTCGTACCCATACAGGAGAGAAACCGCACGAGTGTCAAGTTTGCTGTAAAAGGTTTTCTCATAAAACTGAGTTTGTCATCCATTTGAAAACGCATACTGGCGAAGAGCCTGAGTGTAACATTTGTGGTAAAAAGTTTTTACGAAAACAAAGTTTATCTGATCACCTTCGTACCCACACAGGAGAGAAACCGTACGAGTGTCAAGTTTGTTTTAAAAAGTTTGCTCAAAGAGCATATTTTGGATCCCATTTGAGAACCCATACTGGTGAAAAACAGCCCGAGTGCAAGATTTGTGGTAAAAAGTTTACACGGAAACATCACTTAACTGATCATCTTGGTATCCACTCAGGAGAGAAACCGTACGAGTGTCAAGTTTGTTTTAAAAAGTTTTCTCATAGAAGTAATTTCGCAATGCATTTGAGAACCCATACTCGTGAAAAACTGTCTGAGTGCAATATTTGTGGTAAAAAGTTTTCACAGAAACAACATCTAATTGACCACCTTCGTACCCATTCAGGAGAAAAACCGTACGACTGTAGCATTTGTGGTAAAAAGTTTTCACGGAAACATCATATAACTGCTCACCTTCGTTTCCATACAGGAGAGAAACCGCATCAGTGTCAGGTTTGTAGTAAAAGGTATTCTCATAAAAGTCATTTAGTAATCCACTTGAGAAAGCATCATAAAGAGGAACGAAGCGATCTTGGAGAACCCGCACGTGTGTAAAGCTGAAAGCACGTAGAACGCCGAATCCGATCCGCGCTGACCGGCGCAAAGAATGTTACTATTACCATGAGTAAACGAGCGAGACAGTAAAATGTTACTCGGCCGAGAGAGTGAGGTGGAAACACGTAGAAAGTCGATTCCGACCCGAGCCAACCGGCGCAAGAAATGTTACTATAGGGTATTTGACACTATGAAAAATAAGATACAGATTGTGGTCATCCTGTTTGAAAATGGCCCAAGAAAGCTTATTTCTTTTATTTTACAACTTAAATAGGCTTATTTTTTATAAAAACACGTAATAAAAATCCAAATATTTCTATGGAACTAGTCACCGATGAAAACGCCTTGTGATTAGTTGTGGTCCCCGTGACGTCAAGGTGACGTCACCCCATGGTAAATGATAGTCATCAATCTCATACCAATACAGAAGTGTGACGTATAATGCACCACGTGACCAGCGCCATTATACAAGACAGCGTTTTACGCGCGTTTTTGGATATTTAAACTTTAAACATGATTTTCATATAAAATATGGTATATCTTCAGAAAATATAAAGAGAATGTGCTTATAATGTATCGTAGAATAATTTAAAACGGTTTCTGGAAATTAGTCAAATACCCTATTCATTTGAACGGGGATATGCACAGCAAAAGCAGGAACCCGCTTTCCGGCATTCCCATTTAAATGCATATATGCATAGTCATAGAAGAAGAAGCATTGAAACCGTAGGGTAAAAACACGTAGAAAGCCGATTCCGACACGTGCCGACCGGCTCAAAGATTGTTGTCTATGGTTTCAATGCATTTAAACGGGCATGCCGGAAAGCGGGTTCCTGCTTTTTCTGTGGGTATCCCCGTTCAAATGCATACTAACATTCTTTGCGCCGGTCGGAATCGCCTTTCTACGTGTTCGTACCCATAGTGTAAGAACACGTAGAAAGCGGATTCCGACCCGCGCCGACCGGCTCATAGATTGTTGTCTATGGTTTCAATGCATTTAAATGGGCACGCCGGAAAGCGGGTTCCTGCTTTTTCTGTGTGCATTCCCAATCAAATGCATAGTAACATTCTTTGCGCCGGTCGGCGCGTGTCGGAATCGGCTTTCTACGTGTTCTTAGCCATAGACAACACACTTTGCGCCGGTCGGCACGGGTCGGAATCGGCGTTCCACGTGTTTTCAGCCTAACGTTTGTGGTACAAATCGTACACATAAAACACACTAACTGATTACCTTCGTACCCACACAGGAGTATTTCTGTTTATTTTTAGTTTTAATTAGTATTAAGCTATTTTACAAATTATGTAAAGCAAACTGAGCCTTACCCCTCTCAGCGAAACTGTGTTTCTTTGGGGTAGCAATAAAGATTAAAAGAAAAAAACCGTATCATGTTTGTAGTAAAAGGTTGATTCGGTAATTTTTTATTGAAAACTAAGGCCGACTGTCCACGGCAGCGTATCGTATGCAGCGCGTACTCGTTTTTTGCTGCATGTAGCTGCACGTGCAACACAATGAGACTGTACTGTCCACGGTGCAGCAGTGACGCGCTATCGTCGCGTTGTAGGATGCATGTATCCGTATTGCATGTTATAAGCTGGGCGTACAGCGAGTGAATTCACGTGAATATTTTTGTTCAGATATTAGAAAAGTATCTGTATTTGTTTATAAAATAGTGCTATTAGGTTATTATTGTGATTTATCATTTTAAATAAATGAAAAATATACAAATTACTTAAAATTGATATTTTTTATGCAATAAGTATGAATGTAGTACGGATGCACTATGCGTCGTGAACACACTTCAGTATGCCGGGCAGCAAATGCTACCATTTTTCAGATCCTGGATGCTTCCCGATCGAGCAATTTTTTAAAAAATGTCTAATAATTTTCGCGTTTATTATGGTAGTAAAACTAATATAAAAATATATATTTTATGTCTATACTAACCCATAGTAATATGTGACTGCTTTGTTAATTAAATTAATGATAATATTATATTTGCTAATGTACTTTAAAAATGTTACATTAAATATAAATTTACAAAATTAAAACATGTTTAAAAGGTGCCGCATATTCGGCAATTTTTGCCGAGCCCATCTCTAATTAGTAATCATATTGATTCGTGTGCCTATATTTTTGTAATTCTCTTGTTTTGTTTTCTTCTCGCAATAAATTAATATAAGTGAAAAATCAACCAGTCTTTTGAATTAACGATTTCCACGTTTGCCTTCCCACAAATCGGTTGCTTGCCGGCCAGAGAGAGATGCACTGTCCACGGCAGCGTAGCGTATGCAGTGCGTACATACAATACAATGCGACTTTAGCCACGGTGCAGCAGCGACGCGCTATCATTCTCGTTGTTATCGGATGCATGCATCCTACACTCTGCCTGTCGTATTGCATGTTATACGTCTGGGCGTACAGCGAGTGAATTCACGTGTTTATTTTTGGTCAGATAGTAGAAAAGTATGTGTTTGCACAAGAATTCTATGATTTATTATTTCAAATAAATGAAAATTATACGAATTACTTAATTTTTTATGGAAAATGTATGGAGTACGCGTTGTGGACACACTTCAGTACCCCAGGCTGCAATGCTGCAAGGCGTTCTTTGCCGCGTCGCGTACGCTATGTACGCCGTGGACAGTAGGTTCATAGAGGTGGGGTGCCCCAATGATTTTTGGAGATAGCCAGGTGCATTTTTGGGGACCGTCTACCGCCCCTCTCAGTAAAAATAAGACTTACCTGAGAGGGTAAAGAGCAGGCAGACCTCTTTTTGCACTCTTCTTTCTCTCTCTCTGTGAGAAGGAAGCTGTGTACAAAGTTTTCTCATAAAAGCTATTTGGAAAGACACTAACTTGAAAAACCACGATGGAGAGAAACAGCACAAGTTTAATGCTCGCGGTTAGAAAAATCATAGAAACAACAATTGAGTTATCACCTCTGCAGCCAAACAGTGATAAACCGCACAAGTGCAATGTTTGTGGTAAAACATTTGCTTATAAACAACACAACCAATCACAATATACGTTGTTTAATTATGGCCATAAATTGAGCCCTCGTAACTGACAAAAAAGAATTTTACAGGAGATGAAAAAAACTTAAAAAAGATAATTTCTCAGAATTGATTACTGGCATGCCACATGAGGAAGAGGATGCGGGGGGCTACGAAACTTGCACGTGTGAACATCAAGGTACGTGCACGCCAGTAGCTGACCTGTTAAAAAATAGTATTTCGCATATGAGTATCTTTCTTTTTTATTTAACAATTCATCAAATTTTTCTGGCAATATTCTTAAATGGTTTCTGTAACCATCTATATCTTCTTGTCGCATTTCTGTAAGCAGACAACTACATTCTCCAAAATCTTCCTTTATGCTAATCCAATCTTTCATCCAAATCCGTTTTCTTTTATTTTTTTTCTTTCATTAAATTAGCCACACATTCTTCTTCTTCTTCTTCGATGGCGCTACAGCTCAAATCGAGCCTTGGCCTCCTGTAGACAACGCCTCCAACTCCTCCTGTCCTCCGCTGCGGTCCGCCAATCCGTCACCTGCAGGAGTTGTGCCGCATCCTTCCTAAACACACATTGTACTGCTAATTGCAATACGATGAAATTTAATTCACTTCGAATGTTGTCCATTGCAAAAATCTCGAGTGATTTGCATGTGATTTGGGACATGTACTGTCTCGTGGCTAGCTTGTGTATACAGGCATGCAAGGACGCAAATAGCATGCAAGTTTAACTTGCAAATGTATCCACATCGCACCAGTAATTTCTACATGCCATTAACAGGCATGTGCACATGCCAGTAAAATGGGACAGTAACTTGCATGCACAGACTACTTATAGGCACAGTGGCGGATTCGCAGTCTCGGCCGCCCTAGGCCCCAGGCCATACGTAGCCGCCAATTTTTCAGCACTCTTTATTAGACTACATAATGAAATTACACCTTACTGCCAACTGTTATCGAAATCAATTCATAAATTTAGTTTCGTAAACTATAAAAGCGGTTTTAGGGCTAATTGCACATAAAGTATGCAAGTAAGAGTTTTTGATTACGATTGGCCGCCCCTAAAATCTGGCCGCCCTAGGCCCGGGCCTTAGGGCAAATCCGCCACTGTATAGGCATGTGTATCGCCGCCTTAAGACATTGCTCTCTCTAGTCGCTTCGCTGCTCCTAATCCAAGTCTGTGTCCGATCCATGTTTTAAAGCGCGAGTGACATATCAGACAGGATTTAAAAAACCAGTGGCGTGCAGCCAACACCTACTAGATAATGCAGCCCATACAAGCTAGCTGTAAAAACTAGGTACTTAACAATAATTTGGGATTAACAAACAATGAAATTCATAATATCTCATATAACTAATAGGATATGAATTTATGGTTTGAGGTGTAATTGATTTCCGACGCATTTTACTTTATTAAATTTAAGAAAATGTAATGAAAAATTTTCCTTTTTGTCGGATTTTTTAGCAATATCTTAATTCATGAAGATATGACGATCTCTGTTCTTTTTCATGTTTATGATATAAATATCATTTCTCATAAATAAAAAAAAATATAATAGGTATCATTATAATAGTTGTTTGCCTTATCCTTGAAATTCTTCAAATTATATTACGCCTTGGTTATGTAATTACTACCTTTAAGTCTCTACATACAAACTGGTGAAATAAGCGAATTCTATGGTATTATATCCTGCTCAGTGCCAACTGCCAATGTCAAAGGTGGCGTACAATCGTACAAATATATATATATATATATATATATATATAATTTAGCATCAAAATTGATTGAAAAAAGCATTTATTTGTAGGTTCGGTTTCATTATAATTTCACTACTGAATTAAGACTAAAAGATAAGACATTTGCTGGACATTTTTAGGTTTCGCCCTAAAGCTCAGAGGCACGTTGCAAAATCTGGACTGTCCAGGTGGCAACATCTCTCACAGATCATGCTCATTTCCCCAGATGACAAAAAATATCTTACTGTCGTCCAGATTGTTGAATAATTTACAATCTTTTTTCTCTTTCTTTATTTTTATCTCCTTCTTTACTATGAATACTTTTTTAATTTCATCATACTGTTTTTTTTTTAAATTAATCTGAGTTCACCAAGTCAGCACAAATGAAATCTTGACATCTTTCACACTTAGCAAAGTCGTGTCGTAGGAGAAGATGGTCAGTACCTGTGGTAGAAACTAGGATAATTGCGGGCTAAATGGTGAATAGGTAGTTTTTTTCCGCTAAATGATTAAGGTCAACTGAGGTAACTGCATCAATGGGGTGAATGCATCAAAAAATCCCTACAACATTCCTAAAGTTTTTTTATGCACAGCAACATTTTCAATACATAGCACTGTAAGAACTTTGTAGGGATTGTCTAAACAGACGCAATGGTCTCAGTTTACCCTAAACTTCTTTCACACCAAGAAATTTTTGTGCACAGCAACATTTTCAATACATAGCACTGTAAGAACTTTGTAGGGATTGTCTACACAGACGCAATGGTCTCAGTTTACCCTAAACTTCTTTCACACCAAGAAATTTTTATGCACAGCAACATTTTCAATACATAGCACTGTAAGAACTTTGTAGGGATTGTCTAAACAGACGCAATGGTCTCAGTTTACCCTAAACTTCTTTCACACCAAGAAATTTTTATGCACAGCAACATTTTCAATACATAGCACTGTAAGAACTTTGTAGGGATTGTCTACACAGACGCAATGGTCTCAGTTTACCCTAAACTTCTTTCACACCAAGAAATTTTTATGCACAGCAACATTTTCAATACATAGCACTGTAAGAACTTTGTAGGGATTGTCTACACAGACGCAATTGTCTCAGTTTACTCTAAACTTCTTTCACACCAAGAAATTTTTCCATTTAGCTGTACCCCGTGAAATAGCGCTGGGGTAAAAGTACATTTCTTGTGTGAAAATGTGTATAGCACTGGTACAGAGTACTTATTGGTAAGCTCTGCAATTCATGCAAAACTCCCAAAGACTTTTTTTTTGATCAATTGGCCGGGAATCAATTGCCCCCTATAACACTGCGACCCTTGTTGGGTCTATTGTGTTTGCCACTTTGATTACAGGATGCCGTCGAGCCCAATGTCCACCCAGACAATGGTTTTTGCGGCGATTTTTGGGATACCTCTGGGGATAGTATAAACTTCGCCGGTGATATCGGCGTTTGCTCATCAATGGTATGCATTCGCACAGAATGTGGAGTGGCGTTTCTAGGGCCTCCTCACACACCCGGCACATATCTGCATTTTGAATCTTAAATAATAAATAAATAACACTCTTCTATACATAGGTGTCAGTATAGCCGGCGGAACTTAATGCTTGAAGCATTGTCTACCAGTCAACCGGTCCCGTCCAATCTGAGACAGGATTCCAACCCCGAGTAGAAATATCAAGTGTAAAAACACATTGAAAATTTCTGACCCGACCGGGAATCGAACCCGGGACCTCTTGATCTGAAGTCGGAGCCTTTGCCACTAGGCTACCGAGGTCGGTCGGAATCTTCAGGGTTGTCATGTGCTTATTTAGCCCACAATGTCCCGTTAGAATTCTTACCATGATGCATAGTTTTGTTCTGCCAAGTGCTAGAAGCTCCTTAGAGAATTTTTCGTCATAACCTTTGATTAGTGCTTTGGAGTGTTTAAGCCCCGGGATATTATCCCATAGCACTCCCAAAGACTTATCAATAGTGCAATGTTCAGAAAAGGGAGACTGTCTTCAACACTATAGCTTCCAAATAACAGTAGAAGACAGTCGTAAGCCCGTAGTGGTTTGTTCATACTATTTAAAAAATCGAACTTTATTAGTCAATCATCAGTACTGTTGTTGATATATCGTATAGGTACATAGTTTTTAAAATGTCGTTATCTTCATTTTTGCTTAATATTGTGTCTTTCCTTTAGAATCAACAAAGTAAAAAAAAAACACAGTTTTATTTTACATGAATATTATCTTTAATCGATATTAATTACTACATTTACAACATAATTTAAAGATGAAATTGTAACATTATTTTGTTTTGGATTTACACAGGTCAAAAATTAAAATTATACCGCATTCATCTCATGATAAAAAAAAATCAATCGTACAGGTGCATTCCATAACATTAATAACTTTGGCAAATATAAAAGAACATAACAATTAAACTTGTTTGGTTTCTCAAAACATATTTTTCTTATAATTATCAATGAGATAAATCAATGTCCTATTTCAGATATCAAATTGACATAGGAAAAAAGCAATGAAAAAAAAACCAACTAAAGTAATAAAAATATTATTAATAATTAGTCATGTACAGTAGGCGCCGGATATTGTGTTCACGTTTGTCCCAGTGTGTTTTGATTCTATTAACCGGCGATTCTAATAAGCGGTGGCCATATAGAATATACGTACTTAGTACATACCTACATATATTTCACGCAAACATATAGGTACCTACGCATTATATACCTTAGAAAGGTTTTTATGTCAAAAAAATCGAGACAAAGGAGAGTCTGTCCCTATGTTTCAGATAGTTTTCGGAAATATGTGACTTCATTCAAGCATTTGTGTAAAAAATATACCTACCTACATCACTAGAAAGTGTTTCACGCCTTTAAAACATCTGGGAGATTTGCTCTTTCCAAAAACTAAAATGTCATCAGTCAGTCATAGCGCATGTTAAAAGTGCTCACTGTTATTCGGTCTTTTATCTTTTTGCCTGTTCCAGGGTTCCACACGCGCAGCTGGAAACAGTTCAAAACTGAACTCGACTGAGCTATAAATCTTTTCTAATGCTCAATTTGTCTATTGAGTCGAAATTGAAAAAAAAATTACAAAAACGTGCACAAAAGTGGCTAAAATATAAGAAAGTGGTCAAAATTTTTGGAACAATTGATTCTATTATGCGATAGAATTTGTATGAAATTCTTCATTTTGAACCGGGACTTGCACTTTTGATTCTATAAAGCGGCTGATTCTATTAACCAGTGATCACAATAACCGGCGATTATTATCTTTAAAGTAAATTCGTCTCGAAGATCTACATTTTTTTTCATATCAAAAAGGTAGGAAAAAAATAAATATAAAGAATATTCTTCTAAAACAAATTTATTAAAAGTGAGATCATATTATTATGTTCATTTGAAAAAAACAAAACTTAGGCGGCAAAATGTTCCAATTTGACATTTTAGTAAGTGGTTCTGTGGTTCCAGATACAAAGAAATCGTACATTATCTATGCAAAATACCAACACCACCTATATAAGAAGGCCTTAGTGCAGCGTCACATCGGGAGGCCCACCGTTCGCTTATCTATATCTGTATGTACTTACCTGTACACTGTGATATCTGTCTACACGCCGGCAGCCGTGACGCGAGAGGCCAAAAATGGCCGCCAGCACTAAGGCCTTCTTATATAGGTGGTGTTGCAAAATACAATGTCACATCACAACGAGCTTCTTTTAACTGAAATTCCTCCCCTAAGAAAAATATAACTTTAAAACAAAAAGAGAGTTTTGACATTCCAAAGATATTTTTGGAAGATCCGTGGAGAAGATAATATTATGTGTTACCTTAACATGTAAATTTTTATTTTGTCAATTTATTATAAGCTCTCATTACCATTGTAAATATTACTATAATTCTCCCTGCTACAAAACCATCATTTATTTTTATTACAAACCCTCCGCTCACAGCCGACACAATCTCGAATAAATCAAAGGCTGGAATTCGCGACATTTAAAACCATAGACTAAAGCGAGAAAAAACTTTTCTTACGACTACCATAAACAATTTTAGCCCAGCCTTCAACTCTATCCACACAAGTGTTTATTTATAATATTTTAAGACACATAATTATCATATCCGTACTGAATCAATTACTATAATCTAAAGATTAAATTTATCAACTGCGGTTTTTTTTATCAGTAAAACAGATCAGATAGAGTTTAACATTATTATTTATTTATTTATTAATCTTTGTACAAAAATGTTTAAAACACTTATGTGAATATTCTTAATTACATATTTTAATAAATGCGTTTTTTGCAATCCATTAATCTAGTAACCCCACAACTCCATTTAAAAAAAAACACCTAATTTTAATATTTATATATTTTACAGATTCTTAAAATATAGCTGTTAGTATTTGGGATCAAATAAATTGTACAAAACATGCAACTGGTAAGTACAGTATTTATATAGATTAAATTGGGTGGATCATTTGTGTTAGAATAAATGGAGTAAAATAAATCTTTGATAAAGTCAACATTAGGCATAAATTCAATAAAAAAAAAGAAATTTTTCGAAGAAATTAATGTAAATAAATTTTGTAATAAAACTGATAAATTTTTGAGGGTATAAAAATATAATATTTTTTCATTAAATTGCAAAATACATCTAACAATTTATTAAGGGTTCCAAACCATTGCAAAATTTCCTTTCAAAAATATTAGTATTTTTTTAACAAATTAAAAACTTAATTTTTTTATGGTAAGTATTGGAAGTATTTAAAATACGGTCCAAAAAAATTTCACATGCACCATTCATTTACAACAATTTAATAAAATAAAATTCCATTTCAAAAAAACTTATAATCAATCTAACAACAGTTTATCGATTTTAGTAATATAATATAATTAAGCCAAATGTGCTACTTAAGCTACATAAATTCTATTGTGATGCGCAGTGAACTATAGAAAAATATGCATCAAAACTTTAAAAATTAGCAGTTGGAATTAATTGGTTTGTATTTACATTTTCTACATGGGTCCAAGATTTAAATGCTTCAGGGGAGATTACTTTGAAAACACTGGATAGAATTCAAAGACAAGTATCTCCACATAGATTCTTTGACATTAAGCAAAGATTGCATAGAGAAAAAGAGGAAGAAAAATTATTAGTTCGGACGATCGAGTATTCACTGTTATTTTCATTCAATATATAAAAAAATGGATTTTAAAATTTATTATAAAAAAAAAACAAATCACAGATTACTTTTTTTCAATACAATTTTCAAATAAAAATATTTTATAAGTGCTTAACTATATAATATCTATAATAATAAAGGAAAGTGCCTGACTGACTGACTGACTGATTGACTGACTGACTGACTCATCAACGCACAGCCCAAACGGCTAATCGTAGAGAAGTGAAATTTGGAAATCAGGTAGGTCTCAATACAAAACCTTCCACTAAGAAAGGATTTTTGGAAATTCCACCCCTAAGGGGGTGAAAAATAGGGTTGAATGTTTTTCAAAGTATGCGAATATCTCGGAAACTAGACATGCTACGAACTTGAGATTTGGCATATGAATTCTTCTATAGAAATGAGTGTTAGCGTATTCGGCAATTTTTCCAAAATTTAACTAAAAGGGACGAAAAAGGGCACATATAAAAAGGGATGATTTTTAAGTGCCTCCTAAAAAGTTTAAAACTGGTTTTATCGAAATTTCAAAAAAATGATTTCTTTAGAAAGAGTCAAATTATACTATTTCGTTTTCAAAAGATATCATTAATTAGAGGGGAGGGGGTGAGGGGCACTTTTCCAACGTGTATGTGTGTGTATCCGTCCCCTCTTTATAACTTTTGATTTGCTTGATGGACAGATCCTAAAATTTCAGAAAATATTGAATACTTTAAGCATACAAAATTTGTATACTCAGAATTTTGAATTTTTTTTTCAGTCAGGGGTTATCAACCTTTGAATTTTTATTTAATTTTTCCATATATCTCGAAAACCATAAAATCTAGAACCCTAAAATTGTGTATGTATATAGAAAAATACAATATCTAAAATATAATTTAATGAAGAAGTTCCAGGATTTCTCAAACTTTTTTTATAAAGAAAAATATTTTTTTTTATGACAAATTTACGAGTTTCAGTGCCTATATTTCAGAATTTTATAAAAATATCGAAAAACGCCGAAACGCTACAACTAGATAATTTATTTTTCTATAAAAAATACATACATCATAGCAGTACATCTCAAACTTTTCTTAACAATTTTTGTAAAAATTTAATTTATTGACGACATCGTTTCATACAATAAACATACCGACTCAGGCCATCGACAGTTGGATCTCATTCGGCGAGCCGGGCCGGTGTGGTGCCGCGGTGTATGGCTAAGAACACGTAGAAAGCCGATACCGACCCGCGCCGACCAGCGCAAAGAATGTTACTATGCATTTGAATGGGGATACCCACAGAAAAGCAGGAACCCGCTTTCCGGCATGCTCATTTAAATGCATTGAAACCATTGGGTAAGAACACGTAGAAAGCGGATTCCGACACGCGCCGACCGGCGCAAAGAATGTTTCTATGCATTTGATTGGGGATACCCACAGAGAAAGCAGGAACCCGCTTTCCGGCATGCCCATTTAAATGCATTGAAACCATAGACAACAATCTATGAGCTGGTCGGCGCGGGTCGGAATCCGCTTTCTACGTGTTCCTACCCATAGGCAACAATCTATGAGCCGGTCGGCGCGTATCGGAATCCGCTTTCTACGTGTTCCTACCCAATGAATATATACGTAGGTAGGTACCTACCCAGCCCAACCTACTTTCTCCAATACACGTGTCGAAACTATTGCGTAATCTATAATATTAATATAGTTTTGAACTAGCCGACCCGTCAAACTTCGTCCCGTCTTGGAATATAAATAATATGTTCGAGATTTTATGTATAAATTTAAGTTGATTTCAGTTTAAAGTTATTTAACACAGACGACGACGTGGTCCTTATATTATTGAATATGAATTAGTATAATGATACATTCATTAATACCTTTTTAACTAGGTACTGTAACCGATGCATCTGTTATAAAACATATCATTATATTATTTTCTATCAGCATTCCGTGAATCGTATCATTTATCAAACAACTGATTCCTGTTAAACGCCTGATTTAATTTCAAAATTAGAAAAAATGTATAGTGGAAGTTTTATTTTTATTCCGTGCAACTTTTTTCTTTCATAAGACCCTTCAGACAAAAGCAAACACGACAAAAAAATGGGCGATATAAGTTCAGCTGTTCTCATAGGGTAAGAAACACGTAGAATGCCGATTCTGACTAGCGCCAACCGGCGCAAAGAATGTTACTATGCTTTTGAACGGGGAAACCCACAGAAAAAGCAGGAACCTGCTTTCCGACACGCCCATTTAAATGCATGGAAACCATAGACAACAATCTTTGAGCTGGTCGGCGCAGATCGTAATCGGCTTTCAACGTGTTCTTACCCATACGATGACCGCGCAAATAAGCGTTCCATTTTTATATAAGAGATAATACACTTTCCGTGAATTCAGAGAAACACTTTACGTACCTACCTACTTCAATATATTTTTCGTACCATGCATCCTGTACAGCGATTCTGAATTGTTTTTTTTACGATCGACATTAAAATCATTATGTAGGTACCTACCTATTTTAGTAATTTATTATCTCTACTAAAATAATTTACGGTAAGTTCACGAAAAGAATCTGGATTGTATTGCAATTCTTTATGTCTTGATCTGTCAAAATATTTGAAGCCATTTCATAAAAACACTAGCAACAAAAAAAAAACTATGTGAGTAATCTTGCTTTGAATTTATTGCGTAAACCATGAATAGCAAGTTGATATAATATGTTGAAAAAAGGTAAATAGTATTATGAAGTCAATAGGTAAATTATTTTATATCAAATGTAGTCAATGTGCAAAATATTAAATTTTAAAATTATCTACAAAACCTCACATCATTTTAGGACAGATCGTAAATAATTGTTTTGAAAACACTGGCAAGTCAATGACCACATCATTTCGTCACTGTATAGTGCGAAAAAATTAACTGTCCACTGGAACGTATAAAAAATAGAGACGAAAGGGATAGCAGTTAGCCGGATATTATGACCTACTCACACACCATTTCCAGATCCCTCAACTCTGCTTCGAAGGAGCAGAACACGAGGAAGACCCTCTCGGTATGAGAAGATCTTCTTTGTCTTCGGAACCCTTGCGGTAGAAAGAAAAGCGCTCCCCTTAAAATATCGGTGTTTTTATTTTCAAAAATTTATAAAATTCGCAGAATGCTAAAGAAGTCCTTACTAGAGCCCGGCCAGTGCGTAAATTACCGTGGGTACAACGCATGAATTACGCTTACGTAGGCGGTATATACCAATTGGACTGACTCCGTTGCCGGAACGTTATTGTTCCAAAAATCGCGGAAACTATCTGCATCTTCAGCCAGGATGATATATGACGAAACGTTGTTTTATTAAACTTCCCTTACTTACGAAGACCAGCAAAGCTGCTGTTTTCCTCTATATAGTCCAATAGTCTATATAACGAAATATTATATAGAATTACTCTCCATAATTTACCTTATGCTTGATAATCAATTTTCTAAGTTGTAGAATTTATTTTGTGATTATAAGGTGTATTTCTTAAGTGATACTTTAATAAACAAATCAATGAGTTATCCAAACATGCCTCTTTTTACTATCCGGTATCCGGCAGGATATTATTTACGCCGCCGGATAGACCGGATATCGGATAGTTGCCGATATCCGTTTCATCTAATAAAAAATATAAACAGTGGACAGTTAATTTTCTTCCTACTCTACATTGTCGAAAATTCGTTTATAGTCGAACGCCAATTACTTATACCATTAGAATACTGAGGTTGACCACCTCACTTCCTTAAACCTCAACCGGTTAGAAAAAGCACAATGAGCCTCGGACGACTTCGAGCGCAATGGAGAGTTCTTTATGCCTAACCTATTCTCCTGACTGGGTCCAAGGCCTCCCGTATTATGGGGTGGTTTGGGGGGAACCGCCACGGGCTTGATCTGTGTGCGGCTGGCTTTTTGGCAATCGGGCTAGGTTTTGGCTTTGTGCGGATCGGGTTTGCTGCAGTTTAGTTTCCTCCGGGCTGGTTTGCGGTGAGCGGGGGGGGGGGGGCTTAAAAGGGAGAATATTACGTTATTATAAAAATGGAGACCTACTTTACGTGGTCATCGCATCACGCCTGGAGGCCAAGTCGAAATATTAACGACAGCTCCAACGTTAACAATTTGTTGTTATTTCCATAGAGATAACGTAAAAACTGTTGTTCAACGTGCGTTAAACAATGTTGTTCCAAATTCCGAGTCAAAAAAATAATTCTGTCAGTTATTCAAAATTAACGATAAACGTTACCTCAAAATCTTTGGAAGTATTACGACGCTGCTATTATATTGAAGACGAAACGCATTTTTTTTTTGTTTGGAAACCATTTTCAATTTGGTAAACGTTAACGTTCGGAACGTTAACAGTTTTCACGTTTAACGTTATTTATTTCGACCTGAACGGCTGGACCGATATCTTTTATTCTTTTTATGTCGTGTTTGCTCAGGATAAGATATTTATGAACTAAATTTCGAACCTACGACCAGACAAACAACAACAAATCAACGTGAAAGATATAAATTGAAATGTTAAAAAAACGTCTGTAGCTTGAAAAATGCCCAAAGCAGATAGAAATAAGTGTTTTAAAGATCACTAATTTCATTGCTTTTCGAGACCTGAATATTTTTCTATTCATATCCAGCAATATAAAAATTGATTTCAAATAACGTCATTTGATGGAATAAAAGTTATTCGAGTTATTTTTTGGGATTCTCATAGAACAATGTCAGTCAAGTTAGCGAAATTTTTAAGTTCGCGGGCTGATTCTATTTGTATAAGAAGCACATCTTTTTTAAATACAGATTAATAACGACAAATATAAATAAAAATATAGTAATTTAATGGAAATTTTAGAATATATATTTAAAAAAAGAAATGTTGATGATGTTTCTTATTATTATTAATTTTGATGCGAATATAATTAATTCTGCATTGTTTAGGAAGAGAAAGCAAATACAGTAACACGTGAGCGAAGCCACGGGTAACTAGCTAGTTAGCAATAAAGGGACCTCCATTAAAATTAATTATAATAACAAAATATATATATAATGAAGAAAAAAATCAATGGTTAGATTACATACAAAATTATTACGTCTAAAACAAATTTTATATGATCTAATTAATTGAGGTTTATTTTTTTTTTTTTTTTTTTTAAAAATATGGCTTTTTAATATACATAACATACACAGTTTCTGTAAATTAATTATTTCGTTTTATGGAAGGGTTTCGTAATAATTAAAAAAAAAAATATTATTACAACATTATTTGAGCAATATACAATAAAACAACTTATCACAAGTTTTTTTTTTTAACATAAACAAGAATCAAATAGACAGACATTACTTTACTAGGTCTTGAAAAAAACAACATTTTACATTTGTGATTGAAATATATATATGGAGGAATAACCTCTAGATTCGTCAATAATTCATTTCCAAAGACAAAACTGTAACTGTGCGTGTGCCTCGCTGGACCGACTTTGTTAATACCTATTTTTTGTTTTGTTTGTTAATGTCAGAAGGTTCTCATGAAAGAAAATATTAAGAAAGTTGGGTGGAAAATTAGAAAATTTTTACATAATATGTAACCTTCTCAAAACTTTCCAATATAAGGTTTTCTATTTTTTAATTTTAATTGACATAATTGTCAGTTGTTTGATAATAATGTTCAAATAAAACAATGTTTAACTTATCCACAAATTTTTATTTTCCCGACTAGTTTCGTAGGTACACGTCCTACATGGTCACGGGAGACTAAGAAACTTATAAAAATTTGTGGATAAGTTAAACATTGTTTGAACATTATTTTCAAATATATCCATCAAGAAATGCATGTTCACGAGTTGGTTAATTTTATTAGTTGTTTGATAGTTGGTTCCAGATGCATGGGTCGGAGTTATATTGGTTAAATAGGAAATTAATTTATCACTATACAAATTTAAGTGAAATATTCATAGTTAACGGTGAGAATACAAACTCTGGTTCCGAGCGGTGTCGATCGGCGCCACGAATGTTTCTATGCATTTGAATGGGCATGCCAGAAAGCAGGTTCCCGTTTTTCTTGTGCATACGCCCATTTAAATGCATAAAAACATTATTTGTGCCGATCGGAACCAGCACTCCTTTTGTTCTCACCCTGAGATAGGACAAAGTCTGTTGGCAAAGCTAGTCTTATATTTAAAAGTAATTAGCTGTGCATGTATCTCGCTAAAACTCGGAAATGACTGAAATGATCATATAAGCGCAGGCTATTTTCAAAGGTGAGAGAATTTGCAATAATTGCAAGGAAAATAGAAAAACTAACAATTTTTTTTCCTCATACGAAGTGTTCCTACATATAAATATGTCACAACAAGGGATTGATATTTTTGTAGTTGTGAGTGACTGAAAGTGAAGTGTGTTAACGATGTTGGTGGTACGACGTTTATATTTTATATTATAGACAAATCTGAATGAGTGTGTGTGTACTCGATAGATTCAAAGACCAGTGAACGCATTTCAATGAAACTTTGGTGATCTGTTCTACTAATCTTCAGTAAGGTTTAAGTGGAGTATGAGATCAATCCCACTCCTTGGAGGGTAGTTACAAGTAGGAAAGGTTAAAATGTAACAAACATTGCTTAAACCATGAGTAAATTATTGTAAATTATTTTGTTTTATTCTGGGTTAGGTCAAAGTTCGACGGGCGGTTCAGCTAGTTCTAAATGATTACAGCTTGGTCAATATTGTAGTGCCAGTACATCAAATAAACAATGACGAATAGAGGTTCTGCTGTGTAAAGGTTATATACAAAAATGTTTAAACACTAATAAAAAATTTTAAAACCACATTCACAATAGAGCAACGGTTAAAAAAAAAACAGTCATTCGTTAACGACAGCGTAAAAATTATCATTAAATAGGTTGTTGAATTATTGTAGTCATTGGTTCATATTAATTGATTAATTAGGTATAATATATTATTTAAATCTATGGATTCTGTTGTTAATTAATTAATAATTAAATTCACTGTAGAATTAATTCCTTCATATTATCATAATATATCGACTTAAAACGTAACGCTAGAATTAAAGATTTTACAAACTAGTTTTTTTTATATTTTACACAATAGAATATTAAAAATACAATCATTTATATAATATATATATATATAAATATTATATAATACATGTGTGTGTGGCTTCTTTCAAGTAAATCCCACTGTAAATTGATTTCAATCACCGCAACCGCATTTTTTTCGTCGTTTTTATATAAAAAAAAAATCAATTGTCGGTGTTGCGTATTACAAAAATATCTTTTTATATCATTATAATATATATTCTTTTTTTTTAATATACTTTGTACCAAATCAGTGTATAAAGCCAACATTCTTCAACATTATGTACTTATATACAATTTTTTTTAGAGGTATAACTTTGTCTCTTTTCAAAACGCCACTCGTTTTTTCAAACTAGGCTTCTTTATCAGAGTGGTTTTATTGGTTATGAAAAGATTTATTGAATATACATTATCGGACATCGGCTTAAATCCCAAATAAACAATTCAAGTTGTATGGAATATGTCACAGTTATTTCAACGTCATTCGAGTCTAATTTCTTCAAAAATTTACAAAAAAAATTTCGGTGGATGGACAAAATTAGCAGTGTCGTTTTTTTGGCATTTGTGCGAATGTGAAGTAAAGTACAAAAATCACACGCATTTTAAGTTACGATATTTAAAAAAAAAAAACAAACAATGCCGCATTTTAATGAAAAAGAATAAAGCCACAATATACGAGAAACGTACAACAACAAAAATCTACTAAATATGCACAAAGCAATTGTCAATTTAATATAGGAAAAATTTGTGCGGTATTTGGTCACTTCTGCCTAGACGAGATTAATAAAGTGTACAACAAAGTTTAGGTGACATAAACTTCATTTCAAAAATATTGGTCTATTGATGTTTTGAAGTTGAATATAGCTAGTACCTAACAAATTTCAGACACTGTTATGATATATTGAGTTTTATGTTTCATTTTGCTTTTATTTTCTATTCCGTCAAAAGAATTTTCCTTCAAGGAACACGTCATTTTGTTCTATTGGTGGAATTAGTAGACGGTTACTTTATTCATTCACAAAATACTCACCACACTGTATTTCTATACTCACACACATAGCTACTCTCGGGCTTGAGGTAAGTCATAGTTTTCTCAAATCACCACAAAAAAATAACAAACATCAAACCGCCACCGCTGTCGAAAAGCGGTATACAACACTTACACTCGCGTATTTTAAACGTAACGTGATGAATTAAAAAAAATAAAAAGTTAACAATAATAATATTTAAATTAACAACTTAAAGAAGAAAAATCACTTATAAAATAAAAATCAATTTACTGTGAGCACAATATAATATGTCTGTGTGGGATTATTTTTACACGGCGCAACATAGATGACAATTAATTACGAACCGAACATCTGGTCAAGCCCCATCGTCATTTCGCCGTGGTACACTACACGTCCGCTAATACAACTTTACTTTGGGGGGGGGGGGCTGTGGCCGCCAGTGTCTCAAAAGAAGCCTAACAGTTCCTACTCCATCGTCCTAGGGCCGTCTATAGGCATAGTGTGGAGGACTTCGTCCAAAAGTTGCAACGCCCTATGTAGATGGACTTCCACCCAGCAGGGGGTCTCCTTGATGGACTGACGAGGATAATCTGGCCCCCATCCCTTGACGAAGGAAAGTCTCACAATGCAAAGACGTCTAAGGTCATCTACGCCAATTCCCGCAGCAGCTGAGAGACCTGGTAAAACAAAAATGAGAGGCCAAAATTAGTAGTTGAAGTAATTTTTAAAATAAACTAGTTGAACCCAACATACGATTGTCATGGAAAATAGTTGTTAACAAAGAGTTCCATAAATAGAGCGGCGTACTTGCCTTGTATTTTATGTTCTCAATATGAGGCAGTTAACCGCTGCGTATTTTTTATGAATTCAGTCTGTCACAGACGTTGCCAGGTGACGCATCGTGTTGCTTACATAATAATTGCCCTCGTGTGTAATGAGATACTGCACAAATTATGCAATAAGATAATAAAAGTGACAATATTGTATCTTTTAATCCTTAAAAACAATTTATTATATGTTTTTTTCATTTAATAATTAATAATATTTTCTACAATATATTTCAATATTATTTGACACATCGATACCTCAATATGCAAATTTGATAAGCATGATCGAGGTCTACGGGAGGAATTAGCCACCGAAAGAGGGCCTTCCATGTCAAACGAACCTTCTTGCCAAAATTCAGGCAAAAAAAAAACTCCGAAGGTCCGAGACTGGCCCAATTCGATGCGACCTCACGCCTCGAACAGGTACCAAAAAGGGGGCCGAAATTCGGCTATCAGATATAGTGTATATAGACAAACGGAAAAGGTTCCTGATGGTGTACAGACTACAGGGGCTGAAAGCTATATTTTAACTATCTAACTCTTGACTCTAACTACCTAAACGTACTTCCGGCAAAGACTCAAAATAGGACAGGATTTTACTACGCGAAAAATATGCCACGACTAGCTGCAGTCAAAACGATCCTGCCTATTAACAATTTTAATGTCTACCTCGCGTGCATTTAATTATTATCGATCTCACTATCAAAATAAACGTGCAATCACTTTATCGACGAACTAATCAGCCTTCCAGTCGAATTACCGCGGGCTGTCATAATACCGCAAGTTTTCCTCATTAGAGTTCCAAATCGCTCAACTGCTTCGGTCTTGGCCCGCGACCTTTTCGCCCGTGAACCTCATGAACTGAGCTGAAAAGCGTCCAAATCAGCCACAGCCCATTCTCTTGGAGAGTCATGTGAGGTATATCTTCAGTCCACAGCCCACCCGACATACTAAATATTATTATACGGCTCCGTAACTGTAACTTCAATATATTTACAACGGCGCGATCAAAATACATATTAATCTATCTTATGCGCGGGCAATAACAAGCTCAGAATATCATACTATCGCGACCGGATATTCATAACAAAATTACTCTCTCGGGGAACACGCCGACGTACCTAATTTTACAAATGAAAATTCTACACTAAGCTTACTGGAAGGTTCTAAATATGAAATTCCTAACCGGATTCAAAAATAAACATTAAAGATAGGTCACACCACTGGTATCGGAAAATGGGGTAACCCGCGAATGACAGATAACAATTCGCGACGTGTGCTTGACATGTGACTTGTGAAAACAATACAGGGAGGTACATGCTGCAATACAATAAGCCCAATGGCACACAGAGATCACAAATATTCAAAACAATGCCGTAACGCATCGGCCATATATCTCTCTAGCTAAAACTAATCGAGCAACTTGCTCATAAGCATGCTTGGCGGGGCAACCAAGCAAAAAACAAAATACCACACAAAAAAACATCTCTCTGTGTTCATACAAATTCTAATATAAAAAAAATCTGGTCACTCACCCAAAGTTAAGCATACCTTCAAAAACTAAAAGCACCAATGAAAATAAAGCACGTCACATTCATAGTTGGAAGCTAAATTATCACGGGGGCTGTCCAATCTAACGTTCCGCCACACGACCTCCCCTCATTGGCCAGCCCCAATTGAACAGTCAATATATTATAATAATTAAACAGAAGGCTTAATCCAACACCGAAGACTCTAAGTTTTATCAAACGCGAATTTATCAAATGTAATATTTCAGCTTCCATACTCAAACACTTCAACACAACATTTAAGAACGTCTCCCATCGGAGCGTGGATCTAGACTAAACTTAAAAAAAACCATTTGTCCTATCGAGGGCCAAATATACTATCTCAAAACAAAGAAGCCTTGCCTTCTCTACTAATCCCTTTAAACAACATTTTTTTCTAAAAATGGTTTCGCCGTACATCCATTCAATATGTAAAAATACCAAAAATTCTAATCTGTCATAAACAAAGAAGCAACTGGTTTTCAAACTCTTTACCATCGCGTTCCCAAATTTTCAAATAATGACTTAACAATATTTTGAATAACACATCTGAATAAATCCCTCACATCAATTCGCCAATCCTTTTTTATTCAAAATATTGTTTCTTTTATTTCAACTTTAAAAAAATATATTGTACCAATCGACCATTACAAAATAAATAAAACAATTCCACCCTCTCTTTAACGATTGTACAATATTTTTTTTTTTTTTTCTAATCCTCAAATATCATATTTCTTGTTATCTACACCTGGAGCGTCAGCGATGTGATGCCGTCTAAAAATAGATTTAATGTTGTTGTCACTAACACCTAGGCGGTGCGAAGACTAAGGAGAACGGGGTTGGTCATGTAAACGGAAATTAAATTGCGCTATTCCAAATTCTGTTATTTACGTACCTTCCTATATAATACAATGCATTTCTTTTAAACTATACCTACTTAAAGGGATTCCTCAAAAAAAAAAATACTGGCCGTTCATAAAATTTTTGAAGCTAATTGATTATAAAAATTGTTACAAATTTAAGAAGGTTAATAATTCTTATTATTTATTGAAATAAATAATCTATGTACCTTAATGATTATAATCTCTACCTACATATCTTTCCTAGCCATATTGAAACTTGATTTATTTATTATTAATAATTATTACCATCCATTAATATTCTACGTCTATTCTTTATACATCGCTATTCATACCCAAAATACATTTCTTTATAATTACTCCTATTCTTAGCTTATCATGTTTCTTAAAAATTATACCTATAACTTTATAAACTCTCTTTCATTGGCCTTATAATAATTATTTATCTATCATATACCTAGTATTGTCTTAACATAAGCTATCAAATTACAAATCTAAGCTATTACAAACTCTAACCATAACATAACGTAATTATAAATCTATTAAAATGATTGGCATCCTACGTCTTTATATGCCATTCTATTCTACTTCACATTCGTACGTACAAAACTGCTCAGTCTATACACAACATAACAGCTCAAACAAACGTTCATAAATAAAAATTCATATGTCAAATACCTATGTGCTAATCATTTCTCTCCAATATCTAACATTTCAACATTTTAAATAATATTTACATACAATTATTTTTCTTCTCGATCCACATTTAACATTCAAATCTCAGGTACAGCTCTAAAAATCCTCCTATCTACAAAAATTGCTTGAAACTCTATAAAACTACATACCTATAACATATTATTATACCTCTATGTGTTAAAAAAAACTTTCATATCAAACTAGCTAGCTCAGAATTTTCCAACTAAAATTTAAACTCGATAAAAAAAAATATTTTTTTCAAACAAAAAATTTAAATTTATTTTATTCCAGGGTCTATTAGGTTCTTTAAATCTGCTCTGTGGTATAACAGAACTATCGTTAAGCGCCATTTGATAAGCATGATCGAGGTCTACAGGAGGAATTAGCCACCGAAAGAGGGCCTTCCATGTCAAACGAACCTTCTTGCCAAAATTCAGGCAAAAAAAAAACTCCGAAGGTCCGAGACTGGCCCAATTCGATGCGACCTCACGCCTCGAACAGGTACCAAAAAGGGGGCCGAAATTCGGCTATCAGATATAGTGTATATAGACAAACGGAAAAGGTTCCTGATGGTGTACAGACTACAGGGGCTGAAAGCTATATTTTAACTATCTAACTCTTGACTCTAACTACCTAAACGTACTTCCGGCAAAGACTCAAAATAGGACAGGATTTTACTACGCGAAAAATATGCCAGACTAGCTGCAGTCAAAACGATCCTGCCTATTAACAATTTTAATGTCTACCTCGCGTGCATTTAATTATTATCGATCTCACTATCAAAATAAACGTGCAATCACTTTATCGACGAACTAATCAGCCTTCCAGTCGAATTACCGCGGGCTGTCATAATACCGCAAGTTTTCCTCATTAGAGTTCCAAATCGCTCAACTGCTTCGGTCTTGGCCCGCGACCTTTTCGCCCGTGAACCTCATGAACTGAGCTGAAAAGCGTCCAAATCAGCCACAGCCCATTCTCTTGGAGAGTCATGTGAGGTATATCTTCAGTCCACAGCCCACCCGACATACTAAATATTATTATACGGCTCCGTAACTGTAACTTCAATATATTTACAACGGCGCGATCAAAATACATATTAATCTATCTTATGCGCGGGCAATAACAAGCTCAGAATATCATACTATCGCGACCGGATATTCATAACAAAATTACTCTCTCGGGGAACACGCCGACGTACCTAATTTTACAAATGAAAATTCTACACTAAGCTTACTGGAAGGTTCTAAATATGAAATTCCTAACCGGATTCAAAAATAAACATTAAAGATAGGTCACACCACTGGTATCGGAAAATGGGGTAACCCGCGAATGACAGATAACAATTCGCGACGTGTGCTTGACATGTGACGTGTGAAAACAATACAGGGAGGTACATGCTGCAATACAATAAGCCCAATGGCACACAGAGATCACAAATATTCAAAACAATGCCGTAACGCATCGGCCATATATCTCTCTAGCTAAAACTAATCGAGCAACTTGCTCATAAGCATGCTTGGCGGGGCAACCAAGCAAAAAACAAAATACCACACAAAAAAACATCTCTCTGTGTTCATACAAATTCTAATATAAAAAAAATCTGGTCACTCACCCAAAGTTAAGCATACCTTCAAAAACTAAAAGCACCAATGAAAATAAAGCACGTCACATTCATAGTTGGAAGCTAAATTATCACGGGGGCTGTCCAATCTAACGTTCCGCCACACGACCTCCCCTCATTGGCCAGCCCCAATTGAACAGTCAATATATTATAATAATTAAACAGAAGGCTTAATCCAACACCGAAGACTCTAAGTTTTATCAAACGCGAATTTATCAAATGTAATATTTCAGCTTCCATACCCAAACACTTCAACACAACATTTAAGAACGTCTCCCATCGGAGCGTGGATCTAGACTAAACTTAAAAAAAACCATTTGTCCTATCGAGGGCCAAATATACTATCTCAAAACAAAGAAGCCTTGCCTTCTCTACTAATCCCTTTAAACAACATTTTTTTCTAAAAATGGTTTCGCCGTACATCCATTCAATATGTAAAAATATCAAAAATTCTAATCTGTCATAAACAAAGAAGCAACTGGTTTTCAAACTCTTTACCATCGCGTTCCCAAATTTTCAAATAATGACTTAACAATATTTTGAATAACACATCTGAATAAATCCCTCACATCAAATTGGGTAACTCCAAAAAATTAACTTTTTTGGATGAAAAAAAAACGACATAATTTTGATACATAACGATTCTATAATTTGAAAAAAAAACCCCGCAAAGTGGAACCTGGAACGGGGCCCAGGTCTCGTAACCCTTAGGTTACCTAGCAATCACAAGTAAAAGTAACAGAAAAAAATTCTTTCCTTCATATACATCTTCCTTCAAACTTATTAGATATGGAAAAACTCTTCAAGTCATAATTTAATGAAATCGTTGTTCATGTACCCTCATGCCCTTTTGTTTTTTTATCATTTTAATTTGTGATCCAAGGTTTGCTTTATTTTTGTTTTAAGTATAATTTTCTGCCCAAGTATTTCATATTTCTCTTTTTTCTGGTTTAAATTTGAGGCCCATGAAAATTTATGTGCTACATATTTTCCTTCTTTTAATTTTACAAGATTGATATCTCTCAGTTTTCACCAGAATCTGAGTATTCTGTTGACCGTAATGTTCTTGCAATCTCTTACAACATTAAAATAAAATAAAAAACTTCCTTATTCTGTGCTTGTAATGATATTCAATCAAACGATTTTCTTAATCAATGTCTTGAATTTATCCAAGACAATTCTCAATCTCAATCAATCAATCTCGGTCTGCATAGAGAATAGAGTTGCGCATTTTAAACGTTGTAATACTAACAAACTTTTCCTTATTTTTCTTAAGGTGTTATTAAGACATTTTTTTATTATGTTGGATTTGCCGAAATCATCAAGAATGTGTATTTGAATACAGAATTTTTATACCATCATTAGGTAAATCGTTTTGTCAAAAATGCAGTTATCCATGTTGTATGTCAATGTATCGACACCATAGCAACATAATAATAACATTGTTGCTTAGTAAACAGTTTGTTACTATAGTAAACAAATATCTACTGAAATGTAAACAATGCACTAAGTAAAAAGGTTGAATTCCATTACATTCGCAGTATAAGTCATTTATATCGAAAATTAAAATTTTCTAAGTCATCGTTATGAATGTTTTCGGCGCATTATTTAAACACAATTGGAACATCACCCGCACACCTCCCGTCCCTCCCACCAAATTGGACACAAATTTAAAGTGAATTTTCTTCCTATTAGCCCCTCTATTTATGGAACTCTTTGGTTGTTAAACCAATGGTTGCTTTTATACACAATTTATAAATTGTGTATGATAGAAGAGAATAATAAACAATAAGAGAAGAAAAATAAAATCAGCACAATGCCACATCTCACAAAATAGAAGTAAGTACCTATGTATCATATGGGAACTGACATCCGGTTTCATAAAAAATAAAGGAGACTAAGTTTTCTTTAAAAAATAATGCGTTTCTTAACAACAAAATGACACTTTATGTTCCCCTATTGGGACTTAAAGTTGACTTAAGTGTATAATCTTTTGCTACCGGAGTTCATAGAAAATTTCAAACTGAGTGTGTAAATTAGCTGTTTGCTTTTGTCGATTGTTAACAACTGCTGTTCAGCAATCGCTCGACAGACTTATTGGAATCTGTAACAACATAATACCTATTGTGATTTTTATATATTAGATTTATACTCACATTTGCTGTTGGGGAGTTGGGAGGTAATATGCCCCGCCACGGCAGCTGCCTGAGCCGCTGCTGCCGCCTGAGCTGTAGCTGCCTGACTTTGCATTTGCCTATGACATTGCCTCAAATCAAATACCTGCAAATGCAACAAACAAATCCTTTGGAATCAATCTTCATTACTAAGATTCTACCAAACACACTGTATACAAAAAAAAAGTTTATATCATACCTTGATACAAGCGTTAGGATATATTTTATGCACCGCATCACCGGGAGCCCGACCGGCCTCTCGGTCCAAGTAGTAGCTCTGCACAAACACCGAGTGGTCTGACAGGCAGCGTAGCCACACATCTCCCTCACCCTGCACATCCAACTGTACACCTTTGCCTATATGTAACCTAGAAAATAGAAATATAACGGTAAACCATGGAAAATAAAGTACAGAGTCTAAAAAAAGACTATAATGAGATTCTTCTAGACATAATTAGAACGTTGTGCACCAACAAAGCCAATAGGCAATAAATATGAGACAGTAACAAAAATGGATATAGTCATATCCTGGCGCTAAATATATGACAGCAGTCGCAGTCTTTAAATTTGGTTGCTCTCTTGTTCTCAATAATTTTCAACTTTTTTTCTCTATGTTTCATTAATTATTAAATTTCTACTTGTTTCATACATGAGATTTTTCGACATGTTGAACATGTTGAGAATTCTCATGATTAGGAGTTTCGGAGACAAACATTACCACCTAATGGCGAACGTTGTTAACTTAAAGTGATCACACTAAGCCAGCCTTCGAAATAACAGTAGAAGACGGTCGTAAGCCCGTAGTGGTTTGTTCCATTTAAAAATCGAACATTGGTCATGAATTATTAGAGTCATTAGTTGTTATTTTTTCTGTAAGAATTTTTTCTGAATAAAGGTCACAAGAATCTAGACATAATTAGAATAGTCATGGGTTTACGTCATATGAGAAATCCGCTAAAGAAATCATCTTGTAACTAAACTTATCATCAATCAAGGCTTTATTAGAAGGGTGCAATAGTTTGGATATTCTAACCTTTGCAGACACTTAAGATAAATATATCAGGAAAACGGTTACCTTGCTCGTTCACTCTGTTCGGTTCGGTGTACGTTACTAAGAGCTCCTAAGCAGAATCTGTTACCACCCGATGGATCAACATACCCATCAACCTGAAACATAACGCAAAATATATACTCAATACAAGGAGTATCTTATGAGATGTGACTCTGGGTAAATAAATTTTCCATGATCATCAATGCGGAATAATATATGTCATTTTTAAGAACAGTGGAACCTCTCAGAATGAGCAATTCACATAACAAGCAGAAAAAAAAATATGGCAAAGTCGCTCTACTTTATGAAACGATTAAGGCATTACAATTTAAAAAAAAAAGGAAGTCCCAGATTCACGACATTTACTGCGTGTTGCGAATTTGGGACCAGTGTCTTAGACCGTGTTTTTGACTGGAAGACCTAAGTGATTACTCTTGAAAAAATGTCCCACAAGAAGATGGCCATACTTACAGCCGATTTCATAAAAAATAAAGGAGACTTTAAGTTTCCTTTTAAAAATAATGCGTTTCATAACAACAAAATGACACTTTATGTTAAAGTCCCGTTCTTGGGGCTTAAAGTCGACTTTAGTGTAGTTCAATCTTTTAACACCGGAGTTCATAGAAAATTTAAACGCTTTAACTGTCATTTATATTATGTCATTATGAAAATTTATATACGGTGATACTGTGGACAATAATGACCGAAAAAGGGTGGAAATCATGGCAAAACGAGAAGAATATGATGGTTTTACTGATTTAATTTACTAATTCATAAACCGTAATAACGAAACATTGATGCTTCATTGAGAAACGAAATTGTCAGATTAACAAAAATTCCGCCAAAATATTAGTAAACAACCTATGTTTTCCATAGATTTCCATGGTAACACTATCTACTGCTACCAACTTTCAAATATTTTTTTTATGAAACGCGTCAACTTAAAGGATACTTTAAATTTTAAATGTTCCTATACCTAAAGAGTCCTTTAGTCGCTTTTTTTGAAACCTGCTGTTAGTGTAAAATCAAGAAAAGCTTCCCCATCATAAATTCATATTAAAAGTTTAAAAAATTTAGTTTATTCCGTATCTATAGAATATAATATTACTGTATTTTGCATTGATCCGTACGGCACTGTACATCATTCTATATTGTTAAACTTACGGTAACATTAGGTCGGCTGGATGGTACTTTGAAGGTTTCTCCAACTTGAGTGTCCAATTCAAAGTATGCCACAGAGCACCAGTACTCTGGGGCAGGCTGCGATGACAGAAGACCTCCGGCGGGTGTTGTGCTACCATCGGGATTTACCGAGTGAGGCCCTGTTGATGGACATGAACGAAATATATAAAAAAAACTGGATGACTAGGTAAATTTTGAGCCATCCTAAATACAAATAAAAAGTAACGATTCTTTGTTGTGACACATCTGACAGAGAGGAAGATTTGTATGGTAAAACAAAGTTGTGCTGTTTTTCTATTTTCCTCGCAATTTTTTCAAATTTCTTAATGTTTTCACCAAATTTTCTCGAAACCTAAATTAGTCATATTGGTACAGAGTTTTAGCAAGACACACGCACTTCTAATCATTTTTATATACAAGATAATTATATGATGGTCAAACAAGCAAGGTTCTATATTTACCCAATGAGGTGGGGGACATATTGATCGATATTGACATATGCTACTGCATTAAAAAATATATTTTTTCTCTAAGTGGTGTAAAAACTATGTTCGAATAATAATTAATTAATTTTTGAAGTGGTTGGTAGCCCAAGTGGTTACGACGCCGGCTTTCGTACTGTATCGTGCGGAGGTTGTGGGTTCGATCCCAGGCGCCGAAGATCTTCCTCTTTCACGACACAAGCTTTAAGTAGCTTACTGTGAAAGAGTAAAAAAAGTGTATTTGTGTTCACTTTGAGTGAGCACAGATACATTTTAATAAAAAAAAAATAGCTTTCTAATGAAATCGTTTTTAAGCATGTCAGTTGGATGGTTTCAGAGTCTATAACGGACATAGATAGAAACATATCTTGGGGTCTCAAACACTTTTCTAACAAAACGAGTTTGGGGCTCATCCGTTGGTTTCTGAGAAAGAAACATTTTTCTGTTCTTCTATAGATTACTAGAAATAGACAATTGTATAACTTACAGTATCCATGATGATGTTGTCTAGTAGGGTCCGGAGCTGGTGGTGCACTTTGTGTATAGGTTAAGGTGCTACTCCCCGTCCACGTGGCGTGTGGGGTTTGGACAGGGGCTGCTGGTACTACGGTGGCGGCGTTGTTGTTGTTGGTGGAGACCACCACGCTGGAGCCACTGACCACCACGCCGCCCTGCTGCTGGCCCGTGGAAGTGGGGGATATGTAGCCGTTCTGATTGTTCATGTGGCGCGGAGACACGGGGGATGTACCAGAACCTACTGCAATTTTAAACAAAACATATTTTAAAGTTCCTAACAAAACACAGAATATATCGAGGGTATACAAGCAGAAGGTTATAAGTGAAATTTCATTGTTTCGAGATAATTGAGTTTTAAATGAAACTTATTTTAGCAAAAGCAATAGTGTTTATTAATTTGTGTTTGTTGATGTTGATTCTCAAAAACACAACATGCTTCACATGAGCGACTTAATTCCTACTACACCGCCATCTATTGGATTTCTTTTTAAAGCTACTATAGAGGAATTGTTTTTATTAAAAACTTATGGTCCGTCAAACTTCATCCCACATCCGAATCAACAATAATTATTACATAATGCAATATATTATAAGATAAATTTAATTCTGTTTTTATGTCGACAACTGTATTTAATTAGCCAATTAAGTCAGCTAGTGGTACTTACACAATATTACGTTTTGTTCGAATACTTATAGTTCATACTCATTTGTTATATCTATGTAAACTGTTATATTGTATTCAATAAATAAATGTACCTATGGAAATAAGCTCTTAAGGGTCATTTTCTTTGACATCTGATATGGATGAACTAACCATGAAGAAATATCTGCTAAATCTGCCCCAAATCAAAAAGAGTTATGAATTACAGATACACATTATTAATTGCCCTGCCCCCTATTGGCGAAGTATCAAACTGAATTTTTACCATAAATTTTTGACAATGCGATGAATCATTTGAACCTTTCTCCCAAATAAAAGGGCACATAAGTTTATATGCCCTCTTCCGGCTAACGCCTCAAGTAGCTACCTATCCCTATTTTATGGGACTAATTGATTAAATTTACCTAAATTTTGTGTAATGTGTCCATCGTTTGAAGTGTGATCGGTGGGTTGGAAGAATGCAGCACTAGTCGTGGGATCTATCATGCTACCAGAGGTCGCAACCGGGAGTCCGATGGAATGACCCATGGGGGCTGTAAAAAAAATTAAATGGATACAAACCTTTACTAAAAAGGTTAAAAAAAAATACAATAAATTACATATTAAAAGCTTTGTATTTCATTCTAAATAAACAGAACTTAATTTGAAATTTAACAAACAAAAGAATTAAATTAAGGGGTCTATATAGCTTATTATTGTAGGTTGCGGGTTTGAGTCCGAAAGTCAAACATTTTCCTTTTTTAATAACAATATTATTGTCCATTCAGCATCAGACCAGCAAACTTTTTGAATTTCCAACGTAATGCCAAGTACAGAGTGATTTTTCAAAAGGCCTTATTTTCACTAAATGCAAATTTCATACAGAATGCGTTTTTTGATGTCGTGGTTGTTTACTAATTTTATATGAATAGGGCATTCCATTATTGATGCGACTTTGACTATAAGAAAGAAGGTTTTTTGAACTAAGCTGTTTGTTGCTCGTTCCAGGAGCAATTTTGACTAGACTTCGCGATTCAGTCGAAATCTTCATAGAGGGAAAAAAATGGAAATAAGGCCTTTTGAAAAATTACTCTTCAAGTGATTTCAATCAAAATGACATAACTTGAGCAATGTTCCATAAGAAATTTATCAAAGTGAATATAGCTGCAAGTGATTTCAGGTAATATTTGCTTTGATAGCGATTCTCTAAAAAATATTTAGTTAAAGTGAAATGGTCTCGGAACGGGCTAAGATTCAAATTAGATCGCAACTTAGTATTTAGACAAATTTATGAATATCCCGCCTGGTTTTTCGTCAATGGCTGGTTAAATTAATCAAATAGCGGGTCATTCTAAATGAATCATGATAATTTTGGCCGAACTGTCAGTTAAAACCTACTTTAAGCAAAGTGTTGGGAATAAATGCAAATCAATTTAAAAAAAAAATAAAAAAAACAAAAAAGATAAATAAGATGAACAAACAAAAAACATAAAAAGAAATCTCACTATGTTGCATTCTGGTTGGTATCCATGTGGCTCTTTGGTCATCCTGCGGGAGGTGCTCTTGTTTTGGTAATGTCATGGGGGGCGGGACGCTCTGTTGGGTGGGGTGTGGAGGGGGTGGGTGTGGAGGCTGGGGAGGGGCCTGCTGCGGGGAGAACATGCCAGAGGGATGGGGGGGGACAACCCCCTGGGGCATTCCGGGGTCCAGAGAGAGGGCCTGTCGTACCGGGAGGAGGCCTATTTGGGTATCAAACCAAAAATAAATACATGAAAACAAAAAAAAAAACCAAATTAAAAACTGAAATTAATTAAGAAATGTAATGAAAAAATTTCAATCAAATATGTAAAATGAATAAATATTTTTTTTACTAATTTTAAACCCTTTGCATTCCGCCAAGCAAAATTGACAGCCATAACCTATGATTTTTATAAATATGAGAAAAAAATATAAAAATAACTTCTTGAGCTTCTTGCAAGAAAAAGACTGGGTTTGATTCCCGGTTGGATCAGAATTTTTATGTTTTTTAACTCAATTAAATTTCTACTCGGTGTTGGAATCCTATCCTTCAATTTGACTGGACGGGACCGGTTGACTGAGCAGCAACATTTAAATGTAGGAATCTCTGATCAAGAATCACAAATTTCGTCGATATTATATTAAATTTTCCAAGGACACATATAATTGTTATTATTGTCATAAGAACAAATATTGACATACGAACGAAACATTTTGTCCATAGTTGGATTGGTTTTGTCTTAAGCATGAAAAATATTTCGTGTGTTTCAATGAACCAACTTCCAAATATTATTTAGGATAAGTATGTAAATAATAATAAAAGTGTATTGGTATTCACTTTTATTGAGAAAAAACGTTTTTATATAGACAGTGTTTAGTACAATTCATAAGTATGCACTAGAATTATTATTGACATCATATAAAAAGAGTGCGGAACGCAAAGGATTAAAAAGAGAAAAGGTAAGAATGACAGTATTAACCTGGTCCTTGTTGCATATGTAATGAATATGGGTGATGATGATGCGGGCTGGTGGTTGGGGCTGCGTGGTGCTGTATGGTCTGCTGGACCCCCAACTGGGGCACACTCCCAGCTCCCGCAGCCACCTGACTCTGAGGCTGCTGCTCTCCGTCAATGTCCATCCCAGCGCCAACACCAACTCCGGCACTGTACTCATCTTTGACCAGACGGCTCGGGCCAGATTGCAATGTGAGTCCGGATAAGTCTGAAAAAATCAAAATATAGATTTTTATGACTAGGTCTCCCTATTCAGTACTATTACTAGTTTCAACTTAACTCATCCGAATTACAATCCGTACGTCGTATCAACCTACATCCGCTTACGAATATGGCTATTTTACTACCTGCTACTGCCATCTATGCAAAACCTAGAGTAATGTTATTGTAGATAAGATTCAAACCTTTTTATTTGAATATTTTGCTACTTAGAGTTTTATACAAAATAAATTGCATACACGCCGGTAAAGAAGGGATAGAAATTTTACCTGCGCGGTTTGTATGGCCGCCATCTTTGTTTTTGATGTTTGGTTGTGTGCGGGCTGTGTTATTTATGTTATTTTTATCACGTTTTAGTTATTTTGAAATTGTATGACTAAATGTAATTTAACATTTGTTGAAGAACTGCAGTGAAGATTATGACATGAGATCCGTTTCCTGTGATGATATTTTCTCATCAAATCTTTTGGGAGAGTTAAATCAATGTTGGTAAAGAAGAAGTTACTCCCGAAAAAAAAACGCAAAAAAAAATACAAAACAAAAAAATGTGTTACTCTAATAATGAATATTTTTTCTGCTTAACTTCCAATTTTTATAAAGATTCTCCAACCAATAACTTTGTTTTGACAAAATTAAAATGAACATCTGAGTTGACATTTGGTGAGTACATTTTAAATGAGAATTTAGTGCATAGATTTCTGCAAACAAATGAGATGTCTATGGGTTAATAAAAAATATAACTGAATAGGGTGGCATTGACCACAGAGAAGAGAAACGGCAAATCGAGTAATATTTCTCAATGTAAATATTCATTTAAGTAGTGTACTTTATCCATATATAAAATAACATTGAGAAAATATTGAGATATGTCACTTTTCTATTTATTGACGATCTTACCATAACCTATTCTTGCAATACTATGTACAATAAAGTAACAAGTTCCACATGTGACTTATTTTCTACTGCACTGCCATCTCTTGAATTTTTTTTAAGTTACGGGAAAGTTAACTACATTAATACATGAAAAATATAAAAGACTCACCTATACCAGGAGAGACAACTCGTTCATAATGGTATGGATTGACACAGACACTGTCGCACTTTAGGTCAAACGCAAACTGACAATACTTGACATGCTTCAGTTCGTTCTTGTGCAGGTCCGGCCAGCGCCAAATGCGGGCGTAGATCACGTGAGGGAAACCTTTACGCCCAGCAACCTGCAATACAAAGAACAGCTATTACTTCTGTTCATTCTACTTCATTTGATTGTGCATTTTATTACAACAGACTTATATCGAGGTGTTAAGCATTTGTTTGAGATTTTAAAAAGCTTTCTTATTTAAGGGTTTAGGGCGCAACACCATTTACGGCTGTGAAACGTGGACATGGACAAAAATAGAGGAATGTAGTAGAAATGAGAGTCCTACAAGGACTTTGTGGGATGTGTGGAAAGGAATGTGGTAGGAAAGTTCGTGTTGTAATAGATGAATGTTAACAAGTTGAGATGGTTTAGGCATTTTGAAGGAATGAATGCATACACGTGGGGTTATATAAATTACTAGCTGATCCTTTGAACTTCGTCCCGCCTTTATGGTTTTGTACTTTTGTAACTTTATGTTAGCTTTGTAAATAAAAGTTGAATTATTAAAGAATTTTTTTCGCAGGTGGCATTGATATTAAGTAAAATCGGTTCCACACTAACCATAATAGGTATTATATTTTACTATATTCTTTATCATTTTCCAACATTTTCATTGTTATTCTGTTATCCAGGGCGGAGACAAATTGAGCTATTTAGCGCAACAAACGCCTAACCCACAATTTAACACATGTTTATTTAATTTGATTTTTGGACTATAAAAATGCCATATTTTATCGCGCAACAAACGAATATCCAATTGGTTGAATGTAAAAATGATAAATACGAAATATCTTGAACCATTTTAAATCTTTTGTACCATTTTAAATTATTTAAATATTTTGAATACATCAAAAACCTAAAGTGGGTTAGGCGTTTGTTGTGCTAAACAGCTCAATTCAACAAATCAAACACCAACAAATAAAGTGGTGTAACTAATCCAACTTTTCTTTTATATATTATTTATTTTAGATTTGTGAGTTTGAAAGGAAAAGTGTAAGAAGGCATGGTTGACTGAGAATGACGTGGATGTCCTCAAGGAAGGAAAGGTCAGAAGCAAAAGAAATAGGAGAGGTTGTATGAAAAATGTAATGTCGGTGGAAGAAGTGTGCTTGGATCGAAAATAGTGAACATGAGAGACATGTGATGGGTAAAGGCTCATAAAAATGACAGTCTCAAATGGGGTAAAAGAAGTAATGGAAAATGCTTCATACCTGTAACCTGCCATCCAGTGTTCGCTGGATGGTGACACATTTACTGGGATGGGCCCCATTGGTAGTGATGGCGGTGATGAGAGAATCCAACTCATCACGCTTCTCCTTGAGTTTCTTCACCAGGGATTCAATAGCCCTCTTGGAGAAGCCCTCGCTCTCTCCGCCTTGACGGTGGCACATGAGGGAATGCACAATACTTAGGCATGCGTCCGCCGATGTAGGAGCATTGTTGCTCATTGCACTCATCTCTCTAGCTGCAATATACAAATATACTATTTAAACATATTCTTATTTCAGGATCAGATCTTAACATATTTTCCTCCCCGAAGCACGAGTTTTACTCATTTTCGGGGAGAATATCAATGATAGCGATTTTGTCTCAATTTTATTTTGTATTAATATTTATACTCAAATAATTATCAATAAAGGAATTATATTATTATTATTATATAGAAAATACTATTCGATGCTATCATTAATTTAGCAAGCAGCAAAACCTGTTGGATGACAGATGTAGAAACGGGTCATTAATTGTTTAACTGTCTTATAAATCAGTTATATTGTCCCTATCGTCAAGAGTACCAATTTTACTTCACCACATTGAGAGCTGCGGACAATTTGTCATTTTTCTTCTTGTTGTACGTAGAAACCTCTGATCCAGTTTCAAAAATTTCCTGCATGGACATTTATTATTGATTGTCGTAGAAATATTGACTTAGCAAAGAATACTCTAAGTACGAAAAATATTTCCAGTAGTAGTTTTTTTTTTGCACTGTTCTGATGAAAAATTATGAAATTTTTGCATATGGTTAGACGAACTTCCCAGTTGTGTGTTTGATTTTAAGACGTAATTTTTTACAAATTTGAACCACTACAGTCTTAGATGGCTAGGAACGCAGGTTTGATGCCTGTGGGGGGGTGGGGGTTTAGGATTCTTCGACATGTTAAACATCCAACGATTCCCATAATGTAGAATTTCGGAGATTTATACAAACTTTAACACCTAAATGAAGTGATAACACTGAGCAATCCTTTGAAACAGCAGTAGAAGACGGTTGTAAGCCCATAAAGGTTCAAATTTGTATACAATTTACCTCTTAAAGTAGAACACTAATTGATTCAATAAAAATATCAAATAGTTGTTTTTATATGTCAGATCTAGCGCTGGAAAACGGCGCAAGGATCCATAAATATTTGGGGTGTTGAATTTAACAGAAAATGCACAATAAAATACCAGTTTTTTAAATACCAAAAATACCTTGGATCATGTGGTTTGGCGTTTGAAATTATGTATAATTATGAATGACATTTAAAGCAAACGTGTTGATATAGATACCACAATGATTAGACATGTGCATCGTGAAGAATAAATAAATATTGGCAAACAATCCTTGAAATGTAATCAAACAAAGAAGGAAATGACAGGTAGTGAAGTAAGTTAGGCATGATATAATTAGATTCTGTTACCTTCTTGAGGGGGTATTCCTGGCGCAAAGAGGTGGACCCCTCCAGCTAATCCAACCATTATATTTCCAACTAAACACACTGGATGAATATCTCACCAGCCTATATAGATAATATGCACACAATTTTAATCCTTTCTGGAGCCGGGCATTGTACCTCTTAAATTTGCATTCTGTCAAATGCGAAGAGTTTATGTGAAGAACGAATTAAGGATGATGTCTTATCACACAAAGTTATCGATAATTAAAATGTTTATCGCACTTTTTCACTAAAATAAATATAAATTCACAAACGGAAACAACGCTCACAAGAAAAAATGGCAAAGGGAACAATATAACGTGAAGTTAGCAACATTATATTATTGCCAGTAGTAAAAATTACTTTTTTTTTAAATACCCGGAGTAAAAATAAAACATTTTTCTTCCATTTTTCTTATATTTTTTTTAATTAAAAGTATCTAGGTATTACCGTATTTCTGAATTTTATTTTAAGAACCATTAAAAGTCGGTATTTTACGTGAAGTATAGGTACTTACTATTATAACACTTATTTATCTACTACATGCAACTTGACTTCTTTATTATAGAACAGGGGTTGCTAACCACTTAGTACAAACAGTGGCGTAGCGTGGGTTTTCGGCGCCCGGGGCGGTAACCAAATTTGCCCCCCCCCTATATAAAAATATTTCAAAATAAAATAGTAAAAAATAAGCAAAGGTATTTGTTTTATTTTCCATAGGTACTTATAATTAACTTACTTTTAATTTTATTTTCCATACTTATAACAATAGTACTTATAGGTACTTCGTTTACTATAAAAAAAATCTATTTTCGGGCAGGCTGGGACAGAATTATCCTCTCACACACAAATTTCTCTGCATGCGGACCTATCGCAAGGAAATTGTATTTTTTTAAAGGCCTCAACCGGAGATGTAATGTTATTTTTAATAAAAGTAAAAATTCTGATTTAAATAATCTGGTCGTGTATAGGATTGCGCAAGCAGATTTTGCCGCCCTACTAAAAGAGGCGCCCGGGGCGGTCCGCCCCTCGCCCCTCCCGCTCGGTACGCCACTGAGTACAAATATTATTAGATAACTCATTTAGATGCGCAAAACCGAAAATTGGTTCCATTGCCTATTCAACAGTCACCTGACTGAAGATGAATTATCAATAATAATTCATTTTACATCCATCCACAAGCACAAGACAACACAACAAAACCTTCCAACCAACAGGTACTTCCTTTAACTAATTATGTATGTATATGATAAAAACAAAGTAGCCAACTTATTTAAGTTCGCGATCTACTTTAAAAGTTTTAAACCATTCGCGATTGACTTAAATTATGTTAATCCCGGATTTCCGCATTCGAGATAAGAAAATAAATCTTTAATATTATAAAACAGATAGTTCATCTTATCACTTAAATATTTTTTCATCGGCTGTCTAAACTCCTGTCTGGATGGAATTACCAAAAAATTACATGAATTTGAAACTTTTTTGCACAATTAAAGGCTGGTCACACCCTCATTAAAATCTGACCGATGAGTATTTTCATTGGACGAAAGTGCAACGACCTGCCCTTAATTATTGCGCAATGAAATTCAAATACGTAATTTTTGTGCTCATTCTCTCTAGAAATGGAGTATAGTTTCTGAATTAACAAAAATATAAACACTGTGTTGTAAGTAGAACATAGGTTTAATGTATTTGAGCACAACAAAATTCGTGGCTATGTTTCATTGTCATTTCCAATTTGCTTGTGTCCCGCGAACGACGCGTTTCAAAGTAAATTTAACACATTCATGTTATCTGATTGTATAAATTTGTCGCTATTTAACAATGACGTCTGAAACGGAATTGCTTGATTTGATCCCAATATTTTTGAAAGAAGCCAATGTTATACCAAACCCATCTAAGCATTCCCCTGTTGTGAATTTTAAGCATCCAATCACGCTTCAGGTATGTACGAAAAAAATGTTTTTGTTCAGAAAAAAAAACTAGATAATACCTACCTATTCCATTTTTAAATTTTAATAATTTTGAGAACTGTTAAAGATAATAAAAAAAAAATTACATTGGATTGACTTTTGTCCTATTATTATACAAAATATCAACATTTAAATATATAAGTGTATTTTAAAATCTTTTTTAGATTTTCTAAGAACGTGGTATTTTTTGATTGGGAATATATGTATGTGTTTAAATATACATAATGTGTTTTTTCACTTGAAATTTCTACCCGGGTCGGCCTGTCTCAGATTGGACGGGACCGGTTGACTGGAAAAAATTGCCTAATAAGTTCCGCCGGCTATACTGACACCTTTGTATAGAAAAGTGTTATAATATTATATTAATATAACGTTGCATATTTTTATGTACCTATTTAATTAATTTTTTTTGATGCCTATTTATTATTTATTATTTTCCAAAATATATTAATTAATATTATAATACATTTATGTGTACAAAATATAAATTCAGATTTAAACATAATGGAATTTATCACCCCACTAGACAAAAGCCCACGAATTAATGTTTTTAATATAAGTAGGTATGGTTTATTGTGTTTGGAAAAACAACTTGGTTTGGGCATGTGGAAAGAATGGGTGCAAACAGAATGACAAAGAGAATTCATAAGGCTGGAAGGAAAGGTGTAAGAAAGCGTGACCGAGAATGACGTGGATTCCGTTCTTAAGGAAGCCCGGTAAGAAGTAACAGAAATAGGAGAGGGTGTATGAGAAATTGTATGTCGGTGGAAGAAGCGAAAGAAGTATGCTTGGATAGAAAAGAGTGGAGGTCCGTTCTCTCTGCCTACCTCTTACGGGACACGGCGTGATGGGTAAAAAAAACCCCAACACATACCGTCGAACGAGTATTTTTCCTAAATTCTTTATCAACACATCTATTTTTAAAATACTATCGCTAATGTTTAGATTTAAATCAGCTGTTTGATAACCAAATAACTTCGAGTTGGCAAAACATTTACTCTCTATTTCTGGAAAGAATGGTCATAAAAGAATACGAATTTGAAACTAATTTGCACAATTAAAGGCCGCGGTCATACCTACCAACATAGCATTCATCTTAAATTACAGTTTTGATCTTAATTCCTTGGTGAGTTCTCGCGTAGCGTTTCTACAAAAAGCTTCAAACTTTTACGTTTTTTTTTATCAGAAAAAGTTGTTTAGTAAATAAATATGCAATTCTTTTCTGTTGAACTAGGGGTTCTTCAGTAACTACGTCAATGCGAAAGTCAAGCGCAAAAATATGTTTAACACTTTGTTGAATAATCATTTTGATGATAAACAGTGTTAAATGAATAATTTATTCAACGACAAGTAGTAAGTTTTCATTTAAAGTTTGGGAAAAAAAAAACTGTAAAACATCGATTTGTATATCCTCATTAAGTACAATTATTAACGCTTCTGTTTCTGGGAATCGCGAGGAATGCGGGTGATTGCGGATGAATAATAATTGTAAATACATTGCCGTTAATTTAAATACAGTTTTATTTTGTCGACACATAAATTACATTAAATATAACCCCTGCTTGGAGTTAAAATTTGAAGGACACGAATGATTTACTTGGGAGAATGGCATATGAATTTGTTTTTTTTTTTTTTGCTTTTCGAATAAACTTTTATGAATACAGATGACTGGTATTCTCAAATTCACGTTCCAACTCAACGCAAGAAGCTCTTGCTTAGAACTTAATCGGTTGCCAGTAGTTACGTAACTAATGTATTGCAAAAAAATATTTCCTGAATAAAGAAATTTCAAAAGTCTCAATAAAAATTGGATTCGACGCAACTCAATCGTCTGTTTTTCATTTCAGAATAATGGTCAATATTAAAGGGAATATGGGCCGATTGCAACCATTGCATTAGAAACTTAAAAAATGAGAAAGATTCACGCATGACCATGCGACTTCTCCAATGTACGCAAAAACATGTAATGCTGTATTAACACGCTTGCCACGGTTGGCAAGCCACCACAAACACGAACGTGTAAATGGGGTGTTTGCCGTGGCTTGTGTGAGCTTGCCCCGATCCGGACAAGTGTTGGTTTTTCGATACAGATCAAAGGGATTTTCGGCAAACGTATTAAAATAACGACGCGCATGCCAACTGTGAAGGCTCGGAATTTGTGATGGCTTGCCAAGCCGTGACAAGCCACCACAAACTCCGAGACTTTAAAAACGCTCGGACGCAATGTACACATTGGCGTGCACGTCGGTATGTACGTTTGCAGCGAATTTTCTTTAATCTGTGTCGAAAACCGACACTACTTACCCGGATCGGTGACAAGCGTTGGCAAGCTCACAAAAGCCACGGCAAACACCCTATTTACACGTCCGTGTTTATGGTGGCTTTCCAAGCCGTGGCAAGCGTGTAAATGTAGCATTATAGCTACAAACCGTGTTATAAAGCCAATGGGCTATTGCAGGGGTCGACAGGAACGGCTAGCGACCCACATGTAGCCCTTTTCGTTGTATTTTTCCTAACATACATTTCACATATGAGACTCTCTGGGTGTTATTTTTTGTTGTTTCCATGACGATAATTTGGCTCCTCTCACTTAATAAACTGCCGATCTGGGATATTGGATTTAAATATTTGACAGAGAGCCTTTTCTTTATTGATAACTTGTATCAAAAGCGCTTTTGGTCCCTTTACTGGAAAGTCATTTAAATACCATCGAACACTTCATCCCTCCCCGGTAATACCCAATAAGGTTTAGCAAGAACACCCCCCCCCCCCCTTAGGTAATACTTTTTTTTTTCCTTTATTGTGAATACAACAGCTTTTACATAATAATTTATATTTGATATACATTAATTAATAGGAAGTGTCTAGTTTGCCGCAAGCGGTATACTAGCAAATCGCGCTAAAATGCCGCCAGTGACAGTGCAAAGAAGAAGTATAATAATAATAAAGAAGAAGTATAATAATAAGAAGCGATAATAATAGATGTTATAGTTTTTCGGGGTAATCGGGGTGTTACGTAAGTCCACTGCGGATGAGTGGTTACCATCGCCGCTGTTCATATTGAAGGTTGTAGGTTCGAATCCTGGTGCTGGCGATCTTTTTTTCGTTTTTTTTCTATTTACTTATCCGTTTTTTTGTGTGAAAGATGTCTAAAGTGTATTTGTGTTCACTTTGGCTGTGCTCAATTCATAAAAAATAGGTTCGTTAGCACGCTTTCTACTATTTTCATGACTAACAGTCATGAAAATAGGTTAGGTTAGGTTTGAACATAATTATTTAGGGGGGTTTGGGGGGCAGAGCCCCCCACACCTCTTCACATGTACCCCGAATCCATTTTACCCTCTGCAAACCGAACATATTTGAATTGTTGACGCATTTGAACTTTTGTTCCGAAACTAGCGGCTTTTTAGTGCGCTTTTCTAGTATACCGCTAGCGGCAAACTAGCCACACCCTAATTAATATTTCACAGCGCCAATGATAGTATTCAACATTTTTTTTTTGATGATAATAATAATAATTTTATTATCTATTATTAATAATTGATCATATTAGAAAAAGGGAAGAAGGAAAGGAATATGAGAGGGAAGGGGAGGGAAAGGAGAATTTGGGAAGAATAAATGAAATAGTGGGAGGAAACATAACTGAAAGAAAACTGCCAAAACAAAACAAGTGAACAAACAACCAAACAAGTGCCACCGTTTACAGGGGTGCCAGTTCTCTCAGAGAAGACCTAAATTTGCGGGAAGAGGTAGAGAACAAATCAATGTTTGCTTTCATGCAGATTCCATTATATCCTATACATGCTCTGTTTATAAAAGAATTTTTGTCATAGTTAGTCCTGCTGTGGAGAACGTAAAATAGAGATTTATTTCTGACAGCTCTAGTTGGACAGTGAAATGGTAATGCATCCAACAGAACACTACTCTCGACCTCTCCATTTACTATTTTATGGAGATAAGTCATGTCTATAATTAATCGGCGTGTCTCCAGGGATTGTATTTTATGGTGTCTCAGTGCGCTTTCATAATTGTCGAAATGCAGTCTTTTCCGGAAATTCAACTGCTTAATACACTTTTTTGCAATTTTTCTATAGAATCGATGTGTGTGATGTAGTTTGGGTTCCACACGGTGGATCCAAACTCTAGAATTGAACGAATGAAAGAATTAAAAAGGACTGTCAGTGTTATCGTAGGTATCATGAAAGACCTTGGTGTTTCTAAATATAAATCCAAGCATCCTAAATGCCCGTGACACAATATAGTCAAAGTGCGCTATAAAATCTAACTTATCGTCCAGTATGACGCCCAGGTCCCTTATTTTCGTTTTTCTAATAATGTTAACGCCTCCCATTTTATAATCATAAACAATTTTGGTTTTATTGCGTGTAAAAGAGATAATGTTAGACTTATCTACATTTTAATACAGCTGGTTTGATGTGCAATATGCCTGCAATGCATTGGCATCGTCCTGCAGCTTGACACAATCTTCGATGTTGCCTATTCTTCTATAGATTTTTGCGTCATCTGCAAACAGCAAGATGTTCGTATTTTTTAGACATTTTGGCATATCATTGATGTAAAGAATTTGAACGGCCCCTTGGCGACATACAGTTGAATTCGAGATTATGTCTGAGCTGCCCAAATAATAATACCGATTTAACAATTATTATTATGTCTTATTTATATCATTGGCATAAAATATAAAAAATATATTTTTCAGGAAGAACTGCAAGTTTCGTTGGAAAGTTCCGAAAATGGCGTAGACCACGAAGAATTGAAAAACATCTGCAAGAATGTAATCAAATACAGCGTGTTGACAGGACATCGGCATTTTTATAATCAGCTTTATGGGGGATTGGATCATTACGGCCTGGCTGGGTCCTGGTTGACAGAAGCCCTGAATAGCAGTCAGTACGTAATTCTGATATTCTATTGATATTTTCATAATAAATGGAATACTTCAGCCGCCTCGCAACATTCTCCACTTATCTTTTATCATTTTTTTACACAAATATCCGTCTCAACTACAGCATTATACCCTTTTAATAAAAAATTCCTTATAAACCAAATCAAGTTTCTCAAGGTGATGGAGATACCATCAAAATAATGGCTGTTGATGGTGGCAACCATTTAATTAAATATGGCTTAGGTGATAGGTTTCTCTGGCATTGGGAATCAGTTCCCGCAATCGCTGTTATCAGATCCATGGAAATACGATTTATTTATTTCTACATTTTGAAATTATGAAAAACACTTCGTTTTGTTGTTTATGATCCAAGCATTTGAATTTTCAGATACACTTTTGAAGTAGCTCCAGTTTTCTCTTTAGTAGAAAATGCAGTTATACAAAGAGCGGCAACATTGTTTGAATTTGCGTTGAATAAAACTGATGGACTGTTTTCTCCCGGAGGCAGCATTTCAAACATGTACGGAATTGTGTTGGCACGATACCATAAATACCCGCAAATAAAAGAAAATGGAATGTCAGCATGCCCAAACTTGAAAGTCATCGCATCTGAGGAAGTAAGGGGGACAAATTTAATGACTAAAATCTTGATTAAGTGGGTAAGTTATGAAGTTAAAGGATGTTTTAATATTATGGTTCGTGTTTTAGACTCACTATTCCGCATCTAAAGCCAGTCATTGGCTAGGTATAGGAACAAACAACTTGATATTGGTAAAAACCGACAAGAAAGGGCGAATGATTCCGGAATGTTTGAAAGAAGTGATCATCGACGCCAAAAAATCTTCGGACCCATTTATAGTTATAGCGAATGCTGGAACTACAGTCTTGGGAGCGTTTGATCCTATTGAAGAAATAGCATCCATTTGTGAAAAATATAAAATATGGTTGCATGTGGATGTAAGTAGCGCCTCATTATTAAATGCGTTTTACGGGTAAGGGAATAGAAAGTAACGTTTCTGTACTTTCAGGCATGTTATGGAGGATGTCTGATTTTCTCTGACAAATATAAATCATATCTCAAAGGAATCGGAAGGTTAGTTTTACTCGAATATGTGACAGTAACAAAATAATATTATGAATTCATTGGCAGTATTTCTAGTAGTGGACTTGCTGCGCAAACATACCTTAGTGAAATGTGCATATATATGTTGTCTTAAAGTAAAACTTTAAAGTTTAGGTCTAAAATTATTAATTTTCACACACTTTTTATTTTAATTACGGCATTTTTTACAGAGCTGATTCTATATCGTGGAACCCGCATAAAATGTTGGGCGCCCCTCTTCAATGTTCGTTATTTCTTGTTCAACACAAAAACTTACTACACCAAGCAAACTCTGCATCAGCTACATATCTATTTCAACAAGATAAGTTTTACGATATCACTTATGATACAGGCAATAAGAGTGTTCAGTGTGGAAGAAAGGCGAGTATTCTATTGTTATTCACAAACACACGGTTTTTATAATAATTATGCAATTAGGTACCACCCTGCACTTGTTGTCACTTCTTGTAAAATCGATTATAATAATTATCAATAGAAAGCAGTGAAAGCACCACTATACTAGCGCAAAATACCATTTATTTTCGGTCAGATTTTGGTATGATTTGGTAAACGGTGGACAGGAGTGGGCTTAAACGAGCTATATTGCTAAAAAGGCATAAGTTTCGTTGATACTCTGTGAAGTGTTAAATGCAGGTGATTAGTCTTAAGTACATAGGTGTCCGCATTACTGCTTAGTTACAGCATATTCAATTGAATGTTTATTTTCTGTTTTCGCCCTTGACAAATAGGGTGCGCGCTTCTTTACTGGCGGAAAGCTGCGCATGTGAAGGAGTGCAGAACGGGGTTACTCGCAAAAAACAACTCGCTTCTATTCACTGAGGCCCGCCACATATTAGACTCAGTTCACGCTACTTCTGACTCGGTACACGCGATCCAAGAGATTATTCAATAGAAGTATTGGAACCGTGGAATGGGTTCAATATGCTACACTCCATTTTAAAACAACGTTCTACAAAATAATCCAGGAGTGGCGTGGCTGGGTCCAATAATAGGTACTTAACACTGTCAACGAGGCTATTCGAAAGTTGGTGTTTTATGCTGTGTTTTTTACTGCACGCCACTGGTATTGCAAACTACACATCACCATCCATCCATAAAAACCACGTTTAAGTAACATTTTGCAAATTTGTCAAATAGAGTGATATATTTTTTTATTTCAATAGATAGACGCATTTAAACTGTGGTTAATGTGGAAGGCTAGAGGAGAAAAGGGTTTTGAAGAACTGGTGAACAGGTCAATGGCGAACTTGGAATATTTCAAAAGCAAAATTATACGGCGTCCTGGATTCGAAATCGTCATGGATGACTCAAAAAATATAAATGCTTGTTTTTGGTATATTCCACCTGGCCTGAGACATCTACCAAGAGACAGTTCCTGGTGGGATCAAGTTAATATGGTCAGTCAGTATTACACACATTTTTTTTGGAATGAATCTTTCTAGAATATCCTTTTTTGAAAACAACATAATTTTCAGGTCGCTCCAAAACTTAAAGAAAGAATGGTTATATCAGGAGTTTTGATGCTCGCTTATAATCCTCTCCCACACAAAGGATTAAAGAACTTTTTTAGATTGGTAGTCCCATGCCATCCATTAAGGACTTATGAGGATATGGACTATATTATTGAACAAATAGAAAGAATGGGAGAAGCATTATAACAACAGCTAGACAAAGAGTCGTTTTTGACCGGTTCAAAGAGAACATTTTTAATTAAGTAAAAAAAATACCAAAAAATACAAATGTTTCTGCAGCACAATCCATGAACTATGTCGGACTGATGATAGAGACTATAGAGACAGCGAAGGATGAACTGGTATGTTTAGAGAATATTCACCTTTGGATTCCATTTTATATGCACAACTAGCCCACAGAACTCGCCTTCGATCAAGACCTCCCGAAAGATGGCAAGAGAACTGGGATTCCATACAAGACCAGCGTCAACAAAAGGCTAATACGCCGCATTAAAGAAGAAAAAATCTTAATGCTATTTAAATAAAACAATTGTATTATTTTATAAACTTAAATAAAAAAAATCGAATTAATTATTATATTATTGGATTATGTATTAAAACAGAAAGTCTAATAAATACATACCTACACAAATGATTATTATTGGAAAAATCTTTTTGTCCTAAGCTACGATGTGATTATTCTAAACGGTTTATGTTGTATCGCAGCTTTAGTTATATTTTGCTTTCCCCACTTATTTCCACCTCTGATCGTTTATTTTTGGAGTACCTATATAGCCGTTCGAAAAATCGAAATTAATAAAGAAAAAAACTGACTTGTGCAATAAAAAAGTTTTGTTTCTGAGGGTTTTGAATTTTTTCCGTAATGTTTTATTTAAAACATTCCTTATTCATTCATCAGCTATAAGAAAAAAATATTTTCACAATTTTTAGTTTTAAACCAAATGGTGGAAAAAAAACCAATTCTACATCTTAAATAGCTCGAAAACCACTGGCATTAGACCCCTGGTTAATTGGAACAAAGTTTTTGCAAATAAGCTCTAGTACAGTGGTCGGCAAACTTATTAGCCAAATAGCTAAATATGCATATTAAAACGATTAAAAAAATTGAGAGCCAAATCTGTGTAAAATAGGTATATTTTTCTTAAAAAATACATTTTATGAGAAAGAGCCGCATGCGGCTCCGGAGCCGCACATTTCCGACCTCTGCTATAGTATTAATGATAAACCCACAGACTATGTATGTACTTATAATAATTAAACCCCCTTTCAAGGAAAACGTCGCCAGTCACCCTGTAGGTATAGAGATTTTCCCGTAATGTGTACTTTCAGACGGCTATTCAGCGGGGAGTATTTCAAAGTGTTTAATAGAAATTGAAAGTTGGTTTATTATTACAAATATCAGGCATTTTGAAGTACTAAAAAGTTGACACGATATCCTGCTGGGATGAGAGTCATTTAGCATCCTTACATGGACCTTACATCCATGCATCCTTAACAAACGTCCCAGCCATTTCCGCCTCCATTTAAATAATTTTTGATGAAATGACAAAAGGAGAAAAAATAACAATAAATTATTTTTAACATGAAAATAATTATTCTAATTTTTCGAAAAATGAAGGGAATAAAAAGAAAGTTTGTTAAAAGTTTTTGTCTACGGTCTATTAAATGACAGGTGTCAAAATTGACATGTGTCAAATTTAAAGTTATTGGATTGCTGTCTGACCAAAAGAGAGGTTCAAATTCAATAAACTATTTTAGTTTGAGTATTAGTTTCGACAAATGAGAATATAATAATATGGAGGATGCTGGTGTTAGTAATTCTAAAATATATAGGACAGACATATCGCATATGCTCAAATGCGAAATGAAATTATTGAAGCAAAAAGCATGGTTAGAAAAAACAATTGAGACTATTAAAGAACAAAGAATCGCTTTACAGGTAAAAGTTAAAAGAATAGTTTTTTTCAGTACCTAGACATTAAACAGCTTGAGAGGGTGTTAAACTGTTTTTTGATCTTATCTGTACAGGTGGAACATTTGAACTTGGAGAATATATTATTTGAAGAAATCAAAAAGTTGTCTTCCCCAGATGAAACGAATGAACAAAATCCGAATAACGAATGCGATGAGAGCATTCCAGCAAAAAAGGCAAAAAGTTCAGTTGAAGAAATGGATTCAGCTAAATCTTCAATGAATACTAAAACATTAGATCTGTCCATAGTAACATTAATAGATGGTCGGTATAAACTTGACGCATCTCTCTTTTTAAAATTTTATTTCTGCTATTTCTATTTTTATTAAAATTTTACAGATATCATTCAACAAGATTATTCAGAAGAGAGCGCTTCAGAAAATGAGTATGAGATTCCTTTGGAAAATATGTAAAAGAGACATTCCGTGTATTTATAAATTCTTCGGCTTCAGTTCAAAAGGCAGTCTCTCCATAGTCTGTGAAAGAAGTCTTCATTTCTGCTGCTAACTGGTTGCTATGAAGAATCTTTAGTGTCGCAGATATATTGTTTAGCAAAGCTTTGAGCAAGCCTTTAATTTTGTAACCTTTTGGAACCAGCAGGGATATTTACGAAAATGTTCAAGTTTAGAACTAATCTAAGATTTGAGACTTAAGGTGGTTATGCAAAATATCCGTTTTTGTTCCTTTAATGATTCTATGAGTCCTTAACATACAGAACTGAAATTAAGATTTTATTGTAAAATGAACTTTAATTGAATATTTTAGCATAAATTTTGAGTAATTTTCTTTTTATACAGTCTTTCAAATTTTACTCCACCCATATACGTTAAGTTGCAGAAAAATGTGAAGATTAATCTTATCATAATAATTCAGTAAAATTTGGTTATAATGGGGTCTATTCTTTCAATGATTTATATACAATACGGTAACAGGTTTCACATGTGATTTACTTCCTACTACACCGCCATCTCTTGGAATTAAAAAAAAAAGTAAAGCAATTATAGAGGAATTGTTTTGATTTCAAACTTATGACCCATCGAACTTCATCCCGCATCCAACTATTACATAATGCAGTAAATTATTAGCTACATTTAATTAAGTTTTTATGTCGTAAATTGCATTTTATTCATGTAATGAGTTAAAATTATTTTTTTATTCTGGGTTAGGTCGAAGGTCGACGGGCGGGTTAGCCAGTCTTAATAATAATTGGAATTTCTCTTATTTACCTAAACAATGTTTTTTTTTAGCATTATAATGACTCCTTCACAAACTCACTAACAAACTTAACTTTTTTATGAATACCCCTGATGTATGAATGAAATATGGATATTTTTAAATAAACTTTTATATTTTAAATGTTCTTTTCTATAACTATGTATTTGGATTTGACTTTTTTAATATTTGCAAAAAATGCATCTCATATCTATATTGGAATAACCCAGAATACTGACTGACTGAACGATTGTATGATCGACTAATGCAGCCTTCCCGAATCGAGCGATATCCGCACACAACTGGCGCTATCTGTGTATTGGTGTGTCAGTTCTGTTGGTTGAAAATACACATACCCCATAAAGGTACTGCGTCACTTTCTGTTGTCAATTTTGTGTAGAGAAGAACTTACAGTACCTACCTACAATCATTGCTTTCGTGTTGAATGTGCTATGGTGACCCTTTAAAATGAATTTCTAGCTTGTGTCTGATACTTTCTACCTCACGAGGTTTACCTTTAGTCTATTATCTGTAATATCCAAGAGGATTGTAATGGTGCACAGCGGATTCAGAAGAGCTTGCAGGTCTAGTCTGGCTGTTACGAGGTAACGTAGTTAAGAACTGCTGGTGGCTGTTTTTATAAAAAATACGGGAGACTATATTGTTTCCTTTAAAAAATGACACTTTTCATACTAACAAAATGTTACTTAAAGTTTAACACATATTTCCAATCCAAATCCAAACTCCCTTAAGGCCCCACTTAGGGGCATAGGGAGGCAACAAGAGCTCTCCATTGTGCTCGATCTTACGCAACGTTTATGACCAGATTCCTCAGCTTTGCTTCGAAGGAGCGGAACACAGTATGAGATGGTCTTCCTCTTCTTCGGGACCCTGATGGGAGGAAGAACAGCGCTCTCCTCGGCTTTTTTGAAATAAAAAAGTCTGACCTAAAATATAAACGTGGCTTTTTCTCCAAACTGTCATTTTGTTTACTGCGCTTTCATTAAGGACTGTAGTATAGTGGTACCTACCAAGGTATGTAGTTAAGTTGTATATATTATGATCAGGAATAAAGTAAAAAAACAATTGAATTAAAATATTATTTTTTCCTCGTCTTTATGCATATAATAATAGTTTGAAAAAAAAAACAAAAATATATCTATCTTATTCTTAATTTCACAAAAACCCTTTGCAGTGTGGGTATATTATAAATTTCATATTTTGTATCAACCCATTCCTGCATACCATTACAAAAATTTAAAATAATTTTTGTAATAGCGAACGAGAATGGGTTAAGATAATAATAAGACATAATATACAAGCGTTTAGTGTCTCGCATTAAATTATATCATAATATAAACATTATATAAAAATATAATAATAAGATTAGATCACAGATTACAGTACACATTTAAATAATTTATTTGTTAAAGACAATCTCGTTATATACAAAACAAAACAATCAATGTTATTGACATATCAATTCTCCGGCAATGACGAATAAAACAAAATATACGCAGCACTAGATTTCACATCACTATTCGATATTTCTGTCACTACGTGATCGTCAAATTTGTACCACCTGCAAAAAAAAAAAACTTAAAATTACGGATGAATGGTTTACTTCCAAGTTGAAGTGGTTGGCAGCTTGACGTTATGACGCCAAATTTTTGTACTGTTGTCGTGCCGTACGGAAGTTGTGGGCCGACCATCCGACTCTTTCACAGTACAAGATTTAATGTAGGTAATCTGTGTTTTTACTTATAATTACCTTTTGACAATGAGCTACTAAAAGCTTGTGTCGTGAAAGAGTTAGATGGTCGGCACCTGGAATCGAACCTATGACCTTCAGTACGAAAGCCAGCGTCGTAACATCTAGGCTACCAACCTAACTTAACTTAAATATTAGGGCTCTCCATTGAAACAAAACGAATTGGTCAAGAGATGTTAATATGCGGAAACAGGTACCTAGCTGTAATACAGTATCAACTCGCACTAAGCCCCCAAATTTAACTCGAAAAATATTCATATAAGGTAATTAATAGATTGCTCATAAATCCTCTGTAATCGAGTGACTTGCCTTTAATTAAACAAAAAATAAGTGAATATGAAATTTTCTTACTTTGAATATACACTGCTTTTACAATAGGCCGTGTAATGGCCTCCCTCCATAGATCCATAGTGATTCGATACTCCGTATAGATTGTACATTGTATTTTTCCTATTTCTACACGACTTCCCCATATACTGTCCCATATTCATGTCGTATAGAGGAAAATCGATATTGGTTAGCTTTTTCTTAAAACTATTTGCTATATTATAATCCTTGGGGTCTAGATAGAATCGCTTGAAGTGTATCACTAGTATGGGGGGTAATCTAGATATGTCCAATTTTTTCAAGGCTTCTCTTTTCTGTTTGCACGTCGTACAATTCCAATCGCTTATTCTCTCGTCTTTGAGGTACAATTCTAAGCAATCCTGAAATAAAACGAAAATGTTAATCAAACTTTTGGGCAATGTATCGGTAGCTTGAAGGAACAGAATAACCTATATTGTGGATATAGGTTATTTTTTTAAATAATCATACAATATATTCAAATATCTTGATATTGCTCATAAAATTAAAAACATAGTTTTAAATTCAAAAATCTCTTTAAAGGTTCGGATCTTAGAGGTTCCAGATGATGACATTCAAAAGGCACTCTTGGAGTCTTGTGAAATGTTGAAAAGATTTCTCTCTCTGTAGTTTGAAGATCTCTCATCATGAATTAAAGACCGATATAGTTTTAATATTTTTTTACATGATGGTAGCTTTGTAAAGTTTATAATATTTTTTTTATAGTTAACTTTTTTATAATCATAAAATGAATAAAAAGTAAAATATTGACTCACATTAAGGGTACATTTGTTGGCGTGGGGTGGCAACTCCAATGATAAATTAGAAAATGAATCATGCGTCACACTTGTGTTGTTACAGGTTAAACATCTCAGCGTCGATTTTATTTGCCCATAGAACAGTTTCAATATTAAACTTTCTTTAGATTTGGTGTACTCCAACCACGCTTTTTCTGAAGCTGGCAACGATTCCTACAAAAAAAAGATTTATTCAAATAGAATTTAAATAACAAGTATTTTTCTTCTTGGTGTAAAATAATTTAAATAGTAAAAACTACACTCCTTGACTCTTTCACAGTAAGCTATTTAAAGCTTGTGATGTGAAAGAGGAAGATGGTCGGCACCTGGGATCAAACCCACGACCTCGGCACGAAAAAGTACGAAAGCCTGCGTCGTAACCGCTAGTCTACCAAACAAATTACTAGAAATACTAATTATTACTAGTAATGGCGGCCCTTTGACAATTGTATGACACGGTATGATCAAGTACTTTAACTACGGTTATGATCTTATATACATCTATAATTAAGAACTTATACAAAAACGCAACTTTACAGGTAAAATTTAACGATGACTGGTCAACAGATAAAATCCAAGTAAAAAGAGGTATCCGACAGGGCGATACAATATCCCCAAAACTGTTTACACTTGCACTAGAATATGTCTTTAAGAAGCTTAATTGGGAAAACAGAGGAATTCGCATAGATGGTAGATACTTGAACCATCTGCGATTTGCCGATGATATAGTTCTTATTAGTAACAGTCCCGAGGAACTAGCAAAAATGCTTCAAGAGCTGAACGAGGTCTCCAAAACAGTAGGGTTATGTATGAACCTGGCTAAAACAAAAGTAACGGGCACACAAAACACTCAAATCGAGATTGATGGCAGAGTTATTGAAAAAGTCCAAGAATATATATACCTGGGACACTGTATCCGATTAGATAAAGAAAATCAGACGGCAGAAATAAAACGAAGAATTGGACTAAGTTGGGCTGCCTTTGGAAAACTAGGGTATGTATTAAAAAATAAAAAAACACCCATCAACCTGAAGAGGAAGGTATATGAAGCTTGTGTTCTGCCAGTAAGTACATATGGTCTTGAAACTGTCACTCTGACAAAGCACAGCGCAGAGAGACTAAGAGTCACGCAGCGAGCGATGGAAAGAGCCATGCTAGGACTGTCCCTTAGAGATAGAGTCAGGAACGAAACGGTGAGGGATAGAACTAGAGTCACAGACGTGATCCACCGGGTGATGACTCTAAAATGGAAATGGGCAGGACATGTCGCTAGAGCTACTGACGAAAGATGGACCAAAATACTGCTGAATTGGAGACCGAGAGACACGAGAAGAAGTGTAGGAAGACCACAGATGAGATGGAGGGATGACCTAGACCGACACGCTGGGGTGCTATGGATGCAGACTGCGCAGGAGAGGTCGACATGGAGGAGGCTTTCGTCCAGGAGTGGACGGCGATAAGCTGAAGAAGATGATCTTATTTCTTCTCCCCAATCAACAAACCGAATATAAAAATGAGAAGTTTTGACTCTAAGCTATTGGACAGTTATACAATTGGTGGTATGCAGTAAAATGAAAAAAAATCACAGGTAGGTGCGCGTCGGTATGTCTTAACGATTGTGATTTTTGGCACTTTTTTGACGGTCGGATTCCAATCGATTTCGATCTGATTCCAATGGGTTAACTTGATTGAATTTTGTAATAATTGATGACTTTACTATTTGTAAGTACTTGTCTGATTGTTAAAACAAAAATTACCATTTGAATTTGATGCCTTGTCGGAGTTTGTAAGTCGTTATGGAGCCAGTCCATGAGGATGGTGAGGAATTCGTGAGAGTCCTGTTGTTCAAAACCTCTAAACATAACTTGATGTCTTCCAACAGCATTCTGAAACAACCATTATAAACTATTCAATACAGCGGTGTCTAATTGGAGCACGGATTTTTGAGTTCCTATAGTTTGAAGACCAGTCTGGTCAGAACTGCTCTCTCTTCAGCACATGTCTCATGAACAAAACTTTTGACTGGTAGAAATTGCCTAAAGTAATAATTTTACAGGCCGTATTGATATTCTATTATATAGGTGAGAGTCCCAGCACCTGACTAAAGTGTTGACTTAAAAAATTTCCGCCTTTGAAACGAAAGTGCCTCAGAAGAATTATGGGTATTATGTGGTACCATTGCATCACACATAATGCTGTACTCGGTGTTCCTGTCACATGCCCATCACTTCCACCATTATGGAGAGGAGATGGACTTGTAAACTGGACTGGGAAAGCTATGAAGAATTCGTTTGTATAGATGCTTTGCCACTGGTATGCTACATGCTTTTTTCATAATTATTTTTACATATACGAGGCGTGTCCGTAAAATAAGTTCCACGAATTTTTTTTTCACATAAAAAAACTGGTTTAATTTTAAAGAAAAGTATATTTTTGGAAAATTCAGTCCTTCTTTTATTTTTCTACATAATCGCCGTTGCGTTCTATGCACTTCTGTATTCGAGGCACCCACTTCTTTAAACCAGAGTCATAGAACTCTGCCGCCTGTCCGCGTAGAAAACTAACAACCGCATTTTGTACCTCTTCATCTGTCTTGAATTGGGTTCCGCCAAGGTTTTTCTTCAACTCGGGGAAGAGATGGACGTCACTTGGTGCTAAGTCTGGACTGTAGGGTGGGAGAGACACCATTTTCCATCCAAATTTTTCGATGAGGGCTGTGGTTCGATAGGCGGTGTGCGGTTGGGCGTTGTCATGGTGAAAACGCACTCCTTTGGTCAGCATTCCTCTTCTCTTGTTCTGAATTGCACGTCTAAAATTTTTCAAGGTCTCACAGTACCGTTCAGCATTGATTGTTGTCCCGCGAAGCATAAACTCGCACAACAATACGCCCTTTCGATCCCAAAAAACGCTAGCCATGATTTTTCCGGCAGACAGGATTTGTTTGAGCTTCTTTCGGTCATTCTGTTCGGCCATTTTTAAATTCCCTGACCCATCTGCGAACCATCCCGGAGCTCATACACTTCACAAAGTTCTTCGTGAATTTCGAAACGAATAACAGACCGCAACTCGCAGCTGGCGGGAGACGCAAGAGGAAGCTCCATCGTTGACGGCTGCTGGGCCTAGACTAAACGTCGCAGCGACGCTGGCTTGGTGAGGAATTGTAGTGGGGGAACCAAATAATCTGCCTCTGCTGTCTGGTCGCGCATAGAAACGATCCTAGCGCCAGCGGCAGTCCGTGGAACTTATTTTACGGACAAGCCTCGTAATAATGATAATACAACATAACACTTTTCTATACAAAGGTGTCAGTACAGCCGGCGGAACTTATTGCTTGAGGCAATTTTTTTCAGTCAACTGGTCCCGTATCTGAGATAGGCCAATCCCGGGTAGAAATTTCGAGTGAAAAAACACAAAAAAACTTAACGTTATGTTTAAGTGAGAAAGGAATAATAGTTACCCTTAAATCTTTGGCAGATATAAATTTAAATTGGCCCGAGTGCAAGGCCTTGACAACAGCAGCAACTTCTTCGGCGATTGCTCCTCGTGTTCCGTTATTACCCTTGCTACTAATTAAGGCACCACGCACGTCTTCTCTGAAATCATTATTCATCGTATTTAATCATCATTTGCTTTTGAAAGTAAACACAATTTTATTTTCATGCAACAGGCTGTTGTGCTGGAAGACCCAATGAACAATGCATATTCTAAGATTCTCATCACTGGCAGAAACTTTTAATTTTGTGAAACATAAGCCATGGCGAGTCTGTGCATTTAGCTGCTTTTGAAATCTACAGACGCATGCCAGGGACCCTAACGGGACACTGCAAGCTGAACAAGTGCACCAAAGGCACATTGGACTGGCATGTGCAGGATGTATGGGGAATCACTCAAGACTCCAATCCTGTATGATTGCCTACCAATGACGCACAATAGACACAAAAATCTGGACAAATTCTTTATGTGCCCAAATGAAACTTCTCCGATTCTTTCAGGAGGCTGGGCTGAGCGATCAACTCTAGATGCAGGGTCAGTCACAATAGTTGCATTATGGGACGAAGTTGCGGCGAACTCATTGAAGACAGCATGCCCAGCAAATATATTCTTAGGGATCCATTGATCACATTATACTATAGATGACGAGGCACTGATTAGGGTCGGGGAAATAAGGCAAATCCTAAAAAAATTGCAAAAAAAATGCTAAAGGGTAGGACATAGATCAGGCACCTGGGTCTGCTCGATTAAAGGAATGATTGAGGGCAAAAATCACAGAGGCTACTCCAGAGATAACTAACTATATAGACCATCAGAGATATGCGATGTACGAGGAACCGAAGAGGCTGACAACACAAAAAAATGATCCATCCAAAATCGTCACAATAGACCTTTTTTGGTCACAGTGACACAAAGGGTACAGTAAAGGAGAAACAAGTCAAGATTCAGAGCAATGGAAAAGAGTAAATTATCAAAGAAATTGCTTTGGTTTACCTGTACGTGTCTCCACAGAAATACATGGCGAGATCTGCGGTGTTGCTCAGACACTGCATTATGGAATTCATGTAACAAGTGTTGCCGAGGTTCTTCAATCCAGTCAGACCTCTTCCCTGAAATTAAGACACAGTTATATTTTGAGTGTTCCCAAGTGAAAGGTCATTTTGATGAGTTCAAAAGAAACTCAGTTGCTATTGCATCACGAGACTTCTAAAAAAGGCAGATTTCCTACAAATACGGTACTGCTATAAACTATACATATGTCAGTCTAGAACATTGTCTATGTATATGTTGTTACCAAATGTTACTCAAGTGATAAAAAACATTGTCGTACTTTACGTAAGTGTCAGGATATTATTATGTTTTTTTTTTTATACAAATAAATCTAGGCTCGTTCAAATACACATTCGACATCTTTCACATAAAGCAAAACTCAGGTCGTGAAAGTGGAAATGGTCGGCACCAGGGTTCGAATGGGCTACCAACCACTTCAAAGGTTATTATATAATATCGGTATGGCAAGTGGCGCCTATAACAGTATGACTAAGATATGGAAAACCAGAGTTTGTGTTGTCACTCTACTGTAGGGGTTGAGTCCTGGCTACTGGCCAAAGCCCAGGCATAAAAGCACTGCCCATTGTACACTTTTTTATTTTTCTCAGTTTGTAAAAAAAAACATCTTATGCCGTTTATTGATTAAATAAATAAATGAATTTGAAACAAAGCGTTTCGGAAATTTTTTGGGTATAAAATGGTTTCATTGCATCACAAACTTTGCTATACGCCGGCGCACCCAACCCAAGCCCATCACTTCTTCCATTATGGAGAGAAAGTGGTCATGGCTGGGACTTGTATTAAGGATGCTGAACGACAGTTGGCCGAGGAAAAGGCTGCTCTTCATTCCATCAGGGTCTCGAAGAAGAGGACGACCCTCTCACACCATGTTCTGTTCCCTCAAAGCAGAGCTGAGGGATTTGGATATGGTGTGGGAGGAGGTCATTGCAACTCTGCAAGATCAGGCGCAATTTTGCCCCCCTATGTCCCTAAGTGGGTTCTTAAGAGGAGTATTGATTGATTTATTGATAATACATACAGAAATATTTTCATAAAAACAAGTTGGTGCGATAGAATTGACATCATCTTAATATTCAGTCGTAAGTAAATCAGCTAGTAGAAGCTGCATGGCAAATGGTTTGGAGCTGACAGAAGGAAAGAAAAGATTGAAGATCATACAAGGTATGTGAATAAAATTTTTGAGAATGCTCGAGTGGTTTTCAGCCTTTTATCTTATGCTACTAATGACTAAATGCCACTACAAATATATTTTTTTTTAATTTAAAGTATTCCTTCAAAGAACATCCTTTTGAAATGTTCTAATTTGTATTACGGCTTATTGAGTCGCGACATTAATTACCGGATGAATCACAGGTGTATACCTTCCGAAATAAAAGAAACAAGAAAAGCTGTATGAGAAATTGTGATTCCATCTTCCAAGAAATTGCGAGCTGTTACAAAACAACTATATTTCGATTTGGAAAGATAGAAGTAGATAGGATAAATCAATAATCCATTTAAGAGCCCGCTAAAGGGCGTACAGAGGCAAAAATAACTCTTCACTAGAACATGATAATATACTAAAATACCATGCATTTGAGAAAGGCAATGAAGCTAAGTATTTGTTTGTTGTTTTTAAATTAATAGTCTGCTTAAAAACATATTATACACCAACGCCTGAATGCTAACCTTCTTAAATATGCAAACATAATGATGAGACGGTATTCTCAATCTGATTTTCACATTCAGCACCATTATTAATTACGGACAGTAAAAACACATGATTGTCAATAGCGTAGAAGCCACACGGACGGAAAACATCAAACACATTTGAGACAATAACAAAACAAACCACATAAATCAGCACACTGCTCGTCCGAGTTCGTCCACTAGTTTAAAAAATCATATTCGTTGTGAACTGTGCAATGTTTTGAAAACGGAAATAAGAAAAAAAGCGACACAATCAACGATAACTGTATGACGAACGTAAAAAAATAGAACAGTAACATAACCGACAATTTGAAAAAAATAAATTCAAGCATATATTTAAGGACTGTTGCTTGACGAGTGACTTGCGATATACTGAAGTATGATTAGTACCTGTGGTTGGAGACATTGAACGTCACAGCTACTGTACTAAGCCTTGTGTAGGACGTACCTACGCACGCAAAGCTAAAAAAGTAACAGTGAAACGTGTCACGTGGTACAAACACAGGAATCGGCAATAATATGTATTGAAAGCAACAAAATCAGATTAAAAATCATAAGTGGAAGTCTGACATGGTTGTATTTTAGTAATATGTTTGAACCAAACAGAACAACTATCAAAGTAATATTTAAATTTAATTTAAATTTAGTTTTAATTATTATTAAGCTTTAAATTACAAATTATGGAAAGTCGAACTGAGCCTTACCCCTCTCAGCGAAACTGTGTTTCTTTGGGGTAGCAATAAAGAAAAAAAAATCACATCTAGTATTAGAACTGAACAAAATTTTTAATTGCTTGCTAAGCTAAGCCAATAGGTGAACTATCCAACTACTTGACAGTTTCGATACACCAAGCTAGTGGCCTGGAGGTTAGCGTCTCGGTCCGAAAGAGTTAGGGGCGTAGGTTCGAATCCCACTGAAGGCATGGGATTTTTCAACACGTTTGACATTAAAATGAATCAGGGCTCACTCTAAGCGAACTTGTGTGTTAAAGGCTGTGTCATGGAAGTGGAAATGGTCAGTTTCGAGATCCAAACCGCTAGGCTACCAACCACCACCTAATGGCAAAAGTAAAGTGATTACACTTAGCCAGCTTTTTAAACAACAATAGAAGATGGTTGTAAGACCGTTGTGGTCTAAATCTACCAATAAATGTTCAAACATAATTAATTAGTGAAAGGTTAGCTTCAGTAAGGAAATTTAAATTAGGTAGGTACCTATAGCAAAAAAGCTATACTATCACAACATGAATCGCTCACCTTAATGAATACTAAATCACGATTTTTAATCATAGATAGAAAAAGCTGTAGCTGTGTCGGAATATCTGAGAGAAGTCGTTCGGAGAAACATAGATTTCAAAACAGAGAACGAGCATTTGGACAATTTAGAAGCAAGGGCAGACGCAGTGAGAAAAAAAGTAATCCTTAGAACAGCTGATATGGGAACAATTTTGCAAAGAGATCTGTCGGCGAGGTTAGAAGGGAGAAACAGGGGTATTTAGAGAATGAATGCAAGAAGACATTACATTTGGAATTGTATGGTGCTCTGGATGGTAGCCCAGAATGAAAAACATCATCTATGGGTGTGTTTACACTAGATAAGCGCCAGAGCTGAAGCATTCTTTCTTTATTGTTGATATTGACTAGGGAAATCAACAGAAAGCAAGAACTAAAACTCTGGCTCGATTAATCTGTCATCACCCATTTTTGGTATTGGTTCTTGCTCGTTGTTGATTGCTTGGTGTCAATGACAGCCATCAGGAGGAAACGCTCCAATTCTGACTCTGGCGCTGTTTGCTCGGTGTCAATGACAGCCATCAGGAGGGAACGCTCCAATTCTGACTCTGGCTCTGTTTGCTCGGTGTCAATGACAGCCATCAGGAGGGAACGCTCCAATTCTGACTCTGGCTCTGTTTGTTTGGTGTAAACCCACACTAAAATGACGATTATAGAAGAAAGTTAAACTCCTGTAGCAAGCGATAATTGTACACCGACATTCGTTAAGTACGGAAATAACTTATTATGAAAACGACAATGTAAATTACTATAGGTACGTTCAGTAAGTGAATACTAAAAATAGTCTTCGATACGGAAGAATGTTCATGCAACTTTGTATTGGCGCACAATTGAAAAGTCATTTGAGAATGAAAACGCATGACATCATAAATGTAAGTAATGCAATTAACATTAAACCGTTTTCAACTTTAAAGTATCCCCTGAAGGTTCTTCAGTGATATGTCAACACAGCCTACACACAAGTACTGGGATTGTCAACGAGATGGAGAAGCCAAATAAAGCCTACGCGGCGGGTTGCGTTTGTGTTGGAGAAATATGGGTGCAGTAATGAAAGTCAACACACACAATCACACACTACATTCCAGTATGATAAATAGAGCTAGCTCATTAGTCTAAGTCTTAAGGGAGTACTTTATGTCCAGTATACAACTCAATTAATTCTAATACAGTAGGGCTTTTTTTCCACAATGATGATATAAATGTAAAGCTTATGTTGTGAAAGTGGAAACGGTTGGCACCGGGATTCGAACTGGTCATCTTACCACAATACACAGCTAATCCACTCTTGACAATCTGAGAGATTTATCTGATGGAATGTCAAAGGCGGCGACATCGGCTCCAACGTTAGGATGGCTACTACTATATAAAACTCTACATATAACTAACAGCTAATCCACCAGGGTGATGCTGGCGAGGGTAGTTTATTGCCCTGGAGATAGGAAATGCTCCCCAAAGGCGAAAGAACCTTAATGGTCCATGGCATACAATGTAGAAAACAATGGGAAGCTACCACATTAAAGGACCATGCAGCATCTCTTGTAACAGCAAGAATGATGAACGAATCTCTAGTTAAATTCACCGTCTTATTTATGAAAAATTCGTTAATCGTAAGATTTCATATAAATCACTGATCAGTTTTTACTTACATTATAAAAAAATATTTAATCCGCGTTTGTTATGTATGAAGATGACATTTCATACAAAATTTTGTAAACAAACAAAATAGTAGCTGGGCATCGCGAGTGGTAACTACCAATAATCGCTATGTCAGATTTGAACGAGTTATTGATGCAGAATAGGTACCTTATTTTTTAATTATTTATTTTATATCAAAATATAGTTAAGTCCTTATTAAATCATACGAAACCTTTATTTTTCAGCCAAAATGAACCAATTCATGTTTGATCACTTCAATTTTAATATTTGTACCTACTTAAAAAGTATTCTTTGAGTATTTTCTTCAAAGCGTCATTATATTTCTTATAAATTTAGTTGGTGCATCATGGTTGTAAGACCTCGATGCAATATTTGCTTTATTTGTTTGAAATTTCTATTATCAAAATGACAAACCAAAGCAAAATGGACCAAAATTGGACGGGAAAAAAACTTAAAAACAGTATATTTATTACAGAATGCGTTGTTGTACACTCGAAACCATTGTCAGTTGACATAAAATCCAACATGGCGGGCTAAAATCTACAGAGATCAGCTTGCAATCAATCGATATTGGTTAAACTACCTCGACGACGCGACGGCTTGATCGCAAATTTTCTACCGCTGAACTCTTATTTTCCACTGGTCAGAGTTTTCAAATAAAGCAGTTAGGAATTAAGCCGAGAGAATAGAGTACTCAAAATGCATGATTCTCATAATAACAATAATAAGTGAGCTGGTAAAAATTACCATTTATGCAAAATGATTAAAAAAGAATGAGAAATATTACAAAATAAAAGAAATTCAAAGTGGTCAGTAGCCTAGTGGTTCAGATAACGACTTTTGTAGTGAAGGTTGCGAGTTATATCCCCGGTTTTGTCATCTTCTTCTTACACAAAACAAGCTTTACTTTCCATTAAAGATGTCAAAAGAGTATTACGTTCACTTCACGAGTGAGAAAAAAACCTTCAAAACATTTTACTAATTTCAAATGTTTTGTCTTTGATTCATAGACTTAAAGGGAATCGAATTATTGATAGGGTAATGTTTGTGAATGTAACCACAAAATCTTTTATCTTCTTTATTCCACCTATTGAGAAACTTTGAATATTACATTTTTCCAGTCCATATAAAACCATTTCACTGTATGAACGTAATGTGTTTAATATAATTAATCGTTAGCCAGTGTGCAAACAAAACAATAAACTATTCAATGTAGGCAAAAAAGCAATAATTGAATTACCTAGCGTCTGATGAATTCTAGAAAACACCTGTTTAGACATTCATTTTGAGATGTTTTCCAACAATTAGTCCAAGTGACAGAATAAGAAACCACACAATCGTATTATGGTTGGTTATCACAGAGAGTAGGGAAATTAATGTAGTAGCGGTCAGAACATAGGTCGAGGACAAGACTAAACAAAATGGACTCCAAAAAGTCAAGAAATGGATTCTATTTGAGAGCAATAAGGGTACATTGGTCTACTGAGAAAGAAGTTTGAACGTAAAATATTTTAAATAGCTCAATAACTTGTTTCAATATCCTATCTATCCATCTTCCCATTTTAGTATTTCAATCATGAAAGTTACGATCGAGTTTCCATCCGAATTTCGTATCTATCTTTCAAAGTACTGCGAGCGATGATTTCTATATAAATCAACAATTATTGTCATGTCTATGTATGTCACATGTAATGGGCTACAGCATCTACTTAAAATACCATAGCAGATATTTTATAGAAGAAACTATTGACTGCAATAATTGTATTATATACGGCATTCTCACATCTTGTTCACAGATAGCATCAGTTTCTGTATCAATAAGATATGAGCAAGCATTAATAATGAGATCATTGTTCGAGGGATTTACTCAATCTTCTTAGCTCAGACCGTAAATAGGAGTATAAAGAGTTATATAACGCTGCAGAACATATATCACATTTTTCTAAGGCTTCAGTCATCTGGGAAAAAATTTCACTGCACATACAGAGAGGTTTCCTGAATATTTTTAATGTTGTGGGCTAACAATTAACAGAAAAATATAAATCTGTATAGATAGTGATGACAATCTTAATTTGAAACTCCGTTAGAGATTAGTCAAGTGCTATGTGTGAACTGTTCTCTTAAAGGAGTTGAATCTTGGACTCTCAAAGTTACTACAATGAAGCGATTGGAAGCTTTTGAGATGTGGGTACACCGGAGAATGCTCCGCATACAATGGACAGACATGGTCAGCAACACAAGAGTCCTGCAAAGGGCTAGGGACGCTAGGGTTGATAGAGAGTTGCTGATTAATATCAAGGTCCTATTTGGGGCATGTTCTTAGAGGGGAAAAATAATATTTGCTGCACTTAATTATTAAGGGAAAAATAGAGGGTCGACGAGGGATGGGCTGACGGCAGATATCCTGGCTCCGAAATATTTGTGAGTGGACGGAGATCGCGAGTGTTGAGGAATTATTTCGTGCCGTACAGGACCGGGATGCATTCTCCAGAGTGATAGTCAACGTTGGGGCGACCTGACACGACACAGAAAGAAGAATAAGAATAGATTCATAATAATGTGCCGATTTACAGGTTCAGCTAAAAGTAGAAAGTTGGTCCGGATAAGTGTAAAAAATATTAGTAGCACAGAAGAAATAATAATATATTTATTGTAGTTTAACGATATATCTTATCCAAAATGCGATTCAATGTTTGATTATATGAGTGAAGTTATTTTATAGAGGATTGTATAAAAAAAAATTTAAAGAAGAAAGGAAGTATTTCGTATCCTGGCAGTTAAACACCAACTTTTGTACTGGAGGTTGTGTGTTCAACCCCAGGTGCCAATTAACTTCTCTTATCACGACACAAGCTTTAAGTAGCTTACTGTGAAAGAGTCAAAGAGTGTATTTGTGTTCATTTTTAAGATAAAAAGAGTATTAATTTTCATCTACAACAATAATTTCCTTCTCTGTACCTGAAAATCTGAACTAGGTTTGATTAATCTAAACTGGGTTTGATTAATCTGAACTGGGTTTGATTCAATACAGATAAAAGAACAACCTTGCAAAACTATAGACAAGGTCTAGGTTAACATTAGAACCAAATTGGTTGAATAATATTATGCAACCAGTGAGTGCATATTATGTAATGGAGAGTTATTTAAGATTCACGATCCGCTAAAGGTTATGCGATTTCTCCTATTACAAGCGTGCCCCTACAGTAGTGTTCAACCAGCCAACCATATTTTTGTATCATGCCCCTGTAGGCCTAGACATATTGAAATTGGCGATCGACTACAAAAGAATTCTTCGACAATGTAGAGTAGGAAGAAAATTAACCGTCCACTTTTTATATTTTTATATAAGTGTGATTGTTTGGTTTAAATAATTGTTTATATTATGTTCCAGTGGACAGTTAATTTTTTGCACTAAACATTGGCGAAATCTTCTTTTGTAGTCGAATGCCAATTTGAATTTGTCTACGGGGGATGATCAGTCAATCAAAAACCTCCCCCCTCTGTATCATTATTAGTTTAGAAAAAAAACCTTTACTACAATCTCTATTTATAAAAATGGAGCCCTATTTCCTGGCTCGACCAATTTCGCTGATAATTTATTTGTTGTGTTTGCTATTGTCAGAAGATTCTCATAAAAAAAATAAGAATGTTGAGTGGAACTATCGATTCCATCCAATCTTTGACAGGAGTAGAAATTTCAAATGAAAAAACACACAGTGAATTTCTGAAACAACTGGGAATCGAAACTGAGACCTATTGATCTGGAGTTGACACCTATGCCACTAGGCTACCGAGGAAAGAAATGTTAAATTGAATCCGGGAACTATTACGCCGGCACCTTTGACAATTAAAAAGCTGTCAAAAATGTGTTTGTATTTCAAAGTTGTTGCTTACACATTGAAATCTTCCATCATTCGGGGAATCTATATAGGGGCCAATCACCAATCATATCATTTTTTTATTAATTTTTTGCTAGAGATATATAATAGAACACAAAATATCCCAATGGAGGGCTTTCGATGCCCTCTATGCTCTCAGGAGGAGTATATTAGCAGAATAGGAAAATATTATGATAATCACATTAATGAAAGCAACCTAAAGTATTTCCATGCCTGGACATATACAGTAGCGTGGGCCGATTTCCTTTTTTCCCTCTATTGCTAACGTAATAGTTATATTTTAGTGCTAAATGCTGTTTTAAATACGTATGCAAAATATTTTTCAATTCGAAAGATATCTTCTGTCTCCGAATTGAGCTCAAAGTTTCAAGAAATTGTTAAATTTGTCCTATTTTGAAGCAGGTATAAAGAAAGTAAAAATATGTTTAACATAATATTTTTTAAGATTGTATGTCATAAAAATGATGGAATAATTAGTTCTGTATTATATAAAGCATAATAATAAAATTTAAGATAGCAACAAAGTATATAAAGCGCCGCAATAAACAAGAGAAAATCGCATGAAATGAGAAAAGGGTTAAAAATACCAGTTTTGTATTTTGATGGCCGTAAAGCCAAAGTTTTAGGCTAGTGATTAGAAAAAGTGGACAAAAATACAGATGAACAATAATTAAGAGAGTGTTAAAGGAAACTGATTCTAAATTGATGGAAAATTTGGAACACCGAAACCGATTGAGAGATCGATTACAGATTTCTTTTCAAAAAGCAACATTTCATTGGATATTTTACTTATCGTCTGATGTAATGAAAAAAAGTGTAGGTAAATACCGGAAAACATGATTGAATAATTAGTTTGCAGGAGAAAAATATTTTGCTTATTGCAAACCACAAATAATCCCAATTGAATGAGTCGCCGATAATCTAGAAAAAAACTGCAAGTAACAATATATTTAGGTTTTTGTATAATAATGTGTTGATAGTGCTTTCTCAAGTTATCATACGCATTCTGACCAAATTGGAAAACAACTGGAAAAAAACAATTGATATGTTCCAGGTTCCAGGTGATTACAAGAGAAACTACTATTTTATAATTTCAAGATCTACGAAAAGATCAATAATATTTATTCCAAATTGGTATAGTCATACCAACAGGAACATTTTCTAATGATTTAGGTAACTGAGCTCCAGGAAAAATAATCCATGTAATAATCGCTAAACTAAGCTCAAAGGATTCTGCGACTGCGCTTCTTTCAGAAAGTTTGATGACTTTAACTTATCTTTATTGTTAATGTCTGTGCACCAACTTACCTCGCAACTGATCCAGTTACCTATGGAAGTTTAATTTCTTATCCATATATTTATCAGATTATCAAATCTGTTATATAAACTGTAATTACTAAAAGAAAAAGCTATCTCGCTCAAAATACACTATGAAGTAAGAGAATGAACCGCTCGCTGGATAGTGAAAGCTCGAATCACCCAAAAAAAACGCATTTTTGATCCTTGAAGTATCGAAAGTAAATTTTGAAGCATCCTTTTACAAGAACTAAGTTATAGATAGACAGCAAAATGTAACAGAAACACCAATCGACAAGTATCCGACGAAGATCTTACGGCATTCATTACATACAATGGCGAAGATGAATAAATACAGTTTCCTGAATTTTTCTTGTCATATCCAAGGAGTTTGACGATCTGTGAAATTGTTAAAGAAGCCTCACCAACTTAACGGAGAAATTTATCAATTAAATATTATGTAAAAGCTTAGAAAGCAACGATTAAAAACGATATCAAACCCAATTTATCAAAAACAATCACCGCAAAATAACATAATTTCATATACTTGCTTTACATAAAAAATTTGAAAGTTTTATTTATTATTTTTGTCTTATTAAATAAATAGAAGTATGTTCTTGAATTATCTGTGGTATAATAAAAAAAAGTGAATAAAAAAACAAGACCGGAATCATTTACATGATTATTATAAAAATATCAGTTAGTATGGGATATTTTCGTCCCATACAAAACTTCAAGGTCGATTCGGAGACAGAAGATCTTATTTTTTTGTCATGAAATTTTGTAGATAGTTATAATACATCATAAGGCAACAAATTATCACTATTACATTAAGATTAGAAGCACTTTTTAAACTTCCATACTAGAACGGCCCAGCCTAATATACAGCCACATCGCTATTGCACACAAAATATGTTTCATATGAAAATAAAAGTTGGTGCAAAAATAGTCTTAATTGTAAATTTTAAAAAAAATATTGGGATACACCAAATTGCTTAGAATAAAAGTCATCATGCGTCCAATATGGGTCATATGACACTTTGAACAAAATTTAGTTTATTTTGCCAAAATATTAATTTGTTTCTCATCTATCGTTTCTATGACTTATTTTGTATTTTTTATCTTTATGCAGATGTCTTAATATGACATATAGGTACCCACAATATGGGTAATAAGAATATACCAATGCAATGGTATTATACTCAATAGTATTAAAACTTGTCTAATTTTGCGTGTATGAAAATTGACCTATGAGTAACTTTGTGCGTGTAAGGATGACAATAGGTATGTATGTACGTGGTTCCCTCCACAACAATGTCTGTCACATGGAAATGGTAATCCGGACACGAGCGCGTGCTCATAACATGTGCTTGGATGTGAAATATGATACTTTTAAAGTTATTATACACAAATCACGAGCAAAATACTCTTACGTTACATATTTGGGACTGTTGTACTACTTAGGAATGTACGTAACCGAATGGTAACATTTTTAAACTATTACGGTCGACAAATAATAGGTGAACTCTTGAGGTGGATTTACACCAAACAAGTGAATGTTCATTCTATCATAATTCTATTAAATGGTCTTGGTTAGATAGATCATTCATTGCCCCAGCTTTGTGTTCGAAAATTTTCAAGCTTCTATAGAATGCTCGCTCGATGTAAGCGGTGCACCATGGAGACAAGATCTATTTATTTATTTAGCGTATGGCCAATTTATGTGATACCAGCCGATAAAAATACGATGACAAATTTTTCATTGAAAAATGCGTAGATACCTATTCTATTATTATTTTCATAAGTGAATACCAATGAAATATACGAGATTTGTCGAATACACAGTCAGTAGACATTTTTTTGAAATATTATTATACTCTCTCTGTGGTAGGTAGGTACTCTATTATGTTGATGTATTGTTATTGTTGACTTCTGTCATATCGAGTTTTATTTTTACTTATTAATTCTTTACTGTACATTAATAGTATAAGAAACAACACATAAAATTTGACATAAAAAAACATCACAGAATCAACATACAGAAGGTGAGATTATTACAACAAAGTTGTTGTTTCTAACAAGGGCATGTTGAAAGAATAGATGCAAACAGAATGACAAAGAGAATTTATTAGGCAAGGTGCAAGAAGGCATGGCCGACCGAGAATGATCAAAGGCCAGGTCAGGAGTAAGAGAAATAGGAGAGGTTGTATGAGAAATGGTATGATAAGAAAAGAGTGGAGGTCCGTTCTCTCTGCCTACCTCTTACGGGACACGGTGTGATGGGAAAAAAAATAAAGCTATATATTTACCATACATCCTAGAACGCCTTGGAAGTCTCTTTGTCTGGCCTGATTGTAATCGGAGGGCGTAATAGTCTTAAAACTTGGCTTGACGTTCCTGTCAAAATGCGGGGCTTTCACTTTCATCGATGGTTCGTCCATCTGGTAAAATACAAGTACAAAACAATTAAGATAATATGTAATACATTTCCAAACATGATTAAAAAAAATTATTTTCAACCTCATTTTGCTTAGAAAAAATTATGTACAGCAAGTGCGGGTTAGTGTGATCACTGATTAATAGAATCAATTCTTCATAAAATTTACAACTTTATTATATTTTGCCAAGAGACTTGCATGTTTTTGGGTATTTTTAAAAAGTATCTGAGACAATGGGACAAAGAACTTAAAAAAATAATCTTTTTGGACAAACCATTTTTTACTCACAAAAAATTTTCTTCCATAATACTTACCTATGTTTGAGTGAAATATAAATAGGTATGTACTATGTCCCAATATTCTAAATGGCCGCCGCTTATTAGAATCAAAACAGATGGGACAAACATGTTCACAATATCCCGTGCCTACTGTACTTAATATATTTTCACTCTTCAAAGAGGAATCAAGAGATACAAATGTAATAATTGGTACCTGAGCGATATTTGGCGAGGAATGCGATCGTTTGAAACCAGTGGCACTCTCTCCATCTTTCAGAGGGACCATTTCATTTTCGGTTTCCTCCATTTGCTGGAATCAAATCAAAATAAACCGGTGAATTTTTATGCATTCCTGTGTTTTATATTATAGGACTACATATTGAAATGTTCTGTTGGTAAGTAGTTCAAGCAAAAGTTAAGAAAAAAACATGTTACACTAGCTTTAAAAAAGGCTGGCCAGTGAGAGGGAGGAGCGGAGAAACAGAGGCAACATGCTTGGTGCAGACCAATCTCACGCCGCGTTCACATGGAGAACAGTCAGATTCGATTTTTGCAGGATAAGTTTAACTCATAATATAATTTATATGTATGAGTTCACACACACACATTCAAGATCTTACAAATAAACGATACGGGCAAAACTTGACATCCGATGTTGCGAGTGGAATCGGGTCTGACACACCACACAAAACTGATACGGTTTCAGTGGTACAGGTCAAATCTCTTTATAACGAATACTGAAGTAACGAAATTTCCAGTATAACGAATCATTAATTTGTCACCGAAAAACTTCCATATAAAATGTACTGAACCAAAATTCTTTATAAGAAAGTTAATCTTAGTATAGCGAACTTTTTTATTTTAAAATCATGTTACAATTAGGCAATAAAATTTCTCCGACTTCTGTTTGTCCTTGGCATTGGTGAGTTCGCCTAATATATTTCCTTCACGTGATTGATAAATCCTTGAAATTTGTTTTTGTTCTCACGTGATAATAGTTTATTTGATATCATCAATATGGCGACTCAAAAAAATAAAAATGTATCATTTTCTATAATATATCCAGTATAACAAAATTTCATTATGACGAAATATTTTTTATGGTCCCGTGAAGTTCGAGATTTGACCTGTAGTAGCATTTTAATACATATGTTTACACGAGCGCAGATTCGATATTTTTCTGATAGCATTCGTTTCAGTCATGTGCGATAAAAATCAGGTCCGACAAAATGTGTCTTCGTGTGAATGCAGCGTTAGGATTGTGACTTGAAGGAAGAAATTTAGTAAAAATGAGTACAGTAGAGGGCTGTTATTGCCTGCTTATGCTCTCAAGAGGAATCACCAAAGGTATATTGATTTATTAAGAGCAGAAATACCTTATATCTTTTCAGAGCCCTGGCTTCAGCCAACTTCTTTTCTCTCTCCTGTTGCAACAGTTCTCTTTTCTGCGCTATTTCCGCTTGCTCCTGTTCTATTTCTTTAATCTTATTTTCCTTTTCAAGCGCTATTTCCAAAGCCTTTTTAGATTCTTCTATTACTGCTGAGACAAATTAAAGAAAATAAAAATTAATGGATATTCATATTGAACACATCCTTAGAGATGGTATATGAAGCAAAAGGCAGTGGAAGCATGGAAAGTTGAAGATATATCATTATAAACCACATGACTCGGTCAATGATGTATCACCTACTTTCTAAGCCTATATAATTCATTTCCAGGCAATCACAACAACCAAAAATACAACGATCCTTTGTTCTAACATAATACTTATTGTGGCGTAACTATAAAAGCTAGCGACATTTTTTGTAAATATTGATTATCTTTGTCCACAAAAACATAACTGTTACTTTTTTTAAAATAAAAATGAAAGAGTTCTGTATAGTTCTATCACAATATTTACTGTTCAAACGTGAACCGGTTTTCAGAGACTACCGTCATACACACATACTCCCTTTCACACCCCACTCAGGAGCATAGAGAGGCAACAAGAGCTCCCCATTAATTTATATATTTTCACCGATAGGTCGATTCAGGCACTTGAGAAAAACGCATACTAATACAGTCTAATACAGACAAAAAAAAGATACATGCAGTGAAAGAAAATAAAAAGAATTGAATATGCACCCAACAAAGGAGGTGTGTTAAAAACGTAGTGTGGTTGATAGGGTTTTGAATTGATTTTAGTTCAAGTTATTTTTGGCTGAAGGTATATTGCATGAATATTATAGCCATAGTATTGCCACTTTTATTGCTTTAATAATTTGAATTCAGATTGTATTGTAATATGATTTTATCGGGTGGAGGTCTATAATAAAAATAAAAAATAAAATATATGATTTTACACTGTTTTTACCATTGATTTTTTTATATTTGTTAATTATTGTTGCCTACCTTACTATTTTTATTATGATTTTATTGCAATTTGTTACTTGTTGTTCATTTCCATGTAATTACTGTTCAAAAGGCGTTTACGGCGTTTATGTTTGAATAAATAAATAAATAAAAATGTGGTAAAGAACATTGTATATTATTGATCGTGAGTGGTGTAAAAGGCCAATTTAGCAGTTAAATTAATTCAGAAATTAAAACAATTCATTAGAACAAAGTGATTTCTCAATGGAGGATAGTGTAAAGGGCCACCCTGCGTATCGTCATAACAGAGCTTTACTACTTCAGGAGACTTAACACTTACTACTTCAGGAGAATGGAGGTGGCAGTCTCCGAAAATCGGTTCATGTTTGAACAGTAAATTTTGTGATAGAACTATACAAGACTCTACATTTTTATTTTGAAATTAACTATCACCAAGCACCTTCTGTCCAAAACATCGAAGATCAGTATTGTTTAATCCGAGAAAAGATTTCAACCCCTGAGTCGATGTGTCGCAAAATCCTTTAAAACACCCTGGGATCTCTTACTTAAAAGTTGGAGGCTAATCAACTGGGCTACCAAGGTTGGTATGAGATGAGGATGAAGAATGTACTTACCGGTATTCACATCCACCGGAGATAGTTCAGCAGATACAGCTGGCACTTCAGTCTCTTCTTTAGACTTCAACTCGGTCAGCCGCTTCTTTACTTGGGCTATTTCCAAGTTCTACAAAGTTCATCAACAAGCTACATTAAACTATTTACATTACGGATATAACTTGTATGTCTAGATAATATTATTATAGACAAAATAAATACCATGTCGTTTTGCTTGCTTTCAAGTTGAAGCAAAATGGACTGTAATTCGTATTGTTTTAGTTGAAGACTTTCTTTTTTACCTTCTTCGGCCTCCTTCTCGTGAGAGTCGTGAATTTTCTCCCAATTCTGAAATCAAAACGAAATGCCAAACCGTTAGTAAAAAAAAAAGCGGTCAAAAAGAAAGAAATAATAACCTGGTTAATAGACAAATCCAGTATCTTTGAGTGATGGTGTCTATTATAGTGTTTTCTTAGCAATGCTATAAACAGCGGTGAATGTGTCAGTTTAGAACATTGTTTATGTTGCTACCGTAGTGATAAACAACATTGTCGAAAATTTTAAAGAAAGCCGTCTTGTCAGACGACGGACCGCTCTCTAGGAATCCGGAGCATAAGTGTTGTAAAGTTTGGTGACATAAAATAACATTATTACGACAAAATAAAGTTTAATTCATTAGCTGTTTAAAGGATGTAACAGCCAGCCAGTGCATTTTAAGATTAAAATAGCAGTTATCAAATAGACCATTAACAAATAAAAATTTAGAGAAGATTTGAGTGTGTTTATCGGGTCACGGATAGAGTGAATCTACAGATCTTACGAGTCAATTAGAGTATGAGCCGTAATGATTTGTTTGCACTTGTTTTATTATTATTATTATTTCAAAACATTTATTTATTAAATCACAATATATCATATTATAAAGCATACATCATTGTATAAAAATTAATAAAAAATAAATTAAATTAAAATTAAATACAATGCTAAATATAAAAATATCGGTATTATCTCTCATGATACATCACGATGTAATGTAATCATGAGAGATCTTCGAACTACAGAGAAAGGAACTTTCTTAACATCCTACATGAGGACAACAGAACTGCCTTTTGGATGGCATATCTGAGACCACAACAGATGCCAAGTTTCCCTAAGATTGTCTCTAAAAGATTTAGGAATAACTCCATTCGTCACTATAGGTATTATGTGGGTGGTTGGTGTATGCCACATATCCTTGATTTCGTGAGCAAGATCAAGATATTTAATTATCTTATCTTGCTCTGCTTTTTTCAAATTTTCGTCATACGGTATAGTGATATCCACGAGATACGTTATCCCGTTCCTACGATCAACCAATACAATGTCCGGACGATTTGCGTTAATCGTTTGTATTGGTATATCCCAATACAACTTAGTATGTATTACTGTTTTGCATTACCGAAATTGGGGTGTACTTATAATAAGGTACTTCAAGATCGAGCAAACCAATATTCTGATCTAAGAACATCTAGTTCAGATTCCGATAATAATTTGTTTCTAATTATTACCCGAACCTGATCGGACAATCTTTGGGTACTTACATCTATTGTGGGCTCCAGAAGTAGCCATTCCTGAAACAGCCTTTGTCTGTAGCCCGTTAAGAAATTTCCACCCTCTGTAGCCCGGAAGTACGCCCGGATGTCATTTTTATTTATTTCTCTGGTCCATCTCATCCTTGGGTGTCTTTGACCACCTGCAGCGGGATCTGTTGAACCACGAAGGTTCACTCGGCCCAAGCATGCAGGTGTCGATGGTGGTCTCTGTTCCTCTTCCATCATAAACAATGAGCAACAGTTGTCTTGATAACATACATTTTCTTCTTATTATTTTTATTATATCTAATTCTTCTTTTCCATTTTTCTTAATTCACTCTGATCCAAAAAATAAACCATGATATATATTTTCAATAAAAAATGTAAACAAAGATGTTTTTTCACGTTGCTATGTAAACAGTTTTGTTGTTAAGCCAATTTTGTTCCTCAAAACACTGATAGTAAATATGTAATTTTCGTTTTTCCAAAGGAATGTATTATTTTTTCATAGAAGCTACTAGAATACCGTCTCAGTAAGGTGTGAACCATTTTAAGTCATGTAAAAAATCATTGTAAAACATTATCAAATCTTAATATACAGTCCTAAAATCGAAGTATTTGTTTTTAATAAATACCAGCTACCAGTTTACCCAACATTTTGGTTATTATTATTATTATTAAATGCCATCAAGCAGGCAATATGGAGCTGATGTGCTAGATATCCCACACTTGTGTCACACTATAAACTGTCAAGTCCATTCTTAAATGCATTGGTGTTCTTTGCAACAACTAGTTCAGCAGGCAGCCCGTTCCACTCATCCACAACTCTATTTGTAAGGAAATGTCTGTATATCTGTCCTTTACCAACTTCAAACTATGTCCCCTCAAATGTTGATTGTGGCTTCTGTAGAACATGCTTCTCAACTCTGGGCAGTCATAGTGGTCGTTCAAGATTTTATATACTTCAATTAGATCACCTCTCAGTCTCCTCTCCTTGAGAGTGGTTAAACCCAGTGTCTCAAGGCGATCCTCGTAAGACATGTCACCAAGCCCCGCTCCCATCTTAGTAAAGCATCTCTGCACTTTCTCCAAAACCTGTATATCCTTCTCAAAGTAGGGACACCATATTTGGAAACCGTACTCCAAGATAGGTCTCACATAGGTTTTATATATCTTGAGTAGCTTGTATACGAATTTAATAGAATAACACATACGGAATAGGGTGAGTGCAGGAGCTGTTCCAAATAGCAAGAGATAGAGAGGCCTTTAAAGAAGTGATTGTAAACGTTAACTCTTACCTCTTCTGCTACCATTCTTTCCTTTTCAAGACTGAAGGAGTCATTCGCCAGTTTCTCATTCTGCTCCATAAGTATTTTCTTTTCCATGGCTCGTTTATCATATACTTCTAAAGCAGCAGCCTGGAAAAATAAAATCGACAATTCAAACTGAAGGATCGAGAAAAATGAGCACATTTAAGCCAAGCTTTAAATTGCTTACTTTTTTACTCCTGTCCACAACTGGATTTTTCGGCACATCCACTGTCTGATTTGATACATTTATAGATGGTGCTTTCACATCCCTATTGATTTGGGGAACAAAAGATGGAGATCCATTTTGAAAAGGGGGCGGTTTCTTCTCAGTTGGTGTATCAATAAGCGATGGATAGTTTACGTCATCTGCAAAATTTAACCATGTTTATCACCACACTATCACTCCAATTGGATGACATTCAAAATAATTGTCCCGTTCACGATCACTCCATCCATTCAAATGGAGCGATATCACTCCATTTTGACATTATGTGAAACATGAGTTTCTTTCAACCATTTCAACGAAATTTCACTATATTAAATACATGTATTTTGCTATTAATAATTTAAAACAGATATATCCGCACCCTCGTGAAAGGATGATGACAAAATGAAACGAAATTGAACCACGTTTTTAACACTGACAATCAAGTAATGTGACGACTTCGACTCGAGATTCCCCATAGACGTCGTTTGTAGGAATACAGCAATGGCTTGACGCAATTGAGTTTTGGACTGATGGGTATCCGACTCACCCTATCAATCCACATTATACATTTGGTTTTTCCCACTCACGGTCATTTTAGGAGTGACATTGATCCATTTGTACAGATGGAGTTTTGTAAATGCGGTATACACTGTAGACAGATGGATCCATAATGCATTATACATCCATTTGTTATGGTATATACTCCATCTATCATAGATTAGATGGGTAGATTTATCTGTCATAATATGACTTGAATTTGCCTACCATGGTGTACCTGTGCACTGCATAAGCCTGTTGGAAAACTGATTTTGCTACTATATTGAATAAATTGACTGTTTAGTCTTGTCCATTTCACAATGTATTTATATAATAAATTGACTGTTTAGTCTTATACATTTCAAAATGTATTTATATAATAAATTGACTGTTTAGTCTTGTCCATTTCACAATGTATTTATATAATAAATTTACTGTTTAGTCTTATACATTTCAAAATGTATTTATATAATAAATTGACTGTTTAGTCTTGTACATTTCATAATATATTTATGTAATAAATTGACTGTTGAGTATTGTACATTTCGTAATGTATTTATAGAATTTATGCATAATGGTTGTTAGAATGATTTTTTACCTAGAAGGTCGTCCAGAGAAGAATTGATGTTTGGAGGAATGGCGTGAGGGTTGGTCGTCATTGGGGGATAATGCAGGAGCCACGACTCATATCCACCTTCCAGGATCACAGGTCTTTTCTTGTACTTCCCCCCGATGTCCCACTAAAGAAATTATGTTTCAAACGTATTATATTTAATGTGTTAGATATTATGTATCTATGATATACACAACTACTATCTGGGTAGGGGCAAGTGGTGTACCATCGAATGCGTGTACCTTTGAACAGTTTCAAAAAATCTTACTTAGTGATGTTAAAAAAATACAAAACTATTGAATTTACGTACATTTTTCGACTAAAGTAACACTCAGTGTAGTTTGGTATGTTAAACTGATAGCGCGGGGATCACATCTATTTTCGAAGTTTTTTTATACCAAAAGTAAATATTTTATCAATTTTTATAAGATTTTTTTTAGTAATATAAATCTTCCTTGACTATTATTTTGACTTTTCCTATGCCAAGAAACAAAACTAGTGAAAAAAGACCTCTAACTTGTATCGAAAATATTAATCAGGCTGTTGAAGAAGGTCGAAAGAGCATTCCAGTCGAGAAAGCAACAGAAAATACAACTTAAGGTCTAAAACGGTGTTTAAATATATTTTAAAATTATTTAAAAATGAATAGGAATGTTATATGATGCCCCCTAACTATGCTGTTAATCATGAGGAAGAGAAATATGCTCTACGAATATATTAAAAAATCTGCATATTTACACTACAGCCTAACAATAACAGATGTTTAGAGTCTTGGTGTATGTTTATCTTGAGGCATTAAAAAAATATATCACAACCGTGGGTACGGGACAAAAGGCCGGGAGAGATTGGTTGAGTTGAGCTACTGGGAAAGGTTTCCTGGCCTAAGTAGGCCGAGCCACAAGTTTTAATCAAAGTAATGTTGAATCATTTCACAATCTGAAAAAATATGCAATACAATGCATTTGAGGTGGTTGGTAGTTCAGTGGTATCAATCAGCTGCTTTCGTGCGTTCAGCTTGAAGTCGTGGGTCCGAATTCTGGTGCTGAGTGAGCACAGATTCTATATATATTGAAAAAAATCTCATGATTTTGACTATTCTCGAGAAATCAAATCAGGATCGAGAAGTTGACCACCTTATGTCCCTAAACCACTACAGGTCAGAAAAAGCGCAATAAATAAGCCTCGGACACCTGGATCCCATCAGGGGGGGAGGAGGAGTGTGCAGGCAGCTGGTAAAACATTCTGCATGTTTGAGCGCAATGGAGAACTCTTGTTGCCACCCTATGCCCCTAATGGGGTTCAAATGGAGAATGAATGAACGTTTGTACAAATTTTGTTTTAGGTAACGTTTTTGTATTTTCCTGATTAAAAGAACAGCGCATTTTTTTGAAAACGAATTATTTTGTTTAAATTTTTGCCTTAAGTTACCTTACGTTCGAAGGTACACATCAAGGTGTTCGAAGGTAAACACCCGAGTGTACCTTCGAACAAAATTGTAAATTAAAATGTAAATAAAAAATACCATTATTTAGGGAAATCTTTCACCTATCTAACAATGTATTTTTTTTGTATGTTTGATATTTATTGAGATAAAAAATTTCTAAGTCATTTTTATGCCATTTGTTCAAAGATACACTACTTGCCCCTACTAATCAATTGAAACCTGCCAATAAAGTAAAAAAATTATTGAAGAGAATTGCTTTTTCTTCACAATAAAATTTACAGAGTGGCCATTTCTACCCACAAATTTCGTGGAGTATTTTCAAACAAAAAATATTCAGCGAAAAAGTGGTTGGTGATTCCTTAACAATTTCTTTGACTTCAACTATGGTTTATAAATCACATAAGCATGTACATAAATACTGTAGTTGTTATAATATAGTGTCGTTTGAATTGTGTGAAGTTTTGTTAGCAATTATTTACATAATTTATGTGTTAACTTTATCTAACATTATTTTGTTCATATAAATTACTATTTTTACTGTATTTAATTTTCTCTTAAATATTTCAATGATATATTCTAACATATTAAATGTTTTAAAGTCACTTCTAGGTTAAATTTTGGAATATCTTGGATATTCATGCTGTGCAATTCAATTATTATAGGTTTCTTTCTTACTTTCAATTATTTTAACTGTAGTTAGTATTTCTCACAAATTTTATAATAAAACAATTGATTTATAAAAAATAAATTAATTATTACAGTTTTTGTTTATTTTATTTTCTATGGTTAATATAGAAACTGCATAATATACTTCGTATTTCTAAAATATTTAATTGAGTCCTTGAATTTTATTTTCTTAGTTTTTCTTTCATTTAGAAAAAGAAAAAAAAATACAGAAATATATTTATTTACCTTGGGTTGTTTATGGTAACTAAGAAAGAAAGGTCTATTGTTCAACTATGGGTTCAGACCTCTTGGAGATGTCCTCCAGGTGTTAAGAGGTCTGAACCCATAGTTGAAAAATGGCAGGTGAACATCGAAAAAAATGAATACAAGTTGTAGCGGCCATGTTTCGCATGAGGACATCATCCACCAATAGCGTTTCTCCATGATGTCGACACCCGGTAGCAGCCTGCCATGACGTACAAAGCCGCACACCAACCAGTTTTCATAGATTCAACACAGAACACAACTTGCAGAATGATATAAGAGAGAAAAGCAATCATGGTTTCACTGATTTTTAAAGCCCACGAGCACAGATGATTAGACCATCAATCAGAATAGGCGAGTCACACGGGCTTGCAACCATGTATGCGGGTTTAAGGGGCCCCTTTATGACTTAAGTCACACTCACCACTCACCCACCAATCTCCGACTGATCCTCCACTCCTCTGCGCAACCAAATCCAATAAGATGCGGACAATGCAGTTTTTGATATCCTATCCAGAAATTCTTTTATTTTAGTTCTAGGAAGACCTAAATCTTTAAAATAACAATATAAAGATTTTGCGGGTAGTCCTCTCGCTCCCACCTCTACAGCATAATATATATTTGGACTAAAGCCATCTTGAACTGTTTTATCTACTAGTTCTTTGTATTTGTTTAGTTTGTATTGGTGGTCATTTGGGATATTTGTGTCCCATGGGACAGTTAGCTCCACATAAATAACTCTTTTTAATGAAAGTGAGTATATAATTAAATCATGTCTAAGAGATGAGATGCAGATTTCTTTTGGAAGAGCATATCTTTCATTTCTTGTATCCATTAGAATAATCCAATCGTTTGATTTTTGATTATTAATGTTTTTTTGCTGGTCTGGTTTTATAAATGTTATTTATAATGTTATTTAAGTTGATTTTATCGTCGTTATTCCTTTGATACTTGTTGCCACCGCAAGGCTGGAAGCTTTTCTCACAATTTTTACTATTTTATCATGTCTGTATGAGTATTTTTCCTCTTGTAAGGCTACTTTACAGCCTGCCTAGATGTGCATGCTGATGTTCCACAATGGTGGCAATTGTCATCTTCGGTTATATTCCATCGTTTTAAATTGATGGGGTCTGGGAGCGTATTCTGAATAGTTTAAATAGAATTTTAACATTTCCGATGACCGCATGATTTGCTTTCATCCTAGTGCTGGAGGAATACAAAACTCACCCAAAGATAGCCAATCGTTTTGAATTTGTAAATTTAGTGCCTGAAGTTCATATTTGTTGTTTGTATTTTGTGTAACAAAGTCTTTCATTAATTCTTTTTCTGATTTATTTTTCTCAATTCCTAGACCTGTGTGGTTTTTGCTGCAACCCGCAATGAATCAACTCTATTTTTCAGATTGTTTATATCTTTTTCTTCTTGGGTAATTTTTACTATGGTTTGGTCTTTAGAGTTTTTCAGGATGGTATGTCTAGTAATATAATTACCTTGAGTAAACCGTCATGTAGGATTCCTATACTTGTCTTGGCATCGATGGTAACACTTGACCAGTCCATCAGCACAACCAAATCCACGGAACTCCTCTTGTTCCATACTGCGATGGTCTCATGGGGGAGGTTCCTGATGATCTTATCTGGAGTGTTGCTAAAAATATTTATGAAACTCTTGTCATTAAAACAAATCAATTCAGCAATCAACTAAACTTATTTTAAGCAATACCAACTTATGCAAAAGCTCCAAGCTGCCTGCTTGATGGCATTCAATAATACTAATTTTTTATTACTAACCCAGGAATGATCTTCTCTTGTGGGATGTTTATATATAATAAATGGGGTATGCGTGTGATGCTGGAGTTTCTGTAATCTTCCCCCGGTCTCACATCCAAAATCAGTAGTTTGGATTCCTGATTTTTCAGCAGCTTATAAAGATCTTTAACACTTATCGTGTTTTGTTCTTCCGCTGTAAAAAGAAAATTTAAACTGATTCCAGGTAATGACATTTTAACTCTGCCTAGTCTATTTATATTCGAATGTCTTAAATACGCTCACAAAAATCTGGAAAATACTCCCCAAAACTTAAAATTTCATCACCACGATACACGCAATAAAACTCTACTAAGGCCTGTTGAGCATAGACTGACGAAGCTGTCAAAGAGCTTTGTTTGCATGAGTGTGAGGCTATATAACCCTCTCCCCTCTGATCTTAAATTGTCTAACTTTATACGTTTCCAGAGAGAGGTTAAAAGGTATCTTCTCGAAAATGCATTTTACTTCATTGATGACATGTTAGCAACCTAATTTCTTATTTATGTGATGTCGTGTTATTTTATTAACATATTAACATTATGAATACTCTTCTCGACTTTGTTCTTGTCGCTACTGCAACTATAATATTGTTGTCATATTATTATGATATACGAAATGTCTATAGCTCTGTACATTGACGAGATGCCAATTGGACCCTTTACACCCCTTTGGCATTGAATAACATTCATATTTATATTTTGTTAAATGTTTGCATATACTGTACTAATTTTTGAATAATGATGTTCTCCTGTTTTATGTATTGTGAACTGAATATTTTTAATGAACCCGAGTGCCTCGCAAGGGGCCTATGGGGGATGAATAAAGATTGTATTTTAACTAAAATACAATGTCGTTACCTGGAACAATGTTATTTTTGGGAATAATCAGTTCCATCTTCTTTTTCGCTCTTTCCCTATCTTGGTCTATTTTTAGTCTCAGCAAATTATGGTTCTCGTTCTCAAACAATCTTTCCAGCTGTCGTTTGTCTTCATACCTGTAAACAAAAATCACATAATATTCACTATAATAATAATATAATCATTTTGCAGACAGGGTTGGTCATTTCAGTCCAAAATATGAAACTGGATATTTTTGTTGTGTAAAGAAATTGGATTATAAACACTGTTGAGACAGTTTCATTTCATCGGAGACTTTTATTTTGATGTTATTGAATCCAAATAATGAAAAAGAATTTTTTTTAAAATGGATTTGAGCAGCAGGATACAAAAAGTTGTATAATATTATTTTTGTAGTTGTTATCATAATTAATATATTATTAAATCGTTGAATTTACTTGTTACTTTAAATATTATTTTATTTCACAACCTAAAAAAAAACAAAAGATTTAGCCCTAGGTGACCCACCCCCTGCTGAGCTGAGCTGGGGCCTATAAATAGATAGCACAAATTCATGCTCCAGGCGGTGTAGTAGAAAATAAGTCAAATATGAAGTATGTTACGTTATTTTATATACTTTTTTAAGATTACGTTCAATCATTCTGAAATTATTACGGAGATATAGGTAATATTATTATATCATTATTTAAAAAAGCAAGTTGCCTAATCCCTTATGGGTTTTTTGGTATTAAACCAACTAACCTGACAGACTTTATCCTGTATTAACTATGAATATGGAATTTGTACCTATAATTAATAAAACTTTTTATTCGTCCATGCAACTATCTTATTTTTTCTTTAGTAATAATTTTCTACAGACAAAAAACCAAAGAAAAAAAAATTGCAAAATTGATCCAGCCGTTTATGAATGAGGCCCTGACCAAGGCAAATTAGGATTCATTTTTATATGTACCTGAAGAACATATACCTTCAATGGGCAATAGGTTTATTGGAGAGCAATAAACACTCTCTCTCTCTCCCTTTAAGGCCTCCTGCACACCACAAGCCAGCCCGGAGGAGACCAATCTGCAGCAAACCCGACCCGCACGAAACCGATTAAAAAAGCTGGCCACACACAAATTAAGCCCGCAGCGGATCCCCCCAAAACAAGTCGCAATGCAAGGGAGGCATCAATAGCTCTCCATTGCGCTCGAAGGTGTCCGAGGTTCATTGTGTCTTTTCTGACTGGTTGAGGTTTAAGGATAGGATGTGAGGTGGTCAACCTTACAGTCCCGATCTGATTTTTCGATTTCCTGCCTCTTACAGGATGCTCGAAAAACCAGCAAAAGAGCAGAGGTGCTATTCTTAGCCGGCAACCCCACGGCAGACTACTGAGCAATAATTACTGATTTCTATTGTGTTCATTTAATCAATATTAAATTATTACCAACTCTTTTGTTGTAAACATTTTTTTTCTGTGAAATAAAGAAAAAGTATTATCAAATAATTCATTTGAGAAAGAAATAACAACCTTTTTTCAAGACTCTTTTTAATATTTTCAGCAATATCAAGGGCCAACGTCACTTTTTTGGGCTGAATATTGTCCAAAATTGCCTGCTTGTTCTGACGATAGTCTGAAGCTTTCTGTAGATGTGTAGTAATCCCTAAATACTTCATATAAAATATATACGAGTTTTCCTCATCTCCCTCTATCCTATTCAACTCTGCAGTTTCCAATAATTTTTTGGCAGATTTACTTAGTCTAAAAGACAAAAACAAAACATGTTTAAACGGCTAATTCTTTAAAGCAATAACAACAAATTTATCAATCAGATAATTTTTTTATTTGCATGAATGTTTGGTAATTACTAAGCTTGCGGGATGATTCGATTTTTTATACGAAATACATATCAACTTTATAATATACAAAGTTTCGAACAAAAAGAATTTTAAGAAACATATTTTCTCATATATGTAAACTTTTTTGTTGGTCAGTTTGATAACACCCCTAAATAATAACACTACGTTTTTAATAGGTTAGGTTAAGGTTGGAACATGGCTATAATGGGGGTGGTGCGGCTATAATTGGGGTGGTGAACCCTAGTGATTACATTCTGGTAGGATAAAACATATTCATTTAGAAAGAAATTGTCAAAAATAGAATCAGCCCGCGTACTTAATAATTACCATATATATAGTAATATTATTATAATAACATGAAACTTACTGAACTGATGATTTATTTTTAAAAAGATGTTTTATTTTCGTTAATTCACTTTCATATTTATCATTTAACTCATTCAGGGAGTTGGCAAGATGTAAATCTTTAATTTTTGCTGCGGGCATTTTGAGAATAAATGTAACAAGCTGAAAAAAAGCGATTAATAAGTACACGAGAGCAAATTTTATGTTCCATTATGAATACATTTTTAAAGTATAGTTTAAAAAGATATTGTGAGTAGTTTTGTTTTAATTTTCAGAAGCAGATGCGGCACTACAGTAACATTAATATTTATTGAACAAGATTTTATCAAATTTAACATTGACAAGGAATGTCTTTATGTTCACGTGATAAGAAGGTTCGACACAAATTATACAACGTAGACAGTTACATTATTTTGTAGAAATATGCGGTTTACATTCTGATATCAAAAACAAAATGATTATGTAACCGTATTTTCTTTTAATCCCGTATAAACTGTTTATAAACCCAAACACGACGAACCTGTTTTATTAATTAAAACATTAACATGACATTCTTGAAAGAAAACACAACTTGACATATCGTGACATTTATATTCAAATGTCATAGACAAACAAGGTATTTTATTAAATGTCGTATTTTTATGGTTTCAAAGAGTAAAAATTAGAACACGTAGAAAGCCGATTCCGACCCGCGCCGACCGGCTCAAAGATTGTTGTCTGGTTTCAATGCATTTAAATGGGCATGCCGGAAAGCGGGTTCCTGCTTTTTCTGTGGGTATCCTCATTCAAATGCATAGTAACATTCTTTGAGCCGGTCGGCGCGGGTCGGAATTGGCTAACTACGTGTTCTTACCCTAAAAACACGTAGAAAGCGGATTCCGGACCCGCGCCGACCGGCTCATAGATTGTTGTCTATGGTTTCAATGCATTAATGGGCATGCCTGAAAGCGGGTTCCTGCTTTCTCTGTGGGTGTCCCCATTCAATCAAAAAAATAAATGCATAGTTGCATTCTTTGCGCCGCAAACGTCAAAATCCACGTGGCCGTTAATGCGGTTAATGGTCAATACCGAGACAAAATATTTTTTTTATTATTAAGCAAATAATATTGATGAAAAAAATATAGAAACTGTATATTAAATTAATTTTTTAACATAGTATCATGGAGTACGTAATTCACATTTAAGTCAAATGACCGATTGAAAACAGAGTGGATTTACATAATAATATTATAATATAACGGTGATTTATTATGCAAGCCTGTTTTAAAGAAAACATAATGAAACTATTAAAAATTCAAACTTTCTTCTTCTTCAGTCGGTCCCTCGATGCCGAGGATCGTGACCGCCAAAAACAATCATAATTCTTATTCATTTTAGATTCTTATTTAGTATCAGCGATTCTAATTGGAATTTCGTTACATGGCAACATAGGCCTAATCTTGACGTTTTACATTTTGCGCAAGATATTGTGCGCACTTTTGTTTACCCTGGTCGATTGTTCAGTGGAATACAGTCGTAGTATTTTCCACTGCGTTTCAGCTGATTAGTGATTTGTCAGTTGTCGAAGGTTTTTCCGTAAGTGCGGTGGTATGATCGTTTAGTTCGGAAGTGTATAATCGATAAATTAAACATTATCAGTGTTGTTACATTGTGAATTTCTATTTTGTTATTTTTGTGTGTAGTAAGTGTTTACTGTGAAAATGTTCTCCGGACTTACAAATCAGGTGAGCTCTTGGATGGGCGCAGCCAAGGGAGAGCCTCATGATGAAGAGGTGCCCACCCCAACAAAAGACGCCCTTGAGGGCGCCGCAGCTGATGGTGAAAAGTCACAAAGGTACATTGAGGAGATTTTTAATTATTTTTTTCAAAACTTTTGCCCTGTATTGATTTGTACCCACCTATTTTTTTTTTGCTCGATTACCCAACTGTGATACACTATAACATTTATTATGAACATTATGTGCTAATATTTTTTCAAAATAAGAAAATAAAACATTAATTCAATACAATTTTCCCCTTTCTCAACTAATCTTAGAATAATATGTATTATTATTTTCAAATCAAAGTTTTATACTATAATGAATTTAGATATATATATATTTTTTATAGTTTTAAACCCCTGGTAATTGTTAATAAGAAATGAGCTCAGATTTACGAATGTTAATCTTAGATAAAACTTCTGTAGCATTTCAAATTTACAGAGTATAAATTGGAAAGAAACCTGATGTTTTGCTCCATCCATGTTTGTGATTCAAAACTAGCAGTCAACAGTTTTTTTATAAAGAAAATTTTCCTTTGTTTCAGCCCAACCAAAACCGGTAGCAAACTAGATATGTTCACTAATGTGAAAAGTCATGTATCAGGTTGGCTACCAACTAGTATACCAATTCCTGGTCTGAAGAAACATGACGCTCCGAGTGAGGCAGAGTCACAACCAATCGAAAACGTCGAGCCCGTGCCAGAATCTTCGTCATCCGCTCAAGATCCTAACAAAGACGAAGATGACAATTCTAGGTACATTAGGTATGGGGCAGTCCATTCAATGAGTCACTTTTATTATAGTTGATTTTTCTATTTACAAAAAAAAATAAACAGTTGAAAGTTATGGTTGAAAATTCGTACAGTAAATTAATATTTGAATATAACTCTTGCGCGATCTTGGCAATAATAATTAATGAATCATAACTTTCGACGAAATAAAAAATTATAATGATGGTGCGCCAAGCTGATATTTGAGGTCTGTTTTAAATTTTAATATAATTAATATTCTGCATTGCAAAGTTTTTCATTTTTACTTATTACTATTTTTTTTATATTTATCTTGTATAATCTTAAAAGACACATTTCGATACATATTATTATTATTATAATCATCACTCCTTTATTTTAATGCTTTTAAGTATGTAATAATATGCATTTATTTAATAATTAAAAAGTGTGTCGTGCCATGATTGTCTCATTTAATATTTTTATAAATCACATTTTATTATTATTTATTTATTTGTACAATATCACACATGCATTTTTATTTTTAACTCAATTCTGAACACTCAATCTTTATAATCATATTTCTTAGACATCTATTTTTATAACCTTGTATAAATTGTAATAAGCAAATAATTTTAATATTGAATTTTCAATTGATTATTTTTATCTTACATGGCACTTGTTATTAAAATCTTACTTTTTTGACACCTTATAATTTATTCCAACATTCTAGCTTAGGTTATTCTATCAGTCATACGCTTAGCGCATTACCATTTTTTTTAAAAGTCGATCGCTTTGAAATTTTTTCAATAAATAAATCAGTGACAGCATTTTATGGAAGAGCCCCATTTTTTTGTTTTATTTATCATTGTCTGACCTTTAATTTGTTAGCACTGTCTGTTAGATGTAAATATTTTTAATATTCGTAGTTTGTTAGTCTTTTTTTTGGTTTTCACCGAATCATTTTTTGAATTTTACAGCTAAAAAAAAAATGTACCTATTTCACAAATCATTTTAGCAGCACATATTAATATTTAGATTTCACAACTTTGTTTATTATAATATTCACTAAGGTAAGTACCTAAATAGTTTTTTTTTAAATAAATCTATTAATAACCGCATAAAAAGTAAAGAAAAAACATTGTCAATTCTACTTGTTAGAATGATTAAAATATCGATCTGGAAAGGTAATCTTATAATTCGATAAAATTTGGTTTTGATGGACGTCTATTCTTTCAACAACATATAGAGTATCGTAACGTGTATCACATGTGATTTATTTCCTACTTCACCGCCATCTCTTGGATTTTTTAAAAAATTTCACAATTATAGAAGAATTTATTGTTTTTTTTACAAACTTATGACCCGTCGAACTTTATCCCGCATCCGAATCAACAATAATTATTATATACATAATGTAATAAATTATTAGCTAAATTTTATTCAGTTTTTATGTCATTTTAATTTATGTAATTAGTTAAAATTATTTTTTTATTCTGGATCATGACGGGCGGGTCAGCTAGTCTAAAAATATTTTAATCAGTATACTCGAATGAAAGTAGAATCGACAAATGTTTATTGTTCCTTTGATTTATTTATTTACTCAAATGTTCAACATCATTAAATCAAATCAAATCTCCCTTACACCCTGCTTAGGGGCATAGGGAGGCAACAAGACTTCTCCATTGTGCTCGATCTTGCGCATTGTTTATGACCTCCTCCCACGCCATGTCCAAATCCTTCAGTTCTGACTCAAAAGAGTGGAACACTGAGAGGTCTTTCTCATCTTCGAGACCCTGATGGGAGGAAGATTAGTGCTCTTCTCGGGCAACTGTTATTCAGTATCCTTAACACATGTCCAGCCAAGTCCATCTCCTCTCCATAATATTAGAAGAGATGGGCCTAAGCTGAGTGCGCTGGCTTATAGCATCGTTCATGATGTTGTAGTACCATCTTATACTCATAATTCTCCTGAGACACTTTGTTTCAAAAGCAGATACTTTTTGTACCTGTGCTTTGGTCAGGTGCCAGGACTCACACTCACACAGGAGAATGGGAAAACTCATAAATTGTTCAAAATAGTTGCGAAAAAAATTTAAATGACTTACTGTTGTCAATCAACTTGATAGCCTGGTTGTTTGAAGGCGCTAGATTCATAGTCCTAAGATCCCAGGTTCTTTTCCGGTTGAGACGATTTTGAGGGATTATTTTACTTTAAATTTTTGTATGGAGTTTCACAAATGTACGAGATCCGTTGGCTAGAAAAAAATATTCTCACTAAGGCAATTTGTATAGAAAAGAGCAATAATTGTAATTAATATGTAGTTTGACGCTTAGTCCAGCCTCGAAAGTAGAAAATATAAATTTAAAAGTGTCGATTTATTTGTCCCATATTTTTTTTATAAAAAAGTGAGATATCCTTTTTTATAAAAATCAAAGTGAACACGAATACTATCTTTGGCTCTTTCAGAGTAAGCGATTTAAAGATTGTATTGTGAAAGAGGAAGGTGGTTGGTACTTGGGATCGAACCCATTACCTCCAGTACGAAAGCCGGCTTCGTAACCGCCAGGCTACCAACCACTTCTTCAAACTGATAGGGTTATTGGTTCAAATCTCAATGCCAGCAATATTCCACTATCACAACACAAGTTTTTTTTTTCCCAATAGATGTATCTAAAAAGGTATTGGTTTCATAAGTTCAGATTTATAAAAAAAAACTAATTTTTGTTGCAAAGAATATTGACCATGGAGTATAAAAAGGTTTATGCTCCCTCTCTCTCTGGTTTCAGTCCGTAGCAATTACATCCATTCTCTTCTCTATTTTTCCCTGCAAAGCGAAGAACAGCAGTTATGCTCTATCTGAATAAAATTTAGCATATTGTTGTTTTCGAGTAAAATTCTAAGTAGTAACATATAAAAAAACAAATCAATGGTAAAGTGATCACACTAAGCCAGCCTTCGAAATAACAGTAGAACACGGTCGTAAGCCCGTAATGGTTTGTTTCATTTAAAAATCGAACATTAGTAATGAATTGTTAGAGTCATTAGTTGTTATTTTTTATTTAAAATCAATGGTATATGACAAGCAGAAATGTTGCTGCACTATGCCTAGTTAACTGCTTATGGATTTATGTAACTTTCGGCGTTACATAATGTCTGAGGCTATTGCTCTATGCAGTATTCCACACATCTTTCTTGGCACATTCCCCAATATCGTACGTAATCTCTTATACGGCGACGTCGAGTCACTTATGCACTATGCAGTTAGTTTTTTGCTGCACATGTTTATGGCATGTTCTGATTTTCATTATTGTTATCTCAGCGGAGAAGTACGGGCTTAATGTTCTTATGAATACATACATTCTCGTATATTAATTGCTTATATCCTGTCGACTTAAAGACTGCATTTTTCTCAAGCTACTCTGTCTAACAGTAGGGCTGATAGCGAAATATCCTTTAAATAGGCTTAAAGGATCTTTTTCCATTACGAGAGTATTCACCATTCCCTATTATCGATGTCTCATAGTCATAAGTTATCTTCCGTATACTATAGAAAGCAACGAAATATTTTTCACTTTATAACAATTTTCTATGTTGGTTTAATAATTATATTCTTATAATAATACTTGGAGCTACGAGTCACCTTCTTGAAAAACAAGGCGATTGAATCTTCATAAGTCGAAATGCTTAACTTCTTTTAATCAAGAAGGATTCTCATTATTCTATTTGAATACCTTTTGATAATGTCTAGAAACCAATTCATCTTTTACTGGCTGCTCCCCACGCTGTGTTTAAATTTTTCTTTTACGACATACTTATCAATCGGCATTATAATCAACCCTCTTCAGTCCAGTATTGGACATAGGCCTCCCTTCCCGACTTCCATTGCTCCCTGTCGGCAGCCATCTTGTGCCACTGGTATCCGGTCACCTTTCTTATGTCGTCGGACCATCGCATTTGTGGGTTTCTGGTACCGGTTCGCGGTCTCCACTCTTAAGGGTTCTTTTGGTCCACTGGTTATCCGTTGTTCTGACAACTTGTCCAGCCCTGTTCCATACTTATCAATGACGCATTGAAATTGAAAAATTCCAAACCAACCGGGAAGCAAACCCTGGACGTTTTGGTCAGATGTCTGACTTTGTAACATAGAGTTACACCTTGAATCAGGCAACGGACTGTAATCCAGCGGGTGGAAGAACTCTCCCGGATAGCCCAGGAAAGAGAAGTCTACGTCCTAGCGGTAGTCGACTTCTGGGGACCTGAGATGGCACAGGAAGAAGAAAAAGTGAAATTTCATGGATTCGAGCAAAGGGGTCCGTTAAGGGCCATTATGGTCTTTTCAAAGAAGAAACTTGTTTAATCCACTTTCGCTAGTATGGGGCATGTGGGCGCCACGAAATTACTTCAAGCCTGTCTATCTTGTCTGTCATCTGCCTGTCATCAGTTGCATAGCTTCATCCCAGATCAGACCAGCATCTTGTAAGTCCGCAGATAATGCCCGCCTGATTATTAGTTTTGGCCTGATGTGTTTTCTTGTCCCACCCGGATTGTGGAAAAGGTTTGCACATTCAAGACGCTCGGAGGACATGCAAAAAATATAATATGATTTTTTCGCCGTTTATCCTAGATAAATGCGGTTATATCCTAGTGTCATTTAAATTCTCCGAAACCCCTATTAAAATTTTCAATTCGCATACCCCGCATTTTTACCAGAAATAGTTCATTCGTGGAATGGGTTTCCGTTATTTTACTCCGTTTTTTGTGTATTCGTACGGGGGAGACGTGTGTGTACGTAATCGTAGTTGTGTGCCGTAGTAGGCACTTTTCAAGCCCGTGAAAGCTTTTCAGAATATTTGAATAATGCATGATAGAAAAGCTTTTGTAGGAGTCACTGTCAGAGCTTTGGATATTGTTTGACTTTCTAATAATGATACTTCTATTGAAGTACTTTTTTATTTTACTTTAAATAGAGCACAATTTGAATCCAGTCGTATAAGGTATTTATTTATTTATGGATCTCTGAAGAGTTTTGTGTAACTATCTACCTACTTAAATAGTTTAGTCTAACTTGTTTATCCACTTCTCTCTTTGCTTCACATGAGTTAGCAAAATCTTATTGTGACCCCTTCTGCTGTGCTTTGTTAAGATGTTTCGAAATATTTGATTGGATAGGTCGGACATTAGCAGATTGTTGAGGTTATGTTAAAGTGTCTCGTGAGGATAATTGCACGGAAGACGAATCCAGGCTGAGATTTGAGGACGAGTTGTGGAAGATAGCCGCACAACTCCCGTTAAAGTTACAGAGTAATGCGCAACAACGGGGTTAGGAGTTGGGAGCGAATCATATTGGATTGGACTGTTGCGTCATGGAAAAAGAAGAAAAAATATTCGTAACTCGTAGTACAAAACGCTGAACTCCATTTGGTGATGGATATGATTGATTTATAGTGCGATTCACCTATTGTATTGCGCATGTCATATGTAGTTATGATGCCAAAAAACCACGTCGATTGAATCTCATTTTGAGACGTTTTTCGTCGAATTTAAGTCGTTGTTTGAGACCCTGTCTCTCCGTTTTCTTGCTCCTGTGCATGGTGATGTTATGAAATCCATTCAAACCAACTAACCCCATCATCGGATTTATTGGGACGTCGAATATTGTCGTTAGCTAGAGGGCTTTTCTTTTACCGACTTGGACCTTCCATCTTTACAATGAATCAGCCTTTTGAGGTCGTTCAGATCTAATCGCTGTCAGAGTCATGCAGTTGAAAGCCTTGTCTTAATTCAGGAAAATTGAGTGTCGTTCTTTCTTGTTTTTTTTGGACATTTTCGTTTGCGAATTATGGCGAATTTGCTTAGTTTCTTTATTCTCCTTTCTGTGAGACCATATCTCTAGAAAAACTCCCTAGCTGAGCCTATAAGAGCCCGCGCAGACAGGAAGCGTTCAGCGTTCACCCAGCGTTCGTCCGGTCGAGTTCTACGCGAGTCTAACACGCATAGCATACGGTCAAAAAATGCTGCGTTCCATAAGAAAAAAAGATACTGGATGCATTCAATTAACACTGAGCGAGATGAAAAAGGAGAGTTCAGTATTCTTTTTCCTGAATTATTTCAAGATGAAGAACGTTTTTTTTTATTTACTTCCGAATGTCAATAAATAGCTTAAATAAAAAAGGATATTATTAAAAAAGAAGACAGCAACTGGAGAAAGGCGATATTTCGACGCCTTTCCCTAATTAAGTCAATTATTTTTTCTGTGTAAGCTATCTTGCGAGCGATGCGTCCCACGAGTTCTTTGTACTTCTGACAATAGAACGCAAGAACGCGAATATTTAACTGACCGGGGCGGTCTGACTGCCGCTGTGTCTGCGAGTTGCTGTAGTGGTCTACTACTACTACTTACAAAGAACGCAGAACGCGGAACTCGGAACGCTTGAACGCTTCCTGCTTGCGCGGACTCTAAACCCATCTCTTCGTCTGTAGGATATTATCCACGAGGATGATTTTTTTTTTATAGCTAGTGTCTTTACCGCTACTTCTATTTCATTTGTGGTCTCTAACATAGTACAACTTCTTCATCTTCGCGCAATTTTTTTAATAGAGTGTTATTCCTCATGTGGTCTTTTAAGGTCTAAGCTGTAGTCTTTGCTTACTTACGGCTTTTCCGGAAATAATCTTACCCGTAGAGGGCTGCGTCCCGTCCTCTTCTACTGAGTGATGAAAATTCTATCCCGATCAGGAATCGAAATCGGAACTCCTTGTTTAGAATTCAACGCCTAGACAATAACTAGGTTAATAAATTGGATTTTTGGATATTCTTAAGCTTCATATAAAGCGTAAGGTACGATAAGCTTCATTAGTATTATTACTGTCGTTTGGCATCAGCCATTAAAATATGGCGTCACCAGAACACAATTATTTGAGGAAAGCTACGATTTTCCACGTTTTGATGGCATGGAATAGTTTCGTACTCACGGGTATGGGATTTTTAAAGAATAAATGTTAACTTGGAGACAAAACGCCAGACTTGAATAGAAATTTCATAACAAAAAATTACTCTCTAAAGCATTCGAAATTACTCTCTAAAGCATTCGAAATTACTATCTAAAGCATTCGAAATTTATTACCAAAATATGTACATAATAAGTAATAAGTAGTAGTAATATGTAACAACTAATGACTTTGATAATTCATTACTGATATTCAATTTTTAAATGGAACAAATCACTACGGGCTTACGACCGTCTTCTACTGTTATTTCGAAGGCTGGCTTAGTGTTAATGACTTTTCGTTAACAACGTTTGCCATTAGGTGGTAATGTTTAAGTCTCCGAAACTCCTAATCATGAGAATTCTCGACATGTTCAACATGTCGAAAAATCCCATGTATGCAACAAGTAGATATTTAATAATAATTAATGAGATATAGAGATAAATGTTGGAAATTATTGGGAACGAGAGAGCAACCAAACTTTAACTGCGACTGCTGTCATGTATTTGGCACCAGGATATGACTATATCCATTTTAGTAAATGTCTCATCTTTATTGCCTATTGGCTTTGTTGGTGCACAACGTTGGTACAAACAAAGCCTCAAATTTAAAATGTTTAATTTTAAAGTAACAGCTGGTCATTGAAGTCGCAGGAAAAAATATCTAGTACAAAAATAGCCCATAGCATAAAACAAGAGGAAGAAATTTAATCGGAGCAAATATTGATAGAGAATTGCTGACGAACATCAAAATACGTAACATCTCGTATCTGGACCACGTAGTCAGCGAGGTTGATCATCGGAGGCGAGACGTGGTTTGGTCATGGCTCCGCCATCCGCCTCCGCGGTTATGGCACATACAAAGGATTGGGCAGGAATCCAGCAGTCTGAGAGCTTAATGATGCTGCAGGGATAGAGAGGACTTTTCTTAAGTTACAGCCAACCTCAGGGAAAGCTGACTGAACAAGAAAAGGTAACCCCAAAGGAAAGAGTATTTCACTTTGTCTACGATACCCGAATCGGTTCACCAGTGCTTTCTACCAGCCTGCCACATGCATAAGTTTAGTGCTTCGCGTCTAACCTTCAATCTTCTTCTTCTTCAATCTAACTGGATTTACTACTCGTCTGGACGTCCATTCATGATTCTTTTTGTAAACGTGATTCTGGCCATTTTCTATTGCCCATTTCAATTTGTGCAATCTCATGTGGACTCTAATGCTTAAAGCTTGGTAGATCCCCTATGGCTTATGTTTGTGGGATATGCGGCTTTGATACTCCTCTTTAATTGATCTGCAAAATAAAATAAAATTTCAAGAGGTGTGAAACTACAGTAGTGATGCAGCAATGACTTGATGAATAGTTTCTGCCACCAATGCAGTAGTTTTCAAGGAAACCCCCAAGAGGACCCCCATTCGTCGGCCGTAATACAAAGAAACATCTAATTTTCTATTTTACCAACTAATGTTGCAAAAGTTTTTGAATAACCTTTTTATTTAGTTCATACATTTTGTTACAGTAGGCGTCTTTTTAATTTACTGCGTTATCCAACCTACGCTTATTTACACTAAACGTCAAAATTACCCGCTTTCATTATTTTACTTCATAGAGATCATAATATAATGCATACACGGGGTACTCTTATATCAGTGAGATGTAACGCCATCCTGCTTGAATACTGCATACAGCCTCTTCCAGATTCTCTATTTGTTTTTTAGGGCATATTTTCATATAAAACGTACTTTCGGCTTTAACGTAACTTTAAACCTGTTCCTCTAATAATTATTCCTGTCTATTGAGGTTTTATTTTGTTTGATATTGTAATATTTTTACGAATATGTAACAACTAATGTCTTTATCAACTCATTAGTCATTACAGATGTTCGTTTTTTTAAATGAAATAAACCACTACGGGCTGACGACCGTCTTCTACTCTACTGTTATTTCGAAGGCGAAGGGTTATAATATATATTAGTTGTTTTTGAAAAAATGCTTCAGAATAAATCACCTTGGTTACCTCCAAAAAATGTATAAATTTCACATATAAATACCTCACTATTGCCATTCCAGAATACGCCTGTTTCTAGGTAGAAATATAAAGACCTGTGACGCAAGGTCCTCAGATCAGAATCGGAATGATAAATTGGGGCGTAGCGTAACCTCTGACCTATTTACGGCATTCCGTAAAATCTTTTCTGTGTACCTCTTAGCCCCATTAGGGGGGACGCTGGGTATAGGATAGGTACATATGCGAGGACCACTTCTTGAACGTGTCTTTTTTGTATTGTTTCAGCGCAACAGGAGGGGCAGACAGCGGTCCCGCCTCCCCAACCGGAACCCCGACCGAAGAGAACGCCGGTCAGATTGGTGCAGGTGAGTTTAGTTCTTTTTAAATACGCGAGGAAAAAGTGCGCTTAACCGAATTTATATCTAACTAGCTTTCCCGACAGACGTTGTCCTGTAGTCCTTACTATGAATATTGACTTTAAATTTGTAATTTATACATAAAGTAAAAATGAATAAATATGTTTGAATGTGAAAAAAATATTTCTGAAAGCTCGAAATAAATTATATAAAAAATCTGCATGCCAATGTTTTGAAATTCAATGGTTGTCAAGTAGGTAAATAAAAATTGTGTTGTTATGGAATTTTTCACAGATGGCGTTGTTGTCTGTAAATCCGTTCCATAATAACTCTAATATTATATTTTATATTATTTGCTATTCATTTTTTGTATTTTTAATAATTATTCTGTTATCCGGAGCGGAGAAGAATCCAATAAGCCAAGCATCATAAAAATCTATCCAGCCGATCTCGGGTTGTGTTCTTTCTAACCCATCTTTCTTTTATAATATTATATAGATTAAGCCGGAATTCATTTGGCTCTCTAAATATTACTCCTCATTCTTTACCAAAAATTCACAATTTTCTTCATCAAGTTGGAACGTCCGTATTTGCGTTTACATTTGACTACCTTAACCCCTTCCATTCTTTTGCAAACTAAGGTTTGTATATTTTTTCGGGTCAACAGTTCTTGAATGGCTCAAGATGTCCTTTGTTTCTGGCGTCCCTTTTGTTCGAAATAAAAAAAAGTAAAACAACCTGATGTAGGTGTATTTTGACCTTTTATGATCACGTGTCGCGTTCTGCATTGTACCTATTGTATTATACTAGCTTTCCCGACAGACGTTGTCCTTGTGGTCCTAACCAGAGGCGGCCCGTTCATATGTGCATAGTGTGCACTGCGCCTCCAGAAACAAAAATACAAAATTAATTCGATTGAGTTAAACTAATAAAATAATAACATTAAAATATTTCTAAAACATCCTTATTATATCATTCGTATTCAAAGCTCAGACGGGAACAACGGAAGAATATATGCGCGCACAGACATTCTACCTCGCCTACGAAGTACCTACGCCGTGAGTGCACATTTTGAAAGTGCCCGATAATTTTGTTGACTTTTTTTGAAAATTTCTAAAACGCTCGAAACTGTGGAGTAAGTGGGATGGGATACTGTAAGAGCGGCAATTACGATTGCGAGAATGAGAGGTAACTACCATCAGGTGTAGTAAACAATATTTTTTTATGGCGTAGCAGGAAATCTATTCCACACTAACTTTAATATTATTTCTTATCCATTTTTCAAATGTTTATTAAATATTCTGTTATCCGGAGCGGAGAAGAACACAATAATTCAAACATTGGAAGAATCTGTTGAGCCGATCTCGAGTTCTAACCCGACTTTCATTTATATTATAAGATACATATCTTGGTCACCATGAGAAAATCCAACAACTCTGCAGAACTTTGGCCTGATTTCCTTCATCAGTTTAACAAGGATTATTGGCATTTCAATTCTGTGTAATGTATTGCATTGAAATTTTTGGAATTATGTAAAGCATCCAAAGGTCCAATGAAGATTTTAAAATAATCAGATGAGTGGCTGAGAACAATAGTGGCTCAATTTCAAAAATGCTTTTTTAAATACTCAACTTGAACATTTGGAAATATTATCAATAATTACGAACTTTTGTAAATTAATTTGTAAGATTATTTTTCTTTTTGACTACTTTACCAATTTTATCCTACACTCTAAATGCAATAATTTGAAAAATCCTAGATTTAGCGGGTTAAATTTTTTATAAGATAGGCCATTTTTGCACATCGTTGAAGAGCAGTATTTTATATTTTACTCACATGACTCGAGTCAATTGATGTCCGTTTTGGTTAGTATAATTCTGTATAATACTAAAATCGAATATAATCTATATATTAATACGTGAAGGAAAAACTTTGTGACTATTTTTACGAAAATTGCGCGGACGGAGGAGTATGAAATTTCGCACACTTATGGTTTATATAGATAACGGGTGGCTAATGCTAATATTATTTTAAAGATGTGCATAAAAACAGATTAAATCAATAAAAAAAAACACTACGCACACTATTTTAATGTTATGTATTTCATACTCATACCCACTTCGATGTATTTGACATTATTTGACAAGATCTTTTGTTTATCTGTGGTCAAATTGAGAATAGATTAATATTTTTGTATTAATAACCATAGAAAAAACTTTCAATATATTAACATTTTAAATTTGATGTATCCATGTCATTATTTTTGAAAGAAAATTGTGAAATAACCCTCGCTCAGTCTTTGACAAAGGAATCTCATTAATGTTCAAACTTATTATCTAAATTAGTTATGGTCGAATTTCGAGCACTGGCCGACCACTAACTACATAGTATGGTGAATATTGTCATAGTGACCTATCTCCCATAATGACACTATAAAATGTAACCCTCTATCACACGCGCCACCCAGAGATATTCTGACATTGGTCAGTATTGTTTAGTGCAGTGCTTAAATTTTAGCTCCATTTTAGAGCTTTTCGCAACTTATACGCAATAAAGATTTCTCTGATTGTGGAGTTTGGTCACTAGTGTTCTCAGCAGGCTCTATGAATGTTATGCTTATTTAGTATACATTTTTCATGTCATCATGAGTTGCATCTTTATCATGTTATTTGTTCCTATTTGTTTCAGTTACCCACAAGGCTGTTGCCGGGGCTAAGTCCTTCGGCAGCTTCCTTTATTCCGCAGTGAACAAAGCTGGTGCCAAAGTGAGCGAGGCTGGTGCTAAGATCAAGAAAACCGTAGAAGAAAACGTGAGTAGCACTTTTTTAAATTCAATTCATTTTTCGAACTCTTTCCGGGTATCTATACTGGTAGTCCAGACCACTTTCTGACAAATGCTATGACGTCATAACCTGGAACCTCACATAATAATAATAACACTATTCTATACAAAGGTGTCAGTATAGCCGGCGGAACTTATTGCCTGAGGCAATTTTTTCCAGTCAACCGGTCCCGTGCAATCTGAGACAGGCCAACCCCGGGTAGTATTTCAAGTGAAAAAACACTTAGAAAAACTCCGACCCGACCGGGAATCCAACCCGGAACCTCGGACCTGAAGTCCACGCCCGTACAACTAGGCTACCGAGGTCGGTTACACACATCTTATAATGTAGCGGTGTGTTTTTTCTGTTGTTTGAAGCGGGCGGATACGTCTCAATAGGTACCCCGGTGGTAGAAAAGTGAACTTATGCAGAAAATTTGAATTAAGAACTCTTTATGTGAAATAAATTTATACCTCCCCAGCTCAAATGTCACGGAAACTTAGAATAGGGGTACTGTAGAAGTGTTTCTGTTTTATGGTTATTTGATGGCTAAACTTTTGTCTGTTCGGAAATTCGATTTATTTTATTGGTGCAAACGGCGAGAAATCGTATTAGGATTTGTCTAGTTCTGTACTTAATCCTTCACCGCAGGCTATAAAATAACCGAAGCAACGGTTTTTTTATTACTTGATTCTGTAATCAGTCGCTTCTGGAATGCTCTTCGACTTCTTCTATCGACTGATGCAATACCAAACGCAATCTAATAATGCCGTGCTTATTTTGTGTTGGTTGGTGTGTAGACAAATAACACAATCTTTCTAATACACTAGCCTATACAAACATGCAGGACATTATAAAATTGTGATTGGATTACCTTACCAATAAACGATATTCTTTTGTTTACGTTATCAAACTCCGAAATCTGTTCCATTTTCGAATTTCCTTATGTTTGCTTTTATTTATTTTATTTTATTTTAATCTGTTAAATATCAGTGCAATAGACTTAACAGCTTCAAAAAGCCTTTGCGTCTATCACACTTGCATACAAGAAAAAGAAAATTTCTGCTTCTATGTATGGTCTTTATATAACAAAAGCAAATGTCACAATAAAAAGCTACCAGCGAAAAATCAATAAAACCTTGCATGTTTATCAATTTGTCTTTCTCATTATACTTAAGTACGGATGGTTGTGATGGATGTGTAAAGAAATTTGAAAATGAGTATTTTGTGTCTTGACTCATGGGCGTCTGCGATCTGTAGTGGATAGGTTAAGGCTTCAAAGCTAATATTAATATGGTTGTTAGCCTAGCGCTGCAGTCGCCGACTTGAGTAGCGAAGTTTGTAGGTTCGATGCTCGGAGCTGAACATCTTTGTCTTCCACAACACAAACTCTTCTTTCTGGGAAAGATGTTCAAACACATTATTTGAAACTTTGTAATACTTCACTTTAGATGAGCTCCGATTCATTAAAAAAGGGTTTCTTTAGTCACATCGTCAAAGAGGGAATCAGATAAGGTGAAAAAAAATGATAGTATAGGAAGCTTTCCGAACAATAGAAGCGGGGGAAAGGCTCCTGAGAAAAAATGCTTAGTTCTCGCGGTGCAGGTAGTTTAAGATCTGTGGATTGGAGACGTTCACTACATAGACCAATGATAAGAGAGAGAGAGAGAGAGAGAGATAGGGGTATAAGTACTCTGACCATAATCACGAATAAAGGCGATACGTAGGTACTCAAAGAGATGTCTGTGCTAAAGCAATGATAAAAGAGAGATAGAGGTACAAGTACACTGACCATAATCGCGAGTAAAAGCGATACTCAAAGAGGTGTGTCTAAAAGCTATGATAAAAGAGAGATAGAGGTACAAGTACACTGACCATAATCGCGAGTAAAAGCGATACTCAAAGAGGTGTGTCTAAAAGCTATGATAAAAGAGATATAGAGATAGGGGTACGAGTACACTGACCATAATCGCGAGTAAAAGCGATACTCAAAGAGGTCTGTCTAAAAGCTATGATAAAAGAGAGATAGAGGTTCAAGTACACTGACCATAATCGCGAGTAAAAGCGATACTCAAAGAGGTGTGTCTAAAAGCTATGATAAAAGAGAGATAGAGATAGGGGTACGAGTACACTGACCATAATCCCGAGTAAAAGCGATACTCAAAGAGGTGTCTGTCTAAAAGCTATGATAAAAGAGAGATAGAGGTTCAAGTACACTGACCATAATCGCGAGTAAAAGCGATACTCAAAGAGGTGTGTGAGCAAAAGCTATCTGCAGATATAAGCCACTCTCCCAATAACAGTATCAGCACTTAACCAACAACATCCCTCTATGCTTCAATTTACATAACACAATCTGGCTTATTTACGCCCGGTGTAGTATTTGCTGGAGGCTTTTAAACAAACAATCGCTCTGGAGAGGGAGTGAAGACTACTCCATTCGGAGTATTCGCTGCCTGAACAAACATCGTGTTATTCGTGTTTGGTAAAGTTGATTCGGTTTGCTGTACACAAACCTACCCATCATCTATGTCGATATACAACTTGTATTATTGCGAAACAAAGTAAAGAAATTCTCAGTATAATCTACTTGTAGTTTTTAGGATGTGTAGGCGAATGTTAAAAATTATTTGAAGGGAACATATCACGAACGAAGAGGTTCTTGCGAGAGTTTGGAGGAAAGGCAAACATTGAACACCGTGACTAGGACATGTAATGCCGAATTGCACACAATATGTCAGGCCCCTAACATATAAAACTTCTTAGATTGAGATGGGCTGGACATGTGCAAAGAATGCCCGAATCGCGGGTTCCAAAAAGAATCCTGACAGGACATCCAGGGGGGAGGAGAAGGGTGGGTAGACCGAGACTGAGGTGGGAGGACGACGTGAAGAGAGACGTAGCGCAACTCTTGCAGATGGACAATTGGAGAGGTGCGGCTGGGGAAAGGGAGCTGTGGAGGCGAAAGTTGCAGGAGGTCAAGGCTCGATTTGGGCTGTAGCGTCATTGAAGAAGATGAAGACTAGGACATTTAATCAGACACGTATTTTACTGGGTAGGTACAATATTGTAGGGAATTGTCGAGGCTTTGATTGCTGTGGCTGTGAAGCTTGAACTTTTTTAATCATTATAACGAAATTTCACTACGTTAATAGACTATTTTGGTATTATTAAATTTAAAACAGCAACAAGTGCACCCTGGTGGAAGGATGATGACAAAATGAGACAAATTTGGAGCAAGTTTTTAACACCGACAATAAGGTGACGTGACGACTTGGACCACATCCACTCGAATTTCCCCATTGACAATCCGTTTGGAGTGATGGACGAATAGCTTGACGCGATTTTATTTTGGACTGATGGATATACGACTCACTCACGGTCATTTTTGGGAGTGGCATCGCTCCATTTAGACGGATGGAGGGATCGTGAAGGGTGGGTTTTATGTTTTTTTTTCTTACACTTTAATTTATTTAAAAATTAATTAAAAATACCATCATATTTTACAAAACCATGTCAATGTATATCACAGTTTTCTGTCTGTATAGATTGGTAAGAAATACAACCGCGAAATTGAGCGTTCTAAAATAAAATTTAATTAATCAAGTTTATTTAATTAAAAGGAGAGCTTTTCGTTCGCTTCACTAGATGCCGTTTCGCGGAAGCTCCTCGAGAAATTAATCGCTCATTTTAATTTGTGATTATTTTAATTGATTGCTGCTGACGAGAATATATTTTATAAACTTTGCAAAATAATTGTTAGGAAGGAAATAATTGGATGGTTCTCGATGACGTCACTCGACAGAGGCTCAATAGAAAGAGCTGATGTTAAAACAATTAATACTACGACATGTGTACTTATAGCGGCGAGGACCTAAGAATGAACGAAAACCAAATTCCATAGAAAGTCATAGAAACTTCTCCACTTTCAGATGAAAGATCCAAGTTTTGGAGTATTATGGTGTAGAAGGAAACACGAGGGCGAACAACTATTTGGAAAGTCACCAGCAGTTTGGAATGTAGGACGTGACAAGATCTGCCAACATCTTCTGCTCACTAGTAGCAGACTAGTAGCGCTCTTATGCGAGCGGGGCGAGGGGTACAGACGCTATTGTTTTCGGCCATTATATGAATGTTTCGGAATAAATAAATAAAAAAACAATGGAGGTCGTAAAAGAAATCCGGGGTCAGAAACAACGGAGGTCCTAAAAGAAAGCCGGGGTCAGTAATACTCTTTAAAACGGTTTCGGTATGAAAAAACGGAAAAGTCCAATAAGAAAGCCGGGGTCAATAATAAAACAAATGGTATCGATACACAAAAACAAAGAAAAGTAAAAAAAAAGTGATGATAAAATATCGCATATTTTAAAAGTGTGCGATATTTTATCGAACGATATGAAAATAGGCCCCCGACGCAAAAAGCCGTAGATAGTGACATTCCATAGAATGTGATAGAAAATCCATAAAAATATTGCACGAAATAAATAATTACCGTGCGATATGAAAATAGGCCCCCAGATCCTTGATTTGTTACCCTAAATTATGTTTGTTATAATTACAACCTTAAAAGGATTACTCGCGGCTGTTTCGAGGTATATTTTTATGAATAGACAAGGAAGCTTGGCTGACGGGCTAAATATCCTCGATCATTATGTGACTGTTTCTCGTCTCCCTCATGATGTTCTTTAGCCTTGAGGCTTTGTTTGTGTTGTTTGTTACGTTTGAAGATTAATCGACGGTTTGCGGGATCTTCTCTCCTTAATTCTATCATTAATCATATCTTGCTCCTTCTCTTTTTATCTCTCTCTCTCTCTCTATATATATCTCTTTGGGATCACTTGCTTGCTGTGTCTGGTAAATGAGCGCCCCCATTTTTCGTTGCGTTTTGTTATACCTAATATTACGAAATTTTCGAAACCCCCAACCGTTAATGGATTTTCGATTTTCAACGCGGCCCGTTCATATGATAATACTAGCTGACCCAGCAAGTGTTGTTCTGGTATAAAAAAATATTCCATTTTAATTTGTTCCCCTTTTATTACCTAATACGTTATTGGGAAATATTGTTATACAAAAATCAATCCATCAACGAAATGCAGAAAAGAAATAAGATCATGTCTGTAAAATCCAAATAGTTGATGCAGAATGCAATCGTGATACCATCCACGATGTAGGTATAGGAGTGAATGAATGAAGAAAGAACAAAAGATCTATAAATCTGAAAGAATAGGTGCACGGAGAAGTGGACTGATCATATCGGTGCCGTCTTAATAGAGGGCCAAGTCAGGAGTAAAAGGAATAGAAGACGATGTATGCGAAACGTTATGCTCTTGAATAAATCGAAAGAGGTTTGTCTGGATAGGAACGAATGAAAATCCGTACTTTCTGCCTACGTGATGGGTAAAAAAATGCATAAACTTATTGTTCGTTTCAGCCGTTCCATTTTAGCCGTACAAAAAAATCAACATAGTAGGTTAAATTGTCAGCCATGTTTAGTTATAATGTCATTTAGTGTAATGGTCATACAATTCACCAATCACATATAAGTCATTAACAACACCACATTATTATCTATTATACCGTTATTTTTGTGTCAATCTAATGTAGGTATACTTTATACACATGTATAAACCTGTCAAACCTTATTACAAAGTAAATTACTCATATATATAATATGTATTTTTACGGTATATGATAATTCAGATATCATACTATTAGATTGTACCTATCTGTATATTTTGTAGGTATAATGAGTTTAATGAAAAATTGATAATAATGAAATCAGCTAATGTTCTATAGAGTGAGATGTACAAATGGACATCTAGGGACACGGGTACATTGATTTTTATTATGTAATGCTACTTACTATTATGTTGACGGTGTATTTAGAACGAAAATTCAATATTTTATGCCACCTTTTACGGGGTACGAAGATAAAGGAGGTCTAAGTAGTGACTGCATTAGAAAAACTTCACAGAATGTCTTGTTAGTGTAGCGGTCATGTTTCGCATGACGACATCATCCACCATTAGCGTTTCTCCATGATTTCGACACCCGGTAGCAGCCTGCCACGGCATACAAAGCCGCACAACTATCAATCACCATCAAGTCTTCGTAGAGTCAATACAGAGCACCCATATTCCGTCTCGCGACGCGTAACGCGTTACGCCACCCGGCGCCCGCGCACTAATATTATCTTCTTCATTCCTTTGTAATGTTCTTTTATCAATAAAACAGATCATACCTCTAAAACCTCTGCATTCTCAATCTGCGCAAACCGCATTTAGTAGAAAGTTCCCATTGGGAATATAATAAGGCGGGGCCATATTTATTCGAACAATTTCTTGTCTCTTTCCTTCGTGTTGTTTTAAAACATCATTAAGATCCAGCTGGTATATTAGGTATGCAATAATATGGCGAAAATCTACACATGTAAAACGGCGCAGGCTTATAGTATTTTTTTGTTGACTATAGTTTCAAGCTCCAATGCAGAATCGAAACAAACATAAAAATCATGCTCTTACCAAAATGCCTTAGTTATAATAAGATTAATTTACTGAACTGTCGACAAAGGTTCTACTTTATTCGTAAATTATGCATACTTACGTAATTTATAATAATATGAAACGCATCCAATGAGCGTATAATATCGCAGGTAGGCACCTACTAACTTACTCGAAGAAAAATAATATAATTTATTGTTATAAAATGATACGTAATACTAATGAGTCGTGAATTGCTCCGTATTGCGTCGTATTTTATAATATCATTTTTTTATGAAACTCGTGACGTCAGATCCGACGGGTTTGTTTTATATTTTATCGTTTGCTTTTATTTATGTAAAGCGCATTAACCTGGCCTTCATCGTAATGTCATTTACATAATGTGTCGTCTAGGGTATGTCGTATTCATAACATTATTTTTCCAATGAGACAATGATATATCTTTTGTTAGTATGTAGTAAAGAAAAAAAAAGGAATGTGGAATTGCATTTAGTGCTGTTAAAAAGATGTTTATATACTTACCTTGAGATGGTTTGGGCATTGATTTGTAAAGTGAAATAAAATAATTAAAAAGGCAAAGGTGTAAGTCATGGTCAAGCGAGAATCACTTGGATCGATTCCAGCCTTAAGGAAGATCAGGAAAGAAGCAAAAGACGCAGGAAAGGTATAAGAAACGAAATGTAGGTGGAAAAAGCGAAAGAAGTATATTTGACGACGTCATGTATGACGTGATGGGTGATGAAATTTCAATATATGGAACCTACCTTGACCGGTTTTATTGAAAAATAACGAAATTTTGCAAGATATGTGCCGTTATATTACAATACTAGCAGTCTGTTCCTGCTTCGCACGGGTAGGTACATAGGTATTTAAAAAAATAATTCAGTTTTCTTATGATCTTTATAGATCCCTAACTTTATCAAAATATTCTATAGGCTATGTTAATCTGGAATAATGTAGCATTCTAATGGTCCCCTCCCGTCCGGCTCGTACCCCAGTGACGCCTATATCTCTGCCGCATTTCAATTTTTTTTTTAATAAATCATCACTTATTGTGGCATTATTATAATAGTTAGACGTATGCTGTCCCGACACTTTTTGTAGATAATTATGTCTTCTACAAAGTTGTAGTACATTATTTTACTCTATCTTCAATAATTTTCGCAGCGTACGCGATGTAAAGAATATTTTAGGTAAATTTTTTGCATCTTGGGTTACATTATTGGAGTTTTAGTAAGGATCAAAGGCTATATGAAAATAAAATATAGCCTATGTTCACCGGGGAGAGTGTAGCTTCCCAACAGTGAAAGAATTTTTCAAATCGGTTCAGTAGTTTCGGAGCCTATTCCCGTCAAACAAACAATCAATCAATCAATCAAAACTTTCCTCTTTATAATAGTAGTATAGATGTATGTAGGTACAATGAACTCTAGCTGGAGGCAGGCACATCTTTTGTCGGGTCAGCTACTAGGTTTCGTCTGACGATGCGGCCCATAATAGTTGTCGAAATAAAAGACAACAGGTACCTTATAGTGTAATTATTATTTCTCAATATTTTTTGATTGTCAGTAGTTTAGTCCATAATATAACGGTGCCGTGTTCAGTGTATTGTGTTAAAATGTTTGATTAATTGGTCATTAGTAGCGATACTATGGTGGATGATAATTATTGAACCAATCTGTTGAGCTATCAAATATCCAATTAATGAATCTATCCATAACTTTCAAAATCGACATGTACTTCCATATGAACCCCCTTGTGATGGTTCACGTGAATCAAAACGGCTTTTTACTTTTAAGTTTTTCAACCTTCTGCGTGATACTGATTTAAGAAAATATATTATGTGGATCTTGAAATCATAATGTTGACGATGGGAGCATGGTTTATTTGATTTCTGTACGTTTAAGTTCAACTTCGCTTAGCCTTGCTTCGTGTCGAAGGCTATTTTCTTTTTACGTCTACTACGTTTTCTTCTACTGGACTTTTCAGAGAATCAGGCAATTTTCTCTATCTCTTTCCATCATTTTAGGGGCTTGGATAATAATATGGCATCCTTGTTGTGTTCTACATGCTGATATTGATGTTGACGCCGATATTGTAGCTTGTGACAATATCCACCCCGCAGATCTCTAGAATTCCTGTGTTTTTAGTTCGATCATGCAGATTTACCTACCTTTAAGCATTAAGCAGGGGACGTTATGGTTTCAGTTGCCCCCTAAGCCTCCCTACCTACTGTTTGTTTCTTGTTAATAGTTTTTAATGTACATATGGGTTTAAGTATGTGTGAAATTCCTGATATTTTGAGGTAACGGTTATATGAGTGTACTTCCTTTGCCGTCGAAAAAACGCTTAAAAAAATCAATATTTTTACCTTGTAACAATTTGACTATCACTTTTGTAAGGGACACTCAAACACAATCTCTCAAAAAATGCTGATATTTCACAACATGCCGATAACTAAAAAATGCTCATATTTCACAACATGCCGATAACTAAAGCGTGATTTGTAAGGGCAGTTTTATACAGCTCGCTTTATCCTCGCTCGCATCTAAATTGTCCTCGTTTTCTTTCTAGCGATTCCTTTATCGGATTATATAAATATCTTAAAAGTTAAAAGCATTTTCCGCACGCCACATGAGACCCAAAGACATTTCGAGAAATTGAGTGTTTTTTTTTACATTTACGAATCCCTTCGAAGTGTGTATTCCTGATGACCTTTATTATAGGTTGAACTCTTTTCAAATGTCCGATAATATTTCTGAGATATTTCGTTACTTACTGTTTTATTGATTTTGCTCTTTCCGCAATAGACCCAATTTGGACGCCAACAATTTGATAACACGATTAAAGAATTAACGAAAAAAAAAGAAATAAATCATACATAATCTCTACTTAAAAATGCCCTATTTTGCATGATTATTGTAATTTGAAAGTTTGATAGTTGGTGTAATTGACAGAATGCGGATGGAAAATATATGGTTTAAAACAGATGCATCGGTTGTAATTACATTGGTCAAAAGGTAATTTATTTATCACTAGCTGAACCGCCCGTCGACCTAACCCAGAAAATTTTTTTTTTGACATATTGCATTAATAAAATGTAATTAACGACATTAAAACTTAATTAAATATAGCTGTTAATTTATTGCATTATGCAATAGTTATCGTTGATCAGTCTCGTTCGCCGCTTGCCGATGAACAGTCGTGCGGTCTGTGCAACGTCGCTTATTTTCAGTGTTTTTTGTTATATCGTTAGTAATAAAATTACTGGAGTCGGTCGTAAAAAAAAAAAAACAAAATTTATTTCTATTTTCTGGTTTACTTTTTTATGTTTGATTAATTTGTTTTGGTTGTTTGTTTTCTTTTGGTTTCGGAACAAGTAAGTGTCCTCCACTATGGAGGAAGCAGGCCAGCCACCAGACCCACCTGATGGCAGAAAACGGCCACCACCTGTCAATATAGACCACGACGTTCCTAGGAAGGTCGTGGCCTTTACACCCAACGAACCATCATCCACGCATCTCCCACCCTCAGAATATAAAATATTTTCTACAGGCCCGTTCGTCGTGTACCTTCAGAATCAAGATACCTCCTCCGCAATTCACCCGCTGGTAGTTGGTCGCCTCCTACATACAAACAAATTTACAGGTATTGTCAACGGCTCAATAAAGGCAGAAGGTAAGTACAAAATTTGTCTATCTTTTAAAACTGCAAAGCAAGCAAACGAATTTGTTAAAAATGGTGAATTCTTGTCATCTCAAAGGCTTAAGGCTTTTATACCAGCACATAAACTGGTTAAACACGGAGTTATCCGCGGAGTTACCGAGGATATTGACATTGAAGACATAATTAAAGATGCTCAATTGCCGGATGGTTTCGGCAATATCGTAAAAGCAAGAAGATTGAGCCGAAAGGTAAAATCCGACGAAGGGACTACCTGGAAACCCTCCCAAACACTGGTCTTAACTTTTGAGGGACAGCGCATTCCTGAACATATATTTATGTATCATAATGCTTTCCGTGTAGAACAGTATGTGTTTCCGACCGTATTGTGCTACAACTGTTGTCGATTTGGTCATACAAAAACGAAGTGCCGCTCAAAACCCCGCTGCTATAAATGTGGAGAACAACACGCTGGGGATGAATGTAACGTTTCGTCTCTGAAATGCGTTAACTGCGGAGGTCAACACTCTGCATCGAACATATCGTGTCCCGAACTCAAAAGACAACAAAACGTTAAAAAGACTATGGCAACAGACAATATTTCATATAAGGAGGCATTAGATCTCCATCCAAGCATCTCCTCCACTTACGCTGGAAAAACAGCTTTTAATGCGCCAAATAACTCATACTCCGGGACGTCAATCATTTCTCCAAGATCAACTCGCCCAAAATCTCCGCGACAACGTTTGTTTATTCCACCCACACTTTCCCCAAAAGAGCATGAAAGCAACCTCATGTATACGAACGGGGAGCCCCTTAAATTTAAGGATGGCTGCGCCCTTAACTCCAATAAGACCGACGACAAAGACTTAACCACAAAATCTTTACTTATAGAAAACCTTTCACTTCTTTTGCTTAACCTTATTTCAAATAACGAAAAAAATTCACCGTCCATCGCTGCTAACCTCTTAAATTATTTGAATGAATTCTGTAAATCTAACAATGCCTCAAATTCAACAGATAAAGATCTTACAGTGGAACTGTCGTAGCGCGAGCGCTAATCGAGACGACATTCTACTTCTAATTAAAGAACACCAACCTGACATTGTTGCACTTTGCGAAACTTGGTATACATACAATTCTTATGTTTCCTTCCCTGGCTTCTCTTGTCATAGGAATGACCGCCTTGACGGGAGAAGTGGGGGTGGAACTGCAATTCTAATTAAAAATTCCCTCTACTACAAAGAGATTCCCATCTCCTCTCCTTTAAATGTGCAGCTATCGGCTGTAAATTTGGGAGACATTTCAATAGTTTCCGCATATATTCCCCCACGTAACTCCTTTGATGAAGTATTCTGGAAGAACACGTTCTCCAAACTAGGTAAAACGTATATTATTTTAGCAGACTTTAATGCACATGGCATGCCGTGGGGATGCGCTTCAACAGACTCAGCCGGAAGAGGAGTAATTGACGTAACAGATGAACTAAATCTGTGCATCCTTAATGATGGAAGTGCCACCCGATTCTCCCTCCCTCACCAAAACCAAAATGCTCTGGACATCTCTATTTGTACTGGTGATATCGCATCATTGACATCGTGGAGGGTTTTGGATGACACAATGTCGAGTGATCATTACCCCATTTTAATCGACATTAATAATAAATCACAACATCTTAGGCCCCAGAGGAATCGTAAAAGATACTGCACTCGATTTGCTGACTGGTCGAGGTTCTCTTCAAACTTAACCAACTTTGTTGACACGATGTCGCCGCTTCAACATGAAGCAGAAGCCTGCGCTTCGCAGATTTACGACATATTCGACAAATCGGCAAAAAACACTGTACCACGGACAACGTCCATGGCAACTAACAGAAAACATCCCCCGTGGTGGGACGTCGAGTGTGACGAAATGGTTAAAAATAGGGCACATACTTTAAAAAAATACAAAAAAAATTTGACACCGGACAATTATTTGGAGGTTAGAAGGGTGCAAGCATTGACAAAGAAATTATTGAGAAAAAAGAAACGTCACGGATGGTACAACTTCTGCAAATCATTGTCCCCGGATACCAACATTTCGGAGATATGGCAGTCAATTCGACAATTCCGAGGAGTTTACTCCCCAAAGTCAGATCCGTGGAAATATTATTCATCGTGGATTGCGGGCTTTGTAGGAAGGCTGGCCCCGGACTACGTCCCAAATCTGTCTGAGATTCAAAAAGAGAACACTTACAATACTGAAGACTCCCATTTTTTAACATCACCGTTTACCCTCGACGAACTGAAATCAGCTATTAATTGCTCAAACGATTCCACACCAGGTCCAGATAACGTCCCATACACATTTTTCAAACATTCTCCGGAGGAGTTTCTGGCTTGCATTTTGAACCTCTTTAATTCAATAATGAATTCTGGAAATATTCCTTCGGAGTGGAAAAGTCAACTAATTGTCCCCATCCCAAAGCCTGGAAAAAGCCCCTTTTTGGATAGCTCTTACAGACCAATCGCACTATCAAGCTGCTTTCTAAAATTATTGGAGCGCATGCTCAAATGTAGACTGGAATGGTTTTTGGAGAGCAATGATACAATACCGGAGTGGCAGTGTGGGTTTCGGAAAGGGAGATCATGCATCGATAATATTGCGATGCTTGTGTCGGATATTGTGCTTGCAAAAACTAGCGGAAAGGCGACGGTTGCATGTTTTATGGATATCCAGAGCGCTTATGATAACGTCACACTACCCATACTTTTTAAAAAAATGCTGCAGGCTGGTTTGCCGAAGCAAATTTGTTGTTTGATATTTAATATAATGTCAGAACGTAGAATTATCATAGATACCCCAGATGGAAGTATCTTCCGAAACGTATATAAAGGACTACCACAAGGGTCTGTTCTAAGCCCGATATTGTTTAATATTTACACACTTGATATTGGTCAAACAATCGCACCTGAATGCTCAATTTTGCAGTATGCTGATGATCTTGTTGTTTATTGTGCTGAAAGCGTTATATCTAAAGCTGCTGTTATGCTCAACGAAACTATGAACTCTATAAATGAATGGCTCATTAATAACGGCTTTTCCTTATCAGCGTCCAAAAGTCAATTAATTGTTTTTACAAACAAGCACCGCGTTCCACCAATATCCATATCAATCAACGAGGAGGAGATTCCAGTCAAGGAATCTATACGGTTTCTGGGAATAGTATTGCAAAGGAAGTTATCCTGGAACATGAACATTGACAACATCATTGCTAAGTGTGAGAAAAACTTAAACATCATGAAAGCCGTATCAAGAGTGTGGTGGGGCGCACATCCCTCCACTTTGAAAACTCTCTACATTGCACTCATTCGTAGCCACTTGGAGTATGGAGCCTTTTTAATGGAACCACTCCCACATTACCTCTCATTAAAATTAGACAGAATTCAATCAAAATGTTTGAGAATCATATTGGGAGCCATGCGTTCCTCTCCCTTGATAGCCCTGCAAGCTGAATGCGTTGAGATGCCTCTTTTCCTGAGGAGAAAATCCTCCGCACACCGTTTTCTTATAAAAAAAATGAACCAAAGTAATCATCCGATATTTCAGAAAATAAATTCACTTTCACAACGATATGCAGATTCCCCCAAGTATGCAAACAAACTTCCACCTCTACTGTGTAATTCATTGGAGTTAATAAATGACAAATTTGAATCCTGCTTCGCACACACACTTCCAATATACTCAATTCCTTTCGACTCATTAATGTATTCCCCTTTAATTATACCATCCATAAATTTAGACAAAAGCCACGCATCTCTTTCCCCTAAACATGTGAAAAATATTTTCCAAAATGAAGTTTCAAACCGTTGGCCAAAATCAGTATTATTTTACACAGATGGGTCCAAAAACTCTGTTGGCGGATGCGGTGCCGCTTTTTATTCCCCCGCTCCCAGCATTTACAAGAAATTTCAGCTTCCTCAGATTTGCTCTGTTTTTACAGCGGAATGCTTGGCAATGAGAGAGGCTCTGAGAGAAGCCATCACATTATTGTCCTCTGATGTTGTCATCTTCACTGACTCCCTAAGCTTGGTTAACGCTTTGCAATCTAATTTCAATGCCCACGCCAACAACCATCTAATTTGTGATATTAAAAAACTATTGTTTATAGCAAACAGTAAAGACATACCTTTATCAATCGTCTGGATCCCATCCCATATTGGAATACCTGGAAATGAAACAGTTGACTTGTTGGCCAAAGAGGCCTGTTCCTGTGGTATTTTCCCCCCATACTTTGCACCCTCCTTAGATGACTGCATTAATTTTTCAGAAAACACAGTTAGAACTGAGTGGAACGCAGTATTTGTGGCGTCTCCACACGGTTCTAACTACAAAGAAATTCAACCCTCAATCCTGTCTAAACCGTGGTACCACGGGATGAAATTATCCAAGCTGACCGTCTCTCTCATATCAAGGCTGAGATTGGGTCATTGTATCATTGCGTCACATCTTGCCAAAATCAACATTCTTCCTTCTTCCATGTGTGAGTGTGAAAAGGAGGAAGAAACTGTCAATCATATTTTCTTCAACTGCCCTCTCCTACCTAACGAAGAATTTCTACTGGACATTCTGGCGCAGGGAACTACTTTCCCTGTGTCAGTGAATTTCTTATTAGCCCAAAATGACAAAAGAATAATATCCACAATTGCCAAACATTTAATAAAAAATAAAAAGATGATTTAATACATTAAATGATTTCCAACTTAAAAACTTGAATTTAATGCGCAACTTTTAATTTAATTTCCGTTTACATGACCAACCCCGTTCCCCTTAGTCTCCGCACCGCCTAGGTGTTAGTGACAACAACATTAAATCTATTTTTAGACGGCATCACATCGCTGACGCTCCAGGTGTAGATAACAAAAAATATGATTGAGAATATTTCCTAATTCATTTTGATGATTGTGCATTTTGAATTACTCGTGCTGTATTTTACTTTTTGGTGGGCTGCTTCACCCTTGTTTTGGGTGCTTGCCCAAATAAAATTAAATAAATTAAATAATAGTTATCGTTGATTTGTATGCGGGATGATATTTTTTTTTTTTTTTTTAATTTATTGACAAAAAAATTTGTACAAAAATTTTTAAATAGGAAGATGCCTAATCCCTACGGGATTTTTGGCTGTTCTGCATACAGGTATTATACACTTAAAAATAACTTAAAAATAACTCATACACTATACATAAAGAATTTACTCAATAATAAGGAATAAAGTCCGGACCCTCCGGCAAATCAGATCAGCCAGCCAACTTTTCTATGTAATATATAACCTTTAATTTTATTTTTAAAGTTGGCCATGGCTTTGCATTCCTTAATGCCCGATGGTACAGGGTTCCAAATTTTAGGTATAATAATGTCATCCGTTCGTCTACCATAGTCATTGTGGAAGTTAGAAGTTTGTAGTTGATTGTTTGTTTTTCGTCTCGTCAGTCTGTCATGTGTCAACAAGTATTTGTCTTTTGGTGAATTGAATGTTTCTGTCAGTAAGTTTAATAGGATTCTCTGTTGGAGATTGAAGACATTTATATGGGCAAAATAGCATTTATTTTGTGACTTAAGTCTGTGTGAATGTTTTTTACCTATGACAGTTTTTATTATTTTTTTTTGTATTACAGATATCTTTTCTAAGTTTGTTTTATATGCAAGACCATAAGAGGAGAGACCGTATGAGACTACCGAGTCGCATAAGGCTATATACAGCAATCTTGCTGCGCCGTAAGTTAATTTAGGACGGATCACCTTAAAAACAGCATTCATGCTTCTCAACCTCTTACATACGTTTTCAATATGTTGTTTAAAATTGAGGTGATTATCAATTGTAATCCCCAGGTATTTACACGATTGAACCTCAGATAATTTAGGACATGGACACTTTTGAATTCCTTGGTGTAGGCATGCGTGGCTGTGTGACTGTACAGAAACTTTGTATGTTGATTTATTTCGATGACTATGAATATGCATAATTTGAGTTTTGCTCTCATTTATCACCAGCTCTTTATCATGAGCCCACTTACATATTGAGTTATAGCACTCCTGTATGTTTTGTTCTGCTAGTCGAACGTTCTTTGAGGCTGATATGATGGCCGTATCGTCTGCAAATTGGTATATCTCGCACTTTTCGTTATCTATGCAGTCAGACATATCATTTACATACATGAGATAAAGAAGAGGAGCAATTATTGAGCCTTGTGGTGTTCCGACATTTAAACTTATTGGCTCGCTCATTTCGTTATCTACTTTTACTATCATTTTTCTGTCACAGAGATAATTTTGTATCCAATAGAGCAGTGGACCCCTTATACCACACTCCTCTAGACTTTTATTTAAAAGATTATGGTTAATAGTATCGAAAGCTCTCGAAAAATCTATAAAAATCGAAACAATATGAAATCCCTTGTTAAGGTTATTTAAAGAATTGGTGAACTCTTTAATCAGTGCCGTTGTACCCTTACCCTCCTGAAAACCGAACTGATGCCTAGAAATAATATTGTTATTTTTTAAAAATGTTTTTATTTGGTCACATATAAATTTCTCCGTTATTTTATTGATAGAAGATAAAATGGATATTGGTCTGTAATTTTCGTAATCTTTATGAGATCCCTTTTTATATATTGGTCTGATTATAGCGGCTTTCAGCAGGTCAGGCACGATACATTGTTTAATACTTTGGTTAATTAGTGCTGTTATAATTGGTGTTAATTTTTCACGTAAACTTTGTACATCCTCCATTTTAATCCCATCAACACCCGCAGATTTTTTATTGCTATTTTTTATTATTTGGTCTATGTCACTATCAGTAGCTTTTCTTAAATAAATTGATTTATCACTCGTCCGTAGCTCACTAGGCCGTGTGAACAGTTTTGTATCACACGAAATTTTTATTTTGTCTATTTCGGCCTTAAAAGAGTTAGAGAAATTTTGCGCGATAAGTTTTGGTTTAATATTAAAATTTTTTAATAAATCCTCATCAATGTTTGTAACGCGCTTTCCGAGTACAGTGTTCATTTTCCTCCAGATCAGCGAGGTACTTCCCGCGGCATCAGTAATTTTTTGCTTGTAGAATGAGTTTTTTGCTTTATTTATCTGTCTATTTACTTTGTTTCTTTGCACATTAAATTCGAGTCGAAGGCTTGGATTATATGGGTCTTTTGAAAGTCTGCGTTTAATGTTATCCCGGCACTTCATACTGCTTATTATGCTATTTGTAATCCATTTATTTTTGTAGGTTTTATGATTATATTTAACGGATTGAGAAGCTTGTTCAGTGGCGGAATCGAAGTTACTTTTTAAGGAATTATAAATATTATCTACACTAAAATCTTTCTGAGTACATTGAGACCAATCCATGCCATTTAGAATACTGTGAAGGGTGCGTTTATTAACTTTATTTATATATTTTATGTCCGCGTGTGCCGAGTGCATTGCAAAGGTATCGATAGTGATTGCTGTCATATAATGGTCGCTTATATTAGTTTTTATAGTAGCCGAGACACACCGTGCGTTAGAACATCGCGCAAAAATATGATCTATGCAAGAGCGAGACAACACGCCACTTCTCAGCTCCTCGCGGGTATAGTTTGAAATAGTTTGTTGTAGACCAAAGTCGCTCATCATATTTAAATACTCATTTACTGCGCTGTTGTTCAGCAAGCCATGATTTTTTGCAATATTAATATTTATATCGCCACAGAAAATCAGATCAAACTTTGCATCAATTGTTTTTAACATTGATTTGGTATCGCGAATAAAAGAGCTTATTTTCATATGCGGTGGCCGACATATTGCACACATAGTAATTTTTACATTTTTACAAATGAGATATCCCACAATACATTCAAATGATCCGTAATTATGAGTCAATTGTTCAAAATTATACATTTTTTTATAGAATATTTTTATCCCGCCACCACGCTGTTTCGTTCTGTGAACTGATACGGAGTTATAGTCTTGCAATTCAAATAATTTGTTCTCATTTTCGCCAATGTTTATTTCGGTTAATATATACTAGTATATCGATATGTTTATAATATTTATCTATCATAATTTCTATTTCACCAAAATTCTTTTGTATTGATCTAACGTTTAAATGCAAGAAAGTTATGTTATGAGTCAGATGTTGTACCACATTTAGGTAATCCTCAAAATTATCAAGGTAATGTTCGTATATATTATCCTTAAAGATCAGTGTTTCCATTTTTGAGTTTATGAAAGTTTAGTAGATATTTAATAAGATAAAAAAGTAATAAATAGTCCTACCAGTCAGTCAGTCAGTCAGACAGGTACTTAGCAATGTCGTCATCGCTGCGTATTTGATTTACCCTTTCACCATCGTCCTTACGAATCAGAATTTTGCCCTCCCTGAACCAGATATATTTAAATTTCTCCTTAAGTTTATTTTTAGTGTTGTACAACAGTTTTTTATCATTTAAGGTAATAAAACCCGTAACGAAGTAATTTAATTTATTTTTTTCGCTTTTTTTCCCTTTAAAGCCCCTGACGATTTCGTTTCTGCATGCCTCATCCAACACCTCGATCTCCAGGGTGCAGGATCGAAGTGTACCGCTGCGTGGACTCTTGCTTGAAGATTTAATATTTTGAATTTTTGCGGCAGCTTCGGAACAGCATTCGTTGATTATTTTTTTTTTGCCAAGATGTCCGGCGACTCTCCTTGCTCCAGAGATGCACCATGCACCATTACAACGTTCCTTTTAGAGTCATATGTATGAATATTTGCCTGGTACTCGGCAGCCCTGAGGGAGAGCCGCATACCTCTGTTCTCCTCCTCGAGCCTCTTGACTTTGTTAATAAGCGTCTTATTTTCAGTTGTTATGCCCCTTACAGCCTCTTCAACCTCATCTAATCTCCCGCTGCAATATTCGACGAATTTCTTGAAGTCGGCAAGTTCGTGCTTGATGGATCCTCTCACCACTTCGGCCAATTTGTCCTTCAGGGAGGCCAAAATCTCCTCCTTGAGGGCCCCAAGCTTAAGATGCCCAATGCCCTTGTCTTCACCACCATCACTCGAACTCCGCGCAGGTGCGGCTCGCGGCATAATTATTTTCTAAATTAAGATAAAGTTCACTTTTTCACTTTTTTAATTTAATTGATGAATTAATGTAAACAAAACCTCAGCACAGCGCGAGCGCAACAATATTCCTTTGGACGTAGGTAAGTTTTGTATTGTATCAGTGTATACGCGGCGGTGCCCCGCAGGGTAAATGTATTCACTGCTGATATTCGATGGGACATAAGTTTGAAATGAAAACAATTCCTCTATAATAATTGATCTAGGTAGGTACCTACTTTAAAAAAAATCCAAGATATGGCGGTGTAGTATAAAATTAATCACGTGTGAAACCTGTTAACTTATTGTATATATTGTTGAAATAATAGGCCCCATTTAAACCAAGTTTTACTGAATTATTATGGTAAGAATTCAATATTCATAGCTGGGACCATAAGTCAACGTCTTTCGGGAAAGCTTGTAGACTAAAAACTACACTGAATCAAATCCCTAAATAAAGTAGCGGTTTTAAATTTATATTAAAACAACAATAATATCAAAAAGTAAATTCGCAATTAGTACAATAGGCTAGAAAATATTTATTTATTTATAATCATACACGGCCATAGGACATATAATAACAAAACATGTAAAATTCACATCTAAGTAATGTGAAATGTCTAGGTAGACAACGAGGCATGCCAACATACCATCGCACCACTCACACATACCACTGTACGGAAAGAAGGCTGGGTAGGCAAGAGTCTCTTCTAGAACCTATTTAACACTCCTAGATCTAGAACATCGGTACTCAACCTATTGCTTTTTATCCGAAGAGGATTGTCATTACGAACCGTTAAAAATATATTATCATCCAGAAGTGTGGGTGCACCGCCTCAAAAAATATCAAGAAGCAGATCTAACGGGATATTTTTTTAGATAAAATATGCTCTGGTTGGGTCTCATCTATTCAGTTGGAGGTTTTGCAGGGTATCTTGGGTTTTGTCCCATAAAGTATTTTGTTTAGTTTTTGTTTTTTTTCTCTCTTCTTTCTTCTTTATACTGTTGATTTGATTGATGTTTGTTAGACCAAAGAGTGTTGTGACTGTTGGGTTAGGCTTTGTTTGTGGACTGTACGTATTTGAGTTGGTGGTTGTGCTGTTGTTCGTGTTTGTATGTTCCTTTTAATATTCTTTTTTTATGTACTGTATATAATGTTTGCCCTAGTACAGGCTTGGCCTATTTGGGCAGCAGTTAAATTTGTTATCCATTATCATTGTATTATTATGTATGAATAAATAAAAATAAAAAAAAAAATAAAATAAAAAATTGTTATTATTTTTACATCAATTAAATTTGGCAAAGTAAATAAATAGTATAAACGACGGTAAATTTGACGTATTTCACTTCAACAAAATAGCCGCTGTTAACTGTCAAATTCCTATTGCAAAACCCTCGTGGATACGCAATAAGTCGATCTCGGGCATACCTACATCGCTTGCTTAACTAATACTAAAATCAACTATATTTTTTGCCAACAATACCTTAAGTGGTATTTCAAAAAAAAATGACAAAGATGACAGATTAACTATTAAGCTTTAACTTCAAATGTCAATAAAAAATGTCATTTCCGAAATTTGTTTGATAAGTAAAAGCAATAAAAAAATGACCTGAATTAGTATTTTGATTGCTTCCTATACTGTAATGTGCTATTAGAGTAAACGTTTAGTTTGTACCTTTATTACAAAGTGTACTGTTTTTTTTATTGTTTTCATTGTATCGTTGTAACGTGTAGGTATTCTTTCAGTAGAATAATATGTTATTATTGTTATCGGCTCTGTTTCCATTGATAATATACCCATACAATGTCAAACAGCGTTTCAAATAGAACGAATAAACTTCATTTCACAAAATAATGCAGCTAACGCCATCTATTTATATTTTACGGAATACTAGTCTTGAATATAATAATTTGTATCGATGTTTGGGAAAGCCAAAACTAAAGATTTACCACTTTTTTCTGTTTTCATTCCTCCTTCTTGCTTCCTCTTAGTTAATCTTCGTATCCTGTCCAGACTTTAATGAGATCACAAAATCATTCTTACAGTTAGCAGATCTCTATCGGAACTTAAAGATTTGGGGAAGGTAGTTTGCCCACGAACACGAGCTTCGAAAAGGCTTTCAATCCTTATACAAGAAGAAAAAGTAGGTAGTTCCTAAAATTATAATTTGATCATTGAAATTTTCGTATCAACATAATATGTTGACATGTTTCTTTCTTATGGTCATCATAATAATAAAACACTGTGTGTATTTTGTTTCTTTTTAATATGTTTTTCAGCTCTTATTCTCAAAACTTTCTGTTTAGTTTATTTATTTTCACTTACTGAATTGTTGTTGTGAATAGTGGAAACATTACATACTAGCTCCTCGTCCATCCTTTCCAAAATCCTCAGCTCTGCTTCGAAAGAATGGAAAACGAAATTGTATAAACATAGACAAAATAGTATAATCATTCGAATATAGCTACTTTCTATCGGTAAATAAGTATTATCTTCGCAAGTCATCTTCTTCTTCTGTTTCTAGATCATGTGATCTGTTCTGTTTAGGTAACCACATCGCGGACACCGACTTTCAGCTGTCCCTCCCCATCTTTTTAACGGATTGTAATTTTATATTCTGCTAAAATATCTCATTTTTTTCTTAAGTAACACGTAATTGCACAGCTACTTTGAAAATCGTTACACAGATTTTCATGCTTTTGTGTAAACTCAGGCAAGAGTGACTTACGGTGTATTTGAATGAAAACTACGTTATTCTACGTGATCCTTTGTGCTTCCGACGTCTAAGCGGAGGGCGCATTAGCCAGAATTCTTGCTGAAGCGGGAAGATTTTATAGTTTAGAACGTGTTCTCTTTTATGGGTGTTATAAAAAAATTCAAAGCGGAAATCTTTTCAAATATTAATAATGAGTAAAGCAGCAAACTCGGCCGTTAACGTGCTTCCATCTCGCGCGTTTAACGTGGAACCTCCTTGCGAGTCATTATATTATTATTATGTACGCTCCCGTTATCATTGGCTCAACTTGAAAATGTATATTGATTACTTTAACGATGGATGAAAATTGTTAATATCAAAATGCGATTCTTGGCAAATCCAAAATTAGTCTCTCGAGACATTAATACCGTCATATTGGCCGAAAGTGTACCCGAAATTCAAGGACTACTTAACAAGATTAATTTGGCCAGAGAGGAACTGGGTCTGTAAATCAATGTTGCGAAGACCAAGTGGTTGTCATTTGGGAGACTTGAATTTTCAGCATCGTCTGTGCAGCTGAAAGGAATGAACTTTGAAATGGTGGATCGATTTAAGTACTTCGGCGCTTCTGGAAAGACCACGTAATGAGAGAACAGATCCTTGTAGAACCTAGAGTAATAAAAAGACGCAACATACAGAAAGATGGAAGATTTCGAAGCCGAACACTTTTTTTTATATAGAATGTTCTTGGTCTCATTAGTACTGAACAAAAAATTCATTTATTTACATTGAAAAAACTCGTGACCATGAAAGAGGGAGACGTCAGCTCCAGGCTTTATACTCATGATCATCGTCACGTTAATAAGAAAGTGGGTAACAAACCCTAGACTACCAACTTCTTGTCGACAGATGTATGTCCCAGAAGTGAACAAATCCTTACAAACACGGTTGATATTTTAAGTTAAAAGAAACTTGGGTATTTCCTAGTAAGTGCGCAGAGCCTTTAAAAGGCTGAAAGGAAAGGCGTGTTCGATTTTGTTGACTGAGAATGTTTTCAAGGAAGTCCAGGTCTGGAAATAAGAGAGGCTGTGTGAGAATGTTAATGTTCATGAAAGAAGCAAAAGAAGTGTTCGAAAACAATAGAGGAGGGATTCGTTCTCTCTGCCTACTCCTTTAGGAACATGTTTTGGATAAAAAAGATCCTTTCATTATTATACAGGCGTTTCGTCGTGTCGTTCTAACCCCTTCTAAGCGATGTGGGCGTAATTATTACCCCCCTGATATACGTTTGACATTATTGGATTTACATCACCGCATTTCTGTACGTCAGCCACTACAGCACCTGTCAATATCACGACCCTGGCCCGCCTGTAGATTGATATGTCACGTGGATATAGCCTGATTGTGCTGTTATTATAGCGTTGGCCATCACTAAACGGAATAATAGAAGAACAAAGTAAAAAGCAAAAATGGGTAAGTTCAATAAAAAATACAATACGATTTGAAACTTACACAAATCGTAGCTTTTTTAAAGGTAAGATTGTGTAAGTATCAAATTTAGATAACTATGCAATTTTCATCGGACTTGGCTGAAATTGATTCAATGCTTATCTCCATGTACTATGGACCCAATGGACCTCCGTTTTTTCCATGCAGACACACTCCTTTTCTTCCATTTTTCCACCGATAAAATTTTCTCAACCGTTCCTATTTCCTTTACTCCTGATCTGGTTTCTGACAATCCCTTTCTCACTCGTCGACCTCGCCTGTGATGTACTCGCTCTCTCCAAAATCATCTTCTAATTCTATCCCACCGCTCGAAATCTTTCAGTATTTAAATCTTCTTTCCTTTTTGCCTTTTATTTTTTAAACATTTTCAAAATTCCCTGAAAAACATACATACCAAGACCAAGGCACAAGGATATCATCAACGGGAATAACATAAAGACGTCTATAATATAAAATATTCGGATTGTTTTGGACTTAAGTATTTTTTAATTAAATGTAACATGTCGAAAATTTACATGGATGAACTTTCTTACTTTTGAATATTGTTACCTTCTGAAATATTAGAATGTACATAACGTATGTGAAGGTATTAAATGAAAATCGCCCAGTGTTCACTTGATTATATTATTTTCTTCGAAATTCCACTTCAAGCAATTAGCCGGTTTTCAAACATGTCAATTTGTTCAGATTGACGTGTGTAATGTTGGCTTTGGTGGCGACTAATCAGAATATCATAAAATAAACCATAAAGCTACATATACCTACAGCAATTGTCTTTATAAAGACATTAAAATCTTCATAAAGTAATTTGCGTTTAAATTATACTGAATATTTTAATACTTCCTAGTTTTCCGTGTAAGTCATCAATAAGAATGTCATAAAATACCCATAAAGTGAGATATACCCTTATTATGGTCTTTTAAAAGTTACCAAAATCACATTATTTATTTTACGTTAATAAATCTGAATAATATAGAATATTTTCATTGTTTACTTTGAAAATGCGCATATTAAACGAAAAACATTAAGGGGGTTTCTCTGCATTTACATCGCAATCCGATTCAATGCAATCTCAATACCGATGCCATTATGATGTTTAGAATTTGGTGGCTAAGCATGAAAAGAGTTCCATGATTGGTCTATTTGGAATCCGTTACTGCTTTGTACCTGTATAAATATGGATTTATGCAGGTATTTGATGTATATTCTTTCATGAATAATATGAAATTTACTCGTATATAAACGCAAAATGAAAAAGCATAACACATTATTTATTTCATTTTTTTTGTTGTTAGTTGTCACCATAGACCCGTTCTGGGCACTTAGGGACGTCAAATAAGTTCAACAGAGGTATTACATTATTTTTTGAACTTATGCATCTAGATTTCACAAACCATGACATAGAAAAAGAAAAACAATAACAGGAATAAAATAGGTTAAGCTTTTTTATTCCACAAACCTAAATGAAGATTATTCAGAAAATTTGGTATCTGGAAAGTTACAATTTACCTAAAAAAAAAGCTCATTTCCGAAATTTAGTATCTGGAAACATTACATTTACCTAAAAAAAGCTCATTTCTGAAATTTGGTATCTGGAAACATTACATTTACTTAAAAAAAGCTCATTTACGAAATTTGGTATCTGGAAACATTACATTTACCTAAAAAAAAGCTTATTTCCGAAATTTGGTATCCGGAAAGATACGATTTCTCAAAAAAAGGCGATTTAGTACAGTGAGCGCGAGCCCAATATTTTAATTCAACTAATATTAACTGTCATGTAAATGAGAGTAGGCTATTATAGCTTAATATTAGCATGACCATTATTTTTTTTTTGTTCAACTAATATTTACAAATATCGTTTAATATGAATAACGTTAGAGGAATTAATTTTAATTTATCTAATATTTTTATCAGCTATCGTTATAATGCCCATCTCTAGTCCTAACCATGCTCATGTCATATTATCGTGTTGTAAGCTTACCATGGTAACATTTACAACACGAAAAAGTTTCATGGTTCGCGATCTAGTACTCTGACAGCACGTCCATTTCAAATACGATCGTTCGAGATTGAAATCGGAAATAGCAGCTATTGGGATCGAAAATCGAAATTGATTAAGCTTCGTCATCGCTGTAAATATCTTTTTTTTTTAACTAAGGCTCATATTATTGTATCCGTGATTGGACGGAATGCTGGAAAAAGGAAAAACTATTTAATATTATCCTCATGAAAATGTAATTCTAAAATATTTAGACAGTAGCCTCCGTACGAAAAATGTTGTTTCTTCTTATTAACACTAGGTGGTGTTAGTGTGTTAACCTTCTGAGTAGGTACTGCTGTTTCATTTCCCAGACGCTAATAATAATATTGTCGTCCTCGGTGGACTTGTTGGGGTGTCGTGTTCAATTTGTGTACAGGGATGAAATATTATGACTACTCATGTTGTAGCTACGTATTGTAATACCTAATAAACATCGACTTTTATGTTTTATACCAGGCGTGATTCTGACATCGTTGCTTGCGGAAAGAGTAGGTGTAATGACGTGAATCGAACACATCGATTGAGAAGCAAGAAAAATAGGAGAGGTTAAGATGAGTGTATCGGTGGAAGAAGCAAAAGAAGGGTTTTGGATAGAAAAGTGTGGAAGTTCTCTCTGCCTACTGTTACCCTACAAGTCGTGATGGGTAAAAAAATACACCAATTACATTTTTTCCTTAGAATGTATAATTTTGACGGCTCCAAGTGCCTGATAAAGTCTAGGTATGAGTATGAAAAAAAAAATAAAAATAAATCTCCTGCGCATTCGAATTAAACCCAAAAAAACATTAGACTCCTTAATTGAACCCATACAAAGCATCGAATCCGGTCAGAAATACGGTCCGTTATCTGGTTCCAAGAGACCTTCGCCACACGTTCTATCATGATCAAAAGGTTCAGATTGGTAAGGTATAAAGAGCCAATGGAGGGACAGATAGGAAGTGCATAATTTGGAATTTGCCAGAAGGGACTAAAAATCCTAGACAAGGTCAAAGTCAATTGAAAGAAAATGGCTGCTCATTAGACAGCATGATGACTTTTGCTGAAGGTTGAAATTATTATTGACATATATATGACTATGGGAATTTTAGAAATTTCAATTAATATAACATGACATAATATAACATAATATAACACTTTTCTATACAAAAGAGCCTCCACGCAGTTTGAGTTTTCACGAAACGAAAAAGCAATCGGGCGTCCTCTGGTAACGGCATTACTGCCGGCTAATCCTTTCAGCACCGGAACATCACATCATCCGGATTCGGAAGTATACAAAGCTGTCAGTATAGCCGGCGGAACTTAACTACAATCAATTATATGAATGCAATATGATAATTAAATGTTTTTTTCAGATCTGCGAAGGAGCGTTCGAAAACCATAACCTGTTGAATTTCTATTGTACTCAATTTTCTTTCATCACTTAATATTTTCAACTATCTGCGAAAATATAAGATGTTTTTACAGACACTTTAAGGCTTCTATTGTTGGAATTGGGCGTCGAGAGTTGAGAAGTTAACAGTTGGGGTAAAAGGCTTGAGATAGGAGAGGGGTTGGGTGGGTATATTTCACGCCGTCTCCCCGATCGTTGACGAATATTTTACATTTGTTCCGCGGTTTCATGAGTAATCCGTCGAAGGCCTTTGTATGTTCCGTCGTTTTTCCCCCCTTGTCGCACAGAAACACATTCGTTATTTAGCTTCTTTTAAGGTTCTCCTTTAACATACACCGTATTGCTTTTGTCTATAGCTGCACTCATGTTGAATTCGTTGAATTCGGCGATGTTGCCATATTCTGAAATAAAACACTTCACCTTGAGTTTAAAGCTTTGATTAAAGATTAAATATTGTTTTATACAGTATAAATATACAAATATATTATTGCTTGACGTTTTTATCGCCCGCGCTAGGACAGTATATAAGGCAGGAGGTTTTTTTCTCTGGAGGTTTTGGGTTTCTTTTCTGTCACCGTCAAGTGTACTAAGAACTTAGTTTAAAAGACGGACGGAAATTTGATTTCAACATTGATTGAATTCTCGTCATGAAAATGAAGTCCCTACAATAATTTCCCTGATTTCAAATAAATACATCAGTTTTCATAAAAATAAGTAACAATATCTTTCCGGATTAGACGAAAAAACATTGCTTCTCAAAATGATAAAGTTGTATTGACCAAAAATTTTCCCAGTCAACCGGTCTCGTTCGATCGGAAACGCAACAACCTCCAATTGGCCAAAAAGTGTCGTCTATTAAATAAAGTATAATTTGAATCGTTATACAAAATATTCGAATTCTATGTTCTGACTCAATAAAATGTTACTTTTGTGTAGTTCGGATAATCCGTTAGTACAAAAAGTGTCGTCTATTAAATAAAGTATAATTTGAATCGTTATACAAAACATTCGAATTCTATGTTCTGACTCAATAAAATGTTACTTTTGTGTAGTTCGGATAATCCGTTAGTACAAAAAGTGTCGTCTATTAAATAAAGTATAATTATAATCGTTATACAAAACATTCGAATTCTATGTTCTGACTCAATAAAATGTTACTTTTGTGTAGTTCGGATAATCCGTTAGTACAAAAAGTGTCGTCTATTAAATAAAGTATAATTATAATCGTTATACAAAACATTCGAATTCTATGTTCTGACTCAATAAAATGTTACTTTTGTGTAGTTCGGATAATCCGTTAGTACAAAAAGTGTCGTCTATTAAATAAAGTATAATTTGAATCGTTATACAAAACATTCGAATTCTATGTTCTGACTCAATAAAATGTTACTTTTGTGTAGTTCGGATAATCCGTTAGTACAAAAAGTGTCGTCTATTAAATAAAGTATAATTATAATCGTTATACAAAACATTCGAATTCTATGTTCTGACTCAATAAAATGTTACTTTTGTGTAGTTCGGATAATCCGTTAGTACAAAAAGTGTCGTCTATTAAATAAAGTATAATTTGAATCGTTATACAAAACATTCGAATTCTATGTTCAGACTCAATAAAATGTTACTTTTGTGTAGTGCGGATAATCCGTTAGTACAAAAAAAAAATAAAAATTAATTTTTGCGTGAGTAGAAATACCTAGTATTCTTTGACTTGAGCACGAAAAAAAAATATATAACAAAAAATTTATCTGATTTTATTTAAATGTCGGATGAAAAATGAAAAGGCTGTAAGAGCGCCGTCGAATTAAGTGAATTTAAAAATAATAAAAAAAATAATTACAATAATAACAACGTAGGGAGTCCTTTTATCGCATCGTCGGCTTAACGAACCTAATTACCGATTTACTCACGATTACGTGACTCAAAAAATATAATAAAATAAAAATTCTAATGTAATTATTCACATTTTCTCACGTCATTTAGGGAATGGCGGTTATTTTCAGTTTTTTTTTTTTTAAATATTTAAAGAAAAAAAAAACTAAACAAGTCTATTTTTAGAAGAGAATAAAAAACAAAACGTGAAAAGATTTCGTTTCAATTTTAAATTAGGTTTTTTCTTATTAAAAAAAAATCCTACGCCGAGTAGAAATTTCAAGTGATAATACTGAAAATTTCTGACCGACCGGGAATCGAACCCGTATTGTATCTTCATCTTTCGTATGCATGCGATCATTTTTTTATCTTGGAATAACACCTCAGCGTCAATATTTCTTCAAATACTATATAGCCCAAGGCGTAAAAATGTATTTTTTAATCCAGTATTCGGCCGGATAGGCACCAGTTATCCGCTATTCGGCTGTATAGTATTTACGCTGCCGGATCAGCCGGATACACGACTATGTAATTATCAGGTGTATTTTGCGCTATAAAAGTTGCATATTTCAGGAGTCAAACCAATGTCGATTTATTTGTGTTATAAAAGTTGCATAATTTAGGAGTTAAAATATTCGGTGACGGGCAAATTTTTCACAAATCAATTATTCGAAACGGAGTTTCGGCAGTAAAATTTTGCAACATCATGTTACTCCTTTGTTTTCACGCCACATATTTTTCAATTACATATTTTCATTTCCTTAAGAAAGTAAAGTTAACGGACAAATATCAGGTGTGATGACAGTTATTGTGATTCGAACAATTGCCATTTGAAAAAAATGTTTTCGAGTAATGGTGGATTCGAACAATTGTTTTTTCGAGTAATTTTCATGTTATCAAAATATGCGAGCTTGCATTAAAATAGTGATGTTACATCATGGTTTTATTGCCATTCACGTATCTGCGCCGCGTAGTCTGGTTCAATCCCCGACGAATATGCAGCAGCAGCAGCAGCGCGGTTACATAACGCATTTACCCTACTTCTTACAGTGCGACCACTCCACCGCCGTGCCATATTATTATCGCTTCTCTTTTCAGCCATCCGCCACCCACCGGGACTCCCGCATCCCGCCCACGTATCGATCCGACCCGCCGCCTCTCGTATTGCCTTCATCGCGACGCCCACTACCAGAACAGTTGAATGTAGCCACATTCACATTGCGTTAGCGCCTAGGTTTTGTTAAGCTAACCGCACCGTTAAGGAACTCAACCGGTTTACACAAAACTAAATACACCTTTATAAATTGAATTTTAAAAGAGCTTTTAACCCACGTTTGAACCTTCTTCGTAGTATTCTGTCAAATTCTACCCGACAGTTAACCATGGTTATTACTTAAAAAGCGTCGGCGTTTAGTGTCGAGACGTAACGTAAGCTGTTTGATGTGTGTGTGTGTGTGTGTGAGGGTGTGTGTGTGTGTGTGTGTGTGTGTGTGTTGTCTATTCTCTTGTATGGGTGTGAGTCCTGGCACCTGACCAAAGTTCAGACACAAAAAGTCTCAGCCTTTGAAATTAAGTGCCTAAGGAGAATTCTGGGGCGTAAGATGGTACCACCGTATCACGAACGACGCTATTCGCCGGTGCACCCAGCGTGAGCCCATCACCTCTACTATTGTGGGGAGGAGATGGACTTGGCTGGGACATGTGTTAAGGATTCCGAATGACAGTTGGCCGAGGAGAGCGCTGTTCTTCCTCCCATCAGGGTCCCGAAAACGAGGAGGACCCTCTCACACTGTGTTCCGCTCCTTCGAAGTAGAGCTGAGGGATTTGGACATGGTGTGGCAGGAGGTCATAAACATTGCGCAAGATGGAGCGCAATGGAGAGCTCTTGTTGCCTCCCTATGCCCCTGAGTGGGTAAAAGGGAGAATTGAATTGAATTGATTGAATTAATTAGTTTAAATTAAGGCAGCAAGAAGGTACCTTTTGAGGTGAGCTAGAGTTGACAGAGGTCCGAAAATATCTTATCGCGGGTATTTATCAACGTTATTTAAAGAGTATTTGCTCAGCAATCCAAATACTTTTTGAGAAACATAAATTCTCAATTGAGTTGATTATAAAACTACTCTGCATTCAGGTTTAGGTAAGATTAACAGAAAGAAATAGCTCAATCGTTTAAAAGCATTCTTGTTAAGAGAACTTGGAAAAATATGCTGAGAGATTTGGCGACTTTTATTCTTTTTGAATGAATACTCTCTCGACATTTTTTTACTAAGCAAAGCTTGTGTTGTGAAAGTGGAAATGATCGGCACCGGGACTCGAACCCACGATCTTCAGTACGCTGTTCTTAAGAACTTCGTCGACTGATACCGTTGGTCTACCAATCAGCTCAAAAGCGCAATATTTCCCTTACAAATGTAATCATATATAAAGAAAATTCTTCAATTAATTATTATTATTGGTGAGAATGAAAAACAATTGTTTTATACTACACAAATTATTTTATTTCAGAGACGCGTTTCGAACATTTCGATCTATATCGTTCTTCGTTAGATCATTTTCGATCTCATCTTCTTTCATTTTCGGAAACTCTTCAACATTTTTGTAAAAGCTCGTGTTGAAAGTCCGTTAGTATACGATGAAAGAAAAAAACTTTTATGTTTAAAAGCTTTTCTGCGACAAACATAACCGTACTTTCTGTAATGATAATGAATCTATAACCAAGTCTATATAGAAGGGGTTGGTTGATTACGTCTAATGACGTAATCGAAAAACATATGTTGTAACCTAACGCATTTTTTCAAAGTTCTATGAAAAAAGTATCTGTAAGAACAGTAATATTGTAATGATTTCCTTTCTGAAAAAAGTTCTTTATTATTCTCGGTAAAGATTTCTTTATGTCGCCGACCATATTATTTTTCTAGAAGACGGTTAAATCACAAGTTTTGTTTTTGTCAACTGACAATTTCAGTATGGGTTTTAATGCAGCCTTGTGTAGGTTGGTATTCATTGGTTTGCAGATATTATTTTTGCTGAAATTTTCCAGCTTTCAGTGTACCTAATAAAAAAAAACTTTGCAACGAAATACGTGGATTTTATCTCATACAGGCGTGTTGTGGTGACCTATTTTACAATTTAAAATCAACGACCTTTTGATATTTATTTTCATCCCACCCCTTCCTCTCAACGTTTGCACTAAAAATGTTTTTTTTTTTTGATTAATCTGAACAATGTAATCGATATTTTTTATATGAATCCTATGTATCTCTCAATAGGGAATACTCATATTTCTCAAAAACATCATGATATCATTTGAAACTGAAGTAAATGGTAATCTTGTTTCATATTTAAGATTATAACCATTTAAAATAAATCTTACAAATATATACCTACCTAGAATAAAAAGATTTTTTTTAACAATTTTGATAAAAACACGACCAAAGTATGGAAGGATGACTTTTTGCGTCGAGATGTAACTTAAAATGGTTGATGTGTGTCTGTTACCCACTGGTATTTAAGGTGCTGAGGCGCTTTTAATTTTATGAAGTTGATGATATTTATGAGTAGCCTGTGTGTGTGAGTATCAAATACATAACATTACAGTAGTGTTTTTAATGCTTTTTTATTGATTTAATCTAATTTTGACCAAATTAAAAAAAAAAAAACATTAGCATTCGCCACTCCTTCTCTATATAAATTGTAAGTGTGCTAAATATCATACTCCTCCGACCGCGCAATATTCGTAAAAAAAGTTTTTGTTTTTACCCATCACGCCGGTTCCCGAAGGGGGTAGTTAGAGAGTACGGACTTCCATTCTTTCGTATCCAAACAAACACCTCTTTCACTTCCTCCAAACGCATAACATTCCGCATACATGATCTTCTATTCCTTTTGCTTCTGACTTGGCCCTCCTCTAAGATGGCACCGACATGATCGGACCATGTCATTCGAGGTCTGCCTCGTCTGCGTGCACCGCCAAGTTTTTCCTTCACGTATTATTATATAGATGAGGAGATGTTGACTAATTAAGTACAATAATGTTCTACTTATTATATGACATAGGTTTTTCCTTCACGTATTATTGAGGAGATGTTGACTAATTAAGTACAATAATGTTCTACTTATTATATGACATAGGTTTTTCCTTCACGTATTATTATATAGATGAGAAGATGTTGACTAATTAAGTACAATAATGTTCTACTTATTATATGACATAGGTTTTCTACAATAACGAATTTATTTTGGGGTAACTCGAGTAGAGTAATACTCAAACAAGACCCAATAGAATTGAAAACTAATTCACTCAACGAGAATAACCATTAAGTAATTTTACCGTCTCTTGTTGTTTATTTGAGTGGTAATCAAATCAGAGAAACACTTTAACATGATCGATTCGTTAGTATATTCACTAAAGCACCCACACTCGACGAAACACTGTAATCAAATTATTGTTTTTAGCGAAGTTTATCGGTGAATTTTATGCGTGCTCCTTTGTTTGTGTTTAGTGATGTTTGTTCAAGAAATTATTAATTCAGTATGTAAATGACCGCCCCCCGAATCTCTTGAGGGTTTTTGTTTGTTTGTTTGTTTATTTATGAATATTTATATCGTAAGGCAGCCAGAACACACATTTAAATATTCTATCATTGTTTACTTCATAGGCGGGAAGGTTCAACTAAAAATTTATTACCTGAAATTAGTCCAGCAATTTGTCGTTTTTTTTTTAATATTTTGGTCTATATCACGACTTTTTTATACTCGAGCTGCGTGATTTAAACATTTTTTTAAGTTAATATATTTTATATGAAGATGTATTAATTTGATTCTCGATGTAAAATGACACACACATTAAATGTTTTTTGCCGTATTCTTGAACCTAAGATAATATTTGTTATGAAATTTAAATTATTGACATGATGATAAGAAGTCGACCAATATGGAAAGCGTCGGAGCTTAGTGTCGAGACAAAATCTTAACTGGCGTATGTGTTGCCCATTCTACGTTGTCGCTGTTCTTTCTCCCATCATGGTTCCTTCGACAGGAACCATGATGGGAGAAAGAACAGCGACAACAGGAAAACCTTCTCTCACCGTGTTCCGGCCCTTCGAAACAGATCCGAGGCATTCGGAAATGATGTGGGAGAAGGACATTGAAGCCGCCCTAGATTTAGTGCGGTGAAGGGCTCTTGTTGCCCAGTCCTTAAGCCCATAAGTGGGTTCACAAAAGAGGTATTATTGTTGTTTTTGTATATCGACATTGCTGTTATGCTATTGGGGTGTAAATATCTCAGTAAAAACAAAAAGTTTACATATAATCAAACAATTTTTATTTTAACGAACGTATTACGTATGCTAGATGAAGGCGCTTGTAATGTATGTAATTCATTACATGCGCCTTCGTCTAGCATACGTAAGCAATCAATCAATCAATCAATCAATTCTCCCTTTTACACCCCACTCAGGGGCATAGGGAGGCAACAAGAGCTCTCCATTGCGCTCTATCTTGCGCAATGTTTATGACCTCCTCCCACACCATGTCTATGTCCCTCAGCTCTGCTTCGAAGGAGCGGAACACAGTGTGAGAGGGTCTTCCTCGTCTTCGGGACCCTGATGGGAGGAAGAACAGCGGTCTCCTCGGCCAAGGTATGCGTAGGCGTATTACAAGCATACGTAATACGTTCTTTAAATAATAGTTGGGTAATGTATGTAATTCATGTCTTCGTCAAAGACACAGTGCTCACTCTTTAGGGTCGTGGTTATAATGTCCGGTAGACTCATAGACCATTGTTCTCCAGGCTTTCGCAGCAAGATGTACGGCGCTAAAGAGTTTTGAAGCGATGTTTTTCATTATTTCATCGGCCAACAATACAGTACTCAAATGAAGCTGCTGTGATTTAGGTACATACAAACATAGAACCTCCAGCGAAATACAGCCTACGTATGTAATTATAACAGGAACAAAAATAACGCTTTATTATGCATGGCAATTCGAAACACTATTGATTCACCTAATTTGCTCTCTGCTCACGTATTAGGGAAATATTATCAACAAATGTAATATTCATGGTGCGTACATGTTTTGTAACCTAGTCTGATTTTCACAAAATACAATTTTGATATAAATGATCCTGTAAATACACGTTGTTCAAACATAAGGGTGGATTTAAACCAAACGAACATGGCTCCAGAGCTTTAAGAAGAGTATTTTTACTTTCTTTAATAGTTATATTGTACACCACGAAAACAATAAACTATCTAAATATTCATACGGGAAGGAAAAAAATTATGACTATTTTTACGAAAATTGCGCGGACGGAGGAGTATGAAATTTCGCACACTTATCTTAATATATATAAATCTCGTGTCACAATGTTTGTCCTCAATGGACTCCTAAACCACTTAACCGATTATAATAAAATTCGCACACCATGTGCAGTTCGATCCAACTTGAGAGATAGGATAGTTTAAATCTCAAATTATAGTCGCAATTTTAATTTATTGCTAATTATTTGTCTGTTATTATTTGACAGTCACAATTATCTGTTAATTCCAAATGATTCTAACAGATGTCGATACCTTTCGACTGGGTTGAGTAAGTAATCAATAGATGGCGCTGCTATGGTAAATCTACGAACGTGTCATATAAGCTACATTTTAACAGCATAATTACCACGTGTTGTTGACGCTATAATATGCTATAAAATATTTTGAAAAAGTTAGGGGTCTGTATGAAAACTAAATTATTTTTAAGTATCTATCTACCCGTGCGAAGCTGGGGCGGACCTCTAGTAGTTTATATAGAGAAGGAGTGGCGAATGCTAATATTTTTTTAAAATTATGCATATAAAAAGATTTTATCAATAAAAAAACATTACAAAACTACTCTAATGTTACATATGTGTTTGATACTTACACACATTTCGATGTATTTGACATTGACACAGACGCATATATTCTTTTATTTATCTGTGGTCAGATAGTCATTCAAATTTGACGTATCCGTGTCATTGTTTGTTAAAGAAAACTGTGGAATAGCGCTCGCTCAATCATTGACGGTGGGACCTTAGTAATGTTTAAACTTATAATTTAAACTAGCTGACCCGCCCGTCGAACTTCGACCTTATCTAGAATAAAAAAATAATTTGACTTATTACATGAATTAAATACAATTATTTATGACATACAAACTGAATTTAATGTAGCTAATAATTTATTTCATTATGTATGTAATAATTATTATTGTTAATGCGGACGCGGGATAAAGTTGGACGGATCATAAGTTTGTAATAAAAACGATAAATTCCTCTATATATGATTAACTTTTTAAAAAATCTAAGAGATGGCGGTGTAGTAGGAAATAAATCACATGTGATACACGTTACGATACTCTATATGTTGTTGAAAGAATATAGACGTCCATCAAAACCAAATTTTACCGAATTATTATGGTATAAGATTAGTTGTCGTCGAATTTCGAGCACTGGTCGACTACTAGTTTTAATAAAGAACGAAATACGCCGATATACCACCGTGCCATGCAGAGTTTTATTTCACTCATAAATATGTTGCCTAATCTCTACTTACAGTAGAATAATAAATAATAAACATACACCTAGAAATAAAAAGGAGTGAGAAAGATATATTGTTTTTAGTAATTAAAATGAAAACAAAATGCAGTTATTTGCAAGTATACTTCAGCGAGGTTGTAAGTTTCGCGTATAACCACTCCATCATACTAGAGTAAAGTGCAGAATGTGCTCTACATACGTTCTCATTCGAAATGTTTATTCTGGGAATTCTTTGTGTAAGAATTTGCATAGCGTGCAGCACTCCGATGCTCGAGGAGAATCTTGAAACGGATAAGGAATGGCTGCGAAGTCTTGCCACTGTGTAAATTGATATTTGTTGCTCCTAAGGGGGTTGGATTGTTGGGAAAAGCGAATCATGTATGCGCGAAGTTCTCGGTGTTCGCCTCGCCTTCGCAATAGTCAATAGCCCATTATCTCTATGGGAATTTTTCAGTTCAGATCTTATTTAATTTGTTTTGAAAAATATAAAACAAAAAGTTGAAACGTTCTATTTTATCTTCCAAATTCAAACCGTGGACTAAATCTATTATATAAAAATGGAGAGCTATTTCCCGATGTCATCGCATCACGTCTAAACGGCTGGACCGATTTCGCTATTTCTTTTTTTGTCACGTTAGCTTTTGCCAGGAGAAGGTACTTATGAAAAAAAAAATAAAAAAGTTGCGCCGATTATAAGGAAATTCAAATTAGGTAGCCTTACTGGTGCTTTTAACCATATAATATTTTTTCCAATTTTCAAATTAAATTGGCGCTTGACGGAAACTGCTTGATAGATAGATGAGTTTAATTTAAAATAAATTCAAAATGGCATTGAAAAGTTGGTTGTGTGGTTTCGAAATATTTTTAAACAGTGAGCATATCTGCAATAACTGCGAGGAAATTGAAAGAAAATCCAGTTTTTTCACATGTACAATGTGTCACAACATCTGATGATCGTTTTTTTTTGGTTTTGAGTGACTGATGAAATACAGTAGATGGGCTAAGAGAGTTCAATCATTCAATACTCAATTTGTACTTCTCTACTTCCATCTGTTTGTAACGAGAGGCGAAAATAGCTCTCCTCTGCGTTTGATCTTGTGCAGTGTCAATGATCCACAATATATTTTGTAGTTTTATCATCAGTTAATTGAGTTATTTCGTCTACGTTTTTTATATCGATATATCTGATTAATAATATAGCAAAATAGTTAGAAAGTAGTTAACGAAATAACCAAGATTATAAGATCTAGAGCAGCCTGTTGAAAGTTTCTGTAAACTAATTTCAATTGACCTAGTTATATCACACTCGCCGCCAGCAAGGAATATTATGATTGGAGGTGCTTGCGTGTGTAGTGTTAGATATTAGGTTATCCTTTATATACATATAAACAGAAATGAATATCCGATGTTGCTACGTAGAGTTGATGTTATATTGAACATGTGCCGACAGTTCCCTCATCGCCTCAACGTTCTGCAGACTGACATGTTGAATAGCTGCTCTACAATATTGTGTTCACTGCACCGTACAACGTTGGCCTGTTTATGCATTACTGTATTAAATTATACTGAAAACGTTCTCGTGTGTCAGTGAATCGTACCATTATAGAGTGGTATTGTAAGGCTAAATCATTGTCGGAAACATTTAAATATATTTTTGTAGTGGCAACATTTGTTGGCCTGAGATGTCAGTTTGGTTCATGTAATATTCTTAAATTAAGTCAAATAAAGTAAGTTCCGCAGCACTCACGCGTTTTCTTTTAATCTATACATGAATCGGCGCTTAAAGAAAAAATGAAGAAATGAATATGACTATTTTTACTTTGGTCCTTCGAGCCGGATCAATGTACAAATAGTCATATTCATTTCTTCATTTTTTTTCCTCAGGTGAATCAATAATGTTACCATTACAAAAATATATTTAAATGTTTCTAACAACCATTCTTTATAAATCCTGTGGATTTGTTTGTGCCGCTACCAAAGGCGTTACGTCCGACTTTCTCCACAATCCATTAGTTGCTGAAATCCACAAGTTCAATATCCTAGTTACGTAACACAAATTGTACATGATTACAGGAGACTAAAATTCCAAAATTGGAAACGTGTTTCCCAACATTGACTCTTTTTCTTCTTCTTCTTCTTCAGTGCCCAGTTAGGTCCATCAGACTTCAGAAATCACTTGGGCGACGTCCTCACTGTCGCTAGCTGCATGATTCAGTTCCCCGACGGTTTGGATTTCCGACCATTTCCTTAAATTGTGGAGCCATGACACCTATCTTTTACTCACACCACGTGTTCCCTTGAGGATCAGCTGCAGAAGCGAGTATTTATCGTATCGCTTCTGAGAATGTGTCTAAGGTATGAGATCTTACGGAACTGAATATTTTAAAACAGTTTTCTATTGCATAGTATGTTTGAAATATGTTTTAATTAAACTTGAAGTTGAAATGAATTCGGTTTCAGACGGCAAAGATACATACTATATTAGACCTAACAAGTGGCATTTAATACAAACTGCGCATTCAAAAGTGCTTGCATTCCGTTTCACGTGTAATTTTTCAAAGTTAATTTGATCGGTAGTCCCATCTCTTTTACTCCGAGGCGAGAAAACGGGACGGGTGTACTCGGACAAACGAACAGACAAAATGTAAGGTTTTTATTTAATAACAGCTGAGAATTTAATCCATTTTCTTAATATCCCTCCCGAGAAATACAGGGATGCAGCAATATTGTGTAATGCTACGTGCACATTAGTCAAGAAATTGTTGGCAATATGTCGACAACACAATGTTGCCTACATTTTACTGCAAACAAACTAAACGTTTATGGGTACTCAGTCAACATTTGGCGGCCTATGTCGTACAGATTCATTGCTTGTGACCGTGTAGCCCAGTGTGGACAGTGTTGACAACATTTTGCGTCAATCCGAATAGTCGAGGTTTCATTTGACTCAAAGTGAACACAAATACACTTTTGACGTCTTTTACACTAAGCAAATGCCACAAACTTCAATACGCTGTACGTACGAAAGGCGTCGTCGCTGATACCACAGGGCTACCAATCACAACTGGCTATTTTGTTTTTATTTGGTTGTTTTGACATTTGTTTATGATTTTATTCATTCGATTTCTCTTCTATTTAATTCAGTTTTGATATTTTATATGAAAAAAGAGACGAAATTTCGAAACAAACTACCATAGTTTGATATTAGTTCAGTCTTCGTCATGGTTCCTTTACCAATAATAATTATTCCCATTGCCAGAATAGTCGATTTCGTTTTTGCAAACCAGCAGCTATAATGACAAAATAAAGCAGTTTTCATTTCCATTTTCTACACCAACTGGTGTGGACGCACGACATCATTGTCAACATAGATACATTTGAAGCAGCTACATCCGTTGGCCACTTTTTGTTTCCCAGTGTGTACACTGTTTAAGGATAAAATGCTCTATATGTACTAACCTCCTTACGTATCTACGTTCAGCTTGATATTATACTATAATCTTCGTCCAGCATTTTCCCCTCTCCTATGAATCATTTCGTGTTTTCAGGTTTCTCTGCTTCCAGCTAGTTAAATTATTGAAGTTAAGCTCAGATTATTATTAGAGTTGTAACGAGTTGCAGTTTATCAACGACGGGATTTCTCTGGATTTAATGGAACTTTGTAATTTGCGAAGGTATTATCATAATGTTCTGAACTATGTTTTAGAGTCGTTGCTTATTGCACGTTTAATGCAGGTTTTTGATACTTATCCTCTTAGTTCATTACGTATTCATTGCGAAGCTGTTTGCAAAGCATTTCATTGTAACTTTTGTCTAAAGAATGCAGCAAGGCTAGAATGAACGAGCAGCTACTTTGTAGATTTAGTCTTTATTTTCGTTGCTTAACTTTTCGAACAAACTGATTTTAAATTATCCTGTAAAAAGTGTTTAAACTCTCACAGGATTCTTATCGGGTCATTGTAGACTTAGGGAACACCTGAGGAAGCTGCGACTTGAGAATGATAGAACCTGTAGATTCTGTGTAGAAGGAGCAGAAACGCCTCATCACTTCCTCACAGACTGTAGAGCAGTGGTTTGTGCGAGAGCAAACATTTTTGGAAAAAAAAAATAGGATAAAGGCGGAAGATTTTGCCGCCTCTGATCCTATTCTAATGCTGGACTTCCTAAAATATCTGGGATTGAAGAGGAAGATCTAATGGGAGACACCACGAGCAAGTGGGAGAAGCACAAAATACCACTTTTATAGGGCGGAACTCACAATACGCCCATGACATAAATAATGCACCAGTAAGTAAGCTTTTAGTGTGACCATTAAGATTTTTTTCATTTTATTAAGATTGCTTTAGTGATTTTGATAGTTGTTTTGAAACATAACTAACAATATTTCATTCTGTGTAAAACATAATTGGCTGTCAAAACTTATATCAAACCAAAAGAAGAGACTACTAAATTGTTCTTTTCTATATGAAATAAATAAATAATTAATCTATAATGTATCTGTATTTTTATAATAACAACACAACGATGCTTAACATATTGTCCTCCACATTAATTCGCACAATACTGTACTATTGATTGGTAGTGGGTGTCTATTGCCAAGAAAGAAAGACTTATTAACTGTATCTCCTCATACTGACGCGGTGATTAATCTTCGGGGAGAACATCGTTATACTAATTATCCTGGTCATCTGTTTAGTGTTCCGGCATTAGCTTCTTGTATGTAGGACTTTCTCTCTTTGTCGTTGTTATTTCCTTGGTGATCATGAAAAAATACTCTATTTTCCATCTTTGGCTTTGTGTTCCTTTCCTATAAACGTACCCTACCACTTACTGTAGTGAGGTTAGCGAAAGAACTTCGTTAACAAACTAAGAAAGGATCCTTTACAAAATCTTGAAATTTTATAATAGATGGGAAACGATAAAAAGTTCCTACAAGGTTTGCAAAAAAATGTGTCCTTTTACTTACTCCTCCGAGATCAATCCATCATAAATTTGTTGGTAAAAGAGAACCCTAAAGGCTCTTTGAGAGTCCCGATAGAATATGAATACATGATTCACAAGGCCGAAGGTTCCATTATCGTCCCCGGAGAATAAGTTATTTGATTCCTTCGCACAGCAGTCATAATATCGTCTTTCCTATTCGATTCTCTGCCCTTTGTTCTATGTTATAAGACCTCTGTCGTCGTTCGGGGTTGTGTTGTGACATTCTACTACAACAGTGGTCGGCAACTTATTCGTCAGTGAGCCAAATATGATGATTGTTGTAATGAAAACAACTTTGCAGTAGTATTATATGTTTTTATTACCAAAAATATTTTCGGACGGCTATGCGTCCTTCCTCAGCGGGGAGTATTTCAAAAAGTTTTGGCACACCTGTAACGAACATGACGTCCAAGCACACAATATCTAGTTAACAACAGTGTTTTTGAGGAATTATAGCCAAATATGTTTATGTCGACTAAAAAAAGTTGAGATTTAAATAAAAAATACATAATGATACATTCATTACATACCTTTCAACCAATGTTATTCCGACCGATGCATCTGTTTTAAACCACATATTTTCCATCCGCATTCTGTCGATCTCACCAACTATCAAACACCAATGTGATTTCAAAATTAGAATTAAATTATATTTTAAGAAGCACTAAGAAGGTGACCTAATGTGTAAGTGTGTTGATGCACAAGTAGTAAGTCCAGCTGTTCACGTTTAATGCGATGACTACGGAAATAAGGGATCCGTTTTTGTATACAGAGATTAAACACTCCGGCGGCTAAGCTTAGCCGAACATCCGGTATTCGGCTAAATTGCTATATGTTTCGTCCCTACATCCACCACCGTCGTTATAGAAAAGTTTTGAATTCTGCTCAGAAATGCCTTCCCTCGTATGGTTGTTTTGGCTGTCAGTTTCGGTTCTTTTTATTTCCTTCTGAGTCACATTTAAAAGGCTTAAGGTTCGGATGTCGTTCGGTCGCCGCACATTGCCGACCTCTGTCCTTATACACATGTAAGAGTATCTCTGTCTCCTTGTACCATACACCAAACCCCATCATTGGATTGATATTACTTTCTGTGAAATTGGATAATCCGCTCGACGTACATATTGAACGTGCAAGATTATATAGTACTGTCTTAAACCAATTATTGTTCTTAAAGCATACGTTTTTGACACAGAACCATTATTTTTTGACATTAGGTATATTATGTGACATTTGGAAGCAGCTAAGCGCTAAATTTTTTACTTATTCCTATTGTAGGAGTGAGCTATTTTATTATACAAGTTATAAGGATAGTCCACTAATAACCAATCAATCTACCCTCAAACAAGCTATATAATTGTTCGTGTAGTGACTTAATAATATGTGTTGTCTATCGTACATGACTTTCATCGGTTCGAGTTGACAAGAATCGGCTTTCGAATATCTCATACCAATGTGGCTCATACTAAGGCAGATTGTTCGATGAGAGGCAAATGTTAAGAACTATGGGCAGTTTTGACATCTACCATGCGACAAAATACGAATAGGTGCTACCGTGTACAGTCAGCCTTAGTCTCAATTAAGCTTCATACATTCACAAAAAGAAAGGCAGAAAGAACATGGTCTTTCTCGACTTTCATATATGGTATCCTGAACACATGTTCCAACAAACTGCTCTCCATGAGTTGAGGGTGTACCGGGCTGATGCGCTAGATGAAGTATTATTGTGTTGTCACCCAGTGGCAAATACCAGCTCACTAATAGTTTATTCTTACTTGTCTACCTATTTGCACTGTTTCATGTCGTCTAGATGCTCCTAAAATTTGGCTAGATAAAAACTCCTAGGACCTAATCCTCATAGAATTAAAATTATTATATTTGCATCAATCCAAATGAATATCTAAAATATAAAAGAAAGTCGGGTTAGTGCAAACACTTATAACTCGAGATCGGCTAAACAGATTCTTCCGAAGTTGGAATTTTTTGATTCTTTTCCGCCCCGGATAACATAATAACTATTAAAAAGATGAAAAATATATAAGAAGTAGTATACAATATAATATTAAAAATAGTATGGAACGGATTTCCTGCGACGCCAACGCCATCTATGAAAATTTCATTGACATATTGGTACGAAGGTTTTTGATAAAATATCTTTCAAGATTTCAGAAATATTTTTTTAACATTCATACATACCATTTTAAACGTATTTTTGTATAAATTAGAAATTTGAAATCAATATTCACAGTAAGGACTACTTACAAGACAACGACTGTCGAGAAAGCTAGTAGTAAGTGTTACCATATTAGTCTTACAAAGAGATTGATTGTTTCACAAATATTTTCTAATCAAACATTTAGCCGTCGTATTTCGATCGAGTCTTAAGAATATCGCGATATGAAAATGTAATACTCCTTTCATGTTTCCATTTTCTCCTTTACCGACTTTTCGAGTTGAGAACTTTTATAATCCATCAAAATCGTTACACTCGAAAACGTTCGAGTCTCAAGCGACTGAAGATATTATTATCGTTCTCAAACTTTACAATAATAATACTAATAGGTACAATTTTTATTTTTATTTATTTATCAACTCTCGTCCCTAGGCTTCTTCAGAGCACTTGGAGTCGTCAAAGTTTGTACATTTTTTTAAATATTTGATATAAAAGTGATAAAAAATACAAAAAGGAAGCAAAATAGACACAAAACAAAATCAAATGACAAAACAAAGCAATGAATTAAAAGCAAAACAGAATCAAAATCAATCGGCGAGGCTGAAAAGGTGTAAAGGGCCCTTTCAGCCTTCTGTCAGCAAATGGGTCATATGGAGGACAGGCAGGAGAAGCAGCCATACAGATTCTCAGTAGCCATGCGAGGTGCATTTAAAGAAGATGATACATAGACAAAAAAAAGACACCGACAATAGCAATAATTTAGGAAAGAATTATCTGAGAATCTGATTCCCTGCTGAATGAGATATTCTCATTCAGCATGTCGTCAACAGAGTAAAAGGCTTTTCCAACGAGATACTCTCTTATTATCCTCTTAAACGTGTGATCATTTAATGATCTCACTTCGTTAGGTAATTTATTATAAAGTTTTACACTTATACATAGAAAACTCTTAGTTATTCTAGACAGCCTGTGCTTTATTGGTCTAATGTTTTGACCGTTTCTTGTATTATAATTGTGACATTCTGAATTTAGTGAGGTATTGTGTACATTGCTACGAGCGAATTGCAGGCATTCCCAAATAAATTCACAGGGTTGAGTCAGTATTCCCAATGTCCTAAAGGACTCTCTGCAAGAGTCTCTTTGATTAAGATTAGCTATTGCTCGTATTGCCCTTTTCTGTAATATAAATATTCTATTCGAATCAGCGCTCTTTCCCCAGACTATTATTCCATATGTTATAATACTGTGGAAATAGGCAAAGTATGTACACCTCGCAGCCTGTATTCCACATATTTCTTTAATTGCATATACGGCTGTACTTAGTTTCTTGCTAGCGCTTTCAATATGTTGCTTCCATTGCAACTTCTCGTCAACTTCTATTCCGAGGAATTTAGAATACGAGACCTTTTTTACAGATTTTTCTTCCAACAGTTTAACAACTTCATCCTCTTCCGACCGTTTAAGGGAGAAATGGAGAGCGCTCGTTTTCTTCATATTTAAAAGAAGATTATTGTTTTTGAACCATGTATTGATTCTGTCCAGTTGTGAAGCGATGTTCACATTAGTAATATTATAATCTTGAGATTCTTTTATCAACAGGGATGTATCGTCAGCATACATAACTTTTTCATTTTCATTTGATAAAATATAGGGCAAGTCATTTATGTATAAAAGGAATAGGAGTGGTCCTAATATAGATCCTTGTGGAACTCCACATTTGACATAGCTCTGTTCCGATCTTAGTCCTTTAATTTCCGTAATTTGTTTTCTATCTCTAAGGTAGGATCTGAAAAAGTTGCCCTCCGTACCTCCGATGCCGTAACGCTCAAGTTTGTCAATTAAAATATTATGGTCAACGCAATCAAATGCTTTCGTCAAGTCACATAGTATACCATAGTAGCTACTACCTTCATCAAATGAGTTCAGAATTGTTTTGACCAAAGAAATAATACCATCCTTGGTCCCTTTCCCTTTCTGAAAACCAAACTGTTTTTCACTTAAGATATTGTGAGTCGCGAGATATTCTGCAAGTTGGTTTGCTACGATCTTTTCAAGGATTTTACTGAACGCCGGTAAAATTGATATCGGTCTGTAGCTACTAGGGTCGTCAGAATTTCCTTTTTTAAATATAGGAATCACTTTAGCATACTTCATCAGATCCGGAAAGACACCCCTCTCCAAACACAAATTAAATATTTTTGTCAAACATGGAGCCAAGTCGTCAATGAGTGGACGTATAAGGAGAGGTGATATGCCCCAGACATCTTGTGAAGCCTTAGGCCTAATCGACCGACAAAATAGAGAGCTAATTTCGTCTTGTTTTATGACTTTGAACCTAAAGAAGGCATCAGTTCTGAAGCATTCTTTCAAAAACTCTATAGCATTCCCACGGTTGGCATGCATATCTCTCGAGATACTTTCACCGATATTTGCAAAAAACAAATTAAAACGATCGGCAGTTTGGGTATTACTATCTTTAGTATCAGGGGATTCATCATTAAGTGATGATCGTCCTGTTTCTGATCTTATTATCTTCCAGGCTGTTCTAATTTTATTAGTAGACTGGTTTATTTTATGTAAATAATATAAGCCCTTTGCCTCTTTGCAGACATTTTTGAAAATTTTGCTGTACAAGGAGACATGTTTGTGAAAATCTACGTCACTTGAATTGCTTTTAAGCTTATATAGCTTGAATAAATGCCTTCTGGATATTTTGATGCCCTCAGTAGCCCAATCGTTAAAGGTCGATGATGGCTTGCACCTCGCATGGCTTATAGGTAAAAAGTTATTCATACTTAACATAAAATTATTAAAAAAGTCCGAGTACACTGAATTAGGGTCAAGAGTAGTATGGTCGTTACAATTTTCGTTCAACAAAACATCATTCGCGTAGTGTTTTAGACATCTGCCCAGCTCACCCAGAGATTCGGCCGTTACACACCTCTTTTGTGTTTTCCTTTTGCAGATATTTTGTTCTCGAATCGAGTTAAAGTTATATTTAATTTTTAAAATTTGTGCAGAGTGATCCGATCTAATTAGATTATCTATCTCCACATCGGTCACCAGTGTCACCACCATATCAGTGAAAATATTATCGATGCATTTCTCTGAACGGGGAGTGATTCTCGTGGCTGAGAATATGCAACGGCCGAGATAATAATACATTCGGTTAAATCAACTGGGAACTCTTCTTCTTCAAACATTTCAGATAAAATATATTATTTTGTTTTGATCATTATTTAAAACAGAAACGACTTTAATTAATTTATTGCGTTTTGTGACAATGGTCAACAATAGAATATTAGATTTCATCGTATTAGCCCGGAACCGTCAACCAACGAACGAAGTCCTCCTCCATGTTCTTCCACTCCTGTCTATCTTGCACCTTCTGCATCCATCCATTCTCCATCCGCAAACCTATGCCAGACCATCTCTCTTTCGGAGTTGGGGTCGTCCGGAGTTTTTCTGGGGTGTTATAGGTTGCCAGCACTAGAGGCGTTTCGTGTATTGTCGTTTGGGGTTCGGGCAAAATAACCAGGTCAGTTTTAGTCTCTTAACTTTTAAATATCGAACCATTTCTAGTCTTCATGAAAGCTTTGATTTTTGGAGAGCCTTTAAAAAAGGAATAAACTAAAAAACAAAACGATGTTCCAAGAGCAAAGGGGTCTTGTTATAATGTTTGCCTCAAAAGAGAATATTGTTGAAGTTTGCCCTTTGAGAGCAGTTATTTGGACCATACTAAGATATCCAACGCTCTTGAACGGATTGAAAGCGTGTATGTTGCTCTTGAGGATGCGCGTTTTCCGTATACAGCACATCGCATACGTTCTATCCATGGATGGCAGAAGTCCTACAGTATAACGATGATCTAGAACGAACAAATAAAATGAACATTCAATAAACACTAAATTCGTAGAGAATATATATTTTCCAAATACTCATCATTCTTTGCCCCTAGTTAGCTCTTTGATAAGTTTGATGATCTCTCTCTTACAACACCTGAAAACGGCACGTGATAAATTGATATTTCTCTTTTCTTCTTTTCTTTACCTATTCCCAATAGCGCGCGCTATTTTCGTATCTATCATTTTATTATATTATTATTTAGCTGTGTATTTTTTCCGTGGGTCGTTTCTTTCTAACTTTACTTAACAGTTATACAAAGTTCTCTAATATCATTTCTTTTTTGGAATTGGTTTTCCTTTTTTTTGGTGTTAAAATAAAATTGCTTATCATTTTCTTCGTATTATGTTCGCACTTAAGTTTGTGTATTTCTTTTTTTTTATCAAAACTTTTTTTCAAAATTGTATTTATATCCTTTTTTTCGTCGAATTAAACTCTCACGCTTTTGCTTATTTTAACTTTGAAGAGACGAATTCATGTATCAAAATATATTATATCTCATCTCTCCTTCATCATCTTATTGTTACCTTATGATGAACCTACCATTCTCTTGGCCAATGTAATATTTTGCATGGTGATCCTGTATCTCTCCATAAATATCTTCGTCTGCGTTGTACCAATAATCAAATTGTTCTTCAGCACTCTTCTTTGGTCTGTTCAACTCTTTTTTGGTCTGTTCGTCTACTAGTGGGTGTTCTTCATCATACTATAAAAATACCTAGTTCATTTTTTATAATAAAAACACAATTTTTGTCTATGTTTTCATCCTTTTTGTCAGTATCTTCGTCATTTTTGTCTGTGTCTTCATAATTTTTGTCTGTGACTTCATCCTTTTTGTATGTTTCTTCATCTTTTTTGTCAGTGTCTTCATCATTTTTATCTGTATTTTTATAATTTTTGTCTGTGACTTCATCTTTTTTGTATGTTTCTTCATCTTTTTTGTCAGTGTCTTCATCCTTTTTATCTGTATTTTCATAATTTTTGTCTGTGTCTTAATAATTTTTGTCTGTGTCTTCATAATTTTTGTCTGTGACTTCATCCTTTTTGTATGTTTCTTCATCTTTTTTGTCAGTGTTCATCCTTTTTGTCTGTATTTTCAGGATTTTTGTCTGTAACTTCATCCTTTTTGTATGTTTCTTCATCTTTATTGTCAGTGTCTTCATCCTTTTTATCTGTATTTTCATAATTTTTGTCTGTGATTTCATATTTTTTGTCTGTGTCTTCATAATTTTTGTCTGTGTCTTCATAATTTTTGTCTGTGACTTCATCCTTTTTGTATGTTGCTTCATCTTTTTTGTCAGTGTCTTCATCCTTTTTATCTGTATTTTCATAATTTTTGTCTGTGACTTCATCCTTTTTGTATGTTTCTTCATCTTTTTTGTCAGGTTCTTCATCCTTTTTATCTGTACTTTCATAATTTTTGTCTGTGTCTTCATAATTTTTGTCTGTGTCTTCATAATTTTTGTCTGTGACTTCATCCTTTTTGTATGTTTCTTCATCTTTTTTGTCTGTGTCTTCATAATTTTTGTCTGTGACTTCATCCTTTTTGTATGTTTCTTCATCTTTTTTGTCAGTGTCTTCATCCTTTTTATCTGTATTTTCATAATTTTTGTCTGTGACTTCATCCTTTTTGTATGTTTCTTCATCTTTTTTGTCAGTGTCTTCATCCTTTTTGTATATTTCTTCATCTTTTTTGTCAGTGTTCATCCTTTTTGTCTGTATTTTCAGAATTTTTGTCTGTGTCTTCATCCTTTTTGTCTGTATCTTCAGTTGTTTTGGCCTTGTTTTCATCCTCTATGGCAATGTGTTTGAAAAATCGAAGGATTCGTTCGAAACATAGGGAAGAGGCCTTGTCTGCTATCGTCAACTCTCCGAATATACTATTGATTTTTTGGTTTGTTATGATCACGTAAAAAAAATATACTAATGAAGCTACACATAGCAGAATAGCAGAGATTGAACCACCGCTGAATCATGTCCGCTTTCTGTAAGAATTATTTTAAGGGCACGATGGTTTGCTGTCTTTTGTTGGTTCTTCCGATAGTTGGCAATTCTTTAACTCATCATACTGAGCATCAATATATAAGCACATTGTTAACAATTATTGCCTACTCTGTTTATCTTCAAGCGTAATATTGCTGATAAACTGATAACTATAAAGCCACGATGTAGATTGAGATTTGTGTGAAATATTTGTTTCTGTGTTTGATGTGATAATAAGATGATGATTGGTACGATTTTGTTTGTGATTTTATGTTGCGTTATGGTGAGTTTTATCTATCATAGCTTTTAATTCCGTATATGCTTTAAATAAAAATATTGTCTAAATAAATAAAAAATATTTACCTAGTATATAAAAGTTATTCATATAAAAAATCTACGCATTTTGCACATTCTTCAATTGCGTTACAAAAAAAATTTCCATCAACTGGCAAAAGTAAATTGATAAGACGGCAATAAAAAAGTGAAATAAACCATTTTGGAGGGTCTTCAATTCCAATCGACTTTTGTTCGTTTTCCTTTTGAAACCATCCCTCACCCCCTTGAAACTCATACCTCTATTTCCTTCGTGACTTGCAAGACCACTACCTCTACCCCATGTATGAAGTGTGTGGGCGAGGTGTGAAGGTTGCCTTCGTTCCCTCTTGACACTTCTATTAGTTTCTCTTTGCCTCGCTGACGTTGGTGTGTTTAATAAAGGTCTTTGGAAAATAATTTTATTCTCACAGCAGCCGACCTTGATTGATTGGCTCACCTGTTTTTTTTTTAAGAATAGTACCTACCTTACAATGGCCGTCAGGCATTGATTGAAACTACGTTATCCAAATACCAACATTATTGCGTTTTACTATGTTACTTGTTGATTTACATGAAGTATGCGGTAGCCACGAATTCCGTCCTACTTGCTCCGTCTTGCACGAGATCGGCTGCCTTCTTGATGGTCTTGATCTTTTGCGTCTTTTCTAAGCTTCCGCGTGTTGTAGAAAACAGCTGATGTTATGGATTCACGTGTATCTATTAGTTAACCTGCGATTGATAAAGACCATTGCGGTTATTAAGGGCTGCAGTATCCGTCGTATGAATCTATTTTCAATTCACACACATTTATATAAATATCTAGCAAATGCATGCGTTGAAAAGTTATCGTTTGGGAATTAGACGGTCTTTTAATTTTTTGGGCTTGGAAAAGGACCTAAGAGATCTTACAGACCTCATCATTAGAAATCATGATTCTATTTTTAACTAGAAACACAATAACTCATACTCTTTCTTGGACTTGTGCTGCATCATAGGTCTTCTTGATACCTATGTTATGGAATTCGCTTGCACACATAGAGCCATGGAGAGAAGAATGCTTGGTATCTCAATGAGATATTGGGAAACCTTTTATTTAACTACAACAGAAAACCGAAGTCACCGTCCTCGTGAAAAATATCTCTAAAGCAAACTGATTACTTCCACCAAAGAGCTACTCGAATGGCAGCCAAGAATTGTTGCTCGGAGATGAATTTGCAGGTTTTTGAATGGTTCATTGTTAGAAAAAATAGTCCGCTGTGGACTTTTATAATTCTCAAATCAAATATTTTTCAAAATTTAACTACCAAATTGAAACTGTCCGAAACTGGGACAAAAACATACCGATAAATCTCATATTATTATACCAGCCCCCGTAGACAAATTCAAACTGGCGTTCGACTACAAGCGAAGATTTCGCCAATGTATAGTGCGAAAAAATTATCTGTCCACTGGAGCATATAAACAATTATTTAAACCAAGCAATGACACTTTTATAAAAATATAAAAAGTGGAGAGCTAATTTTCTTCCTGCTCTACATTCTCGAAGAATTCGTTTGTAGTCGATCGCCAACTGTATTTTGTCTAGGCCCTCTGGAATTTTACCTTTTTATCTTTGATCTTAGATTACTTTCTCCCGTAGGGGAGACCGGGGTTGGTTGTCACAGCGACCGTTACACAAAACTTAACAACCGAATTAGTTCTTTGATCGAATAAACCTTTTATGTATGTTTGTGTGTTTTTTTTCAAGTTAATATTCATTCAAATTTATTTCGAGAGGTTGTATAATAAAACGTCTTTTGGGGCAGTTTGTCTCATATTGTCAGGAGGTTGGTTGACACATACTCACTGCATAAATATTGTAAAAAAGTAACATTGTTTGTTTGTGTTGTCTCTTTTTCCTGCCATTTGAAGCTTTTGCTTTAGTATGAACGTCTACTATTTCAGAGCTACCCATAAAAAAGCCACGCCATAAGATAAGTTGTAACGAGACACTTTCTTGAATCAAGCAGTGGCGAGTTTAACTCGACATACGTAGTAGGGTTAGAAAGGGAGAGCGTTATACGAGAGAAAGAGAGGGGTACCGGTGGGGTTAAGTATCGTTTGAACACGAGAATTTGTTCTGCAGCACGGGGGAACGGTCACACTATTGTGTTACCTCCATAGTTTTATTCTTTATATGTTATAATGGTGAATTAAAACGAGTAATCCATCATGGATTAACCGTGTAAATCATTTGTTGTGCTGTTATTTATAAAATAACCAAACTCCGGATTCTTTCGAACCGCAATTAAGTAAGGTATGTGAACTCTCATTTTTATTTCGACGAGTTACAGAGAATGTGACATATTGTACTAGAGACAATTTTTTCACAAGAAATTGTTAAGAGTTATTAATTTTATTCGAATGTATTGAAAGTATTTCTGAAATTTAAATTTTAGAAATGCGGTCCTAGTACCGGGGAGATGCTAGACCCTTAGACAAGGAGACTATGTTTAATTCAATATGTCGAGAGATACCACTTCAATTAATATTGGGGAATACAAGGACGTTTATGGTTGCGGCGAAATATAAGGAACTTGATATCCATAAGTGAGAGGGGAGACGGTATGCAGTCCTCTGAACAATTCATTCTTCACTCTATGTGTCGATTGTTATATTGAAGCCTAGATGATCCTCACTTATCAACTTCTTCTGCAGAAAAGGATTCCTAGATAGCAGCAATCGAGTCTTTTAAGCTGAGTAAATTTTTATAACTTTATTTTTACAATTTTTAACATTTGGTGCGCTCATGTTGATTAGTTGGGGTGATAATGAAAGATTAATTTAGTTTTAAAGGAAAGAATTTATTTTACCAAGTTGTTTAGTCACTTTTGTGTGAAAAATTGTTTAAGTGAAACGATTTTAAATTGAGATATAAAATTTGAGAAACTAAAGAATATTAGTTCGGTAGGGGAAGATTATGAAAAATCTTCAATCTTTGTATTTTGTTACAATGATAGGTATATAATATGTGATAGCATAAATTTGGGAATTTATATCCCTGTGTTTTCTTTCTTTTAATTATTAATGTAACTTGCTTGGAGAAATTGTATGGGAAGTTTTTATGTTAATAAAAGATCTTTATTAAATTTTCGATAAGTCAATTAATCTTTGAGTTTAAATTGTATTCCCATTTATATGGAAGGAACCTTGCTCAGTTAATTTATAACCCCCCTGAAGAGAGTCTCAAAAGCTGTGGCACACTTATAAAAATAAATTAGAATTTTATCTTGAGTCTTTCTGATGGCCAGAAAAGGAGTCTCCCAACTTATTAGAGAGTCTGGGAGGACTCAATGATACTCTCTCTCTTTCTCCAGAGGAGCACACATTACAAAATGGCGTCCAACTTAAGGGGCTGTCAGAAAGGCACAAATCTCACTTGTTATAAATAAATCTTTTGGGGTAATTAACTGGAGCAAGTTTGTTAATTTTTATTTGAATTTTTGTGAGGGAATTTTTGAAGTTAACAAAGTTTTAGTGTTGATTGTGCCATTGTTCTGCGGAACAGATTCTCCATTAGTTATTAAGTTATTTTTAAATTATAATTTTATTGGGCAATTTTATATGGTGTATATTTTTACATAGTACTATGCTATGAGCATAAATCAAAATTAGGTATACTTTATTTGGTAACTTTTAATTTTTTCTGCAGAGTCATCAAGAATTTTGACAATAATTTTTGTGGGTAGAATTTTTTCTGTTGAATTCGTATATGCATGTGGGTATGAATTAACTTTACTGAAGCCTGGGAGGCAACAAAATTTTTATGAAACTAATTGTTGTATTGAAGAATTTATTACTTGCGAAAATTTTTATGATGCCCAGACTTGTATTTTTATTTAATTTTTGATTAGGTATGAAATTGCATGTTGGAACCTAAACTAATGCTGGTTTTGTATTTTTATATGTTCTAGTTTTCGGATAAAGAGTTATCATCTGATGTTTATGAATTTTTCTGCTGAATTACTGCTGAACTCTGACCGGGTGGAACGGCGAGGCACGCATTTTAGTCAACACACGGCAATAATTTTAAAACACGAAGATATTTTTCATTCAGAAGAATTCATATTATACAACTTAAACGCAGGTCAACTTTGTTTGTTAATTTAATTTTTTTTTATTTTATTTTTAAAGTCTTTATTTGGTTCCTTTTATCAACTTTATTTTTGAGTATTACGAGTAGCACTTCTCGGATTAATGAGTTTATGTTTGTAAGATTGGCAAAAACATAGTTGTGTTTGGAAGACTAATTTGAAGTATGTATATGAATGAAAGAAAATATACCTAGATTGGATTTTAAAGGTAGTAAATGTTAAGACGAGATATTGAAGGATGGTGTATTATTACGTTATTATTATTATTAAATTTTTAAAAAAATCTTTGGTATTTCTGGGTGAGTTAGCAACTTTAACCAATACCTATTATACTTATATATTATCTAGTTAGGCGGACTATCGGCTGTTACAGATTTTGGTTGATTTTATAATAGTGGTTCATTGTAAGAGAACTTAAGTAAAACGTGTTCAAATATATTGAGGTAACATTTTCGTAAAATTTTGTTATAATTTAGATTAGAAATTAATTATATTTACGGGAAGCGAATTTTTAGACTTGTTTTAAAGTTATAGTAAATCAATATTCAATGTAATTTTTCGGGTAGATTGAAGGTTAATTTAGTCAAAATGGAACAAGAAACGTTGCTTAAACTGGGAGTACCGAAAGATGTTGTAGAACATACTTCGACATTATCAGACGACGGCATTAAATATCAAGATTTAGGGTTTGAGGTTCCAGAAAGCATAACTGTCAAACAACACACTAGGAAATTACCTACGCAAAAGAGAAAAGATAAACAACCGATTAGCAATTACAATAAGACGGGGGTTACCAATACACATACGGCTCGCGCTAAAGAAATAGATGTAAGAAAGTGGAACTTGAACTTCGCTGGCAAATCAGATCCACGAGATTTCTTAATACGTTTGGAAGAACTAGCAGGGGTTTATGACGTAGAACTAGATTCTCTCGTTAGGTTCATGCCTATATTACTGTCTGGTTTCGCACTTATATGGTTTAGGGCAACCGATTTTAATTTTGAATGGGAAGACTTCAAAGCAAAATTCCTAATCCAATTTGAAAATGCTAACAAACAAAAAGAACTCAAGTTGGAAATTCTTTCGGCGAGTCAAGACAATAACATGTCCGCAAGCGAATTTATTCTGGGGTTGAAAGCTAAGAATAAGTTACTCGATAGTCCAGTTGAAGATACAGAATTTTTAGAGGTTGTAATAAACGGGTTATCTGAAGATTACGCGGGTCTTTTGGCTACTACGAAGGTGACAAGTACTCAAGAACTTATGTTTTTATGCGCGAAATTCGATGCACTGGTTAGCAAAAGATCGTCCAAACGAAATCGTTCGGGAGGTAAAATCGCGGAGTTATCAGAAGTAAACGAAATGGCAACACAGTCGGAGCAAATCAATAGAGCGAGCAACGATCTCGTACATAAGGGTTATACAAGGGCCGAAAAAGACGACGCAAATTACGTACGCCGTGAATCATATCCAACGAAGAGTAACAGTACTCATAATATTAATTCACACGTAGTAAGGAGAACGCAGGGTCGCTACGAACAGAATAAGAATATAGTATGTTATTTTTGTAATAAGCCGGGACATCGTCAGTCTGTATGTTACAGTAAGTTGAATCAAGTAGGTGAGTCTAGTCCAACACATCGAGGTTATAACAACGTTAACAAACGTGAATTTAGGAATATAAGGGAAAAGCGATTTAATAATATTATTAAAAACAAAAAGATTAGGATAGTCAGTCGGCCAGCTCCCGAAGAAAGGGAGAAAGAATGGAGTGACTGGCTAAAATATGTTAAAATTTTCTTCGATACGCATAAACTGGCACCGTTAATATGCGCTAAGCGAGGAGATAATAGGCCATACCTTCAGTTAAAAATAGAAAACGAAAATTTTACCGGATTACTTGACTCGGGCGCTTCCATAAGTGCGTTGAGTCAAAATATTGGGGAGTTTTTCGTAAATAAAGGGGCGATTGTAGGCTCATCGAGAGAGTGCGTTACCTTAGCTGATGGCAACAAAGTTAAGACGTGGGGATATTTAGACCTACAAGTAAAATATAACGAAACGGTAAAAATTCAGCGTTTTTATATATTAGATAAATTAAATCAGGGGGTAATTTTGGGGGTAGACTTTTGGAGAAAGTTCGAAATTGCACCGAACCTATTCGCAGATATAAAATATGGAGACTTCAAATGTATCGACGAATTAGGGAAAATAGAAGATAGGAACAGTCTTGACTTGCACCAAAGAAGGCAGTTAGAAGAGATCGAGAAAGAATTCCGCGAAATATCTTTCGAAGAGAATGGGTTGGGATGCACTAACCTAATCGAACACAAAATTGAAACTACGGGCGAACCTATCAGACAAAGATACTACCCATTGTCTCCTGCGAAACAGGAGCAAGTGGAGAAGGAGTTGGATGAAATGCTAGGTTTAGGCGTCGTAACTCCATCGAATTCTGCGTGGACTAGCCCGACGCTAATCGTCGAAAAAAAAGACGGGACCGGTAGATTCTGCTTGGACTCTAGAAAATTAAATGCCGTAACCAAGCGAGACAACTACCCTTTACCTAACTTGAACAGAACTCTGTCAAATTTAAGGAACGCTAAATATATCTCTTCCATAGACTTATCTAAGGCCTTCTGGCAAATACCGTTAGAAAAATCATCGCGCGAGAAAACGGCATTCGTGGTACCGCGAAGAGGGTTGTTCGAATTTACGAAGATGCCTTTCGGATTAGTCAACGCCGCTAGCGAACTGCAAAGATTAGCAGACCGATTGTTCGGTCCGAAATTTGATGAGAATGTCTTTTGCTATATAGACGATCTCATTTTAATCAGCGAAGACTTCGATGCACACGTCGAATTATTAAAAAAGGTGAGGAATAGATTGAAAGAAGCCGGTTTGACAGTAAAATTGTCAAAGTGTGAATTTTGTAAGAGCAAATTGAAATACTTAGGTTTCCTGATTGACGGGAATGGGTTAAGACCGGATCCAGACAAAGTAAAATGCATAGCGGAATACCCGGAACCAAGATCGTTAAAACATTTGAGGATGTTCCTGGGTATGGTAGGATTTTACCGCAGATCGATCAAAGATTGTAGTAAACTTTCAGAGCCACTCAACAAACTTTTAAGGGTAAAAAAAGGTGACTCTACATTTAGTTGGAACGCAGAAGCGGCACAAGCGTTCAAAAGTTTAAAGGAGGCCTTGATCACCGCGCCCGTGTTGACCTGCCCGGACTTTTCAAGACCTTTTATTCTCCACGCGGATGCTAGTCAACACCAAATCGGTGCAGCCCTACATCAAATGTTTGGAGAGGAGGAAAAACCAATAGCGTTTTTTTCCAGGTCCTTGTCCAAATCAGAAGTTAATTACTCGGTCACCGAAAAGGAATTATTAGCCATACTAAACGGAATAGAGTTTTTCAGGCCGTACATAGAAGGAATGCAATTTAAAGTGATAACGGATCATGCGGCACTCCGGTTCCTTACTAAATTGTCTAACCCTTCGGGACGATTGGCCAGATGGAGCACTCGCTTGTCTCAGTTTAAGTTCGACGTAGAGCATCGTAAGGGCAGTGCGCATAGGGTACCTGATGCCTTGTCTAGATTGCCAAGTTCTATCAATGAAATAAATGTACATGTCGAGGACGAAGAAGAGGATCTATGGTATAAAAAGATATTCGACGGCTGTACCGCGAATCCGACGAGTTTTATGAATTACCAAGTGGAAAATAACCGCCTTTATAGATTGACTAAGGACGATAATCCACTGCTGAAGGAATTCGCTTGGAAGGAAGTGCCAAAGAAAGGTCAGCGTTTTGGGATCGTAGAGCGAGCTCATAACGTTGGACATACCGGAACTTTTAAAACATTTAAAGCCGTAGAAAGAGATTACTATTGGCCAAATATGTATCGCGAGGTGAAGAAGTTTGTTTCGGCGTGCAAAACTTGTAAACAATACAAGCCATCTAACGTAGCACCCGGGGGTCTTATGACAAATAGAAAAAGGGTAGATCGTCCAATGAAGATGTTAAGTTGTGATCTCTTTGGCCCCCTCCCTAAGGCCAGAGGGGGGTACATGAATATTTTGAGTGTCGTGGACGTGTTCAGTAAATATACTTGGTTCTTCCCATTACGTAAGGCCACGGCTAAAGCCGTCGTGGACTGCTTGGAAAAAGGGATTTTTTTGCATGAAGGCGTTCCCCAAACGATAATTTCAGACAACGGCCGACAGTTCTTGTCTCATGAATTCAAAAATCTGTTGGAAAATTATGGTGTCCAGAACATTTTCTACAATGCTCTATATTTCCCACAAAATAATTGCGTCGAAAGGTATCACCAGGGCTTGCAGTATACTTTAGGAATGCTGGTTAAAGACGAACACAGAAGCTGGGCTGATCATTTGGACCACGTACAATCAGCCATGAATTGCTCTGTAAATATGACGACAGGGTACAGCCCGAATTTATTGGCAAAAGGAAGGGAAGTCATCTTGAACGGATCTATTTACGGCGAAGTGGACGTACAAGAAATTTCTCGAACAGATACGTTGAAACAGGATAGGTATATCTATAATCAGAGAATGGAAAGTCTGTCTACCACGATTAAAATAGTGGCCGAAAATACATGGCAAGCATATGAGAAATACGCTAAGAACTATAACTTGAGGAGGGTAAAAAGGGTGTTCAAAGAGGGTGACTCCGTGTGGCGCAAGAACTTCGTTCAGTCCAAGGCAGGAGAGTATTTTACAAAGAAATTAGCCCCTAGATTCGTGAATAGTCGAATAGTTAGAAAAATATCGGACGTAATTTATGAATTAGAAGACGTAGAAAGTAAAAATAGAAATAGGTATCACGTCAGAGATATTTTGAAAGTAGATTCATCGTAAGAAATAGAAAATATTCCACTACCAGTAGTCATAGCCATCCAGTAGCTAAGTCGAAAGAGAAGTACGATCGGTAACGTAAGAACGAGGTAATGTAGGAGTGATTTATGTAAGGCATGATGTCCGGGTTACTACTGAGGTTGATGTATGAAAGAGAGTTTGTAAGATAGTCCATACCGGACAGAATAGTTTTGATGTATGAAAGAGGATATAAAATTGTGTTAAAATATATTGTCTGAAGCTGCTTTGTCTGTATTCGTCCTGTAACCTAGAATGCGGTAATGGTGAAAGTCCGAATGATATAAGTATGTAGAAAACATAACGCAATAGGCGAGTGTTATAGTAAAACAGTGCAGTTATTGATAGATTGATGTGATGAAAGAACAGAAAGTGGTGCAAACTTGTTGGTCCCGTTTGAAGATGTATTGGGAAAAGAATAATTTGAGTCAATGTAATTTGGCTGATAGAACAGTGTTGACTGAAGGGCAGTGTCGTCTCGCAAGTCCTATTCGCTCAGCCGTTCTGTAGTGAGCAGCACATATAATTTTTCTTTAATAGAAGAACAAAAGTTTTTGATTTTGTAAATATAAATTAAAGTATAAATAATAATGTAGTATATATCTAGTATAGTAGAGTGACGTCAGTGTTACTCCATCTGAGTCATTAGTAGAGTTGTCTGACACTCACTTACAGATTATTACATCTGATATTGTTAAACTAAAGTTTGTAACTCGGTTTGTGAAACTTGAGTTACTTTAAATAATGTTAATAAAATCGCGTAAAGATTTAATTTGGACTCCTGAAACACTGACGGTACTTCCAAAACCTAAGTTGTGATATGAGTATCATGTATTATTTACATAAGAAATAATTTTAAGATTGATTTATTATTTGCGATGTATAACTGAATTTGATGGTGTTGAATGTTGGGTATCTCAGGCAAGTAGAGGTAAAAATGATACTACCTCGAGAGTACGATAAGTTTGTTTTGGTCCATGGAAATGAGTTTGTTTCTTTTCGTATTTCACTTAGTCATCACACTGAATTAATCAAAAGCTCCATGGTGGCGCCCGGGATATGGCAAATTATGATATGCCATTGAGTTAGTCGAAGAGGTACCCAAGATTAAACGCAATCTGTCTATTACGAAGTTAAATGTATATGATTCTTTTTCCTAAGCTAAGTTTGTCATTTTATCATCAGTTAAAAGCTGTGAGATGCTTTGTTTATTGAAATGTATTTAGGACCTAGGTGTAAAACAGGGTAAAGGTTAGATATGAGCGTACCAATTAGGTAGATTAAGCGTGCTAGAGAGTAAAAGAAATTTTTGTGTAAAAGATTGCACAAAAATTTAGAGGGGAAAGGGGGTATTTGTAACGAGACACTTTCTTGAATCAAGCAGTGGCGAGTTTAACTCGACATACGTAGTAGGGTTAGAAAGGGAGAGCGTTATACGAGAGAAAGAGAGGGGTACCGGTGGGGTTAAGTATCGTTTGAACACGAGAATTTGTTCTGCAGCACGGGGGAACGGTCACACTATTGTGTTACCTCCATAGTTTTATTCTTTATATGTTATAATGGTGAATTAAAACGAGTAATCCATCATGGATTAACCGTGTAAATCATTTGTTGTGCTGTTATTTATAAAATAACCAAACTCCGGATTCTTTCGAACCGCAATTAAGTAAGGTATGTGAACTCTCATTTTTATTTCGACGAGTTACAGAGAATGTGACATATTGTACTAGAGACAATTTTTTCACAAGAAATTGTTAAGAGTTATTAATTTTATTCGAATGTATTGAAAGTATTTCTGAAATTTAAATTTTAGAAATGCGGTCCTAGTACCGGGGAGATGCTAGACCCTTAGACAAGGAGACTATGTTTAATTCAATATGTCGAGAGATACCACTTCAATTAATATTGGGGAATACAAGGACGTTTATGGTTGCGGCGAAATATAAGGAACTTGATATCCATAAGTGAGAGGGGAGACGGTATGCAGTCCTCTGAACAATTCATTCTTCACTCTATGTGTCGATTGTTATATTGAAGCCTAGATGATCCTCACTTATCAACTTCTTCTGCAGAAAAGGATTCCTAGATAGCAGCAATCGAGTCTTTTAAGCTGAGTAAATTTTTATAACTTTATTTTTACAATTTTTAACATTTGGTGCGCTCATGTTGATTAGTTGGGGTGATAATGAAAGATTAATTTAGTTTTAAAGGAAAGAATTTATTTTACCAAGTTGTTTAGTCACTTTTGTGTGAAAAATTGTTTAAGTGAAACGATTTTAAATTGAGATATAAAATTTGAGAAACTAAAGAATATTAGTTCGGTAGGGGAAGATTATGAAAAATCTTCAATCTTTGTATTTTGTTACAATGATAGGTATATAATATGTGATAGCATAAATTTGGGAATTTATATCCCTGTGTTTTCTTTCTTTTAATTATTAATGTAACTTGCTTGGAGAAATTGTATGGGAAGTTTTTATGTTAATAAAAGATCTTTATTAAATTTTCGATAAGTCAATTAATCTTTGAGTTTAAATTGTATTCCCATTTATATGGAAGGAACCTTGCTCAGTTAATTTATAACCCCCCTGAAGAGAGTCTCAAAAGCTGTGGCACACTTATAAAAATAAATTAGAATTTTATCTTGAGTCTTTCTGATGGCCAGAAAAGGAGTCTCCCAACTTATTAGAGAGTCTGGGAGGACTCAATGATACTCTCTCTCTTTCTCCAGAGGAGCACACATTACAAAGTGTTTCACCTCTGTCAATCTCAGAACTGATGTTGCTAGCGAGCAAAAAAGAAAAATGTCTCAATCATCTTATGTCATACAAAAGTACCTACCTATTAAATTGATTTTTAATATCTTTGTTTGTACTATTGAACCTTAATTTACTTCGTGAAAACCTACCCCAGACACTGACGTTAGAAGTCACGCTTTTCATTTTTCACAAAATCTGTTCTATTTTTGTGATTGATCAATTTAGAGAAACTGTTGTAATGGAATGAAAGCACTATTGATTCATGTATAAATCGTCTTGAAAAGCCTCGAATATATTATGGTTGAATCTTGCCAAAGAAAAAAACGTGACAACCAACCCCGGTCTCCCCTACCCCACAAAAATAAGATAATATGTTTTCCTTTTAAGGGAAAATCTTTGTAAAATCCCAATGAGTCAGCTATAACGGGATTTCCAATGAGACTAATATTATCCAACCCCTTGTTCGAGTATATGTTGTGATTTTCCTTTTTATATCGCAAAGCCTATAATAATCGTTCGGCTGAACGAAACAATTACATCTAGACTAATACAATTATTATCGGAAAGGTTCTACTCAAAACCTCTCGGCCTCCCTGCTACAGTTTCCCTTTAAGATCGTCTAAGTGCGATCATTTATGTTCGAGCTACATTGAACTACTTTATCTAAGTTTTTAACCTCGTTAGTTTATCGGCTTTCGCCGTTTTAAACGAACCGTTATCATTGTACGTACTGAAACATGTCGAGTCCGGCTTAATTGGACTTTTTAAAAGAAAGCGGAGTTACGGTGATTTTATTGGTTCTCTGTTAAGTGTTCTATTTTTAAATATTTATTTGAATTCTTGCATTTTAATCTAAGTGACGTTTATTTCTAATTTCTCAAACTTTCCTGATTTTAATGCGATAAAAACGCTTTTCAGAACTCATTATGACCAGCTTTCGCGGCAGACGTTGTCCTGTAGTCCTTACTATGAATATTGATTTCAAATTTGTAATTCATGCAAAATACGTTTAGAATGTGTTTGAATGTTTAAAATGCATCCCGCTTACAAAGTCAACAAAATTATCGGCCACTTTCATGTGCACACGTAGCATCGGCACTTCATAGGCGAGGTAGAATGTCTGCGCGTGCATATACTTATTCTCGCGTTTTTTTCCGCCTGAGCTTTGAATACGAATGAAATATGGATGTTTTAGAAATATTTTAATGTTATTATTTTATTAGTTTCTCTCAATCGAATTAATTATGTATTTTTTTATGGAGTTGCAGTGCACATTATGCACATATGAACGGGCCGCCTCTGGTCAGGACCACAGGGCAACGTCTGTCGGGAAAGCTAGTAATAAATAAATAATACTCTTCTATACATAGGTGTCAGGATAGTCGGCGAAACTTAATGCTTGAAGCATTCTCTACCAATCTGAGACAGGATTCCAACCCCGATTAGATATTTCATGTGAAAAAACACGTAAAAAATTTCTGATCAAACCCGGGACTTCTTGATTTGAAGTCGGAGCATTTGCCACTAGGCTACCGAGGTCGGTATAATTTAGGGTGTTTCCGAATTTTATCTAAACACTAAGAATCGAAAATTTATGATTGTGTGGAAGGCATCGGAAAACGATATGTTATGCTGCATCGCACACAAAACCCCATGGAAGATAATGAAGAAAAAGAAGAAGATTTTCTGAGAACGATAAGATTAAGGAAATTGAGACAGAATATAGTAAAGATGGCAAACTGAAGAAAAAAAGAAAACGAATATAAATATTTTGTAGGAGATAAAGTTTTGTAATCTTTCTTTCATAGCTGACCTATTTCCAACTCCCGGCGGACTACTCCGCAGACGAGAGGCATTCCCCTTTGGGCACTTTGCCATCAGACGGTCATCAATAACCCCGGGAGTCTGCCCTGCCCTGCCCTGCGCTGCCTTGTTTCTGTTTATGGGGCAATTTAATTTAATCAATTGAATTCCAAGCTATGTAATCTTATAATCCCGGATAAAGAATATTTTTGGTTTAAAATTGTTTCGATCCAGTGTGCTATCTCCAGTATCATAGAAAATTTAAGAAAACTTAAAGTAGACAGCTTTTGACATTAAAACACGTTCTAATTTTGAAGTTTAATTGACTTTTGACATCTTTCAAATAATGTTGATATTTGGTGCAATTGTCAGAATGTGTCCTGTCAACATCGTGTTAAACGGATGCACCGGTCTGAATTATTATACTGGTACCTATATAAATTTGCAAATACCTATTCAATAGTAAATACGTGGCAGCGTGTGGTGGGAATGCTAGTACGTATAATAATAATAATTCTTATAATTCAAAATATTGAAATAGTGTTATGTAATGTGTTGTTTGCTGTTGTACCTACCGTTTGATGAGTACATAATTCATTACCTACTTAGTTACCCCTATAAAGGTTTTAATATTGTTGGCAAATCTATCATCTCCGATCCTCCCATCGCTATTACGGGCTCCAATCACTTTTCAATAGAACGAAAATGGGTGAAAGCAATTTCCTTAATGGGACATGTTTGCTCACTATGTCGCTGTGTTAGCGCCTTTGCTATAATCCCGATACAATAAAAGCGGATACTAACGTGTGTTTATACTCGTGTCATAGATAGATCAACGGGTGCCTACTCGATCTTTGAGTATAAAGGGTAATCTTTTGTTGTGGAATCCGCCAACTGCCACCTTAAACTAATAATGTTTTGTCTTAGTTTTTGTGGGAAATTCGGGGGCTTTTCTGTGAATACAAATTAGATTTTCCTTCCATTATACCCATCCTGATGACATATTAGATTTTCCTAATTACCAGCTTATCAAACATGATTTTCAAAAATGTTTCATTTAAAAGTGGACAGCTCAATTTTAAGGAACCTTTTAACATGGAATAATTGTGGTTTTCAGCCTTCGAACTATAGTTTAGGATGGGACACTATTGCAATTATACAGTGTAGTTGGCAGTCATATTATGTAGTTTACTATGCTTTATGTAACAATTATTTTAGGGCTTTTTCAATAGCCATCATGATCCTATTCCAAGAAAACAGAATCAACATATCACAAGGGAGGAAAGATTGTTAGGCGACTATTATCAATATGTTTGGTGGCCTAGGTAGTGGAAACGGTTGGTAGATCAGCGGTTCTGACGCCGGCTTTCGTACTGTTTTGTACTGGAAGTCATAGGTTTGATTCTAGGTACTCACTCTTTGAATCGCCTATGTACGCCAATCGTAGTCTCAAAATAATAATTTTATCTTAAAGATTTTTGATGCACGATATGAGACATATTTTTGTCGATATTTTTATGAAACTATAAAACGCTATCGTTAATTTTTCACAATGTGTATGGTGTATAGTCCTTTCTCTTTCTATGAATGTGTATATTTATGTAGATCATAAATTAATTTTTGTTCTAACTTTTTTTAACTTTGTTTAACTCTGCTTCTATTAGTTTACTGCGGAAAATCTAAAATAAAAAAACACTTCTCAATTTCCAACTCCGCTAACTTCCATCGGAGAAGCGAATTAGTTTTTAAATTAAATATTGCGGTCTGCTCACCTCTCCCGCCTCATCCTCCTTCTTTCTTCCTTCTTTTCTACTCATTTCTAATCCTTTCTCGGAGATGTCCGCGAAAGAGATTAAAGATAATCGAGTCGAGACGGCTACTCTTTAATTTTATTACTTTGATGATTTTATTCTTGCTACTACTATATAATGGAAATTGAACCAATGCTTGAACATTTTCACCCACTTCAAGGTTCGCTGATTGCCCATTCTATTTTATTATGTATTTAGTTATTAACCCTAATTCAGACTGGGTCGAGTAGCGAGTAATTTAGTAGCAACATTATACGGTACTTGATCAAAAATCGTTCACACTATATCCGAGTAGAGTTACTTACTACGAAACGTTATATTTGCTGAAACTATAACGCATTGTATAAAAATCTATGGCATTATGATAATACCCATTTTCTTTTATCTATGGTTCCACCAACGTCTGATGACGTGCTACTAAACCGCCGCCAAGGGTGGTTTTTTCGACGCCGCGAGTAATAGTAAAGTATTATCAGGCTTTACTCGATCGTAAGGAATATCAAAGTAAATGATAATCGATTAGTAACATGCATACCAACATCACAATGCTTAAAAACAGTTTTTCATCAAGCAAAATTATTATGATAAAATGACATTTTTCAATGACTAGAATATTGCTATTACTTTGCTATCGCTAACGCTTTGCCGAGAAACCCACCCTAGTCACTCGACCAAGTTTTAGGTATTCAGTCATATTGCCCGGTATCAATATCAACTATTGCCAATCCACTCGAAAACGAGTGCAGAGCTAAAAAAAAAACTATAAAGAAGGAATGATCCGTCTACGTATACTCGTTTGGTATAAACGCACACTCATACGAGAAACGAGCTTACACAGTTTTATTTTAGACTTCAATCAATAAATAAACGAATGTATCTCATACGGCATAGAAATGGTTGTACCCAATATATTTTTATGGTCACTTCCCTCCCGCCTGTGTGCTCAACTCAACCGTGTTGGTCATTATCCTGTTTTATTATTCCATTATCCTATTTATGAGCGAGGGTCTCACCTTAGTATTGCCGCTGTATTCCCAACATTGCTACCCACTACTTACATAATATTTTGTAGTTTTCGCCACGCTTTCGCCATTTATGAACGTTCTAACCGTTGAGACGATTTCTCGAAATTTTGTTCTAATACTTGCGTCTTTGCTAATCTTCTATAATATAAAAGAAAGTCGTGTTAGTGCGAGGAGCGCTTCTAACTTGAGATCGGCTGAACAGATTCTTCCGATGTTGTATTTATTGGATTCTTCTCTGCTCCGCAAAACAGAATAACTAATAAAAAGTTGAAAATGCATAAGAAATAATATAAAATGTAACATTAAAGTTAGTATGGAACGAATTTCCATACAACAACGCCATCTGTGAAAAATTCTATAGAAACACAACTTTTATCTACCTCACAATCATTTACAAAAAATGTTAGCACGCGGAATATTGATGGGGTTTTTCATGCTTTTTTCTAATTTGTTAACATTGAAACGTCTTTTTATAAATTAAAACGAGAAAAGTGAAATAATCAATTTTTAAATCAAATTGTCGTTTGACACAAAATGTCAGTTGTTTAATATTTTGTGCGATTGACAGATTTCGGATGTAAAATATGTGGTTTAAAACAGATGAATCGGTCGGAATGGCATTGGCTAAAAGGCCCTAGGAGTACAGCATTCTTCTTATAGAAATAAACGTAAATAAAAATCAATCAATCAATCGTAAAGCAAAAAGTATTTTTTTGTTCAACTGCTCCCTTATAACCATCAAACTGATCCTAAGATGATCTGCATAGATCCGGGACAAAATTGACGTCCCTTTCATCAACATCTGTCCACGTTTGCCCACTGCAGGACATAGGTTTGTTCTTTTGTTCAACTGCTCCCTTATAACCATCAAACTGATCCTAAGATGGTCTGCATAGATCCGGGACAATATTGACGTCCCTTTCATCAACATCTGTCCACGTTTGCCCACTGCAGGACATACGTTTGTTCTTTTGTTCAACTGCTCCCTTATAACCATCAAACTGATCCTAAGATGATCTGCATAGATCCGGGACAATATTGTCGTCCCTTTCATCAACATCTGTCCACGTTTGCCCACTGCAGGACATAGGTTTGTTCTTTTCCTCCCTACTCCTCCCGCTTCTGGGCAGTTACCTTCCACTGAGGTCCGGCAAACCTCTTAATATCGTCCTAGAGGTGGTCGCTCTTATGGCTATATATCGCCCCTTGGTCTCCACTCTCCAGCAGTCTTCTCGTGCATTCTCGCAATGTGCCCCGCCCATCTCCACTTCTTCACAGCTATCGTTACTTAAGTTTTGCTGCTTATCCCGTCATTTTTTCTCCTTAAAGCCCCATTACTTATTTTTCATTGCTTTAAATTTTCGTGGTTATCCTTACTTTTACTGCGAACAAATCTAAATTTATCACGGAAGGTTTGCGATATCATATAACGCTTTTTTCATATCTTTATCGTTATTGTGTACACAAGAGCATACATTTCCCTTTAAAGTTTATGTTACCTACGCAAGATATTTTTAACTCCCTGTAGGCGGCTTAGCGAAATACAAACACAGTGAGTGATTGTTTAACTTTCGTTTACCGATTTTTTTCTAGAACCGATCATTATCATATTTCTTTTTAGAGGCCCTAAAATTAAACAAAAGGAAATGATATGTTGGGGTACCATCTTTTTGATACTAAAATTAAGACCAATCGTGTTGGAATTTTAATGGTTTATTTGAAGCACTCGTTGTTTCGAGGGCTGACAAACCCCCGACCCATCATAAATATCTTGAAACAATCCCTTTCTCTGGTCAGGATTCGAACCTACGATCCTAGATATGCCATTCTGAGGGCCTTATCTTCAATCCATCAGCTGTATGTACGAAAATAAAAATAAAAAGGAGTTTCATATAGTTAATTGATTAACGAAATGATGAGACATCGTCATTTGTGACCATCTTCCTCTTTCACGAATAAAGTTTTAAGTCGCTTACTCTGAAAGAGTCAAAGAGTATGTTTGAGTGAACACATATTCATTTTAGCAATCTTTTGGGCATTTTGACAACCTACACGCAAGTAAATTTTTGGTCAGATTAGAGTGTGACTAGTGTCATTCCTATCCCGATCTTCTGTCGTCCTATCGTTTCTTTAAATTATGTTTAATATTGCATAATGTGCTGTCTACGGTTCTTTTACGCCCCATACTTTATCGCACGATGAACAGAAACCAGAAAACTAGAGAAAACAATTAGCGAACTCCGTCTTTAGGTGTCGGTAGAATCGCTTGCTGATTGCTGTTGGAACACTTTTTATTTTCTTCTAAGTTTTTCTTTTCTTTTCTAAGTTTTCGTTAATCGAATAGTTCGTTAACCTCTCACCCATTGTACTAATTCCAGTTTACCGTTGAATATTATTTTATTCAAGAAGTTTCTCCATTACATTAATGCATGGAAAATTATATTTTGTATGTATGAAAAATAATTGTACCTACCTATTATTAAAAATTTAATTTTGTTGTATGAATTTTTAACGCTTTATTTTGTATTTTTTTCAGGTAAGTCCAATCAGTTGTTTAAAGATCCCCTTTGAGAATGGTAAGCAAATAACTTTTTTGTATTATTAAAAGTAACAAAAAATGGTATTCCATTCTATATCTCTTGGAATAATTACTTAAAAGCTAGTGAAGACACTATCATAAGAAACACATTCACAGAATTTACGAGAGATGAACATATTGAGCCGACAAAACCTTAAAAGAATCTGGAAAATGACAGTAAAAAACATGGAGTACAAGATGATGTAGAAAACGAAGAGTCCAAATAATCGACAAAGGCGAAATTCTTAACGCAGTACAACGCAAACAGACATATTTAACTCGATCTCTTGAAAAACCTTTTTAATGTGGAGATACACTTGGGGATCAATATCGTAAGAGGAGTTGCTATAAAAGAGATCATGAAGTATTATAGTTTATTGCTTCTTTATCGATGGCGTTCCAGCATATAACGAGTCTTGGGCCCACGTTAGACATCTGTCTTGCGCTGCCGATCTCAAATCTTTCACTTGCAGAAATTGAACCGCATCTTGCTTTACTTCGTCCTCCCATTTTCAATCGTCGTCTTGTATCCGGACGACCCACTCGGTTCGTTTTAGAAACCCGAGATGATGGCATTCTCTGTAAATTTATGGTCAATATCAGCTTCTCAGTCTTGAATGTATAGAGAATCTGGGAGCTTTGTACAACTTCTTCTTCTTCTTTTTGTGCCACTCCTATCGGAGGTTGGCGACCATCTGTGAATAAGTCTCACGGTCCTGGGCAAGTCTCACCAATTCTGCAGCCTCTGGCACACAGTCGTAGATTCTTAAGCCAAGATGCTCTTTTACGGCCCATACCTCGCCTGCCCTCTATCTTTGTACAACGACGTACTATTTGTTTGGAAATGTTTGTATTGTATTCTCCAGGCTACCAATCATTTACGGGTCCCAGAATTTAATCAGTTAAATCCGACCTTCTTCTTTTAGCCCGTATTGGTCCAGTCCTGGATACTGGGCTCCTCCACATCCACGTCTCTCGATCCTTTGTAGCCTGCACTTACAGCGAGCAAACGATTCTTACGGTATCGTACCTCCAGAATCTTTTGGGCTGACCAGGATTTTTAATCGAAGTTCTTAACGGCAGTTACAGGAGGTGGTTTGTTAATTTACAATGTCTTTGCCCATCGCCGTTTTAACCCTGTCTATCACTCGTGCGATAATGTCCGAAACTTCTTTTCTAGCTTTTGTTACTGTGTTTCTAATTCTGTCCCTGGGCTTATCGGACCTATTAAAAAAGATGGCGTACATGGGAATATTTTAAAACGCCAGTTAGAAGAAAACAAATAATTTGAATTCTTTTAACGAAAATTTGGTATCTTCATATATTTGGCGATAGCATCGAATATACCATATTTTTATATCTGTGTTCCCTTTATATACTAGTCACCGCCGAAGTATCGTAAAATAACAGAGATTTCATTTTTATTCTTCTCGACCGTAAACCCCCAAGAGACAGAGAATTAGAATTTCATAAAGTTTTTTTACTACTCGCACGTAGGTTTTCTAGAATCTCTTTTTATAACTTTTATTACGAAATAAAAGTTATTCCTTTGAGACTCTGTTTTAGAATTCGCTTAACTACTCGAGTCGAGCTATCCTAAAGACGAAATAGGACGTCACGAGATTCGATAGTGAAACTCATCAATAATCCCTTAAGCACCAAAAAGAAAAAAAATGATGTCATCAACCTAATGAAAATGAATTATTATTCCTGTAAAAATATATTATTTTCATTGTTATTCGCTTAGGTTTCTGATATATTCAGTAGTATGGAGGGTACCATCGTCTCACCAAAATAATTCAGTAAAATTTGATTTTCTTCTCTTTCAACAATATATACAATAAGTTAACAGGCTTCACATGTGATTTATTTCCTACTACACCGCCATCTCTTGAATTTTTTAAAAAGTAATGCAATTATAGAGGAATTGTTTTGATTTCAAACTTATGATGACCCATCGAACTTCATCCCTCATTCGAAAAAACAATAACTATTACATAATGCAATAAATTATTAACTAAATTTAATTATTTTTTTTGTAATAGGTAAATCACATTTTATTCGTGTAATAAGTCAAAATTATTTTTTTATTCTGGGTTGGGTCGAAGGTCGATTGGTGGGTCAGATAGTTAATGATATTTGAATGAGTTTAAGTCCAATAAATCAATTTGTAAATCCACAACAATAATTAATTGTTCTTTTACACATTTTTTTAGGTACCAGTCTTTATTGATGATATAATCGATGTGATTGATCTATGTCGTTATTCTGGCAACACTCTACTTTAAAGCTGATATCAAACAACCTTCTCTTGTCAATTTTCGGTCTGGTTGCAACGCGCTTACTTTCATTCCATAATCTTTTCTATCATTCTCATTTTTCTGTTTATGAGATGGCGTATTTTATTTATATCTCTTCTACTTACTATTTTATTGGCATTCTCTTTTACTTTTTTTTTTTAATGATGTGGCATTCTTATCCCTAACATATACATAACATAAACTTGAATCAATATCGACTTTACACACTGAGCAAATTTTTATAAAATAAATACATATTAATTGAGATTTACGGAAATTTAAGTATCATACATACATACCATATTCTTCTTCGAAAGAGAGTGAATTGATAATTTTCTCTACCATATTAGAGGAATATATTATTAAAGTCTTTATAAAAATAGGTATTTATATTAGTATAAAAAATATAGTGGTATATTGTTTCATTGTAATTCTCTTCTGCTTAAAGGAAACAATTGTCAAATAAACGTGTGTAAAAAAATAGTCAAATGTATCCCACATAAACCCCGATTTTAAGGCGCGTGCCTATTCTTAAAGTCGTAATTTCAGCAGTCGTAAAAACATGCCAAAGTATCCTAATTTTCTCCTTCCGCAAGCTGTTTACGGTGTACTATGGTGGTTGTTCGAGACTGCGAACAAGTTACGTTCGTCGGGTGTTTGCTTTAACGCCTTATTCCTTGAGTTTTTCCTCTCCGGTTGAATGAACTCCGGTGACCGGGAGAAAAATGGGCTTTCTTTTTTTCCTGTTGTGTAATTATTTATTAATAAATAAATAAATACCTATAACAATTTTAAGATACAAAAAATTACACTTACAGCTAGACATGTGTTATGTTTTGTTGCATGAAATGAAAAATTTGGCCAAATTATCGTTTTTCTTTTTCAGACCATTATTTGTTGAATGAACTGATTATTATTCTAAAACTCGTCAAAATGAACTCGCTAGTATTTACTGTTTAGTTATTACTTTGCACTTGATTACTTATCAGCTACCTGCACTTAATACTTAAAAAGTCTCGAGTATGTACAGTTATTTCTTTAGAAGTTACGTGAGGTTTATCCATATACAATACAATACTGTCTCCTTGAACCCCAATAACGGGCAAAGGGAGGCAACAAGAGCTCTTCATTGCGCTCGATCTTGCGCAATACTAATGACTTCCTCCCAAACCATGTCCAACTCTTTCAGCTCTGTCTCGAAGGGACGTAACACGGTATGAGAGGGTCTTCCACGTCTTCGGGGCCCTGAAGGAAGGAAGATCAGCACTCTCCTCAGCCAAGTGTCATTCGGCATCCATATAAATTGCCTGAACTCCTATGTGATCAATATTACGTATTTGTATTATTTCTGTAAATTTCTGATTTGGAGAAGTAAATGTCAATTTGTCCTTTGCTATTTTCTTTAACCTCCGGGAACTACATAATATCCTAATTGGAACGTCCTCGCTTTTACTTCAGCGAAAGAATCGGAGCCCTCAAGGCTTCTTTTGGTCATTTGATCGGTTGTAAACTTGATAATATTTCGAAGACCCCAAATGCACACATTATAAAAACCCGGATAAATCGCTTTCTAGGGCACTTGAGCTTGTAGAAAAACTTCTCGCACCTCATTAAATGTTCGGGATTACGATGTTAGCTTTGTTGATTTCTCTGTATATAGCAAGGGGAAAATCGTTTCCACGAGACACATCTAGAAGAAATTTAAACAACAAATTCTTCGACGAAATCATTATTTTGATCGAAACGAAAACACCGCTTCTCGGGCCTAACAACTTGTTAGAATTTACCTTCGGGGAATTGTCGGACACCCGAAGAAAAGCTCGCTCCTATTTTGTAAAACATCTTTGCGATACATGCACTGGCGTGGTTTATTATTTTTTTAGGTATATAAAGTGATCGACACTTGTAGACAAGATCGATCTTATTTGCTAAACGTTTTACGCCGTGTAGCAACATTTTATGCATATTTCGTGATTTAATTAATAATTTATGCATCTGTGTATATTACTGTAAGTAGGTATATAGAAAATCTAACAAAAACGTTCAAAAACAACTTTTGATCAAAGGCATTCACCGACATTTGAAAATAGGATTGGTTTTGTTGTTCTGTTTTCCTTGCAATTATTCTAAATTTTCTCATTGTATAAAAATACCCTGAGATTATTAAACACTGTATTTTGAAACCAGTTTTTCGAGCTTTAGCGAGACACTCGCACACCTTATTATTTTTATACATAAAAATAATATTTAAAGCAAATATTTTCGTTTTGGGACCGGAATCCGAATAAAATATCGTTTTTATTTTTTCAACAACTTCAGACTTATATACTAAAATGTGACATATTATATACAAACTATAGCTTAACATTCTTAATTAAATAATTTAGGCTAATCTTCTAAAGATTTAAAATAAATTCGGGTTAGTTCGAACACTCATAATTAGAGGCTGAACAGATTTTTATGATTCTTGGTTGATTGGATTCTTCTCCGCTCCGGATAACAGAATAACTAATAAAACATCGAAAATAGATAGAAAATAATATAAAATATAATATTAAAGTTAGTATGGAAATTTCAATACAAAAACGGCATCTGTTAAAAATTCTGTTGAAACACAATTTTTATTTTACTGACAACCATTCACATTAAAAATATTGGCTCGCAGATTTTTGATGGAATTTCTTTTCTAATTTGTTAACATTGAAACGCATTTTTTCACATGTGAATAAATCTAATTTTGAAATCAAATTGTCGCTGGACACAAACCGTCAGTTGTTTTATAGTTGGTGCGATTGACAGAATTCGGATGGAAAATATGTGGTTTAAAACAGATGCATCAGTCGGAATGACATTGGTTAAAAGTAATTTTTATCATTATTCTAAATTTGAAATCAATATTCATAGTTAGATCACAGGACAACGTCTCTGGGGAAAGCTAGCTCTATATACCTACCTAGTAAGTAGAATTAATGTCGTATTTATGTAATCGAAAAGCTTTCACAAACAATTTAATTCACAATTAAAAGCAAAGTTACAATATTATAATGGTAACAAATTGCTTCTCACGGTTTTGTTTTAATTTACACAATTCGCCATTATCCTTCTGAACCTAAAGCGTACACATTGTTTATCTTAAAGTTCTCCAGTTAAATTTAATTTTGTAATTGTTTTCAGCTCTCTGCGAAATTATCATTCTAACTTTCACTTTGTATGAATAAAAACCAAATCGGGCTTACTGTAGTGGTGTATATAATATACAAGGACCAGAAGTCTATAAGTACCTACGAAAAATGTTGCCTTTCAAATGAAAGGGCTGAAATTGAATTCGCGACTGATTCATTCTCGGCTACTTCTTTTAAGCTCCCCGGATTGAATTCGCGATCACTCCAAATCGATCTCAACCGTTGTTACAGATACGACCCTTAAGTTTTTCTTTTAATCAAATTAAAACCAGCAACACGTGTACCCTGATGGAGGAGGGATTATGACAAAATGAGACAAATTTGGACCAAGTTTTTAGCATTGACAATCGAGTAACGTAACGACTTGGACCACGTTCACTCGAGTTTCCCCATTGATGATCCGTTTGGAGTGATGGACGAATGGTTTGAAGCGATTGAATTTTGGACTGATGGATATCCGATTCACCCTATCACTCCACGTCATCCATTTGGTTTTAACATAAATATCTTATAGGATATCGGTTTAACATCGATGAAGATAAAAGAATACAAAAAAAAAGGGGAAAAATTATCGTATTTAATGCAAAAATGCTAGCGATTGCAATAATTGAAGTCTCTGCGCTACATTTTGATGACGTCATTTGCACCCAAAAAGGGGAATGTAGGGGGACAGATGGGGTGAGCAAAAATATTCCTGATATTTATATTATAATGGCGCTTGGTAGGCACAAGTTCTAAATCCTCTTATCTCTCTCAAATAGCCATTCGTATTCCGATTGCGCCACGAGCATTCAGTACTGCCTTCTATTGATTTCTTTCACTTTTCGGAAAAGGTTTTTTTAGTTTTCTGATGTATTTCTCATTATTAGATTTATACGTTGGGTTATATGCTTTCGGTTATATCTAAAACAAAGAATCTTCTTCCTGTTTTACCAGTCCTGTTATATTACTGCTGTGTTGTATGCCTCTTGTGACGTGAACTCCCAACTATCCTTCCATCTTTTGTTGGTCGCCCTGGAAGCCTGCCAAATCAATGAATCTGCATGACAAATAGTGTGTATCTGACTTGATAGTTTGCATAATAATATTGAACATAATAATGATTGAATTGTCTTTTTATCAATACCTCTAAAACTTAAAATTGGTTCAAAATCCAACAATTATACCTATATTTTTTTTACATATTTTCATTCATAGATTTGCCCATGCTTTGAAATTTAGCATTACGTAAAATCAGTTAACGTTTTTTTTATTTGTTTATTTTCCATTCAATATTATTAACAATATTCTTCTTCTCTCAAATAAACATGTAAATTATTAGAATTTTTTCGAATGAAATTCAAAATAAGTATCGTATTCGATTTGGATTCGAATTCACCATTGAGCTTTTCAAAACACTCAACCTACCGCAATCTCTCCGCCAATAACACACACCGCCTTGTCTCGTGTTTCGCGCTACCTGTGACCGCATCTTCGTCAAATATTTATTCGCGGACAATATCATCTCCTCGCTCGGTTTACCTTTCTTCCTTGTTTTCTTCTACGTGTGCTCTTCATCTCCTCTCAGTGGACATGCCGTGTTTGTATGCGGGAGATCATTGTTTTTGGCACCGCGTCCGCTTGATGCCCACCGGCTGTATGTGTGAAGTATCGTTGTCTTTGTCACACCAGTTGCTTCTCTAAGCGTTCTCCGTCTCTCGTACGTATTGATCTGGTCCTAAAAGCCCTCACGCTACTGCCAGTAGTATTACGGCGTCCCAACTCCCCGCGTGCCGGAACCCCCCACGTGCCAGAACCCCCCATCCTTCTCCCGAAGACCCCCACGACCGCCCCGCCAATATATTCTTCTGTGTTCCAATGACAACATAGATCCTCTTCCCTTTTATCTGTTGATATACGGAGCTTCTCACTGGGTTTAACGTTCACGACGTATTTTATTGCAATGCTTGATGACTCTGTACACAAGTCGAATTTATAAGCATGTTTGTTATTATTTATGGTCGTGTCATATATTTTATTAACTTTTATGTGTATTTTATTACTTACGATGAACATGTGTATACTCTCCACAAGTATTTTTCGTATAGAAATACGCTTAAACGCATTATTTGCTTAAGTGACTTTCACAAAAAAACGCAGATGACCCGATTATTTATGCTATTGTGGAACGTGATTTTGTATGGAATAATAAGTACATCTGGGTGGAAAAATAGTGTGAAGAGAATGAGTTTAAAATAAAAGAGTTTGAAATAAAAAAAGTGTGAAGAGAATACAAAAAATCTGCGCCAGGTCAATGATGACATACGGCATTGAATCATGCAGGACCGGGTGAGAATTATTGACACCTTCCATGTAAGGTTGCAGATGAATACTCGAATTACCATAGAAGGAATGAAAAGGATTCTCTCAATACTTCAAGAATAAAAGTCACAGGCTGTTTTCTATTTTTCTCGAACTTATGCTGTTGACAAGGAGTTTGCAGACAAAATGAGGGCTTTTAAGGCTCGGCGCTAATTGGAACTAGATTATGTACACGCCTTGATGCCAATCACTTTTCCCAACAGGTCTTTTTATAAATTTAGAATCTGAAGAAGATACAACACCGAGCTCTATGTTCTCTACCAAGATATCAGCGTAGTCAGGTTCATTAAGATTAACAGACTGTGCCAGCTGGGTCACTTGCACCATATGAAAGGTCTGAAGCTCCCAAAAGGGTCTTGTATGATGACCCAATCGGTAAAAGAAGCGTGTGAAGACCAAAGTTACGATGGTTGGATGGCGCTGTCGCCGGCAGTGTAATGCATTGGGTTCCCAGGGAGCGGTCGTCTTCAGCAGCCGTATATTACGGCAGCTTACGACGGCTGTCTTTACGGTGATATTTGGAAAGTTCCGTGCCCGTATTTGTGTATTGTGTCGGAACGTGAAAATGAACGATCTTGATTTTTCTTTAATTATTTGTTTGGAGGATGACCAGGCATCGTGAGGAGGATGAATATCGTATGGGAGATTTGAATCTCGTAGCACAGAAGGTGCTATTTTTATCATTTCCCCTAATTCACGCCACCAACCGTTCTTCATCTACGTTTTTCTGTTTCCTTTATTTTTTACATAATAGATAGCTTCACGATTACGTACGAAATCTGTTCCTATTTCGTCATCTTCACTTCAGTTGGAACTCATTTTGTGCAACCCAACAAAGAAACAGCAAGAATAGATATTTTAATAAATAACATAATTCAGTGCTATCAATGTAATAAAATAAACAATGTTCTACTGACGCCGTTCTCTGAAACGTCGCATTCTTAGGAAAACAACCCATAACTGGAAAGTGGCACCCAGCAACAGATCAGGACGAAAAAGCTTTTTAGAGGCAGCTAGGGCCTACCACGTGTTGTAACGCTGAAGAAGATAATTTTGTGTTGCTTTTTCATGATAAATAAAATATTTAAACAGGATGTGAATGGTAATATACATCGGTATCATACATACCTCAAGAACGTACTGTAATCAAAGCTGACAACATGACGTAAATTATAATCTTCTTATTCGAACTTGAGGCGTTGCGTTAAAAACAAGACGCTGTTTATACATTCATTAATCACCTACAAAGCTGACGCTGCGAGAGACGCTGACAGACACTCGAAGCCAAACGCCCGTAATTATATCTTGGATGAGACGCTCTCACGCTTGAAATTCACCAGGATGCCTTTGATTACGCTCGAGCTGTGTAAGTGTCTCTGAGATACTTGAGAAGCAATTATATCGAGGTAATCTAGGCGGCGACGTTTTTAAGTAGCTCACAAATATTATGATATACTTACGGAAATATGAATTACCTATATGCTTAAACATTATCTCCGTGTTCATGTCTTCAGCTCAAATCAATTCTTGGCCTCTAATAAACAACGACTCCGACTCCTGTGATCCGCTGCTGTTCGCCAATCTGTCACCTGCAGAATTTGAGCCGCATTCTTCCTAACTTCCTCCTCCCATCGGACCCTAGGTCTTCCGCCCTTCCGAGGATCTTTCTATGGACGATGGAATTCTCTGTAGAAACCTGGCCCAGCTCAACCTACTTAGCCTAGCATTCCCAACGTTTCGCGGTCATTCCTCAACATTTCCCTCTCAAACTTATCTAGCATTCGGTAGATTTTGTACACACGTGAATGCTGTTATTGTTATAATGTCCTCACTCTTTCTGCAAAGGATCTGTCGAATTTGCCTTAATTTAGGGACCCATACATCGCCTTCCCTCAACAGTATATTCGTCAGTGTGGGTTGACTTAGAAATAATTATTATTCCTGTTAAAATACTGGCAAAAAACTTTCAACCTTGTGTTGAGACTTGGAATTAGAGAATGGAAAATTTTGGGTAATTCTTGTTCCATTTTTTTAAGGTCTATATTTATCTAATTAGAATTTTCTGTATGGACTTGTTTAACAATTTTTTTGCCAAGTTGATTTTCTAATCTAGGCCGAGAAAATTACGTGCCAATCTTTTCCGTTACAAATATGTATATTATTTACTCCTGATTGGCCCGTGTAGGCAACCACTCAAGCATCTACCCAGGGCTTTCATTAGAAATTCATATTTATTTTATTTTTATACTCCCTACCTTCCAAATATCGCTCTTTTTAAGCTAAGAATGGCGTATAAGAAAGTGTGGAAGCACGGCGAGCGTTGAGGATTAATACTCGGAAAGAATTCGGTTAATCCCTCTTTTGAACGTTCTTAAAACGAAACCCATGAGATGTTATTAAAGTTATCCTTGTTGGAAGATAATAGGCCGTTGGTAATCTTTTTATCCGAGAAGGAAGGTTAAAATCGCCCGGGGATATATTTTTTATCTCTTAATGTTTGATGTTTCAAAATTTGTTCAAATATATTGGTCATTTGGGTCAATTTTATGGAGCTATATAGACATACATATTTTATGTGAGTGTGGTTTAGGACAATGTGCATCAGTTCACTAATGTCCCCTTTTATTATCTTTTTTCGGGACGCTAAACACATAATGTGTCTTTGATGTTGTTTCTGTCACTGAAAAGAACTAAGTATACCTAGTCGAGTTATAATAACTAAAAGGGAAATGTAGCTAAAATGCAGTAGAAATGAATATGTAGAATGCGTGCAACGAGCATTTAGAGTTTGGAAAGGAATGGGAACATTAGGAATGAATGGTTGTGGTTGCTCAGATGAAAGTTTTCAAGTTGAAAGAATACCATTTTTAGATGTTAACGCCATCTTTTGATGTGATTTTTCATACTGAAAATTTGTTAGCGGCATCTGTTGAAGGTCTACTAGATTTTTTCTACTGATAAACTGAAGAAAACAGTATAATAAATTATCACAAGGTGTTAGAAACTGTTATTGAACGAGAGAATTATCGATTCTGTCTCCATGAAAGGCCAGGCCTAATGGAAAAAAATGTGTAGAAAGGAGAAGAAGAGGTGTGAAATGAATGTAAGGTGTTTGGATATGAAGTCGGAGCTGCGCTCCTTTTAAAAGGCTCAGTGTATTGGGCAAAACAAATCCATATTTACATTACAGATATTATTTGACATTTTCATTTACATTTTTCATCTTGAATCAAATTTTAATGTCTTCAATGCGGGTTTTCATTCCACATCAACGTCTCTAACGTTGATTTATTATCGGAATGTGTGAGCCGTTATATCGGTCTGTTAATTTGATTAACCTTTCGCTAACGGCTCACCGCCTCGTAAAATGAGATAGCTTAACCCCTAATGGTAGTAGCATTCTGAAATGAATGGATTATAAAACATGTTTGTACACAGAATCATTTGTTTTCCCGTTTAATCATGTGAATTGATATATGTATTTGAAAGGACGAATGAACAATATAGGCTTCTTTGTCTGCGAGATGTGTGCAAAAAGAAGAATGTCATACAAAAGACGTAGTCATCAAATTCTAATTTCCTTGTAGAGCGGTACCGCTATTAGCGGCGTAATACAGCGGTGAATTATTATAGTGCTGGAACGTAATTCATGTAAACCAAACAGCGTGAGTTCTTAGTAATTGAAACTTAAATTGTTGAATTTTTAATTCGACGGCATCGATATCCTAGGAAATCAGCTCTATGGCCAGCGTTGGCAACAGCAATATCTACATAATAATTCAGAAATGTTTGCGTGCTTTTGACAATACTTTACCGTATATGTGAACATCACACTCAAAATACAAATGCTACGTCAGATATGAATCTGCGCAGAGCGGTGAAATTTGCTCGAGAACGTTCTAAGATACAATTGGCAACGTTAACTTTAATATATTAAGAGCTATTTAAAAAACTTTATTTTTTTAGGATCTTCATACAAATATTTCAAAAAAGACAGAAAGCCATCTTTTGGAAACAAAATTACTCATGTAAACGTTGAATAGAATCTTGGTATTACGGTATGAAAATGTTATAAAATAATTGGAGATTGATTCGTTATACATATAAAAGTTATTCAAATCTTATTATTCTCAATAAATAAAGATTTAATGAAAAATTTTGGAAAAAAAAATCCTCCATTTTGAAAATTGACACATTTAAAAAAATTTATGGCCACATTTTGTGTAAAACCGTCGTAGCCATTAGATGAGTAATAATTATGTAGCTACCTGATAAAATCATATTCAAATGTAGATAAGTATAAAATAATTTAGCAATAATAATTGTTGAATCATTTTATATTTCTGAAATATAAATAAAGTTTAAATCTTAAAATCGTCGTCGTCGAAAAAGATTTGCAAGTAAAATAATAAACATTTAAATTGGTATGAACATTCCATAGACAAACTGGCCGGTAAAACAGTTGCCTAAAATTAGATCATTAGGTACAGTGAACTTGACTGAATTGTTGAGAGAAAGAAATAAAATTGACAATAATTGAGAATCTTTAAATGGTTTCAGGATTATAATCAGTTTAATAAAACCTTTGTTTTATCCACAATATAATTTAGAAATATAATAGTAAATAAACTCAAAACTATGTTAGCTTATTTATCATATATTATATTATGCAAAAACAATAATATACAAGGTTCATTTAAATAAAAGACTGATGGTATTGTTGCCGTGAAAATTTGTTTAAAAAAACAATATGCGTAGAGTTTCATCATGACAAAAGAAGTTTAGTATTCTTGAAGAAAGCAATCAGTGAGATGTATGATGACTTGAAGCTTTTCTTAAAACTGTCCAAGGTTTGTGACAAATCATTTATCCTAGAACAAAAAGATTTAGGTACCTATAATGACAGATAACATCATTTCATGAATTTTTTATGCATACAAATTAATAAAATAACATTGAATTCAATGAAATGAAAGAATAAAATAATCAACCGATTACGTTGTATATGATTTCATAAACTAAGTATTTCACTTTATTACATAATTTAGAATCTAAAGATATAACTTATTAAAAGAGGTTACATACTTACATTTTTAAGAGCTTCATAATAAAACATCTAGATTTGAATGTTGTACGAATACTCATTAATATTAGGTTGTGCACTGTACAGAATGTTTTAGTCTGGAACCCCGTGCCTATAAAATACAAAATATATAATTAACATCAGAATCAAATCAAATAAAAACTATGCAATCATAGTAATGTCAGATAGAAGAGAGAATTTACATAAAGACCAAAATCATTACATATTCTACATAATTTAGTAAATATTACTTAGGTAGGTATATGGGGTAATATAAATAATTAAATATTATCAGGTACCTACCTATTTAGAAATATAACAGCACACAGCAGTTAAATAAAATAAAAAAATATTCTAATTTCAAAAATCGAATAAATGTTTTGTTGTTATGTCAAAATATTGATGACAGCCAGAGGTCCTGCCCATAGATTTTTATTTGTATAGAATTCTGTGGTCCTGCCAGGTACCATAAAATATTATTCGCGGTATTTTTATGTGAATGAAAATTAAATAATGATTATTTTTATTGAATGCTTTTTTAATTTTCGGGTTTAGGATGTGTGAATAATAATTTTTTTATTGATACTTATCTTAATTGATAGATTCTTTAATAAATTACGATTATAATATTTAACACTTATCCAGATATTTTTTAGCGTTTTCTGTGAGTTTTTTAATGTCATCAAAAATCTATGGATTAGTATGGATATTGGATATTATGTCATATTTTGTTGTCAAACTATAAATGTAAACATTGAATTTTTCTGCGGCTTTAGATATAAAATAAATTTTTGGGAATAATAAAACAGGTAAGCAAAGTTTATTGAGTAAATATTGTTTCAAAATAACCGCATAATTACAATGCAGCTAGCCAATTACATTAATTTATTTTGTGTAACTATATTTTTTACAGGATAGACAGATCACAATATATTTTCAACAATACAATAACAGTGAATTTCTAAAATGTATGCATTTTATTACTAGAAAAAGCAAAATCGGTAAGTCGCGTTTTATTCTTTGATAATTGTACTTTCTCTCATTTTTGTATACCTATATTTAAATTCCATAATGTTTTGTTACAGATTAATGTTAAATAGTTCCCCCAAAACTCTAACTAGAATGAGGATAGAAGAATCAAATTATACTGGTGTTACAATACTAGATGACATTTGATAAATAAATAACTATCGGTAACAGTACCTAATTATAGTGAATTGGTTTGAATTCTGGTGCCCATCATTTCAACTTTTACAATACAAGCATTGTTTTGTGTAAAAGATGTCAAAACTGTATATGTGTTCAATTTGGGTGAGTTCAGATTCATTAATTTGTATAAAAATGTGTTTTGTTGAGCTGTGACACGCTAAAAGCAACATCGGTTTCATACATTTAGTTCATACATTATCGTTGACCATTGTGTTGTTACTTTTTGTGAAAAAATAAGCTTTTGGCGTGCCACAACACAATTAATTGTTCACAACACGTCTGTAGGCCTAGACAAAATGCATTTGGCGATCGACTACAAACAAATTCTTCGACAATATAGAGTAGGAAGAAAATTAACTATCCACTTTTTATATAAGTGTCTTTGTTTAGTTTAAATAATTGTTTATATGTTCCAGTAGACAGTTAATTTTTTCGTACTATACATTGGCGAAATCTTCGTTTGTAGTCGAACGCCAATTTGAATTTGTCTACGGGGGCTGTTTCTACTGTTAAATGTGAATTTTATTTTTGACTTGCTGACCCATCGAACTTCGTCTCGCCTTTAATCAAAAGCCAATAAAATATTGCTGGGTAACATAACATAGCTAACATACATGACTACTCTTTGTAAAAAAATCAAAAGTTATGTGGTAATTATGAAACAGTTATTTCAAAAGCACCAAAACTCCCCCGTTCCATACTAACTTTAATATTATATTATTTCATACTATTTTCCATCCATTTTTAGACGTTAACAAATTATAAAAAAGCTTGAAAAAGTACAATCAAAAATTATATTTTTAATTTTAATCATTACCTATACCACCATCTGTAGAAAAATAGGGAAAACATTGAATGTTTCTATCAAAATATCAATCTACCAGACATCTCCCTATTTCCCCCAACAGATGTCAGTGGCGATACTGATGCAAACCCGTTGAATACAAACTTTAATATTGTATTTTAGATAAGTTCTCATCAATTTATTCAATTTTTTATTAGTTATTCTGTTATCCGGAGCGGAGAAGAATCCAATAAATCAAACATCGAAAAAATCTGTTCCGCCGATCTCGAGTTATAAGTGTTCGCACTAACCCGACTTTAATTTATATTAGAGATTATGGAATACAAATGCTTTTGGTAAAGAAGGTGTCAATATGATTTTCTATATTCTGTTTTTATTTTAAGTATTTTCTATTCTGTTTTTATTTTTTTTTTCTATTTTTAATCTGCTAGATCTAACAAATAATGTTATTTTATTTTACAAAATGGTAGTTGTTTTTGTGTATTATATTCATTGAAATATATGTAATTGAAATTAAATAAACAGAAAGTTTTCATTTATTTACAACCAGAAATAAACTGAAAAAAAAAATACATTTTGTGTTTTAATTTTCTATAAAACATCTAATAATATATTATTCTTCTGAACCACTTCCAAACAATAGATGTTTTATAATGGTTAGTTTTATAGATATATTCCATAGTGAGTGAGAGCCTTTACTTGAACATTTTTTTATAAAGTTTAGGCACAAAGAGGTTGTTGGAAAGCCGGTGGTATCAGTTGATGACTTTCGTTTGCACAGCGCACTGAAGGCCATGGGTTCAAGTCCTGGTGGTGCCATTATCACTTTCACAACACAACCCTTTGGTTAGTATGAAAGATGTCAAAGTGTATTTGTATTCACTTAAGAAAGCCCAGATTCATTTTCTTAAAAAAAATAATGAAAATCTGTATTAAAAAGTCAAAACTTTTATTAATACAGGTAGATATTTATATTTTATTCTACAAATTTTATTATTTTCAAATGAGTATGAATCCACTTGGACAATTTGTTAATTATAAGGAACATAAAAAGCTTTGTTGGTACTTAATTGCAGAATAATAGAATCAACATTGTGGTGACAGCCCATAGCTCACCACATATAAACCGAGTACTCTGTCTTATTAACTATGGGGTAAGCATAGAGAATAAGTCACTAGGTTATGATTATGACTTGCAGCGCTTTCTTCTTGCTGATGAGGTGTTACAAATAAATAAGTACAATTAATTATATACATTATGTAGGTACACCACACTTTCATAAAGCTCTGTATGTTAACTTCCATAGATCAGGTTCTATAACTCCCATTATTCTACAACTTTTTTTTGTGGACGGGTAAAAAAGCTAGTGTAAAATAATAATTCAGAAATGTTTGTGTGCTTTCTATCGTATATGTGAACATCACGCCTAAACGGCTGAACCGATTTCACTAATTCTTTTTATGTCGTGTTGGCTTTTATTAGTAGAAGGTTCTTATGAAAGAAAAAATTAAGAAAGTTGCGTGGTAAATCTACATAATAATTTAGAAATGTTTTTTTATTAGCTTTTTACTTAATGTCATCGCATCACGCCTAAACGGCTGAACCGATTTCACTAATTCTTTTTATGTCGTGTTGGCTTTTATTAGTAGAAGGTTCTTATGAAAGAAAAAATTAAGAAAGTTGCGTGGTAAATCTACATAATAATTTAGAAATGTTTTTTTATTAGCTTTTTACTTAATGTCATCGCATCACGCCTAAACGGCTGAACCGATTTCACTAATTCTTTTTTTGTCGTGTTTGCTTTTATCAGTAGAAGGTTCTTATGAAATAAAAAATTAAGAAAGTTGCGTGGTAAATTGGGAAATTAAATAAAACTCGCATTAGCCCCTCCTTCTCTATCTAAATAATAATTCAGAAATGTTTTTTTATTTTGCTTTTTACCGTATGTCATAGCATCACGCTCAAAATACAAATGCTACGTCAGATATGAATCTGCACAGAGCCGTGCAAAATGCCGGAGAAGGTTCTTTAATACAATTTGCTGCATTAACTTTAATATATTTAGAGCTAATTAAAAAACCCTATTTTTTAGGATCTTCATACAAAATTTTAATAAACATTAAAAGTGTCATTCTTCTTTTTCTGTGCTTATGTCAGTTATAGAGGTCTGTTTAGCAATGAGAAGCTAGACTAGAACCTGTTTAATTACTTACCGATCTAGCCTGACAATATGAATTAAAAACGTAAAGCAAGACGGGTATTAGCTAGTGTAAAATAAAATGGAAAAAGCAGGAGGAATATAACACGGAATTTTAAGATTCTGATAAGAAAAATGTTGGCATTCGATTCCATGCCTGACTGAGTTCATGGCGAATTACACCTACACCAATAACCATGTGTTCCGGGTCAGGTTTTTGGTAAAATTTTGATTGTTTTTAAAGCCTTTAAATACTACAATCAAACAAGAATTATTATTTTTGTTTTAATAGATACCACACATACCCTATTATTTACGACGACATACCTTCGAACGGAGACCTTTTTTATGTATACACTATAAGCTGTTATACACAATATAAACACATCTATAAATGTCTCCTTATTCTCGGAATTCCGATGTAAAGGGTCGTTTATAATAGTCTAGAGTTTTAAGGGTTTTTTCTTCTTTCATTTATTTTTATTGACATGACCTTTCCAAATATTTGAATAATTTTTATTTTTTCTACAGGGTTTGATTCTGTTTTTAAATCATTCTCTATCAAGAATTTTTTTTAGGTTACTTTCTCATTCTGTATTTTTGCGTGCTTTTATTTGTACAACATTCTAAATTCAGTTTTTTTTTGTATTTACAAAATGTTTTTTTTTAAGATGTACGGCTTTCTTTCGTACAGCATATTAGAGGTCGTGGGTTCGAATCCAGATACCGCCCAATTCCACTTTCACGACACAAACATTTGCTTAGTGTGCAAGATGTCAAAAGTGTATCTACATGAATATGTGATCACTCGAAGTGAACAGATATTCATTTAGAAAAAAAATCACATTTACTTAAGTGTATCATTTCTTTTGTATGTGGCAAGTATTGGCTTAGATTGGCATAGATATTCAAGATCTACTTGGGTGATTTTCTTAACCTGATTATTAAGGGCAAGATAGAGGGTTATTCAAAGTAGACAAATTTAGTTACTCCGCTTTAATCGTGACTGGACCAAACTAAGAAGCGTTACGGAGATGTTCTGAACTTTCATGAGTTGGAGCCATTCCCACTAATAGTAACAAAGTGATGGAGTCCTGACATCATATTAAAATGAGAAATAAAAAACTAAATAAATAAATAAATAACCTGGACTGTAACAAAACTTGTACAGTTAAAAAGGGAAAATGGTGGGGACTGGGATACGAATCGTAGACCTGCAAGTACACCATACGAAAGCTATCGATAGAACATTGTAATAAATACACGTGAGAGACCGAAAAATGTTGAATCTGGGGTTTATTGGAAAAAATGTGCAAAAAAACTGTCAAGGTGAGGAAACAACCTCATTGGTGAGGCTCGTCATCCGCCATCTTGTTCCCCAAAAAAGAGATCAGACGAGCTTAGGAATATAAGAAGAAGCATGGATCCCAAAATTAACAATGGCAAAGAGGATTAATAAGGCTTAAGTTTTTGGCTTAAGGCTTAAATTTTTGTCAAAATAATAAAGGAGAGGTGTAATAAGGCGTGGTTGACCGAGAGTGACGTGGATCGAACACATCGATTCCGTCCTCAAGGAAGGAAGGCCAGAGAAACAGAGGTTGTATGAGAAGTGGTATTTCGGTGGAAGACGCGGAAGAAGTGTGCTTGGATGGGAAAGAGTGAAGGTCCGCTCTTTCTGCCTACCCCTTACTACACAACGTGACGGGTATAAAAACAACGATATTTTGCTTTAATTAGTGTTAAAGGGAGTTTCTACGAAACCTCTTGATGCTCGAATTATCAGAATTATTGTTAAAGAAAGCCGTAGGTACTATTATTATTACATAAATATGACAGTACGTCCGTAGAGAGCCGTAGGTACTAATATGTAAACAAAACTCTCTGGTGTCCATAATCTTAACAATGTGTCATTATGATGGTCATTGTTTTTTTATGCATTTTAATTAAGTTAATTTGCTTTAGTGAAAATAAAATTTTGTTTGACATTTCGAAGCTGTCGGACTTGAAATGTCAAAGGCTCTATTCGAAACAAAACCGCTACACGTTTCAAAACTCCAGGGAAATTCACGTCCCCGAATTAAAGGGATTTTTTGCGGACTTAATTAGTCAAATCCTTTGTTCTTTTCTTTCTGTGTGATTTGTTCTTTTTTTATATTCGGATTGAAATTTACATCTTATTATGTATACATTGTAAATTAAGGATTTAATTTGCAGTAAATATGTCAGGACCCACTAAGATTCTTTCTTCTTTTTCAAGTTTTGCCTCCTTCTCAGTTAGCGATCAGACTGTTTTTTTTACACATTTTGTGTTGCAGATGTTTTGGTTCCTCTCTTTCCAAAAATAGTAGCCAGGTTGTTGCACATGTAAAAGTCCTGGGGTTTTTTTCTGCCATTTTGAATCAGATTTTTTTTTAATATTATGCTCTTCTTTCGGGCCCATTTGCGATGATTTGTCGGCCATTAATTTTTACAAGCATAATATATCCCCCAGTCACCATACAGCCTTTTTATCTTCGACGAACTGGCGTAGCACGGCCGCTTATAAGGTTTTTTTTTAGCTCTGCACTCGTTTTTGAGTGATTCGGCACGCTTATAAGGTGGAATGGCGACTATTCCATGAAGAGGCTATGGTGGATTGTAGCGCCATCCATATCTATAAAAGACAAAAAAATGTTTCGATGTCGGTTATATATTCTGAAAACATCCAACAGATGTATTCCAAACCGGTTTCATTAGGAAGGTATTAAAGGTATTAAAATTACTTTGAGACCAATCCAAACTCCCTTAAGGCCCCACATAGGGGCATAGGGAGGCAACAGGAGCTGTCCATTGCGCTCGATTTTGCGCAACGTTTATGACTTTGAGACCACTTTCCATATATATAAAACACAAACAAAGGTTTTTAACCGTGGTCAACTTTGATACCATATAACCGACATACCCTAAATCGGTCTCATTTGAAATATAATGATGTCAACATGTCAACATTAAACCGCTAAAACATATTTTTATCGCATTTGTTAAAGGGTTTTAAAACAAAAACATTGATATGTCATGAACAGCTGTGTTTATTGCGTCGATCATGTCAAACAATCGTAGTAGCACAACTGGGTATCCGCTTTTAGATTGATATTAATGAAAGTACAACTACGTTGTTTAATAAATCTGTTGAAATGAACATTCATTGCACGAATACACAATCGCACATGTTGCTAGTATTTATAACTTTTGCGGACATCACTATTAGACAATGTATCAAACGTTTTGTTTTATCCTTACAAAGTGCTTCGTGATGTTAAAACTACGTGTTAAAAAAAACCCCTCATATACCATCTAGGGTGTTCGTGTTCGTACCGAAGCAAAGGTTATATTCCTATTCAGTTTCAATTAAGGCTGCACGCTTGAAGAACCTCAGTTCTAATCAAACTTTTGCTATATCATTTATTTACTTGTAACTTTATTAAGCTAACTTTCCCCGTTCCTCTCCCGCCGATACCCGCGTTAAACTATGCATGAAATTTTTAATTGCCCTTCTCAATTTAACAAGAGCTGGACTATAATTTCAATCTAAAAACAATTTGGTTCATTTGCTCTTTGGTTATTCATAATTTTGCTTCTTTTATTTTCAAGAAAGCTTCTCATGGGAGGCCGAGATCCAGCTGTCTCTCCATCTCTTCGGTTGTCTTCCGGGAAGACGATGTCCTGGTGCAATTTCGTTTGCCGCTATGTGTGCTATTTTATATAGAGTCGTCCATTCTATTGGCCTGGCCTGTCCAGAATCTTAATTTATGCCCCATCATATATGATGTCTTCAGTCTCACAGGTCTGGCATTGACGTTGCGAATTCTAACTTACATTATTATTGTGTAAAAATGTTTTTTATAACCACACCAGAATTATTTGGTGTTACAACCGCATCACTATCGACGCTATACATCTCTCTTAATAGCAGAAGGAGAGGAAATGGGACATCCAGCGTTATAAATGCTGTGGAACATTTGGTTGTAAAGAGCACTGTTTCTCCTCCTATCAGGGTCACACCGTGTTCTGCTCCTTCAAAGCATAGCTGAGAGATTCAGGAATGGTGAGAGAGTAGGTCATTGATGCCGCGCAGAAGAAATTTGTTGCACCTCTGTGCCCCTATGTTAGGTTTACCTAATTTCAATACATAATTTAATATTAATTGGTTTATGTTAAAATAAACTTTTCGAATATCTGCTTAATTACATATTTTGACTGGTTAATAACATTGCCACGGCTTAGATTTTTGTAATTACTCGTTTCTGTACACGAATAAACGGATTTGCCTTATGTTTGTTTTGGAATTTCTTAAAACACGCGGAACTTGATGAACGTGACACATGAGCAAACGGGAGTACGACGTATCTACACTTTTTTCAATTTATTTTAAAATTCTATGTGTTAGTTTAATTATACATGGTCTTCCATAGTTTCTCCCACATGTTTGTTTAAATTACCATGCAGATGGTCGTCTCCGAAAACCGGTTGAACTTCAACCAATATTGGTATTTTGATTCAACTTTGAGCCATTACCCCCTAAGACCACCTTCTGTTAGTTTTTTTTTCTCTTTCTTTGTTTTCAAGCAAGCGCTTTGTGGGTTTTTTATAGTCCTCAAAGCTATTAGTAGAATAAAACAATGCATTGCTAGTATCATCTTGTTTATATTTTGATATGTTATGCGCAGGAAATGCAATGAATCACATTAACCGAGAAGTTATGATTCATCAGTTTGACAGAAATGAAATAATAATAACAATATAAGATTGAAGTGGTTGTTAACCTGGCGGTTACAACGCCAACTTTCGCACTGTTTCGTACTGGAGGTCGTGGGTTCGATCCCAATTGTCGACCGTCTTCCTCTTTCACGACACAAACCTTGAGTTAGCTTACTGTCAATGAGTCGAAGAATGTATTATGTTCACGCTGACCACAGATTCATTAAAACAAAGTTTGACGACATCGTTCTGAAATATGATAAAACCCTATAGGCATGGCTACCCCACACAACGCGGCGTCGACAAGGTCTTTGAAATCTTCTGTACCTATACTACGTGGTGCATAATATTGAGAGATAAGCTTTTGATATCTATCAAATATTAAAAAAATTGAGGTACGTGTCGTTGCTAACAGCTTATGTAACACGTTTAACGTCTGTTTATTGAATGTTAATGAATGTTCTCATGGAGAGAAGCGTGTGTGATTCCATCCGCTAGCACCGGATAAGTTATATTCTTTACCCCCTATGGGGAGGTCCTCACCCCCCGTGTTTCCTAATAATAATTACTGCGCGATATAAACTTTATGACGTATTTTATACTTTATATCCCGTTGACATAAACTTGAGACGACCCCCTAAACCCCCTGAACATATCCTTATTTTTTTACTGATAAACTCAACTTATTTTTAGCGTATGGTGCATTCTTACCATATAAATCTACGTATTATAGTGTTATGGTCATCAAATGTGCACATTATACGCTAATCAGAATAGTTTTGAGATTTCTTGAATACAATGGACAGGAATTAGTTACAGTTTATTCGTTTGAAGTCTTTCGTTTCCAGGCTTTAGTCGGTGGCGATGTTGGAGAATCCCCACTCTCTTTTAACAGACTCGAGCGTCGTATTCCTGAAATCCTTGTCCCCATCCCATCCCATCTATCTTCCCCAGCTTTTATTAATTTTTAGTTCTATTTTTTTTTCAACACAGATACACTGTTTGAATCTTTCACAGTAAGCTACTTAAAGCTCGTGTCGTGATAGAGGAAGATGGTCGGCACCTGGGATCGAACCCACGACCTCCGCACGAAACAGTGCGAAAACCGGCGGCGTAAGCGCTAGTCTTCCAAGCTCTTCGAATCCAACATTTATTTTTTGGTATTTAGTTTGGAATCAAAATCAAATAAGCTTAAGACCGTATATTATCTAGAATGTGTGTCGTCAATATATTACAGAACAATAATCAATTAACTAGGTATTTACCTAAAAAAATTGGTGTCTCTGTGGCCATTAATGTTTTGAGAGTCAGGGTTTGACAAAGAAATACAAAAAAAAAAAAAAAATATACTCGAAACTTTATAAAATCGCGTAACGTATATTGACGTATTTAAATAGCCTTAGTGGTGCTCTATCTCTGGACTTCCGCTTAGTCGTACTTTCTGGGACAACCCGTATAATCGATATTGCACCATTTGCAACTGGACCATCTCTCTACGGGTATCGAACTAATCAGATACACAATGCATGCTTAACTACTGCTACGTAGGTACACCAGGGAGAATATTATTGGACGTATATTAAGCTACGGCTACACTATGGCCCATGCTGGTCCAGGATGGCCAAATAGTGGCTCTGGCCAAGCATTGGCAAGTAGCAACATTTGGCAAATATACTTGTACACCTGGCTACACTATTGGCCCAACTCTGACAGCTGGCACGAGGCTAGACTGCTACACAATGTTTCTATCACTGATTTATTGATTAATTCTTGCTTTTATTCATCATTTTACATTCTAATCTCCAATTATTCGCTGTATACTCCTATCTGAGTGGGGAATTTCAAGAGAGTTTATCTCCCTGGGCAAAAAGGATATTTTAATATAATTTCCAATTCACAAATTTAATATACACAATAAAAACATTCATAATTTTATTAAACCTTACCTTCAATTTTTGTTGATGTTTATTGTTTTGCAATACGTATATATTTACCTAGCTCTTACAGGTTGATTTGGACTATAATATAAATGAAAATAAAAGATATTGATAAAAAAAACAAGAATCATGGGTACATTACATACATACTCGAGTGGTTTAAATAAAGCATCAACCACCGTCTTTGCCGTTTGCGTTTTTCATTATTTTTAATAACAGAAAAGCAGATGCCGCATGTATCACTGTATAGGATGCTGCAATTAATGCCATAATATGATATTATCATTGTCAACTTTCATTATTTTATCAGGATTATAAAAAAAAATGTACAAAACACTATGAAAATAACAACATGGAAGACATGACAGCTGTCAACATTGTTCCAATATTGGTGAATACTTGCGAACTCGATCGACAAGTAAACAAGTAACGGCCAATGTCAAATATTTGGCGATATTGGTCATTGGTGGAGCGGCCACACTACTTGCCCATGCTGGGCCAGAGCCTCTATTTGGCCAGCATGGCCCATAGTCTAGCCGTGGCTTTATAATATTCCATTCCAATAACAATGTTTCATTTAAGTAGCCTACTCTGCAGTTACGCTTTTGCTTTGAAATTCCAACATTGAATCATTTGGTTATATGTACCTAATCTAAAATGTGGACATGGGGAAAAGAAGAATGTATGTGGTATAAATGCAGTAGAGATGTGAGCTCTACGAAGAATATGTGGAAAGACTCTGTGGGATATGGAAAGGAATGAGAATATTAGGAAGGAATGTGGTATGGAAGTAAGTGTTGTGATAAAGATGAAAGTTAATATGTTGAGATGGTTTGGGCATGTGGAAAGAGTGGATGCAAACAGGATTACAAAAATGAATTAGGCTACTATCACGCTTCTGGATTATAAGGCTGAAAGGAAAAGTGTAAGAAGGCCTGGCCGATCGTGGATCCTAACGAATTTGTGACAACTGAAAACTCCAAGAATTTATTACTGATGTTTAAATGGAACAAACCACAACGGGCTTTCGACCGTCTTCTACTGTTATTTCGAAGGCTGGCTTAGTGTGATCACTTTACGTTAACGACGTTCGCCAATAGGTGGTAATGTTTAAGTCTCCAAAACTCTGAATCATGAGAATTCTCAACATGTTCAACATGTCGAAAAATCTCACGTATGCAACAAGTAGATATTTAATAATAATTAATTAAATATAGAGATAAAAGTTGGAAATTATTGAGATCAAGAGAGAAACCAAATTTAAAGACTGCGACTGCTGTCATGTATTTGGCGCCAGGATCGTGGATCCAACACATCGATTCCGTCCTCGGGAAAGCCAGGACGGAAGCAAGATAAATAGAGGATGTGTGCGAAATAGTATGTCGGTGGAAGCGAAAGAAGTATGCGTGGATAGAGAAGAGTAAACGTCCGCTCTCTCTGTTTACCCCTTATGCACTGGGTTCCTAGGGAACGGTCCGTCGTCTTCTTCTCAGCCTATTCCCATACACTCCTGGACAAAGTCCTCCTCCATCTTCTTCCACGCCGCTCTATCTTGGGCTTTTTGAACCCAGTTGACCTTAGCGTGTTTAACAAGGTCATCCTTTCTTCATCGCTCCTGGCGGTCATTCTGGGTCCCCAGGTTTCGACCCTCTTCGACCATTTGTCTGCCTGGTCTCTTGCTATGTGACCCGCCCATCGCTATTTAAGGGAAGCGATACGTTGGACAAGCTTGTTCTTTGTTACCACGCCAACATTATTGCCAATGTTCTAAGTTGACATTCACCGCTATCGCTATAGCAGTACCTACCGTTGTTCTATTTTTTCTAGTAAAACATTACGGGACACGGCGTGGTAGGTAAAAAGAGCGTCTTTATACAGGGTGTCCCAAAAAAGTATAGATAATCGGTAAACCAGGAATAGAGGACCCCTAGGGCTATCCAAAAACCTCAATGTATGTTCTACGATTTTTTGTCGTTTTCGAGTTATATTTTTTTTTCGATTTTTTTAGAAAAACTCCGACTCTCACGACATAATTGGTCACAGAGACGCTATTTATTGAGATACACTCTTCATTATTTTTTTTCAAATTTTTTGAATAGTGTACGTTTTAGATATAATAATTTGTTTAATCGAACACGATACCATAGCACATAACATACATTGAGGTTTTTGGATAGCCCTAGGGGTCCTCTATCCCTGATTTACCGATTATCCATACTTTTCGGGACACCCTGTATGTGTTTATGAAAGTAAGTCAAAGAGCAAGCAGCTAATCGAATCACTGGGTTAACAAAAAACTCAATTTACCAAGTTTTAAGTTTTTATTTTGCCTTTCAGAATTTTCCGTCGGAATATAGCGAATCTATGTATGTATATCATCTTGTCCCTATAAGTTATATATTTTTGTGTTTCCTTTCGATATTACGAAGTTGAGGTACATTATATTTTCAATTATTTAAGGGATAAACGAAGGAGTATTGGATTAAATTTGTTTGAATTATTTATGAGGTTGAGGATGGCTGGGAGCACGATCCTACGGTCTTTAAGATATTCCCGAATATATTTATACAATGTCGCATCCGGAAATTGTTATATGGAATCACTCGGATATTCTTGCGTTATTTCATAATAAAATATACATTGCGCCCCTTCTACAATCAACAAATAATATATTATTTAGAACTCCCCGCCTTGATAAAAGGTTTATCTTCTTAGAGTTGAAAAGGTCATATTATTATAGAATTTATGCTTGTGTACGAATATAAGAAGAATTAACAACATTTAAGGGTGCGTTTATGCCAAACAAACCCAGAGCCAGAGCTGGAAAAAAAACTGTAAATTAGAGTATATATAGTAAGAAGACGTGGTCTCGCCTGGGCGGCATTTGGCAATCTCTCACATATCCTGAAGTCTCCGAAATACTCACATCCACACAAGAAAAAACTTTTTGATGCTTGTATCCTCCCAGTTCTAACATATGGTATGGAAACAACTGTAGTAACACAAAGAGCCATGGAGAGGAAGATGTTGGGTATTTCTTTAAGAGACAGGAGAACAAACACATGGATACGAGTGAAGACCAAGTTTGTTGATGTGGTGGAGAGAGTTGCCACCCTGAAGTGGGGATGGGCGGACCATGTGGCCCGATGCCCGGACGACAGATGGACCAAAAGAGTAGTGGAGTGGCAGCCTAGACAAGGCAGAAGAAATGTCGGCAGACCCCAGGGCAGATGGGCGGACGACATCGCAAAGATTGCAGGCCGCACATGGATGAGAGAGGCTCAGGACAGGAATGATTGGAAGGAGAGGGGGGAGACCTATGTTCAGCAATGGACGGAGACAGGCTGACGAAGAAGAAGAGTATATATTTTCTTGATCGTTGATATGATCACTATCGTCGCCCATTAATTATTTTTGCATGTTATTGTTTCCACGGTGTCCAATATCAGCCATTAAATAAAGTTTACTTTTAGCTCCGGCTCTTAGTCTATAACAACGAGAAAGAAGAAACTAAACTGTCTTCGCCCATTCATTAGTTTTTGCTTGTTATTGTTTTCATGGTGTCCAATATCAACCATAAAAGAAAGTGCTCTGTTTCTGTGCACTGCACCCTATGTAATATGTATTGTTCGTAATTTTACAGACATCTTTGTCTTGAGTTTTTTTTTTAAGTAATCTGAGCAAACTCATTTTTTTAAATAATAATTATGTTCTTCATATGTTCGTAATGCGAGTCGTAGAGGCATTGGAAATATCGATTCACTGCGATCCCGTGGATTGGTATGTTCATACGCAGGACTGAGGAGATTGTAAGTGCTAGAGCAGAGTGGGAATTGCTGTCTTTGAATAAATAAACCATCACATCAGGGCGATGATCTGATAACGGTGAAGATGTTGCAAATTTAGGAAATGAGGTGTGTTGGCAGAAGACAGGACCCATGCTGAGGAATATCTTGGGAACTTTGGCACTTATAAAAATGTAACCAAGTTTCTGACATCTATTGAATGATTTGAGAATGAATTATTCGATAATGTCTATAGAAAATGAGTTTTTTTTATACTCAAGATGTACAGATCTGTAACTCTAATTTATTTCTTTTATTCTTTTCAGGTAAGTCTCAATAATCCTTCTAACTTCTAAGATATAAGGAGGGTGATTTAAATGAGGTAAGTTTATTTTTACATTTTTAAATACAACACCAGCTGTGTGGATGGATTTTTAAATTATTACTGAAAATATTGGGTATAAATTTACATACACCTCTCTTGACAAAGGTGACAGTATAGCGGGCGAAACGCATTGTAGTGATATTTTTTCAAATCAACCAGTGGCTAGAAATTACGGTAGACAAACTCTGACTCAACTGGGAATCTGCTCCGGGACCTCTTGATCCCGTGTCTGATGTCAACCCTCATACTACCAGGCTATCGAGATGGTTTATACTGTAACAAATGTCCTCATAAATACGAAGTGGTCAGCCGCCAACTTTCTAATTCTGAGTTCGATCCTCGTTTCCAACTAGCTTCCTCTTTTACGACTCTTATATTGCTTTCTTTCCGAGAAATATGTCAAAAATGTGTATGTAACATTTCTTACTGATATATTATTCAGATTGTTCATACGGGACAGAAACTTTACTCCGTTTTTCATACATAATTTATGAAAATCCTTGCCTAGTAATATTTTTATAATAATAAGCAATAAATTTTCTCCTTCCGTTACACCCACTCCGTTAAAGTACACTCGGAGCCTAGTCCACGTACATAGAATCTCGCCGTAATTTATATTCTGTATTATTATCTCCGTGGAGTATTATAATTATTCTCGGACCTGGCAGTTAGGCTGCGAGAAAGGAGATAAAATAGAAACAAAGCAGGAGAATAGTTTGTACAGGTATTATGTGGTTAATTAGATTAGGACCCAAGTCTTTTTCAGAAGCTGAGTCGTTAGAAGAATTGTAGGCATAATATAAAAGTATCGTACTCTTTATGGTCTATTTCATTGCTATTAAGGTAGAACATAAAAATAGTATGAGACTAGAAAAGACTATAATAATAATATATGAGGTGGTTGGAAGACTGGCGGTTACAACGCCGGTATTCGTACTGTTTGGTGCGGACGTCGTGGTTCGACCCCAGGTGCTGACCATCTTCCTCTTTCACGACACAAGCTTTAACTACCTTAGTGTGAAATAGTCAAAGTGTGTATTTGTGTTCACTTTGAGTGAGCACAGCAAAGAGTTCCATAAATAGAGGGGCTAATAGGAAGAAAATTCACTTTAAATTTGTGTCCAGTTTGGTGGGAGGGACGGGAGGTGTGCGGGTGATATTCCAATTGTGTTTAAATAATGCGCCGAAAACATTCATAACGATGACTTAGAAAATTTTAATTTTCGATATAAATGACTTATACTGCGAATGTAATGGAATTCAACCTTTTTACTTAGTGCATTGTTTATATTTCAGTTGATATTTGTTTACTATAGTAACAAACTGTTTACTAAGCAACAATGTTATTATTATGTTGCTATGGTGTCGATACATTGATATACAACATGGATAACTGCATTTTTGACAAAACGATTTACCTAATGATGGTATAAAAATTCTGTATTCAAATACACATTCTTGGTGATTTCGGCAAATCCAACATAATAATAAAATGTCTTAATAACACCTTAAGAAAAATAGGGAAAAGTTTGTTAGTATTACAACGTTTAAAATGCGCAACTCTATTCTCTATGCAGACCGAGATTGATTGATTGAGATTGAGAATTGTCTTGGATAAATTCAAGATGAAACTGTATACTCATGACATTGATTAAGAAAATCGTTTGATTGAATATCATTACAAGCACAGAATAAGGAAGTTTTTTTTTTTTTATTTTAATGTTGTAAGAGATTGCAATAAGATTACGGTCAACAGAATACTCAGATTCTGGTGAAAACTGAGAGATATCAATCTTGTAAAATTAAAAGAAGGAAAATATGTAGCACATAAATTTTCATGGGTCTCAAATTTAAACCAGAAAAAAGAGAAATATGAAATACTTGGGCAGAAAATTATACTTAAAACAGAAATAAAGCAAACCTTGGATCACAAATTAAAATGATAAAAAAAACAAAAGGGCATGAGGGTACATGAACAACGATTTCATTAAATTATGACTTGAAGAGTTTTTCCATCTTATATATAAAAATGGAGAGCTATTTCGCGTTGTCATCGGATGGCGCCTAAACGGCTGGACCGATTCCGCTAATTCTTTTTTTGTCGTGTAGACTTTTATTAGGAGAGTGTCCTTTTAGAACAAAAAAATTAAGAAAAATGCATAGGAAATTAGAAAATTTAAGAAAACTATAAAAATGGGGATTTATTTCCCGATATCATCGGATCACGCCTAAACGGCTGGACCGATTTCGCTAATTCTTTTTTGTCCTGTAGGATTTTATCGGGAGAAGGTTGATTTAGAAGAAAAAAATTAAGAAAAATTAGAAAATTTAAGAAAACACGGAAAGTAGGTAATCTTTTTAGTACATTTTACAATATAATTTTGTTCTACTTTTGAATTTTTATTAATTGACATTAGAAAGTACTGTCAGAGGATTGATTGTTGTTGCAACTGATAGAATGCGAATGAAAAATATATCGTATGAAATAGATTGAATGGATAAGTCATATAATATTCATTGCAGTTATTTTTTATAAGTAGTTTTGGTAAGTTTAAATACAAGGAATACATTATTGTAATGAAGTGTAAGGAGTTTTGAAAACTTTCTTTATTTACAGACATTTTAAAACTACCAGCAAACAGAATCGTATAATATAAAATTGCTATTAAGGAGTTATATACTTAATTGAAGTTCATTTTATAAGGAGTTTTGATAAGTTTTAACACAAGGAATACATGATTATATTGAAGAACAAGTAGAATATTTTTTTTGTTTGTTTGAAAATCAATTCTTCGTTTATGGGCTGATTTTTACAGAGGATGAGTACATATAACGTAAATATAATCTGCATTGTTAATATGTAAAAAAAGCTGGATATTATTTGCTAATGACCTAGCATTTGTTTCTTTATTGAAAATAAAAATTGCTACACTTCCAACTTCCACCATGATGTAATAGAAGATAGAACAAAAATCACAGATACTGCATTAAATGTACTTTTTATTTATTTCCACTGTTTTGAAAGAGAAGATTTAAGAACGCAATTTTGTGTGAAAGTGAATGTCGAGAACTTGGACGTATGTCTATTTAGGTAATTTATTTAGAAGAGATGCAAGGTGTGAAAAAGAGATTGAAAGAAGGAAATTGGTTGGGAGAAGGGTTGGCGGTGCATTAAGACCTCTAAGAAGATATCTCTGAAATCGACAGTTGATGCCCAATGCGATCCTGATACTGTCCATGATTTATGGGAGTGAAACTTGGACATGGAAGATAAATTTGAAAGTTGGAATAAATTCTGTGGAAATGAGATCACTGCGTAGGATATGCGGAAAGAGACTTATTGATAAGGTGAGGAATGATAATATTAGAAAGGAATGTAGAGTGGATGTTAGTGTAGTGACCAGAATGAAAGTGAATAAAGAAAGAAGGTTTGGGCATGTGAGAATGATTAAAAGGATATATAAATCTGAAAGAATTGGTGCACGCAGACGAGGCCGACCTGCAATGACATAGACCGACCATATCGGTGCTGTCTTACGTGAGGGCCAAGTCAGGAGCAAGTGGAATATAAGAGCATGTATGCGGAATGTTATGTGTTTGGAGGAAGCGAATGAGTTTGGATTGGAAAGAATGGAAGTTCATACTCTCTGCCTACCCCCTTCGCGAATCAGCGTGATGGGTAAAAAAAGTATTGACACCTCAATGCGTATTTTGAATCGGTACGGAGATGTTCCTTTTCGTACTTTGATTAATCAATCAATATTATTTTAACTGAGCAAAAAAACTATTAAAATATCGAGTATAATGACATACCTAAATTCTTTTTTTTACAAATTAACATTAAAATCAATCAACATTAAAACTAGCTTTGAACTCCACTCAGGAGCACAGTGAGGCTTAAGAGCTCTCCATTGCACTCGATCTTGCGCAATGATGACCTCTTCCCACATCATATTAACATAGGTTATAAGTTTTTGATGTAAAAATAAACTCAGACCCAATGAATGCTGCGTGGTATGCAGGTTTTGCTAATGCCACTGTCATTCGTGTTAAATAACTAAAAAACGAATTTGAGCTCTGTTGCATAAAACCAATAGTACCCATATTATTTATTTCGATACGAAGTTCGACGGGTCAGCTAGTATCTAATAAGTTTGAAGGAAGATGTATATGAAGGAAATAATTTTTTTCTGTTACTTTCACTTGTGATTGCTAACCTAAGGGTTACGAGACCTGGGCCCCGTTCCAGGTTCCACTTTGCGGGTTTTTTTTTTCAAATTATAGAATCGTTATGTATCAAAATTATGTCGTTTTTTTCATCCAAAAAAGTTGATTTTTTGGAGTTACCCAATTTGCATATTGAGGTATCGATGTGTCAAATAATATTGAAATATATTGTAGAAAATATTATTAATTATTAAATGAAAAAAACATATAATAAATTGTTTTTAAGGATTAAAAGATACAATATTGTCACTTTTATTATCTTATTGCATAATTGGTGCAGTATCTCATTACACATGAGGGCAATTATTATGTAAGCAACACGATGCGTCACCTAGCAACGTCTGTGACAGACTGAATTCATAAAAAATACGCAGCGGTTAACTGCCTCATATTAAGAACATAAAATACAAGGCAAGTAAGCCGCTCTATTTATGGAACTCTTTGGAGCACAGATTCATTTACAAAAAAATGAGACTGTAATTTTTTTTACCTTATCTTACCAGTCGTCGTCCTCACTGCTGAGGGTCGTGGCCATCATGCACTCTGTTGTGGACCATTGCTCCTTCTGTCGGCTGCCAGATGGACGGCTCTATGGAGAGTCGTGGTGGGAATAATTTGCTTTATTTGGTCGGTCCATCGCATCGGCGATCTGCCTCTTGGTCTTGTACCAGGCGCTTTTTTTATATAACGTAAATATGCATTATAGGGGTATCGTTTTCAATGCCAGTTGAAAATACTTTTTTTTATGAAATAATGCTGAAGGATTTGTTGTAGTAGCTTCATAATACCGTACCGACCTCGGCAGCCTAATGGCATAGGCACTGACTTCAGATCAAGAGCTACCGGTCCGAATACTGACACCAATGTTTTTTTTAATGAATCTGTGCTCACTCGAAGTAAACACAAATACACTTTCGACATCTTTCACACTAGCCAAAGTTTGTGTCGTGAAAGTGGAAATGGTCGGCACCAGGATTCGAACCCACGACCTCCAATACGCTGTACGTACGAAAGCCGTCGGTTGATACCACTGGACTGCCAACCAACTAATGCGGAGAAAACTATTTTTAGCGGATCTGGGCTCACTCGGGGTGAACATAAATACACTTGATCTTTTTCACATAAAGCAAAGGCTTGGATCGTGAAAGGGGAAGGTTAGGTTAGGTTAGGTTAGAAGGTGGTCAACACCGGAGATCGAACCCACGACTTTCGGATTGAGATTCGCCGACTGAACCTCTAGGCTACCAACCGCCTCATACAGTTAAACCGGTCGTTTTCATTTATTATATTGATACCAAAAGACAGTAGTAACTAGGTACATAATCTACAAAAGGTTCCACTTACAGCAATTTTTTTTACCCATGACGGTGTTTCCCTTAAGGGGTGAGCATAGAGAGAGCGCGGGCCTCCACTCTTTGCTATCTAAACATTCCCTTCGCTTCTTCTACTGGTATAAGATACGTTTCTTATACAACCTCTCCTATTTTGCTTCTAACTTGGCCTTCCATTAATTTGCTACACGGTAATACGGCAATTATTTTCCTTTATGGCCTCACTGTACATACCTATCTACATTTAAGAAAATAATATAATATTGATCATGATACCCCGTGTTTGCCAAAAGTATATTAAAAAAAAAAAACAGTAGCTACTAGTATTATGAAACATTAAAATTTCTAATAATTGCAATCATCGTTTTACGATGCATGAAATTCCCGATACTACGAACATTAAAAAAATTAACGAACAAAACTCCAAACACAGCTGATAGCAAACGAAAACAAAAACATTGCGGCTGCTTTATGTAGGTAGATAAAAAGATATAGGTAATCGTCAGTTTTACACTATTACCAATAAACAGAAAAACAACCGTAAAATGTTAAAAATATTCGAAATTTAAACAAAAGAATCAAATTTCAACATTCTTTTGTTCTTGACTTGTTGACTGTATTAAAATTCGCCTCCCGGAAGTGCGTCTTTCAAATAAATTGCAGGATGGAGGGATTATCTTTTTGTTTCGGTTTAACACAACGCGCAGCAAGGCAATAATAATACATAGACAATGGATACTAATGGTGTCCTGGTAAACAAACCAAAATATCCACATTAAAATTTGAAGACATACAATTTATTACATTAGGTATTTTGAAATTTGCCTGAATTCTTTCTTTCGTTTTGTGATTCTAATATTATTTTCACATTTTTACTGTCGACGTACTTACAATGTAATGATTGTTTAAAAGAAGGCTTATTTTTGAATTGAAGTATTCTTGTACGTGTTGTCCTGTGCATTTGTCAATACAATTTTAAATTTAATACTACATAACATCATCCTAACCATATCGCCGCATATATTTTTTCAAATATATAAATACATACAAGCCAGCCCGGAGGAGACAAATCCGCAGCAAACCCGACCCGCATGAAACCAACCCTCTAGCCCGATCGAAGCAATCAAATCCAAAAGCCGGCTCCACACAAATCAAGCCCGCCGCAGATCCCCCCCAAACCAACCCACAATGCGGGGGGCCTGAACCCCACTTAGGGGCATAGGGAGGCATCAAGAGCTCTCCATTGCGCTCGAAGGCGACTGAGGCCTATGGTGCCTTTTCTGACCGGTTGAGGTTTAAGGACGTGAGGTGGTCAACCTCACGGTCCCGATCTGATTTTTCGATTTCCTGCCTCTTACAGGATGCTCGAAAAACCAGCAAAAAGAGCAGAGGTGCTATTCTTAACCGGCAACCCCACGGCCAATAACTACATAGCTAGCCTTAATAATATGTAGACACTTACTTCTGATAAAAAGGTGCCGGCTTCGATCCCGGCCGGTATTTTTTTTACTTCAAATTAAATTTATACCCTGGTTTGACATGTCTCAGATTGGACGGGTTAGGTCGAGGAAAATGCCTCAGGCAATAAGTTGTGCCGGCTGTATTGACACCTTTGATAGAAAAGTGTTAAATTATTTATTCTCTTATTTCAGATGTAATAGTAAACCCTAATTTAAAAATAATGATAGGTTAGATATGCATAGTGCCTATTAGTATAGGTTCAAATTATTGTTTTAGGCATTTCCAAGATATCAGTTCGATGAAAAGATTAATTTGAAATACACACATACTCCGTTTAAACCCTACATAGGAGAACTCCACTGCGCTCGATCTCGCGCTGCTTCGATTGTCTTCTGCCAGATCTCTCAGCGCTGTCTCGAAGGAACGGAATATGGTATGAAATGGTCTTCTTCGTCTTCGAGACCTTGATGGTAGGAAGAACAGCGCTCTCCAACTGTCATTCGGCATCCTTATCTAATTTCCCAGCAAGTCAATTTCCTCTCCACAATGGTTGAAGTGATGGGTCGGCGCTGGGTGGGCCGGCGTACAGCGTCGTTCGTGATGCGATGGTACCATCTTATACCCATATTATCCTGTGGCACTTCGTTTCAAATGCACATACTTTTCGTTCCTGAGCCGTGGTCGAATGCCAGGTCTCACAATTTGATTGAATTAATGTACGAAAATCTGACTCGACCGGGAGTTGAACCCATCACTTCGTCTCGAATCGAAAATGTACAAAATAATCTTATATAATAACCACTCGTGTATCATTTTTGTAAATTCACTACTTTATCACATTGAAATTGTGGTTCATACTCCATTAAAGTTTTTTTTTAATTCATTTGTTTCGAATAGTTCCGTTTTTTTTTATCTCCACGTCTTCACCCCATAATTTTGTGTTCTCGTTCCATTATCACTCGCTTCCTTCCTTTCTTACTCTTAATTCGATTTTCTTTCCAACTGTTTTTTTTTTCATTCTTCTTCCCTCTCTCCACTAAGTCTAGCGAAATACATTTGAATCAATTAAGTAAAGCCTTCATCGACAGGGGGAAAAGAAGGTCAAGATAATTAAAAGCCTTAGTAATTATTTATGGAGTACTACTCTACGGGGAAATTGTGTTAATAAGGAGCTCGAAGGTTTTTTTTGTCAGTTGTGTGCTCAAAATCAGTCGTTGTCATATTGCTTGTCACGACCGATTTATCTGTATGTATAAATTTCTTTTGTCCGTGTGTATGGAACTGAAATCCTCAACGACTCGAGTAGTATTTTTAAGGAAATTTTATGTGTGTGGTAAATGATTGATCCGAGAATGGCGAAGATCCACAGTTTTATTTTATAGTTTTTTTCCTATAATACCCTCTACTTAATTACTCATTTAATGCCATCCATTGACATATTGTGTATGAATGAAATAAATGAATAAAATGCACCACGTACTTTAAAATTACTTATCAACTTACATAATACTTTTTAAAATTTTGCTAACTATGTAACATTTTGTTTTAGGTCATGATGAAGTCACGTTTACTCAAGTATTCCATATAATATACAAATCATTGTAGTCATCACTTGTGTGACGTCATGTTGTTATGACAACACTCAACACTTGTGTGTAGATTTTTTTTATAAAAATGAATTCGTTCTCACTCGAAGTGAACATAAATACACTCTTTGACTCTTTCACAGTAAGCTGCTTAAAACTTGTGTCGTGAAAGGGAAAGATGGTCGACACCTGGGATCGAACCCACGACCTTCGAACGATACAGTACGAAAGCCGGCGTCGTAACCGCTTGGCTATTAACCAATTATATTACATACGTCTGTTAGTGTTCCAAAAATGGCCAGAAAAATACCTACCGGTATTCATTTTTTTTCTTTTCTATTTATAGAGGAAGAGAAAGGCCATCGCATACCGTGTTCCGTTTCTTTTAGGTAGAACTAAGGAATCTGAATATAGTGAGGGGCAAGTCATAATCATTGCGTAAAATGGAGCGCAATGGAGAGCTGTTGTTGCCTCCCTATGCCCTTGAGTGGGTTGTGAAGGGAAATTTGATTGATTGATTAATATTTATTAATATGTATTTTTTTAGTTATATTTTGCAATCTCTTTTTTTATAGTACCTACTATAATTTGCAATCTCTTTTTTTATAGTACCTACTATAAAAAAAGAAATTGCAAAATATAACTAAAAAAATACCCTCATATAATATTACTCTACAGCAACACAAATACACTTTTGACATATTTCACACTAAGCAAAGGCTTGTGTCGTGAAAGCGTAAATGGTCGGCACCGCCGGGACGTGAACCGATGCACAACCTCCAATTACGTTGTAAGTACGAAAGCCGCCTATTGATTCCACTGGACTACCAACCACCTCATTAAAGATCATCAATTGAAGGTTGCAAGCCCGTAGTGGTTGTTATTCATAACTTTTTTTTTTACGCATCACGCCGTTTCCCGAAGGGGGTAGGCAGAGAGTACGGATTTCCATTCTTTCCTATCCAAACAAACCTCTTTCGCTTCTTCCAAACGCATAACATTCCGCATACATGCTCTCCTATTTCTTTTGCTCCTGACTTGGCCCTCCTCTAAAACTGAACCGATATGATCGGATCATGTCATTCGAGGTCGACCTCGTCTGCGTGCACCCATTCTTTCAGATTTATATATCCTTTTTGTCATTCTTTCCTCGTTCATTCTCTCTACATGCCCAAACCACCTTAATTTATTAACTTTCATTCTAGTCACTACACTAACATCCACTCCACATTCCTTTCTATAATATTCTCATTCCTCACCTTATCAATCAGTCTCTTCCCGCATATCCTACGGAGTGATCTCATTTCCACAGCATTCATTCGTCCATATTTTTCGTCCATGTCCATGTTTCACTACCATACATCATGGATGGTATCAGGATTGCATTGTGCATCAGCTGTTTTGATTTAAGATATACGTTCTTATTTCTCATCAGAGGTCTTAGTGCACCGCCAACCCTTCTACCAGCCAGTTTCCTTCTTTCAATCTCCTTTTCACATCTTCCATCTCTGCTAAATAGACTACCTAAATAAACATACTCATCCACTTGTTCCGAGTTCTCATCATTCACATTCACACAACATTGCGTTCTTAAATCTTCTCTTTCAAAAACAAGCACCTTTGTTTTATTGACATTCATCTTAAGACCATTCATTTCACAATTTCGATACACAAGCGTCACAAGTTCTTGCAAATCGGGCATTATTTTTAAATACTTGAAAAAAATTCTGTCTGAAACCTGCGTAATAATGTTTTGAAACTCAATGTATAGGTATGTAAATAAAATTTATGTTATGGAATTTTTCACAGATGACGTTGTCAGTAAATCCGGTCCATAGTACCTTTAATATTATATTTTATATTATTTGCTATCCATTTATCGATGTTTTATTGGTTATTCTGTTATCCGGAGCGGAGAAGAATCTAATAAATCAAAAATGCTCAATTTGGCCATAATATAACCAAAACCTTTAAATCCCCGTCGCAATAGAACGTTATTCCTTTGTTATCTTCAGGATTGCGTTCCCTTATTTATATTCTAGAAATGTTTCTTACTTTTACTTTCTTTTATTTTGATTAAAAGAATAAGTAGTGAGTAGGTACTAAGTAAGCTATGTTTTGTCTTTTGACGTGACCTTAATTATGTAAATGCGAAAAGAAACGTTTTTTTTTTTACGAAATTCCGCCTAACTAGGGACATTTTTAAAGACTTTATTAAATTAAAGCGTAGGTATACTTTTTTTAGAACGCAATGAATAGTGCGTAATTTAATCCTGGTATCATAAATATTGTATGGATGTGAAACGTAGAGATGGAAGAAAAAAGAAGAATGTAGTAAATATTAGGTCTTTACCTATGATATTGCCGTTTTTCAGCACTGATCATTTCAAACAAAAAAAAGTTTTGATTGGCTGCGAATTCTAATTTTGTTTAAAAACATGACATTATTTTCACAAAATCAGTCTTTTGTTTATTGATAAGTGTTATATTTTCATCACATTTGGACATTTTTGGTCACAATGGATACTTTAAATTAGTGTAATTATGGAATATGATTTCCGTCGTGGCACCAACGCGGCACAAACGGCACGTATCATCAACATCGCTTACGAAGAGAACTTTGTAAACGGACGCACAAACCGTTGCCCGGTTCCGTTCTGGAAATTTTGACTGGAAAAGTGAACCACTTAGTCGTCCGAAAACTTTGGTCAAGGATGATGAATTAAAGGCGATTATGGAAGCTGATGATACTCAATCAGTAGCTGAGCTAGCAGCAGCTTTTGATGTTAGCATCAAAACAATATTGGTCCATTTGCGACAAATTGATACGAAGAAAGAGTTTGTAAGATGGGTGCACCACATACGCGCCAGCGTAACGTACGCGTCGCGATCTACCGTGTGCTGCTCAACAGTTATATAAATGAAGGCATTTTGAACCGAATTGTCATGTGCGACGAAAATCGGATTCTGTTGAACAATCAAAAGAGGTCGGCAAATTTTTTAGATTCTGGTTCAGCACCAAAGCAATACCCTAAACGAAAAATGACCCCTAGAAAGACGATGGTCACTGTTTGGTGGTGTAGTGCTGGTGTGGTTCATCACAGCTTCTTACAAAACAGATGTGTATTGTGAAGAACTGAAGACAATGATGGAGATGCTCGCACATCTACAACCAGCTTTAGTTAATCGTTCATCCCCGCTGCTCCTCCACAACAACGCGCGACCCCATACTGCACAACAGACCATCTCCAAGCTACGAGAGTTATGGTTGGAGGCTCTCCCTCATCCACCACACTCACCAGACCTTACACCTATCGACTATTACCTTTTCCAAAATTTGATTAACCTTTTTAGCGGGAAAAAAGTTCAATTCCTAAGAGACAGTACAAAATGCCTTTGGAGAGTTGGTTGCCTCCCGTGCAGCAGATTTTTACAAGAAGGGCATAAAAATTCCACTGCATTGGCAAAGATGCATCGATTGCACGGGTGATTAGTTTTAATAATAGAAATAAAAAAAAGTTGAAAAAAAAATCTACTTTGGCAATTTCATAGGTAAAGACCATAGATAAATGGAGATAGTAATTCAGAGGTACCGAGAGAGCTGACTGCAACAGAGTGTTTCTGAAAAATATTAAAGTCCGCAAGGTTTCATATCTGGGGTATATGCGTTGGGAAAAGTGTGAAATCCTCCAACTTATTTTGATGAGCAAGATAGATGGACACCGTGGGCCTGGTAGAAGGCAGATCTCTTGGTTGCGTAATGTACGTGATTGGACCGGAATAGGGCGAGTGCAGGAGCTGTTCCGAGTGGCAAGAGATAGGTAGGCCTTTAAAAAAGTTATTGCCAACGTCGGGGAGACCTGATAGGGCACAAGAAGAAGAAGAATTATAAATGCAGTAGAGATGTGAGCTCTATGAAGAATATGTGGAAATACTCTGTGGGATATGGAATAGAATGAGAAAGGAATACGGTATGGAAGTAAGTGTTGTGATTAAGATGAATGTCAATAAGTGGAGATGGTTTGGGCATGTGGAAAGAATGGATGCAAACAGGATTTATAAGTCTGAAAGGAAAGGGTGGTCGACCGAGAATGACGCGGGTCAAACACATCGATTCCGTCCTCAAGGAAGATAAGTAAGAGAAATAGGTGAGATTGTATGAGAATTAATGTTATGTCGGTAGAAGAAGCGAAAGAAGTGTGCTTGGATAGAAAAGAGTGGAGGTCCATTCTCTCTGCCTACCCCTCACGGGACTCGACGTGATAAGTAAGAAAAATGTTTGATCAAATCAAATCATAATAAACAAACAAGAAGTCTAGAAAGAGATATTATATAATATGCACGCACATCATATATTTAGAAGAATATATCTACCTACTTATATAAATCCCATCTATCCAAACTCCCTTTACGCCCCACTTATGGGGATAGGGAGGCAACAAGAGCTCTCCATCGCGCTCGTTCTTGCGCAATGTTTATCACCAATATTGCGCAGTATTATAATATAAAAATACAGAATTTCTATTTCTGTATTACTGATGTTTAGAAAAGTCCTTGTGGAATTATTAAAAAAGAAACGCGTTCGTTGTATTTCATCAGTACCTACTTATTATTTTATTTTTTTCCAAGAACATCGTATGTAAGTAGGTATGTTGGGGTATCTAGGTATATTAAAAAAAACAAATAATAACCTAACCTACCTTCATTTAATAACCAAATCATTTTTATCATGATATCTGTATAAAAAATAATCCTCTACTGAAATTTTGTACATTCGAAAATAATACGGGTATTCCTCCTCTCCGACGGATAGCGAAAGTGATTTGCTTTTTGTTTTCGTCTTCAGTCGAATTTACTCGGAATTTATCGGTGGTTTTTTGTGTATATCTTACGGCGTTGTTTGTAAACAAGACAATAAAACTGTTGCTTTCTTCAACAATGTTTTTAAATAATAATTGTTTACAAATTTTAGACTCTTCATTTTTATTATACCTACAAGTATTGTCGAAACAAAAGGATAATAATATCGGGAATTTGTCATTAAAGGATTATTTGTCCGGTATATTATTTGGACGGTTGTTCGAAGTCAATTTCAAAAAAGAATTATATCTTTAAATTTTGAATAGACGTGTTCTTTTGTTTGATTTTATTGCACAGGAAATACTGAATAATATATCGCAAACAAAATTTCCTATAGGTACCTAAGCAATCAAGAGTCATGTTTTTGTTTATGTCATTATGGATGAACATGTGTACATTACCCTTTAATATTGCAGGGAAATTATTGTTTACGGTTTTTATTTATTTGAATAGTGTTAAACATGGTAAGTACAGTGCAATTCATTTTTGAACTTTTAATTTTACCAGGTGCATTTTGATAATTTTATGTATTTGAAATATTTGTCTTTTTGAATTGCCGCCATGGGATTGGGCGTTTTGTCCTGGGGTATGATGTTTTTGAGTATTCCCTCCTAGTCGGGAGCTACATGCAACACTTTTCTATACAGAAGTGTCAGTATAGCCGGCGGAACTTATTGCCTGAGACAATTTTTTCCAGTCAACCGGCCCCGTCCAATCTGAGACAGACCATCCCCTGATCTGAAGTCCTTGCCTATACAACTGGGCTACCGAGGTCGGTCCTTTTATTGAATGATCAAATAATGCGTTTTATTATAATTTTTACTGATTTTCGATGACTCTCTAGCTCACATGGAAGCTTGTGTTTTTTAAGGTTTGCCTCTAACTCGCTCTTTCCTCAGATGCAGTCTTTCAATTTATCCCCTGCGTAAGCTATGTTACGCTCTCTTTACCTCGTCTTCCAAGGCTGTCTGGATAAGCCAAATCTTCTTCAATCTTCTTCTAGGAATTTCTTCGTAACCCGTGAAGACGATATTTTCGGAACATTTCATGACCACCTATATCTGTCTTAATTAGCATATACCTACCTACAAAGATCCTGAAAACTATGTAAACTTTATATACATCATAATTGTATGGTAGGTATTTCTATCATTAATATCTGTAGTCAGAGAATACATAAAACTGATCAAGAACCTTGAACTCCCAGCCGGCCCAGACCTTGAACATCTCCTGTCTGCCAATAGGCTCGTTTGGAGGAGACCTCCACTAAAAACTGGAAAGAACTTTATGACAACAACTTCAACATCACAGAGGCGTGGAGATTGAAATTGAGTGAAGTAGCAGCTGCTCCTTCCTTTCCCAGCATCACTGATAAACCTCCAGGTTTTTACCTTCCAAGAAGAATGTGGACCGCGCTAAATAGGATACGCACGGGTCATTCATGGAAGATGTGCGGACTACTTTTTTAAATGTGGTTGGCAGAATTCTCCTGAATGCGACATAGGAGGAGATAGTCAGACGGTGAGCCACGTCGTATTTGAGTGCAGCCTCAGATCATGCAGCCGACCTCGGTAGCCTAGTGGCAAAGGCTCCGACTTCAGATCAAGAGGTCCCGGGTTCGATTCCCGGTCGGGTCAGAAATTTTCAATGTGTTTTTTCACTTGAAATTTCTACTCGGGGTTGGAATCCTGTCTCAGATTGGACGGGACCGGTTGACTGGTAGAGAATGTTTCAGGAGAATGTTTTTTTTGTTTGTAATTAATTATGATGTGATGTAATAACCATACGATAAATAAATGAATATCCAGAATCTTACGAAGCTCCCTTATCTCGAAGGTTTTCATAGTCATTGCCAATGTTTCGAACCATCATGTTCAAATTACAATTTAGTAAATGTTGACTATTGGTTTTCTGTGTGACAATTCTCGAGAAGAATGCTTTATTTTTTCATGCTAAAATCCTTTTTTTTTGTGCTCTTCGTTCTCATTCGCCCATTAGAGGACCCCAAATTCATCTACCATTTGATTTGTGCATTATCAATAAAATAATTTAAATTAATTTATTATTTGTAACTAGACGGATGACGAATTCCTTATTTCCTTTTACAATTAGATGAAAAGTATCAGTTCAATAAATGCCCTGCCATTTCATGGGGCCCCTTCAAATTAAACACAAACACCTTTGTCATCTTTCACAAAAAACAAACTTGGCTGGTGAATCGAGGATCGAACCCACGACCCATTAGAATGAAAGTGGGTGATTGAAGGCTCCAAACATTGCCATAGATTCATAACCATTTTTTTTTTCAATAAAATTGAGTGTGATAATTACTATTATACTCATGCGAAATGTGCACATATTATTTATGTCTTAGTATTTTTTTTTCAATAAAATTGAGTGTGATACTTATGTGAAATGTGCACATATTATTTATGTTTTAGCAATTTTTTTACACGTTTCGTCGTATGTATGCGGCGTCGAAAAAAGCAAATCAATGTCTTAAGGTACTATTACTATCAATAATGTATGGATGTGAAACGTGGAGATGGACGAAAAAAGAAGTACCTACTTACTGTAGTAGAGATGAGAGCTCTACGAAGAATCCGTGATAAAACTCTGTGGGATATGGAAAGAAATGAGAATGTTAGGAAGGAATGTGGTATGGTAGTTAGTTTTGGTACAAATATGAAAGTCAATAGGTAAGTTGAGATGGTTTGGGCATGTGAAAGGAATGGATGCACACAGAATGACAAAAATAATTTATAAGGCTGAAAGGAAATTTTGAAAAGAAGTTTTGTTTGGTGAGAGTGAGATACATAGGTGCTGCAAGTGTATTTTCACTTGAGCATGAGCTCCCTGGAAATAAATTTAATGTTTTACGGTATTTACTCCTAGTTAACCGTTCATAACCAATCTTTGAAAACCCTCAGAGTAAAGTTTTTGTAAAAAAAAACAGCGTAAAGTTTTAAAAATTATGACCGAACCTGTAATCGAACTGGGACCCCTTGCTTTAGAATCTACCTCCTAGATCATTTGACTTTCGAGTTCAGCATAAAAAATGACCAAGAATGACCAATATAAGGCAAATACAATTTAATTTGTAAAAAATGCCTGTTCAATTTTAAGATGTTCAAAATTTAAGGCTCATCTATATTTTCATATAAAAGGGTAATGTGAAAAAAATATATATGTACCTACATACTTCCGAAAATCATTAATTTAATACTTTTATATACAAAGGCTTCAGTATAGCCGGCCGAACTATTTTGACTACTCATTTGCCGTCATGGAGTATAAAAAGGCCCCATCATCCCTTGATGCCTCATTTAATCTTTAACCGGATTAGCGAACGCATCGCCACGCGCACCCTCGTGTACGGTTGTGATTTATTGTTTTTGAAGTCTGAAGTGTTTCTACTTGCGCGAAGACGAACTTTGCTAGTACGCGCAGTATCAGTGTTTTGATTGTGAAATTGACATTGACTTTTTTATTTACCGATATAATTTGTGTTTAAAGTTATTTTTTTAAAATGTCAGTGAACAAAAAAGCATCCAAGGTTGTAATGACGTTAGGGAATTTCCTTCTTCCCGACCATATGTTCGAGCGGACTCCATCTCAGGCTGATGGCTTGGATATTGAAACTGAAACTGATCTTCGGATATTTGGATGTGAGTTGATCGAAAGTGCCGGTATTCTTCTGAGACTATCTCAATTAGCCATAGCTACGGCTCAAGTGTATTACCAACGGTTTTATTACTCCAAGTCCTTCTTGAGCTATCCTATGGAGAACATGGCTATGGGAAGCATCATTTTGGCTTCAAAAGTCCAGGAAGATCCGCGTCAAATCGGCGATGTCATCAACGTGTTTCATCGCATGAATCAGGTCAGAGCCCAGAAACCATTTGTACCCTTGGTTATTGATGATGAATTCGCGGATCTGAAGGAGCAAGTTATTGTAGCCGAAAGAAGAATCCTCAAGCAGGTGGGATTCTGTGTGTTCATCCAGGACACCTACAAGCTGCTCTTAGTGTACCTGCAGTTTTTGGAACTGGATCATAAGAAACAGTTATCACAATCAGCCTGGAATCACATGAATGACGCCCACAGAACGGATGTGTTTTTGAGGTACAAACCCGAAACAATAGCGTGCGCATGTATATATTTGAGTGCACGTAAACTGCAAGTTCCTTTGCCGAACAGCCCACATTGGTTCCTATTGTTTTCCGTCACTGAAGAAGACATCCAGGAAGTTTGTTTTAAAATTTTGAGACTCTACAACCGTCCCAAAATCAATGAGGTTGCATTACGGCGTTGTGTTGATATTCAGAAGAAACTCTGGGAAGCTAAGAAGAAATCTGCTAAAAGTGGAAGTGATTCAGGGTTCAATTCATCACCCGACAGTGCCAATGTTGATACAAGGTCTTCAACCCCACTCTTGGATGAAAGACCTGAAAGTGTTTCCGGTTCTTCTACTCCGCTTTTAGACGAAAAGCCGTATCCACCTCCAGAATCAGCGCTTGCGTGCCAAGCAAAAGTCGTCAAAATATACGGAAGTGGTGTAAAATCTCATCCAGATTCAACTACAAGAGATTCTTATAGATCTCCCGACAGAAAAAACAGACGTCCTGATTTGATCTCAAGCTATGACCGGTCTTGCAGGGGAATAAAGGAAAGCGGTCACAAGAGAAACATTTATCCAACACCACCGCCTGAAATTCCTGGACCTTGTACTCCCCCAACTAAACCTAAGGATGATGTATATGTAAGTGACTCATATAGATCACGAGATAGGATGGACAGGAATTACGGTGCCACTTACTCTTCGAGAGACAGACGTTGTGATAAAACATCCAGTTATAAAGAAAATATATACCCACCGACACCTCCACCTGATTATAAAAGCTCCAGAGGTGATGACGTGAGAACTTATAGATCGCGTGAGAGGATGAGTAGGAGGTCAAGAGATAGGGTCCACTCAACACGAGACAGGACTTCCATCCGAAGGAACGATTATTCCAGCCCGCCCAGAGTGTACAAGCATAGGAGAAGTTCTAAGAGGAGTAGATCACCGAGTGCTAGGAGATACAAGGAGAGATCGTATCATTCGAGATCACCGCGCAGATACCACTCCAAAATTAGGCGCACCGATTCGTCTAGATCCCGCTATGATAGGGAATATTGATCCATCCTTTTAGATCCACGATCATCCAATTTTTAGTTTAGTGTATTATTTGGACTGTTTTTTCTTAGTGGCTACCGTAACATAACTTTTATAAAGACTTTTTGTGCATATTTTTTAAATAGACAAGTTTATCCCTTGCATATATTGCGATTTCCATGTTTTCAAAACGAAATCATTTCCATTTTTTATTTTAAAATAAAAGTTTAGTGTTTTTTGTATATGATATTGTGCGTGTTCCTATGTACGGTATTTAATATATGTACTTTGTATCACTATTGTTTTTATTGTATAGGTATTGCATACATTCACAAAATATTCTGTCTTTGATCACATAAATAAAGATAAATATAAATTTAAAGATAAATATAAATTTTGTGTGCACCAAAATTTACATTGTCTCATATTATGTGACTACATACCTACGATGTATTTTTATACACTAAAATATGTGTGTTTATTCGTGTATTGATCTTTTTTCTATTAATTTTGTATTTTCTTATAAGATATTGACTTAGTACTTAATCGAATCTGTTTAATGTACTATCTATTACTTGTCTTTTATTAGGTATATTTTTCTTTTTTGTTTTACTTGGTATTCATACCATCCATAAGGCTGACAAAACATTTTGTATTATTATGTACCTTACTTTGAATGTAATATGTTGCTTTATTTTTAATTTCTTTCAATAAATAATCATTTTTAGACATATTTATGAATCTTTTATATTTCAATCCTTTTTTAATCATAATTCTTTAACATCTATTTAAACAAACACCAACCATTTTGCAGTGCCTTAATGTTTCATGCATGCTACCATGATTGGGTTAAACCTTCTTCCTGTCGCTCCGCGACCCTCTATCTTCATTATAAGTCAGACATCTCTTTAATCAAACACCAACCATTTTGCACTGCCTTAATGATTGGGCTACTTTGCTTCATTTCCTGATACAGTACTGGAAACCTTTGTCTAATTTGAATCTAGGTTAAGGATAATAGAAATGCAACATTGCACATTGCACTACTGACATAAAAGCTAATCTCACAGTAGCGAAGTTCTCTCTATCTTGAGCTGCTCTGAACACTGATTTCACAATGTGGAAACCTATCCTTTTCCCTATATTCTGGAACCAATGCACATGCCTTCTTTCAGTCGCTCTGCAACCCTCTATAATCTTCCCTTAATTTTCAGATGGATTGGTCAATAGTTCTCTCCACGAAAAATGTGTCCCAGTTATGAAATCTTCAAATATTATCTGTATATGTATACTATGTGAAGGTGAAAGTTTTTTTTGAATTATGGTTGAATGATTTTTCAAAGAATTGAGTTGTTGGTGGCCTACTGGTTAAATTCGTCGGCTTTTGTATTCGCATAATGAAGGTCGTAGGATTGGACCGCGGAGCCGACACACAATATGCCGTGATTGCTCTCAAATGTATTCATATTTATTTCACTTCATACATCGCTTTACAAAGGTGTCAGTATAGCCGGTGGAACTTATTCCTTGAGACAATCTCTTTCATTCAACCGATCCCGTCCAATCTGAAACAGGCCAACCCCGGGTATAATTCCAAGTGAAAAACTCTGACCGAACCGGGAATCTAGCTTCTAGCACTAGGCTACCGATTTCGGTAATAAAATATCATAAAAAAAAACATTTCTATGTAAGTATTCAACAGGATGGTTCTGCAAAGATTTGTGGAGTCCACGTGCTGCTACTGGAGAACGGACATAAATGATGAAGACGATTATACAGATACTTAAACAACAATTTTGACATTAAAAGAACTTTATAATAGACTACTTGTCAACGCCCTGATAACTAACAAAAGAGGTCCCGGGTTCCTTTCCAGTTCAGTTCAAGATATTTTCAAGTTTTATCCTTGATTAGTATCCTGTCTTAGATAAGAGCGTACGGTTTGTCTGGAATAAGTGCACTAGACATTAATTCGTTTCTTCTTCTCTAATGAAAAAGTATAAATTTCTATACTTCTTCTCGATTCAGATGATGCGAACTGTTTTGTTCAGGTAATCTCTCCACTGACACCGTCTGCCAGCTGTACCCGTGTTCAAGTTTTATTGGAAAGTAGTCACGGAAGTAAAGTGAGTAACACGATACATTTCGTATGGAAAACGTATACACGTATGGAATGCGAGAATCGCTTTGTTTCTAGAAATTCCCTTATCTAGGCGCTATACACATTTTGCCCAACAAATTGTATCGCGCAATACTCTCTTTACTTTCGCAACTACCTTCCGATAAAACTTTGAATATGGGCTGCTTTTCTTCACCTCTTGGGTACCTACTCAGCCCGACAGTCTTCTGCCTTGTGGTTGGTAAAGGGGTCATACTTCACCAAGGCCAGCGTCTTCTTCTTTTAAATTAAATGAATTCAATTATATGTTTTTTTACCCATCACGCCGTGTTTCGTTAGAGGTGGGCAGAGAGAACGGACTTCCACACTTTTCTACAAAAGCACACTTCTTTCGCTTCTTCCACCGACATACCATTTCTCTATGTCCAAAATTCAGTCACGTCACTTGATTGTCAGTGTTAAAAACTTGGTCCAATTTCGTCTCATCATTCTTCCACTAGGATACACGTGTGGCTGTTTTACATATTTTAATTGTAGCAAAATACGTGTGTTAAGGTACTTAGTGAAATTTCATTATAATGAATATGACGTAACAAGTAATAACTCTAACAATTCATTACTGATGTTCGATTTTTAAATATTACAAACATTACGGGCACACGACCGTCTTCTACTGTTATTTAGAAGGCTGGCTTAGCGTGATCACTTTACGTTAACAACGTTCGCCATTAGATGGTAATGTTTAAAGTCTCCGAAACTCCTAATCATGAGAATTATCAAGTTGTTCAAAATGTCACAAAAAAATCTCATGTATACAACAAGTAGATATTTAATAATAATTATTAATGAGATATAGAGATAAAAGTTGGAAATTATTGAGAACAAGAGAGGAACCGAATAAAAAGACTGCGACTGCTGTCATGTATTTGGGGCGCTAGAATATGAATATATCCATTTTTGTTAATGTCTCATCTGTATTGCCTATTGGCTTTGTTGGTGCACAACGTTCTCATTATGTCTAGATTCTTGTGACCGTTTTCAGGACTAGATCTTAATTAATACGCAACAACTAATAACTCTAACAATTTATTACCGATGTTCGTTATAATGATTGAATAAAAAAACTCAAGTTTCATATCTGTCACAATGGATGTTATCGATTTGTAGTTGATAGTGAATGGGAGGCCTTTAATATTTTTTACACAATACATACTATTACGTATTATTTTTTAAATTAAGTCTCAGAATAATTATTTGTTAGAACACGAAAAATATCGTTGGAAAGAATCGTCGGACGTCGGTTGGGCGTGGGTTTCCCCACCTTTGTCAAAAGCCATTGAAGAAAATAAAATTTTCTTTTCTCCAATGTAATTAATTTGAAAGGGAAGAGTATTTATGGAAATAAACGACCTACATTTTTCTTTTTCATTAGACTTGCCGTTTGCTTTACATAGATGTGAAAATATTAGGTACTATAAAACAATTAATTGATATTCCAGTATTTACATAGCTTATGAACTGGGTGCAGAAGGATGACGTCTTTTGACGGCTTTTGTTGCCTCTATATCAGTGTTCCGCAAACTTTTTGTGTTCAAGGTACACCTACCAAATCAAGAAATTTCAGAGGTACAACAATGTTTTTTTTAGATTCCCCCTTCCCCCTTCCCAACGAAAAGCACGGTACCATTTCCCCCTACCTCTTCCCTTTACACCCATGTGGCTGTTGTATATACCTACCGCAATAATGGTTATTATAATTATTAACAGTTTTCTGCTAAAAGCTCCAAAGGATTCATTATCGATGCCGGCACTTTTTTTCTGAACCGGTAGGCATGACGCGTGGAAACATTTCATAAGGAACCTACTACCTACCATTGACAGCGTTCCTGATCTAGGGACGTTAAAAAATTAAAATTCATGTCTTGCGTTTTCAGTTGAGCTAATTATAAATGATCAATATATCCGGCAGTTATCTACCTACTGTTTATAAAAGTTTATACCCATTATTTCCTTTTGAAAACAGAAGCCAAATCTGAACCGTGAGCCCCTAAATTCACTTGGGTCTCATTTTTTCGCGAATACCTACTAGCTGATGACCACGGTACACCACTGTGCCGCGGCACACGCTTCGCGGAACACTGCTCTATATCAGCGGTTGCCAAAGTGGTGGTCCGCGACGAGAAAATTTCAGAAAAATGCGGAATATACTTACTCATCATGTTAAGTATTTTATTATGGTTTATTAATAAAGCTTTCATAACTTGGTTACCATTAATAGTTTCATTTTATTAACTAGGTACATTTTATGTGTTCTTTGATCACAATTTTTTTTTATAAATATATTTAAGTGGTCCCCGGGATGAATTAACTGGTCCGTGAGGTCAAAAAGTTTGGCGACCGCTGCTCTATATAACCCTTATTGTATCGTAAAGGGCTTATATAGTTACTCAACACAAATTAGATTGATTGATTGATTGATATCAATGTTTCTTTGGTAGGGCGTCTTAGCGATACACGGATTTGCTGAATATCCGTAATAATTCCATCTCAGGACGGATGTAGTAGCGTTTTAAACACCTTGTCTTTCGTATCCAGTTAGATTTTTTTCATTTCTCACACCTTGAAGTAAAACATACACCTTTTTTAGAAGTAACTCGTTGATTTTTTAAATTTTTGAAATTCTTTCAATATCAAACATTTTTTAGTTGGTTCTTTATTCATACTTTACGAAACATTTCATGTAGGTACCTACCTACTTAATTTCGTACGGTTCATAAAATATGCAACCCGAATTTATAACGAAAAAGAAGCCGCGTTATATCGTTACCTCAATTTGAAAATATTCTAACTTGCTTTTTTTTTTTGGGGAAATTTGATTTTTTGTCCGTTTTGAATTTCACATCATAAGCTTATATTTGCTAAAAATAATAATAATATAATAATTCCTTTATTGTTAATTATCAGAGTATAATATAATACAAAATAAAAAATTGAGACAAAATCGCTATTATTGATATTCTCCCCGAAAATGAGTAAAACTCGTGCTTCGGGGAAGAGTTCGTATAACAATATTATATAATCTCGAATAATGATGTAGAAAATGTTAGTTAAAACCCTTTCAAAGTGAGTTTGCAATATATTGACTTCCAATTGTTGTATATTTCAACAAAAGCTCGCTGGAGTTTGTTGATTATTAACTTTTTTTTTCGCTCCCTGTGATCTGCTCCGCTTGTGAGGGATGAAAGAACCAATCAGACTGGGGAAATTTGATTATACACAAATCTTTCAGCTTCCTTCGAGACCAAGAGAGAAAAATTATTTCCGTTTTTATTCAATAAACAAGTCAAATCGCGTTTTTTTTTCAACTTTCAGTCTATTTCTTTGAGTGTGACGAACAAAATTATTGTACCTAGACTATGTTTCGTTTTTGTTTTGTAGGTATTTATTTATTTAATCATAAACGACGTAAACGCCTTATAAACACTAAATACAGTATAATAAGATTCACCAAACACATGTGCCTAAGCTAGTTATAATGTACTAGTTGCTCCTGCGAATTTCGTACCGCAAAAAAATTATTATTTTACCCGAATTGAGAAAACTTGTAAATTTAATTCTCGACATCAATTATTATTATTTTCGATGAATAGGTAATAAAGTAAAAATATTTTCGAGGCCGTCCTAAACAAATTGCTTTAAATGTTGTCAAAAGGATCTATGTAGTAAATGTAGCTATGAAACAATCGCAATGAATGGATTAAAAATAGACGTAAAACGTACTCCCGTGTATTATTATTGTAACAATTACTTGTTTTCTATTGTCCTTTCGTTATATCGCGCTATTTCTGTCCCAGAATATAACAAAATCTCACCTCTATTTATAACGACCCATGTACAAAAATATCGTTATGAACTACTCGAGTTGTTAATTACCCCCTCTATTGTGCCGAGACAAAAGGTCAATCGGCGCCGTGGTTTCCAGCATCGCCCACGTACGTGTTATTCAAGCCGCACTTTACGGCATCGCTGGTATTCTCATTCACGCCGCAGAGCCGGTCCTCTTCAAGTGGCCCTCCTATCGTGGGCGTGCTACCCTTTGTGCGTTGCTCCGAAACAATATGCCTAAATAATTATAACTCTAGTCCTAATGAACTTCCAATTTTGAGGTGAATATTTTATTTCTAGCACCTAATACACGTGCATACCTAATTTCGTTTCTGAACTTTGCCTCCCGTATATGGTAGCCGGTAAATTTATCGCGAACAATTCATCGCAGGTACAATTTATCGTGGGTACAATTCATCGCGAGATTAGAATGCAATTCGATTCCGGGTTCTGGGTTTTTACAAATAGCTCTGTAAGTAATTATTTTTGGCAAAACTTCAGTTTAGTCACTCTTTAAGTATGATTTATTTAGTTTATAAAGTTACAAAAATTACATATTTTATAACTTAAAAATAACAATATTATTCCACTTATTTATACAGATTTATACGTCACATTTCTACAACATTCACATTACTAATCTATGCTTATGATTTCGAGTTTATTTTATATATGATTTGAATAGGTTAGGTTAGGTTAAGGTTGAAACGTAAATAAAAAGGGGGGTTGGATCCTCTCCATACCTTCCCGGACACCTCCCCGAGTGATAACACGGTAATAACGCAGCATATATATGTCAAAATCGCCATGTTTAATTTTTAAGAGTGACTAAACTGAAGCTTTACCTTATTTTTAGGTCATAATCAATTTGACAGTTTACAATATACCTAGATTGATGAATTGTTCGCGATGGATTGTACCTGCGATGAATTGTACTGACTATGAATTGTTCTTGATGAATGTTCCTAGACCCCGTACGTATCTACTCCAAATTGGAAGGCAACCTGGACAAGAATGCTGATCTGGAGTTGCTTGGGTAGATTTTGACCTGTGAGCATAAAACAGTAAATTCGCTCTTTTTAAAACAAAACAAATAGAAGCTTTTAAAATCACTGATTTCTGACATTTTTGATTTTTGAAAGCTTCTATTTCTAGTAATTCTTGTAATGGTGATAGAAATGTTGTATACCCAGTTCTGGTGGGTTATTCAGGAAGCAGGCTAAATGAATCCTAGAAGATTCAGACATAAATTTTAACAAAAATAGTTTTCAGAGAATCATTTTTGGCTAATCTTTAGGTCTGGCGGATTATCGTTCGTATTGACAATCATTAAGACGGAATAACATAACACCGAACACAATGATTCCGTTCTCATTGAAGACATGGCCAAAGAAATAGGAGTTTTCTAAAAAAAAAACGTTATGTGGAGAAATCGAGTCGGTTTTGAATATAATTATAGAGTGGAGGGTAGGTCTCTCTCTCTCTACCCCTTAAGACGGTGAGATGGGTTAAAAAATAATTTCAATTCACACAAAATCAGGGTAGGAACATTTTTATTACATTGGGTAGGTACCTATCTCATAACTTCGACTGCGAATTGAATATTCGAAATCAAATAGTGGAAGTCGATTATTAAAAACAGAGTGTGTAGTCGGGTGCGGAAGAATCTTTTCTACCCGTCCTAGATACGCCACTGAACTGCTATCATATGCTGTCATTACTTATTATAATTTACTTTATCTGAAGCATTGATGACATTTTATCTGAAACATCAACGTACTCTGAATTATTGGAGCGCACTCGAGACATGGAATCTTCTACATAATATTTTAGTCCGTTTATTTATATTTTTGTAAGAGCATCAATCATAGAAAACATACATTAAGGTCAGATGTTAATATGCCCAGAGCCGTACAAAATACTGGAGAAGGTTCTTAAATACAATTTGCTGCATTAACTTTAATATATTTAGAGCTATTTAAAAAACTCTATTTTTTAGGATCTTCATACAAATTTCTCAAAAAGACAGTAAGTCATCTTTTGGAAAAAAAATTACTCATGTAAACGTTGAATGGAATCTTGGTATTACGGTATGAAAATGTAATAAAATAATTTTAGATTGATTTGTTATACATATAAATGTTATTCAAATCTTATTATTCTCAATAAATAAAGTTTTAATGAAAAAATTTGCAGTTTGATTTTGAAGTTTGACAGGTACAAATCACCCTCTATGGGTGAAATGCCCAATTAATTATCAAAGTAGGGAATGTAGCTAAGATTCAAACCATAGAGCTCCCTATGAAAACTTGCAAATTATTTCGGCAGGTTCGTTCGTACGCTCGTATTACGAGGTCGGTAAAACAAAAATTATTGTAAAAGTGTAATTAATTCTTCTTTTTCTGTGCTTAATGTCAGTTATAGAGGTCTGTTAAGCAATGGGAAGCTAGACTAGAACCTGTTTAATTACCTACCGATCATGCCTGACAATCGGAATCAAAAACGTAAAGCAAGACGGGTATAAGCTAGTCTATAATAATGTTGTCCGTTTTCGAATTGTGTCCGATTCTCGCAACGTGGCGTGGTGCCTGTGACTACAGCCAGCTGGACGCCGCCGGAGTGTATTTCCATGTTTTGCGAATATGAAGTTATAACGCTTTTGGTAATACGAGTACATGATTTAGCGTTGATGAGATTTCGTTGTAGTGTAGTTATTTTGATTAGAAGTGTTAATACACAGTATTATTAGGATAGTAAATGTCTGATATGGCCAAACCATCACCCTTCGAAAAGGTCACTGCATCTTTCCGAACTTTCTTTATTCATGTGTCAGTGTCTGCTTAACTCTATACTCATAGCGTGTTTTTCTTTCCACCTTCACAGTAAGAAGTAAGTCCAAAAGTACCCGTGCTCCGTTTTCAGCCTGATTTGCTACATCTAAGGCTTTCGTGGGAGATCAGTTCCTGGTACTTGGACTGCAGTAGGCCTAACCAAATTGCATTTGGCGATCGACTACAAACGAATTATTCGACAATGCCTAGAGTAGGAAGAAAATCGACTGTCTACTTTTTATATTTTTATTCAAGTGTCATTGTTTGGTTTAAATAATTGTTTTTATGTTCCAGTGGACAGTTAATTTTTTCGCAGTATACATTGGCGTAATCTTCGTTTGTAGACGAACGCCAATTTGAATTTGTCTACGAGGGCTGGATCGATGTTTTTTAAGTATTCAGGTATATAAATGGCCATGCCCTCAAACTGTGGGGACTTATTCATTATTATTTTTCTCTGTATAAGTGGTTATTTCATACAAATTTACTCGGTGATGTTGTTTCTCAAAATATTTTATGATGAATAATCCACCCAACTGCATAAATAAGGAATTTAAAACTGTTGAAGTGTTTTTTTCTTGGTACCAATAACGTGCTTACTTATTGTTAACATTCTTTATAATATATTCGTAGAAATTTGTACGATTTGGCAAAAGAAGTGTCATAAAATAAAAAGACAATGACCATTGTTTATTTTTGTAACAAAAGACTTTTACAAACCAAACATGAGAGTGCATTAGATAACAAAATAATAATTTAGAGTGCACCTATAGAGTGTAAATAATAATACACACTGGTCGTCTATTCTAAAAACACACTAAAATCCTTCCACGAAACATTATTATAAAAAGTTGATAAACCCCACGACACAACGTTGAACATTCGCAGGTGCGCTGAGAATTGTATAAGAGCGCGGGTACCTGTGGTAAACAATAGAACCCTACCAACAAAATCTAAAGTATTCCACAGAAATTTTTGAGTAGTTCATTGATTTATATCGATTTTTTCAGTGCTGGGTTCAGAGAAAATTCTACTCAATCGAGTGATATAAAAAACCGAAAAACGACCCAATGTAAAATATTCAACGTTATCTCAGGCGATGCGTCAAGTGTAGTTTTAAATTATTAGCATATTCATATAATTAAACGTTGCATCCCTTATCGTTATGCAACAGATAGCGGTACGTTCTACGGGGATGATGCAATAATTAGATAGTGCACTTAATTATACGTAGCACACAGTGGTAAATTAATAAGTATGACAAATGTATCCGCATTGCAGTCGTTGCATTTAAAACAAATTGCGTTTGTTTACAACTTTTTCTTTAGTTTTTTTTTGTCTCTGGCTCTCTGTACAAAAATATAAAAAAATGGATATTATAAAATGTGTTAAAAGCTTACATACATGTAGAAATTCATATAAACGTATCAGCTCAGCTATTCTTGTTCGTTAAAAAGTTATGTTGTGTATTTTTTACATTATGCGATTTTTTAAGGTTCTTTGTCTTGTATTCAAATTGAACACAACTCTACCGATCGAATAGCCAACTTTCTCTTATTTATCATCGAGGGAAGATTGGCTCTAATGTCATCGCCATCCGGTTCTTAGGATGAGTTTCGATGGACTTGGTATCCTAGTGGTACAGGGGCTTACTTCTGATCAAGAATTCCTGGGTTCTATTCATAGTCATGTCAAAATTCATCGATGTTTTTTTTTACTTGATATTTCTTCCCGGAGTTGGTCTGTCTTCTTTCGGACGGGACTGGTTGACTGGAAAAAATTGCCTTAGAAAAACAAGTTTTGCCGTCTAGACAAATACGTTTGTATAGAAATTTGTAAAAGTATTTACTTATTTTTTCATGCTTAAAATATGCAAACTTCTTGATTAGTGGTGTGCTCAAAAATTTACCTACATAAATCTCAAACCATTGGTCGTTTTGCTCAACTTTATTCGCTGAAGGCAATTTTCGTAGCCAGATTTTAGAAACAGTTTTTAAGATAATTTATCTTTTCGACCGTGGCTACTTGGTGGAGCATACTTCGAACTTATTTTAAAGAAACAAAATATTTAACTTTTTCCACAATTTTATTCAGCTAACCGGTTTTCGAAGACCGAACGTCTTCTTCGTCAGGCAAAGTTAACATCTACTAGCCTGACGAAGAAGACGTTCGGTGTTCGAAAACTGGTTAGCTGAATAAAATTGTGGAAAAAACTAAATATTTTCTTTCTTTAAAATAAACAGTTTTTAGTTTTGCGAACTCGAAAAGGTATCATCGACATGCTATGTCGATACTTCATTGTCCGTCCAATTTCTTGGGCCTAGAAATATACTTAAAGACATATTGTAAAGTTTGAAGGGCTAGTATAGAACTATGAGATAGGGTGGAAGCACGTAGAACGCCGATTCCGACCCGCGCAGTTTAGCGCAAGGAATTTTGTCAATGGTTTCAATGCATTTAAATGGGTATGCCGGAAAGCGGGTTCCTACTTTTGCTTTGCGTATTCTCATTCAAATGCATAGAAACATTCTTTTCGCCAGTCGGCGCGGGTCGGAATAGGTGTTCTACGTGTTTCCACCCATACAGACGAAGCATGCATAAATTCCAAGTGCCCAAACGAATAAACACATACATTTTCATGATTATGAATTTAAAAAAATACACAGTTGCACTTTCACGATATTTTATTGAGGCTAGAGCGCTTTCGTCTATCTCATGTAGACATCAAGAGACTCTTGATAATGTCTACATGAGATAGACGAAAGCGCTCGAGCCTCAATAAAACATCGTGAAAGTGCAACTGTGATTGTTTAAAATCATAATAATGAACTTTCACTGCGTAAATACACAAACCTTACAAAAACCAATATCTTCTGCCAGGATGTATAAAATTATAAATCAATGCAGTAGGTAGGTGCCTAATTGACATCCTACGTAATATGTATATTATTGTGTACCTATGTTGTGTGTCGCCGTAGTTAGTAATAATTTTGCGATTTCGATTCGGTCGAAAGCGCCCTTGTATTCGGATCACGTCTCTCTCAAGTTTAATGGAAAATGATCAAGGATAATAATATAAAGGAGGAATTCTTCGGGAATATAAATTTTTTATTACGACATTTTACGTCTTTTTTATTCTTCGTCATTTTACGTTTTTTCGGCGGAATAGTCTCTCTCTGATTCCTGGCAGGAGGCCCTTATTGGAAGATATCGCTCGTTACGCCTATTTCATACATTTACGGTTCAACTCGGTACTGTTGCGGCTATTTTTTCGGTCGTTCCCGACAAACGTTGCTGTGAAATCGTTTTTCTGATTCTATTAGGTTTCAGCTGACTAACGTGAAACGGTTTTATTTGACCCAGTTGTTTTTCTAGCGCTGCTGGTAAGTGTGAAATGGTTTTCCTTTACGTATTCGTTCACAGTCGACAAAGGTGAAACGGTTCTTCTAATGTCGCTGTCAAAAAAAAAATGAAACTGTATTTTTCTATTCGGTCGCTGCTATAAAGTGAAACGACCTGTTTTCTATTCGGTCGCTTTCGACATTCAAAAACGTGAATTGGTTCTTCTGTTTATAACAATATTTGGTCGCTGCCGTCAAAATTGATAGGGTTTTTTTTCTATCGGTGGACCGAAACAGAACTGTACAGATCCGTACGTGTATTGCACAAATTGTGTGAAATAGGCTTTAGGGGTGTTTCTACATATTATCGTCCCACCCCTCGTTTCCTCCCTCAATACATCACAATAATTTCTTTTATATCTGTATCGAAGATTTATGTAAGTCTTCTCAAGGTCTGTGGTTGGAGACTTTATCTAGATGTGAGTTAGGCTTTAATTTTTTCCTAAAAGCGAGTAAAATTTACGGTCATATGCTGTCTGATAATTTACTTTATTTATTCTAAGTATTAAGCAATCAAGTCACTTTGAATTTTTGTCCTAGTTTTGATCTACAGTTTAAGATTAGAGAATATCTTATGACGGTGAGGATTTTTTCAATAATGAACGGACAACAGATCTGACGAAATCAGCTTTGTTAGAATCTAACAAGACTGCTCATTACTTTTCAATATAAATAAATTAACTGTCTGAAAGGTGCGAAACGGTTAAGTAAAGAGTATAACAAACACCAAATCGGGTGCAGAGCGACGTTTTCGGGAAATTTATGGATGTAATTTCCCACCACGAATTCCTTATTAATAATACAGGTAAATACTTCCCTCAAAACAGCCTAAGGGTGGTAGCGCGCCCTCCTTTATCTCCTCACAAAAGTAATTCTATTGGATTTTAACCGATTTCCTCCGGAGACTTGATTCATTTTATTTCTTTTGAGCCAAGGTGCCCTATTCTCGTATATGTATATTTTTTCTTAGTGGATTTTTCTTTTATTCAAAGACGAAATGTAAATACTAATCTCGACGCTTTTGCAGCTATTTTTATTCATATCAGTTCATCTGGAGTCTGCTTCGAACCCACGACCTCCGAACGAAACAGTACGAAAGCCGGCGTCGTAGCCGCTAGACTACCAACCACTTCCGAGGAATTTATCGTTGATCTTTCAGAAAGCACTCACTAAGATTTGGCAAATCAGCGATTACTGGTCCAACGGTAAAGATAAATCATTATGTGTGTATCCAGCTATTAGTTACGTAAAAGAACAGATTTGTATAATATCTCAAGATATTATTTGATTGATTTTCAAATGCGTTTTTTAGAATACCCGGACAAATTTGAAATTAAAAGGAAGGTAGGTACTCAGAAATATTAATTCATATCAATACAAATTAATGCTACCTACACAATTTCGTAATGTTTGTTATGTATATTATTCTTCGTGGGCCTCTGTTAACGGAGGTTGGCGACCATCACTTTGAACTCCACACGGTCTACAGTCAGCCTTATCAATGATGCCGCATCCGCTATAACAAACCACTGTCTAAGTATTTTTGAGGTATCTTCCTCCTTTACCCCTTCTTTCCTCTATTTTTCTCGAATTATAAGCTGATGTAGGAGGGTATTTTTTCAACCAAGGAATATGTGGCTATTAATATACACGGCCTTACGTCTCAAGACAGCGGTCAGGAGCTCTCTTTACTTTTGCAATCTCTCTAATATAAATTAAAGTCGGGTTAGTGCCAACACTTATAACTCGAGATCGGCTCAACATATTCTTTCGATGTGTGATTTATTGGATCCTTCTCCACTCTGGATTACAGAATAACTACTAAAAAGTTGAAAAATGAATAAGAAATAATATAAAATATGATATTAAAGTTTGAATGGAACGAAAAAAATGATGCGACGCCATCTTTGAAATAATCTAACAACAAAACTATTGTCTACTGCACCTACACCCTCTCATTCTCGCATACGTAACTGTCCATTCTTACAGTAGCCCATTTCACTTACTCCACCGTTTCTGGCGTTTTTGAAAATTTTCATACAAAGTCAACCAAATTGCGCGCATATAAATATATTCTCGCGTTAATCCCGTCTGAGCTTTGAATACGAATATAGGTTGAAAAAAAGACGATAAAAGTATCTTTCTTGTTTATTATTCTTGTAACATTGGGTTATTTAACCTATTTATAGCCTACAATAATAACCGTTTATTATTCTTACCATCTTCTGTTATTGGCAATCAAAATAATAATTTTCTCTTGTTCTATCGTATATCTTCATGGAGTTGTCGGATACCTACTTTCGAATATAAGTATTAACGACGGTGGGGTCCAGGCGAGTTAAACTTGAGTTAAGGATAACTAAAGTTCAACCCCAAAGTTCGGTGATATCATAGCGTATACACCAAACAACCATACAGCTAGAATTAGAGCGTTAGTTTGACATTGACACAAAAAAATTCTGTCATCGCTCATTTATTGGTTCTTAGTGTTTTTGCTTGATTTCAGTCAACCTATTGCTTTATTTTTAGCCCTGGCTCTATATTTGTTTGGTGTAAAAGCACCCTTACAAACTCAATATAAAACAATGAAAATTCAATCATCGAGACATTTTATCTCTTTGTTCTGTCGTTTCGACTATCGAATACACCAAGCGAAGTTCGTATTCAATGTGAAATTAAAGATCTTCGAGTCATCCAATATAGATAGATGTAAAGCTATGCAAACAACTAGGAAGACCTATGTGTGGAGCATCTTGTTGTGTGGGTGTGAGACATGGTGCCTAACCGAAAGAGAGAGAAAGAGACTAGAGGCCTTAGAGATGTGATCGTATAGAAGAATTCTAGGAATATCCTGAACGGACCACATCACGAATGAGGAGGTTCTCAACAGAATCGAAGAAGGGAGGCACATTGTTTAAATTTTATCAGAGAGGCGGGCTAGATAGGCCACATATTAAGCCACGACAATCTTCTGCACACAATAATAGAGGGCATGACTGAGGGGACGAATGCTAGGGGGCGTCCTCGTCGAGAGTACCTCGAACAATTATATGAGGACATGGGCTGCGCATTCTGCATAGAGCTGAAGAGGGCTGTGGAGGACCGGACGAAATGGAAAGTTAGATGCAGATCTTTGCTGCAAACCAATCCGTACGATTGAGACCGCAGAAGAAGAATGTTGCTAAACGTGATTAAGAAAGAACACGGATATTTGTTTTTTCATAAAGACTTTTTCTTTGATTTCGGGATTGATAAAATCATATGACTTTGCATAACGTGCTTATATAAATTATATTATTTAACCAACACGGATTTGGTGAAAATCGACAACTGTCATTGAAATTCGATCCCAGGTGCCGACCATCTTCCTCTTTCACGACACAAGCTTTAAGTAGCTTACTGTGAAAGAGTCAAGGAGTGTATTTGTGTTCACTTTGAGTGAGCACAGATTCATTTTTATATATAAAAAAAAACCGCTGCTGTAGATCTATTAAAATGTACTTGGCTGTTGCTATAAATAATCAAACTTAACAAATAGAAACTTTTGATTCACTGAAACATGCTTAACCCTAAGTTAATTTGAGCAAGTCAAAATAACAGAGGTTTAACTCATGAATTGAAATCACCGTTCTAAGACATCGCTTAATATTACAATATCGAATGTTGAATTCGATCCGAAAATAGCTCGATATTGGTTTAATTAAATGTTCCCGAAATCCTTTTATTTATAATGGAATATCGCTCGGCTTCAGGCTTGAAATACGACACCATTTTGGTTAGATTTTCAAATTGTATCGAATTACTTTTAATATTTTCTTTAAAATCATTCTTTATTATAATATTAAAGGTCTGATTTACCTGTTGATTGCTAGACTACCCACACCTCTCTTCCATATATTTTCCCCTTCATTATTACATAGGTGAAGCAGTTTGTATTTGGTGTTGCGAAGTATGTGTCCCGGGAAGGACATTTTCCTTTTCTTGACGCCGGTTAACAATTCCCTCTCAAGACCAGCTCTTCGCAACACCTCCGTGTTAGTCACCATAATATCGGTCCACGAAATACGGAGCATTCTGCGGTGGAGCCAGATAAATTATTACAAATCTATATTCTTAAACTTTTACACTGATTTTATCAGACTTGTCATTAACTCCCTCTGATTTCTCTCACTGAAATGTTATATCAGATACAGTGTTCAATGTACTGAAGAACTAGAATTTAGTTTCTCTTCCGTCCACAAGTCGACACTTTGTTTTCGGGGCTGTCTGGGCGTGGTCCTGTAGGCGATATTCTGCCCTCAAAGTGTCAACTTGTCATAACGCCGGCCGAGAAAGCCTCAGAGATTATTGTCTTCCATCCTTTTATAAACATGCCTGTCGGAATGCAGTGTTTATTCTCTCTGAGAATGTCGGTGGGAACAAAAGTGTATTCTATGTACGGACTTGCCTGCCTTTTGTCCGTATGTATGGGCAAAGGGGTTATTCGATCGATCTCAAGGTGATGTGAATAGGTTTCTACTTTTGATCAAGCCATCAACCTAATGTAGGTGTCCTATAAACTCTACTACACAGAAAGGCAATACGATCCCCCTTTTTCCCTCCAGATTGTAGGGATCAAATAGTCAATTTCACGATTCGAAAAATTCTCGCGTGAATTTTCATTACAAATTATTAATACAAGGAGAGAGAAGATAAAAAAAAATATATTCCAATGAACTTTGCCTCTAAATCATCATCGAAGCAATTTCCTGTCCCACTCGCACATTCATCCCGTTTAAACCTAAAATATTGTTATGACAAAGGCTTTTTCATTTTGCGGTTCCCATGAAATTTACATATTAATGATTCTCGTTGATAATCCTACTATTTTATTATGATAGCTTAATCACAATATCTAATAATAGAAGTCTTTAACACCGAAGCTTATTCACGAAACAGGGGTGTTAAATAGGTGTGCATTACCTTTACAAATCTCTAGCTGCAATTAAATGTGTTCTGATATAGTTGCGAGTTTTATCATGAAATACATAATTTCAAGATTTTATAAACGTATTTTTTATGCAATTTACTTCTAACGCTTAGGTACTTTCTTCTGCTCCTTCGTAACCCTACTCGTACTTTGAAAAAATTCTAACATTTTAAACTAGGATGAATTTTTGATGTGAAATTGTTCTAAACTCAGTAGTTATATGCAATCCTTTTACATCAAAATCACATCTTTGCTAAAAAGTTAGTTATGAACTTTTCTAAGTGAGTCAATGACTTGAAAAGATGAAAAAAATATGTATTTTGTTTATTGTCAATTTCCACACTAATATGTAATGGAATTTACTTTTTTGTACATTCATAAAATAAAACTTTGAGACAGGCCAACCCCGGGTAGAAATTTCAAGTGAAAAAACACTTAGAAAAACTCTGACCCGACCGGGAATCGAACCTGGGACCTCGGATCTGAAGTCCACGCTAGTACAACTAGGCGACCGAGGTCGGTAACACAAAATGCCCTTCGTTTTGGGTTATTGCATTGCTTAACGAAGGCTAGGTTAACTGCAAATGAACCTTACAACTGAAACCGCAACATGCAAGACAAACAGAGATAGGGGACCTACAAGATAATGCAATGAGCAAAAATGATGCAAGAATATCTGTACACTGCGATGCAAACGGCGGAGGACAGGTGGTACTGAAGGGTTTTGTATTCACAGCTGGCAACCAACGGAACACAGCTCATGTTTTTGAAAAATAATAGAGAAAAAGGACGGGAAATATTCAGTGAATATTCCAGCATCAAATGAGCCACTCTGAGCTGTTTTAAAGCCTTTTTCTTGGCTGACGGTTGAGAACATTGCCATCGAAAAAATTGATTAACTCTGTGCGTACACTTCGTAATGAACCGTTGCTATCTCCTGGATTTGGGTGCGTGGCTTGTCGATTTCATTGAGAGCCCTTCTTAGCTGGGTGGATTACATGGTTGGCGGAGCTTAACAGATATAGTAGGCAGTGTACGAATTTGAAAAAAATACAATATTATCATAAAAAATGAAGCACCTTTTTGCCTCAGCCACCTGCAAGGGAATGATGAAATGCACGGTTTAATAATGGAATCACTATTAAATCCGTTGCACTCGCTGACGTATATTATATTATTATATTCTGCTATGTTCATATTCTGCAGTAATCCAATTACGGCGAGAGTGCTTCTGGAAATTTTCTATCAGCCGTCAATACCTGGAACGTAATTTTCACAGAACACGATTCTGACGAATGCATCACAGAAAATAATATTATTATAGGAACAAAAAAAAATAGATTTCAACGAATAATGTAGAACTAAATAGTTAAGAGTTATAAAAAAAATCTGGACCGTTCACAATGCATCAATATTTCGTCTTTTTTGAGTTGACGATTTTGTATTATTACATAAAAAAATAACAAGGAGGGTTTGTTTTCAAGGCCAGCCCCCTTCATGCCGTAAAATAAAAAATCTGGCTCACAGAAAAGAGAAAGAGAAAGCTTCGGAAGCTGGGAATCGACCTCGCAAGAGGCCAACCCCACCTCTTGAATTACAGGCCACAAGGCCTAAGTTAAGAAGAAGAAGACCTTAGCAGATTCGTGTTAATTTTGCCTTAGTTTGTCTTTTTTTGTCACTAAAGATTTTTGGAATTCATTTTTTAACCAACCATCGTTGATGTTCTAATCGCCTAAAATTTCCAAAAGAGGAGCGAAAATACGCCAACGTCTGTTCGAATTGTTTCGATTTTGGTCAAAATCTTGTCTTGCGTATATCTTTATTGATTTCACGACTTTTTCTAGTTTATCTACTGCGAAAAACAGCAGTTTTTAGAACAATCATAAAAAAGCAAGATGGTTCATTTAGTCCTCTTTTAATAGTTGTAAAAACCTTCTCATTTGCTGTTGCTATTTTTTGTTCAAAATTGAATTTTTAATATTATTTTCACACTCTGCCGGATTATCGATGACCTAATTTCTATGTGAACCAGTGGCCTTGCTCCCTTTCTGAGTCTGCATTATAGACTAGCAACCTTTCAGGCGTACCCACATATTTTTACCCATCACGTCGTGCCAATTAAGAAGAAATGAAGCACCATTCTATTCTATCAAAGCACACTTCCGAGCTCACACCTTCCTTGAGGATTGAATCGATATGTTCGATCCACATTTATAATTCGAGATCGGCTCAGATCAGATTTTTAACATTTTGATTTTATTGGATTCTTCTCCGCTCCGGATAAAAGAATAAAGTAATAAAAAAATGAAAAAAATGGGTATCAAATAATATAAAACATAATATTAAAGTTAGTATGGAACGAATTTCCTTACAATAATAAATTTATACATTTTTTAAATATATATTTTACCCCCAAAATTGAGCAGAGCTCGTGCTTTGGGGGATTATAGGGTTGTATTTATTTATTTAATAAGTAGGTAAGTTACTTCAAACAAGTAAGAGAAAATACAAACATACCAACATACAATAAACAAGAATTACAAAGGACACATGCAAACAAAAAGAACAAAAGATTAAAACGTTAAAAGTGAATAAATCTAATTTGGAAATTAAATTGTCGTTTGACACAAACTGTCAGTTAGTTCTTGAATAGTTTGTGCGATTGACGGAATTCGGATGGAAAACGGTTTGAATGATATTTTGTTAAAAGTCATTTTTATCATTCTTTCGAATTCAATATTCACAGTTAGACCACAGGACAACGTCTGTCGGAAAAGCTAGTTATCGATAAAAATTAGGTAATTTTTCACCTAAAAAATGACTTGTGCCCATGGACAGCTATTTGAGAATTAAGTAAGTATGATATCTTTATCCACCGGGATAAAGTTTCAAGTGTATGTTGGCTACATAAAAGTACAGAGTAACTGCAGTTGAGTCAAGTTAAATGAATATTCTAGTATCTTCGTCGGATTAGATTTATTTTTATCGCCCTACCACTCAGCGTGAACACCTGCTTCTTCTAAAGCATGCCATAATTTGACGAAGCAAAGTTCTAAAGCATAAACATTCATTATTAAAATATATGTAGATGGTTTCACCTTCTTTTGTTATCGATCGCAATTACTCGTCGTTTATGCACATAAATAACCACGTTATCAACTTGATATTTTTGTATTTTGATTTATAACGCAAACTCTAAACATGGAGTGGTTAGTATTTTAGTCGCCGAATTTCGAAACGAAGGTTATGGGTTTGATTCCCATTGCCGATCATATTTCTCTTTCGAGTTATAAGCTATAAATAAAATAAGTTTGACATATTTTTTTTTTTCAATTTTGTTTCTATTTTGCAGTGCATTGTGTTTCGGGTTTAATTTAAATGCTCGCGTGACGTTGATTGTATCCACCTAACTAACTGTGTACAATAGCTATGCGGGAAGTACCTGTTATTGGAGCATTGGAATTTTTTAATGTTTTTGTTTCATGATTTTTTGTTGTTTGTGTTGTTCAGTGTTCTGTTGGCGTCTCTAATAAATAAATAAATTTTAACGCAGTTGCCTTTTTTTACTTTCGTCGTTTCCGCGCTAACGTTTTCGAACGACTCACTCAGTTTAGACGTACTCACGAGTCTTAAAAATATCAATGCGGAATTGACGGAAGTTCTCCAGCTCATTAAATCTATTTTATTCAAACAGGAAAAAATTGCTACAAATCTTAGTTAACTTAATATTTTGATAATACGTGGCACATTCTGCAAAATCATTATACTATTTTATTAAAACAAACCCCGCTCGCTTTGAAATAGAACACTCCCTTTGCGATGATGGTTTTAAACTAACTTTCCGAGCCGTTTTAATCTAGTTAGTCATGGTAATGTCTCTCTCCGTCGAGTGTAAAAGGCCCGACTCGTGAAAGTTTAGCTGCGGTATTGGCGTTGGTTTGGCTGTAACGACGCCGACGTCTATATGGGAATCCGCATACCAGATCCTTTGACATAATATTACACCGACAACATACATGCATTCTGAGTTCCTAAGTCGATTATTCGGGCCACTCGTAATATCTATTGGTTACATAACTTTCAAATTGTTCTTTCATTTTATAAACAAGCCTGTAAATTTTGTAGCCCTCATCTAGTTGATAACCTGATCTGAGACTTCGTGTTCGATTTTCGGTCGCAAGTGTTTTTTTTTGTTGTCATCTTTTTGGTGGCATCTTTTCTTAGATAAGACGGAACTGATAGTTTACCTGCTTACTTTCTGATAGTTGGTAATCGGCCACCCGAATTCCGCTATCCCTCAGAAGACGCCAATCAGAGAGTTCGAGAGATTATGAAAGTTATCTTGAATAGTTTCGCCCTTACTGGTGCATTCATCTGTAAGCTCATTTATTGGGCAGCAAAAGTTTTTGATAGCTCACAGATCATAATATCTCTTTGGCTGGGTGTAGAAATGTTGGGATATATTTGATACTATGTTAACTACAATAAATAATTGACTGTTGATTGTAATAGCTCTGACAACTTTATATAGACTTATGAATATTTTAAAATTGTTTCTCTCAAAATTACATTAATTTGTTGCACGAAGCTCCAATTCCTCTAGTTAAGGCGATTGATTGATGTTAACTAACTTGTTGATTAAACGTTATCGATGCTCATTATAATAATAGAAATGTAATGCTTATTTGTTTTTTTAACAACTTATTTTAACAACACTGATGCTTATATTTGTTTCTCTTTGTTTTCAGGTAAGTCCATACATGGAAGTTTTGGTTCATTATTGGTGTTAGAAAACATTCTTCAAACGTGGTAAGTCATTTTACACACTAAATAAGAATCACATAAGTGAAGGAGATTTTATCTTTATGCATGCCAGCACGCCGTATAACCATATTATTTGGTGGACAAACTTCCAAGTAGTGATGTTGAAAATTCCAATGCCCCCTACAAAATACGAACGCTCGACATCCTGGCCAACAGCTACCTAAATATTGAAGTTTCGATGAAGCTAGATACTATTGTCGTGGAATTCTGAGATATCTCTTGGAAACACTGTGATTCGGAGTGTTTGCTATAATTCGTGCCATATCTGTGTTCTTGTACGACACTCTCCTACACACCTCGAGGTTGAACTCCGTCGGAGACGTCGTCAAACATTCTCTTAAATTTAAATTAAGTTTAAGTTGGTTCCCAGAAGGCAAACAGGATCACTTTCTACAGTGTTTACGTTTTAATGAAATTCAAGGCGAATGTGTGTATTGTTTAACATCAAGGAGATATCGTGTACTCTTTCGTACCTGTGTTTCAGAATTGGCTTGATTTGATCCGTGATGTATGACGTAACTCTTGTATTGATTGCGTAATGGATGCGTAAGGGTGGTTTTCTGATCTTTCAAAGACTTTCGATTGTGTTGGTCATGAAATTTTCTTACACTTCTGAACATATTATAATTTGAGAAAACAAGCATATTATGAACATCCATTAGCCTAATGATGACATACGGCACAAAGTCGCAAGCCGACAATTTTAGTATAAAAGAGTCCTTAGAATCCGCGAAATTAAATTAGGCACCCAGGAATATAGCTGGCAAAACTTTTCGCGACAGAAAAGTCAAAGATATTGATATACGGGATTGACAAGTGAAGAAGCTTCTGGATCGAATCGAATCTATCGAGAATGGCGGACGCAAGAGTGATCCTCATTCAACCAAATTCTTAAACGATTTCCTGAAAGAGGGAACGAGGGATCTCAGTACAGGTAAAGTGCAGGGATCAATATTTTCATTACCCTTACCAGTCAAGAGAGCGTACGATGAAGAACTTCGGGTTACCGGCTTGGAATCATGCCCTGGATCTAGTCTAGTATGGAGATACTTGACGAGGCATTGTGCCGACCATGCTCCACCTAGGGAACGAACGTAACCAGTTAGTTACCCGTCAAATTTCGAAATGTTCTTTGATGTCTTTTTATCCTGATTGACATATTTCCATTATTAAACAAGTAAGCACAACAATAATATTATTTTTGGAATTTAATGTATCCTTTTGTTTGCATTTTTGGGTCTTTTTACGGATTTTATTAACTAAGTATGTGGCAAAGAGTCTTAATATCCGATCTGTGGATTGGTAGTTCATTTTGACAAATTTAATCAACGTAGATGATTTTATTACTTTTACGATAAATTTAATTAGTTGAAGCGCTCTGTTAATTTGCAGAAATATACAAGCTTTTTGTGATACCTTAGAGTGACTTATTAATCGTTGGATAACAATTATATATTATTGAAGGGAGTAATCATAGCCCTCAGGAAAATAAATAACACAATCTTCGAAAACTCTCCCAGATGGTCCGTATAAATTTGTTGTGGTATTATTTGGGCATTAATATTCTGAGCTCGTCCTTCAACGGGAACTCGGCGAGGGACGTGAGTGTTCAAAGGCTGCAGACGACCCCTTTCTCAAATCCTTATTCCAGTTAGACATAACCTCGTAAAGATGATGCGATTATCTTATTCTTGACGATTTCAACTTAACGTTATTTGACATTTTGCTGTACTCTGGGTTGAGAAGGAAGGTGTGTTGTTATACTATGTCTTATGTATGTACTTTGCTTGAATGGAATTGATTTTTTGCTCCCAAAAATCTGCTCTATGCAGTGTTGTCTGAGCCTTAAGGGTATGGAAGTACCTAATGCTTTTTCGTCTAGAGACGCAAAAAAAATCATCTGGATAGTTTTGTAAGGAATTCCCCGTGTATCTATTATTAAAAGATAGTAACAAAAAAACGTACTTTTATTAGTGAATTTTAATATAAGAGACAACATATTCCTGCGTATTTTGTTACTCGGAAGATCAAAAGTGCCCCTTTTATCGTTTTAAACGTACATTTAATTATATTATCTAATATTCAGCTCGGCGCGCGATTCAATATCGAGTGTTATTATTAAGAGCCGGACATTTTAGAAATTTTGTTTCAATAATTAATGAGTTTTCGGATTAAAATCTGCTTTGTAGTTTTTTTTGGCCTTCTCGAATAAGACGCGATAAGCCCGGCTAATAGCGAAGATTAATGTTAATTAACTAAATAATCGTTTCGAGTAATTGCGGGCTACTTTCACCGTTTTAGTAGCTTTGATTTAAGGTCTCGTCATTTTGAGTTTAGCAAAGTACACAATAACACCCTGATTACGCCTGTCTACCCTCCGCCTTATTCTCCCTTTCTTCGGATACTTTTCCTTGTAAGCCGAACCATGAATAATTTTTTTCTTCTTCAATGAGCATGCCACCTGACCTCTGGACATGAGAATTCTGAGGTTTTCTCAACTGTTCCTGTACGTTTTTATCTAGTATAATAATAGTAATGGACATTGTATTGGTTGATCGTTGGCACGTAATAACATATCTCGTAGATATCACTATACTGTATAATGAGAGTTTGAGAAAAGCTGAGCAGCACGAGATAATAAAATATCTTGATCTTGCTCATGAGAACAAAGTTATGTGGTAAACTCCAACCACCCACATAATACCTATAGTGATATCGACGAATAGAGTTTTTCCTAAGTCTCTTAAAGAGAATCTTGAGAAACTTAAGCATATGTAGTGGTCTCAGATATGAAATTCTAAAGGCAGTTCTGTTGTCCTCGGGTAATGTAAGAGAATGTCCTTTTCTCTATAGTTCGAAGGTCTGTCATGATAACATTTATTTATTTATTCATACATAATAATACAATGATAATGGATAACAAATTTAACTGCTGCCCAAATAGGTCAAGCCTGTACTAGGGCAAACATTATATACAGTTCATAAAAAAAAAGAATATTAAAAGGAACATACAAACACGAACAACAGCACAACCACCAACTCAAATACGTACAGTCCACAAACAAAGCCTAACCCAACATTACATCGTGATGTATCATGAGAGACAACACCGATATTTTATAAGAAATCCTTCACATGTCGAGTAAATTCTACATGTAAACAAGGTACATTCTAGTGTAGATATATATTATATATGTAACACCAGACACAGATGAAATCCCCTCTCAAAGCTTTTACATAAGGCTGACTTCTTATCCTTTTATCATTCTTTTTTATTCTTTTTCTAATCAGAGAAGTTCTCTTCAACTCTGATTCTTGATTCCTTTAGATTCACGCGCGATTGGTTCCTGTGTACTTGTTTTCCCGATAATTTCATGATATTATATTCCATTCGCATTGAGCGCTTTCAAGAGAGAATCCTTTGTATTCAATTTTTCATATTGTATTAATTTAAAAGTTTTTTTTTTCTTCATAAAATGACTGAAATGGTTATCATTGATTGTTGGTATTTGATATTTATATATTTTAGTGGCCTTTAATAAATAATTAATTATTCGTGTGTATTAATTGTATTTGTTAATTGTACATCTCAAAAAGTAATATTTAAAAAAAATAATAATAAACGTAATTTCCATAGCACTTATTTTATGTGTAACATTTTTATCTTATTTTATTTATTAACAGACGTTGTCTTTTTGTAGTCCTTACTGTGAATATTGATTTGTTATTTATACAAAAATACGTTTAAAATATGTTTGAATGTTAAAAAACTAATTCTAAAAGCACGAAAGAAATTCTATCAAAAATCTGCATACCAATGTTTTGAAACTGAATGGTTGTCAAGTAAATAAATATGTTATGGAATTTTATACAGATGGCGTTGTTGTCGATAAATCCGTTCCATACTGACTTTAATATTATATTTTATATTATTTGCTATCCATTTTTTTTTATTTTTTAATAATTATTATCCGGAGAGGAGAAGAATCCAATAAACCAAACACCATAAAAATCTGATCTCGAGTTATAAGTGTTCGCACTAATATCTCAAGAAAACCAACAGGAAAGCTGGAAGAGAAATTGTATGTGGATCAAAGAAGCAAAGAAACATTGTTTGGATAGAAATGGTGATAGATTCTCATGGTGAGATGAGTAAAAATAGTAATAATTTCTTATTTTACATAATATCTTTCCGCAAAGGGAAAATGTTTCAGACGGAGTATTACAATTCTCTTGCGTTCTTCTCGGGTTGTTATCCAATTTCCTCTTCACTATTTCTCCGAGCACGTTGCAAAACTACCGACCATCACCCAATACCAGACGTGACTCGCGCCCGAGCCTCGTCCGGCCGCGGTGCCATTATTACTCCTGTTCGAGGCCAACAAACTCTCGGAAACCTATAACATAACTATCATTCTTCTGTAACATTACTTCGACATACTAAGAGAGCATTCGGGAGCTTTTGTAGCTTGTATTATTATCGATAGGACTCGAGAATTTGACTGGTGTCAAATGTGAAAGATGAACTTGTATGCACTATGCAGTGACACTGTGGACAAAAATGACTAAAATAGGCGGAAAACATAGCAAAATGGGAAGAATATTATTGTTTACAGATTTCGGTTACTAATTCATAAACCATAATAATAAATTAATACAAAAAACGGCACTTTGATGGAGAAACGAACTTGACAAATGTTGAGGAAATTCCGCGAAATTATTAGTAAATAACCTTCTATGTTTCCCATGGATTTCCATGGTAACAATACCAACTGCTACCAACTTTCAAATATTTTTTTTGATATTTCAAACATTAGCTAAAGTACGCGAGAATATTTTTTATGACACCCGTCAACTTAAAGGAAACTTTAAATTTTAAATGTTTCTTTAGTTAAAGTGTTCTTTTGCGCTTTTTATGAAACCGGCCGTAAGAGGGTTAAGAAGACACCTTTGGTTGGTTACTTTCAAGCGTTGAAATTTCTTAAATTTTTTTATTTACCGTGCAATTTTCTGTAAAAATTGACCAGAATTTTTGTTGTAGATAGGTTATTTTTTAGAGTTGATTCAACGTCAATATTATATCCCACGTTCGATTCTTGATCGGTTCAATATTTTTTTTTACATGCATCTGTTTTTATGTTGTCCACAGGCTATGTATGTATATCCTGCCATTGCACCGACTATCAAACAACTCAAAGATGTCACACGCCAACTAAAATTTAAAAAAAAATTAAAAGTTTATAATATTGTCAAAAGCACTACGAAGGATACAGACATTAAGTTTTCAATTTTTTTTATAATGTGCCGCGCTAATTTTTAATTTTATATGAATATTGTTACTGACAAAACGCAAAAAAAAGAATTAGCAAAATTGGTCCAGCGGTTGACCCAACACGACGTGTGACGTCACATTGTAAGGCCCAGTTTGCACATGCCTTATATATGTATGTACTTACCTGTACTCTATGATAGCACGGGTCGAGTGTGACGTTAGAGGAAAAATGGCCACCAGCGCTAAGGCCTTCTTATATAGGTGGTTTTGCGGTTGACCAAGGGAAATAGGGCTCCGTTTTATATAATAAAGATGTAGGTACCTGTATAGGATTCAATAAAATTTTATTCTTGACGGTTCAGCAATAGATATTCAAGTACCTATAGTACCTACTGATATTTTATCCGTATACCTACTCATTGTTAGAAGAAAATAAAGATTCACTTTTTAAGGATATACAAAATGGAAATATATTATTTTAAATTAAAAATAAACAATTTTTTTTTTTATAAAGCGAAACACGTGTTTCGTAGTATGTCATAATATGTGGGAGCTTCATCCCTTTGTCGACTAGGGGTAGTTATGTTAATTCCACACGAGTACAAACGTATATTATTAATTTAATTATTATTCATACATCCTTAAGTGGATTTGCGTTGTTTGGTTTTGTAAGTGCGCACCCCCGCGATCCTCTTGTTGGCAGACTTCAATAATTGTACCGTCATAATATTATCTTGTATAATAATTTGATAAGTAAGGCTATTCTCGTAATCAATCGCTTTTAAAAATCACTTAACGATAAGATTAAGACACGATCGCAAGCAGTCGTATTCACAAAACTATCGGAATCTAATCTTAATCCTATCTTGAACTGGATAATTTTCATACTGATATTTCAAACATAACGAATTTTCAAGATATCTACTAGATATCTTGTTTTGTGAATACCAATCCGCCATTTTATGATTGTCAATCAAGATAAGAGCGTATTAAGACCGCTACGAGAATAAGGGCAAAGATTCACGTTAATAAATAAAAATATATTTCAATAAGTACCTAAAGTAGCTCCCCGATTCCACTGGTGAACCCATTTTTTTTAATAAACATATCTGTGCTCACTCAAAGTGAACACAAATACACTCATTAACTCTTTCACAGTAAGCTATTTCAAGCTTGTGTCGTGAAAGAGGAAGATGGTCGGCACCTGGAATCCAACCTACGACCTCCGATACGAAACAGTACGAAAGCCGGCGTTGTAACCGCTAGTCTACCAACAACTTCCTTACCCTTCTTCAATAATTAATTATATATTTTTTTAACCTCCCTTTCCTCTGGTGGAATTAAGATATCCATACCTTCCCCTCCCCATCGCAAATCTTCTATATAATAAAAATGGAGACCTATTTTGCGTGGTCATTGCATCACGCCTAAACGGCTGGACCGATTTTGCTTGTCTGTCGTCTTTGCTTTTCTCAGTAGAAGGTTCTTATGAAAGAAAAAGAAAGTTGGGTGGAAAATTAGAAAATTAAAGAAAACTCTACGTAAGCAACCTTATTAGTACTTTTTACCATATAATTTTTATTCCAATTTTGAAATTTTGACAGGCACTGTCAGATGTTAGGTAGTTGGTGCGATTGACAGACTGCGGATGGAATATACATGGTTCAAAACAGACGCATCGGTCGGAATTACATTGGCCAAATGATAATTACATCATCACCATACAAATTCGAATTCAATATTCATAGTTAGGACCACAGGACAACGTCTGTCGGGAAAGCTAGTATAGCAATAAAAATATATGATATTCCCGATCTCCCTGTGAGATTTCTTGACCTCACGTGATTAATGGATAACTCCTAGCTAGAACAGAGGATCCATTCTTGATCTTTGGTATAAACCTAGGCTCGTTTTCAGCAAACTAGTGACAACGAATAATAATGAAAAGCAAGAACTAGAATTCTGGGGCACATGCTCTTAGAAATAATGAAGCACAAGAGTGCTTATTCTTCAAGAGTTTGTGGCCGGTAGTAAACTATGTATGTTTCTGAGACTGAATTTGTTTGAATGACTGAATCTTGGCGAATAATATTAATGAAAAGCAATTGAAAGAATTTTTGTTTCACTCTTGTTCTCAATAATTTTCAACTTTTATCTCTATATTTTATTAATTATGTACATACTTTTTGTATACATGGGAGAATTCTCATGATTAGGAGTTTCGGAGACTTAAAAAAACCCACCTAATGGCGAACATTGTTAACGTAAAGTGATCACACTAAGCCAGCCTTCGAAATTACAGTAGAAGACGGTCGAAAGCCCGTAGTGGTTTGTTGCATTTAAAAATCGAACATCAGTAATGAATTGTTAGTCATTAGTTGTTACATATTAATTAAAGAATGATCTTTCTGTGTAGGATAATCCGGTAGGATCTATCAGAATGAGCATTCGGTCGTTTGGTCTAAATCCACCTTTAAAGAAATTTAGATAGCATTGATAATTTCTTCCGAAACATGAAAATCCAGGCTTTCTAGAAAGGCGTAATCCCAATTGAACGCTAATTGACACTAAACGTCAAGATTGTCTCTTTCCCGCTTTCATTATTTTATTGTAGGTACTGCTGGCGGTGAATAACTATACTCGTATAATGCTTTATAATTATTATTATTGTTTTAAAGAATACTGCGTTCTTTTTTTTTCGTTCGTTTTTCTTTTCTAGGAAAACAATGCGATAGAGTTATGGCATTGTTTGTAAGCAAGCTACAGTATCGCGGTGCAACTAGTCAGCAATGTTTTACTTGAGTTTATGTTTAAAACCATACATACATCATAATATATCTGAGGAGAATTATACGAACATGTAATTACGTGCCAACGTATTTCTTGTTAATTAATTGTCGTCGTGGAGGCTTTGAATGTTTGTATGTAGGTATTTAGTGAGTCATAGAGCTGAGGTTGGAGTTTGATGAAGCGTCAGCATAGTTGCATCTCATTCGGGCCGCAGATATGTTTGAGCTTTCTATGTGTACTTTTATATTTTTGTTTCAGGTTTCAAGCGACTTAAGATATTTAGTTTTCTGTGTTTATTTTTTTACGTATTGACCTCCTGAAATTGTGTTCTTGTAGTGCTGGTTTGTTTGAAATCAACAGCAGTGAGGATCTCTTTTTGCTCCTGTGCCCTTTATGACCTGTCTTTTTTTCAGTGAGGGCATTAGGAGAGAACTAATTGATCAATTCTTACTTACTTATAGGAAGTAAAAGGCACAGTTTCAGTGCATTTCTCCCACACCATGTCTAAAGCCCTAAACTCTCGCTCGTCGCTCTTGCTCGTCTTTGGGACCCTCTTGGGGGCAAGAACAGCGCTCTACTCGGCCAACTACTGTCATTAGGCATCCTCAACACTTGTCCCAGCTATGTCTACCTCCTCGTGAAGTAAATAGTAACGGGCCTGCGACGGGTGTGCCTACGTATGGCGTCGTTTGTGATGTGGTGGTACCATTTTATTTCAAAGGCGGATACTTTTTGTTCCAGGGCTTTATTTATTTTATTATTTTTATTAAGTTACAATTTTGTCTTAAAAGTAACTTTTAACACACATATTACTTTGGTACATATTACTATTTCTTAAACATATTACTTTACTTGGCTTTGGTCAGGTGCGACGACTCATTCTCTCACTAAGGGAGAATAGAATAGAATCAGGTGCCCTTCGTAAAGAACAGTATTGTAGACCTCAAATACAGATAAAATTAACGGGCCATTTTTTATGTTTGAAATCCCCTCCTATTCAGTTAGGATTTGACAAGACCTCTAAGAAAACATGAAACTATCACATTCAATACCTAACTAACAGCAACCCCTGAGTTGAATAGAATAGAGTTGATTCAATAATAATTAATCCCTAGATAAATAATATTCCTAGTAATAAAGTACCTACTTACTTCTAGTACTACTTACCTATTCCAAAATGGGCCTAACAATAGAAATGTCAATAAGAAAAGGTGCCCAGGTGCCGACCATCTTCCTCTTTCACGACACAAGCTTTGTGTTCACTTTGAGTGAGCACAGATTCATTAAAAAAAAAAAAAGCGTTACCTACAATTTATATTTTAACGACATTTGATGAAAATGCGAGTAAAAACGAACATTATATCGATGAAAATGCATTTTTTTAGAAGAAGTCTTCTTCTTCTGTTGGAGGAGCACTTAACTTTTATGAAACTAAAAAACTTGTTTTATTAATTTTCTCTTCAAGAATGCCTCATATTGTCGTCAAATTTATTTCATTTGAAAGTCAGTCAAGTCTATATTATATACCTATATCTGTATACTATATTATAAAAAGTAATAATAAATGGTACTTTATTTAAAATAGTATTTTATTACAAACTAGCTGATCCGCCCGTCGATTTCGACCCAGAATAAAAAAATAATTTTGAATTATCACCTGAATTTATTATTATACTAGTTATAATTATTTTAACTTTTTATAGTTTACGATATAAAAATTAAATTAAATTTAGCTAATAATTGATTAAATTATGTAGGTAATAATTATTGTTGATGACGGATGCGGGATGAAGTTCGACGTGTTTTGTGATAAAAACAGTTCCTCTATAATTACGTAACTTTAAAAAAATCCAAGAGATGGCGGTGTAATAGGAAATAATATGTCGCATATGAATCACGTTTCGCTGTCGTATATTATTATATTGTTACTGAATAGATTATTAAAACCAAGTTTTATGGTAAGATTTGTAAAAAAATGTTTATTTTTTGTTTTGAAGTAAATTTTTGTGTTTGTGTACGTTTTTTTAAAATTTATAATTATTATTAAAATAAAGGGAATCTTCATAAAAAAAGAAATACCTACATATATACATTTTTGTCGTTATTCGCACACTTAGTTTGATCAAGTGTCCATAAAACTTTGTATAAATAAAGGTTTGTTACTAATAATAATTCTTTCTTCAATGGGAAAAATGTTGAGCGTTTTAACCGAAAAAAAGAAAGGATGCCCTATTCAAAATAATCTATTTCGTTAGACTTCCAACAAAACCTGAACTAATGCCTTAAACTAAATCCTCTCTCCCTGTTTGTATTCCAAATCGCAGGAGACGAGGGATAATAATATTTTCCAAGCTTTTTTTTTTAAATAAAGCATTATTACATACGATAAAATTGTATTTTTTTTTTGCTTTGCACTAGTTTATTATAACAGCACGTAAATGTAGCAACCTTCGGAAGATTATATTCGTTTGATTTCATCTAGAGTCTAGAGTTAATGAAGCGAAAACTTTTTATATCGGTATAACGGGTAATGAAGGATGAATTATATTCGTAGAAACAAACTTTGATGTACATATAATGCTAAACGAACTGGCTTAAATATTAAACAATGTTTTTTATATTTTGATACCAGGTATCATAGGTAACTATCTACTGAATTGTACAATATTTTAAAACTACGCGAAAATGCCTGTTATTGCAGCATTGGAAGTATACATATTAATAATTATCTTTGTGTTTTATCAGTGTTCTTTTGGTTCCTTAAATCTACGAGTAATAAAGTTTACGTGATGTTTGATGATGATAAATAAACGAATACACTGTATAATAGCTCCAGTAAATATTATTCTGATGTTAGATTCGTTGCCCTCAGCTGATAATTTTTGGCATCGATTCCCCGTTCCTCTTTCAAAATATCACGAAACCGCCATTTTTATTATGGCTAGCTTTTGCGAATAATTTTTCTTGGATCTTATTCCATATTTATATTTTTATCGTCCTCTTCAAAAACCAACGTTACCGAAAAGCACCCTCTGTATTTCATTACGATTATGATTATGTAAATGTTTGATGTTTGTGTATTAAGGAGTGTTTTTACAGGATAACGAGTTATCCCTGATAAACACAAGAGTCGGTACCTCCGTTGTCAGGTAATCTCAGCTTGTTCTATGGCAATATTACAATATTAATGCTTTTTTTATTGTTGTCGTCGCTTTAAAATAACTAGTGGTCGACCGGTGCTCGAAATTCGATCATAATACTTATTTAAATTATAAGTTTGAACATTATTAAGGTTCCATTATTGTCAATGACTGAGCGAGCGCTAGTTCACAATTTTCTTTCCAAAACAATGACATGGATAAGTCAAATTTGAAATGTTGATAATTAAAGACGAAAACTATGCATCTATTCTCAATTTGACCACAGGCAAACAAAATAATATATGCATATGTGTCAATGTCAAATACATAGAAGTGTTTGTATCAAATACATAACATTACAATAGTGTTTGTTATGTTTTTTTTAAATTTATTTTATTACTTTTTTTATCGATTTATTTCATCAGCCGGCATAAGAGTATTCACATATGGGCCGTTAATAAAGTTTTTATGCATAATTTAAAAAAAATATGAGCATTCACCACTAATTCTCAGCATTCTCTACATAAACTATATAATAAGTGTGCGAAATTTCATACTCCTCCGTCCGTGCAATTTTCGTTAAAATGGTCACAAAGATTTTTTCCTTCACGTATAATATATGTATAGATATAAAGCCTCTATATTTTGTCCCTATTCGGTATTTCATCATATTATTATTATTATTGTGTAAATTAAATTTTTATTACCCATTTATCATTCGTTTTGGAAAAAATACGAAACAATAGCCGAACGAACCTTTTTGTATTATTTAAAAAGGAGTCTTTGTTGATTGTTATTCAACCGCTGTTTTTTCATTTTTGTATCCTTGCTTTTTACATATTTCGTGATCCGTTATTTATTACTCGTTTTTCAAATTGAAATTTAATGCGTTTACTGACTTTATTCCTAATAATTTGTGACATTTGACATTATTCAAAGAGTTTTCGAGAATCGAAGTCCTTAATACGATTCTTAAATCAAATTTCAGTGTAAAAATCTCGTATCGTCTTAGGCCCCGTTTGTACTGCGATATTTCACCGCACGGATTTTTTCCGCAATTCTGTAACACATTGAATCTTATGGTAGTGTTCGCACTTGCGGTAAATAATCGTGCGGAAAAAATTCTGTGATTTGTTGCAAATTGAACGCGATTGTTAAATTCAATCACGGAATATATTCCGCAAGAATAAACGTGCGGTGAAAAATCGCAGTGCGGACAGGGCCTTAACATTCGTAAGTTAAGAGGGATATCCTCGAAAATCTGTTATGGTAATATTCTAAATAAAATATTTTGCCCATCTAACTCTTTTTTTTCATATGTAACTTTTGTTTTGTTGCTGTGATGTTGTATAATTTTTTTCTCAAAGGCATTTGCCGTGTATTGTGGATAAATAAATAAGTAACAACGAATAACTCTAACAATTCATTACTGATGTTCGATTTTTAAATGGAACAAACCACTACGGACTTACGACCGTCTTCTACTGTTATTTCGAAGGCTGGCTTACGGCCGGTTTCATAAAAAATAAAGGAGACTTTAAACTCCCTTTAAAAAATAACGGGTTTCATAACAACAAAACGACATTTAAAACCGACTTTTAGCTAAAGTACCGTTGTTGATTTCCATGGTGACACTACCAACTGATACCAACTTTAAAATATTTTTTTGACATTTCAAATTTTAGCTGGAATATTTTTTTATGAAACGCGTCAGCTTAAAGGAGTCTTTAAATTTTAAAACGAACTTTAACTAATGTGTTCTTTTGAAGCTTTTTATGAAACCGGCTGCTGGTGTTATCACTTTACGTTAACAACGTTCGCCATTGGGTGGTCTTTTTTTAATAGACAAAAATGATTATGGGTCGTCATAATTCACTCTGAACAAAGGTTCGACACAATTGTAGGATGAAATAGAGAGTCGACGTGGAGTGGGCCGACAGCAGATGTCCTGGCTAGGAAATATTTGTAAGTTTCTTGCCGCCAAGGATCGGGATACATTTGGGTCTGACAAGATTCCAAAAAGAAGAAATATTCGAGCCCACGTTCTCCAGTACAATGGCCAGCAACGCAGAAAATTTATGTAGCCTTTTTCCATGATCATTATTATCATGAACCGGTTTTTGGAAATGATCGTCTTTATTATTGACTAGCTTTCCCGACAGACGTTGTCCTGTGGACCCTTTGGTCCTAACCAGAGGCAGCCCGTTCATTGTGCACTTCGCCTCCAGAAACAAAAATAAAATAATTAAATAAATAACATTAAAATATTAGTTCTAAAACGTCCATATTTCCTTCGTATTCAAAGCTCTGACGGGATCCACGCGAGAATATAATTATATGCGCGCAATTTGGTTGAATTTGCATGAAAAATTTCTAAAACGCCCGAAACGGTGGAGTAAGTGAAACGGGCTAGTGTAAGAGTGGCAATTACGTATGCGAGAATGAGAGGGTGCAGGTAGCAGGTACAGAAGACAATCTATTTTGTTGTTAGATTTTTTCAAAGATGGCGACGGATGAAATTCGTTCCATACTAACTTTAATATTATATTTTTTTATATTTTTTTCTTATCCATTTTTCAACTTTTTATTAGTTATTCTGTTATCCGGAGTGGAGAAGAATCCAATAAATCACACATCGGAAGAATCTGTTGAGCCAATCTCGAGTTATAAGTAGTGTTCGCACTAACCCGACTTTAATTTATATTAGAGATTGTTCGAGACTGACCATTATGTTCTAGGGTCTTTTATATTAATTGAAATGGGCTTTTACCAACGATATTCTGCCCTAAACATGTTCTAAAAATAGCTTCAAGTGAAAAGCAAGGTTAAATTATTCAAGTCACTTATCGAGTTTGACTATGCGTCCTTAAAATACTAGCGCATTTGTTTTCTACAGCTAGACCCGAAGTTTATGACTCTAGCGGAGTTTCGAGTCAAGAGCCAACTTTTCGACGAACACGAACCCCGTGAAATATGGATTTCCCCCAACTTCGGCTTATAATATCGTTCGGTAGTGAAAATGCAAATTGATTAACTCGACCCACTTTGCGAGGTTCGCTCGAAACTGCGGGATATTGAGTATTTTGTTCGCGCCGTTGAAGCTAATAACGAGCCGTTTTCATTTATTTTTTCAATTTATTACCTTGTCAGCGTATAGCCAATATACCTATCTTCTATAGACAGCTTGGCTTAGGTACATTTTTTTATCAATTTTTCAGATGCTTTGGAATTTTTTCGATTATTAATTGCCAACTTTCATATCTTGCCGGCGTCCAAGAAATTCATACAGACACTATCACGAGTTTCGGAGACTTAAACATTACCACCTAATGGCGAACGTTGTTAACGTAATGTGACCACACTAAGCCAGCCTTCGAAATAACATTAGAAGACGGTCGTAAGCCCGCAGTGGTTTGTTCCATTTAAAAATCGAACATCACTAATGAATTGTTATTAGAGTCATTAGTTGTTATATATTCGTTAACAAAAACGTTACAAGATAACACATATTTATTTATTAAAGGCACCAAAAAAACGAACATCATAAACAAACCAAAATCATGATACGAATACAAAAATCAACAGTCCTTCAATAATAGGCATCTCTCCGATTAAAATAACAAAGAGTTAGATCAAGACATCAATTTCTTAAATTATTGATCGAAACCATTTATCTCGCAGTCATAATTAGCTTCATGATTGAAAGAATTTAAAATTAAAACTGTATTTTGCTATTGAATAGTGTCGTTGACACACACCCTCCATGGTCACAGAAGACTTTTTTTAATCAATTACAAACACCATACGATATTGTATTTTGTGTTTCATACATTTTTATATGTAATATTGAACCACTCGACTTCGTCGCCAGCCTTCCGATCCCACTTGACCCGTTTTACAGTCGACCGACTTTGCTAGATCTTATCAATGTCGTTTCATTTTCTTCTTTTAAAATAATAAAATATACTTTGGAAGTTAGAACCTTTTTCATAATAACCTTACATCGTTGTGATAAACCCTCCGGACCATGCGACCTTTTTATTTTAATCGGCATTCAAAGAAGTCAACACCCACCAACACCCTGAAGGTCAGCTTCTTAGAGCCTTTTAATAATTGTTTGGAGGGACCTACCACGTCTACGATTGTCTGAATATTATCTTCGTTTACATGTTGATAAGGAAAGCTATACTGAATGTTATTGAAGGACGTTATTATTCAGTTCGACATTATTGTTTTTAACTTTGAAGCGCCCTTTTGAAAAAAAAGTTATGGAACTTATTCCGAAGAAAAATTCAAAAACTCCTACGTCTCTTTAGCTATTCAAAAAATATAACGCTTGCTATTTATCATCTGATGATGACCTGATAACGTACTTTAATATTCAGTACGGTTTTTCCTGTAATTGGTATAATGCGTGGAAAGTTTTTCTCTCTGTAGCTTAGAAAACTCTCATTTTAAAATTACATCAGGATGATTTATGAGAGATACTTCGAATATTTTCATGCTCTCAATCATTTTTTTGATTCCTACGTTTGGAATCAAATCAGAATATAAGTATTGGTTAACGCGAACCTTTCATTAATTAAAAAATCATAAGGCATTCTAAGAAAATACGTAACCATCAGGCGAATCGTGGAAAACTTGTAGAAGAAATCTGACTCCGTTCCAAAAAATTAAAACCGGCTTTCTTGAAAATGACTCTGCCCCCTTCGATAACTGGGCTACAGAGGTCAGAATTAGATTTTAAAATAGTCTAACTTACATAATGGTACACTATAATATTGATTATACGTTCAACATGATTCTTTTGAAATTTACTTTATTAGAACACCTTAAAAAATAACCAGTACCAAATCTATATTATAATAATCGAGATCACATATTGATTGACCGACTAACGCCGCCTAGCCAGCGATTTCGGGCGGATCACATATCAAGGCCTTCGCGATTGACTGTCGCTCTCAATGTGAAAGAGACAGCCAATCCCGGAGGCCTCGCACATATACACACTGTGTAGTGGCGTGTGAGTTTTGCTGTTTGAAAATCACACGCATACCCCATACAGTTAACCACTGTCATTCTTGTATAGACAATAATTCGGGGTACCTATGGCCATTGTTGGCTGATAACCACCCTGCCAACGAGAGAATGTTATAAGTAACAAAAAATACTTTATTAAAGCTAACGCCCCGATGGTAGAAAAGTGAACTAAAAGAGGAAATTTGAAATGATAGTTCGAGAGAGAACGAGTGAAGAGATAATAAAAAGGATCTGTTAATAAATCTGAATGAATGGATGCACGTGGACGTGGCCGATCTCGAATCACGTGGACTGATATCGGTGTCATCATAAAGGAGGGACAGGGTGCGAAGTCATGTGTGTTGAAAATGGCCGCCAATGTTATCGCTCGGTGGATGTTCCCATGGTAATGAGAATGGAAGTCCGTACTCTCTGTTTACTCTCTCTGCGAAACGACGTGATTGGTAAAAAAAAATATACCATTTTTGTGTAGACTAAAATTGTAGGTTACACAATTTACTCGTTGAATCGAAAATCAACACAACGAAATCCGTCACACGCTGACGGGTGACTCCTAGTTATTAATACTTTACACACAGAGAACCATTATACAACCATCAGGAAACTGCTTGGGTGTGGTCGCGGCCTCATTACCCCGTGCTGTATGTTTACCTCCCTTGGACTCGTGTTGTGTGAATGTATATATAGGATTTCTTCACCCCCTAGACTTTGGAATTAACGATATGAACTAATAAATCACGCAATATTACGAATATAGTATCTTACACGTTACCGGAAATGTACGCAACCCAGGAATTATTTATATATCCTAGAATATGCATAAAACCACGAGTCAATATTGCAAAATAACTATGTCACACTAGGAAATGTTGGAAATTCAGGGGTATTTCCTGTATTGCACACAATTTCTATAAAGTACATGGTACCGGGAAATATTTTGAAATGATCTGAAAAAGATGAATTGAATATGATATATATTATTATGTAAAATGGGGATCATAACCTGGATGTATCGTGAAATGTAAAACATTGTGTATTTATAAAAAAACTGGATCTTTTGTCGTATTCTCGTCAGCAAACCAATGTCTCTCAAAAATTTGATTCTATCATTAAAAAAATAGTGTTTGAGCCAGCATTTGAAATAGCAGAAGACGCGTTGGTTCAAATTATTATAAATAATTACCTTTTAAAATAGAACACTGATTAATTTAATATCGGTACCTAGTAGGTGTCCCAATTGCGTTTAGGAACATGATAATATGTGAGAATCCTCTGAAATGTTTACACTATCTAAAGTTGATTTCGTACTACGTTCGCTTTATGAGGAATTTATTTATTTATTTATTTATTTATTTATTTATTGTAAAGACACCAACAGAGCATTGATAACACATACAAAGATAAACATAATATTATAAAACACATGCACCCCCCAATGCTCCAATAACAGGCGTCTGTAACATAATTAACGTAATCATGCGAATATATGTATACCGCCGAAAGATCCAAGATAAACAAATTCTCCATTGCAGAAAGGACCATTTTAATAATTAACCTTCCTCTTTGTGGAGGAAGACCTCAAATCGGATTTTCGTCTCCAACATATTATTTTGCCCTCTGATGCTGGTTACCGTAGGGGTTTTAGCGCATCCTTTCTCACTTCACCCTACATTCTCCTCGTTATTTTCATCCCTTTGCTTGTTCCATCAGAAATCTTTCCGTGCCATTTCAATCAAGTTTGGGCCCTGAAATTTGAGAGCCTGAGACCTTAGCATCGTCTGCACCAGTTTATCATCCTGTGTCTAGCCCAATTATTGTCTCTCATGTGTTGAGATATTAGTACTATACCCTGTACAATTTTTAAGTATTCTGTTTAAAATCAAATCGATTGGTTAAAAATTCAACTTGTAAAATACAAAATATACTCGTACGTGGGATTTTAACTGACGCCCTGAAAAAGCAACAATGTATCGTTAGAGCGCAATAATAATAAATTTACAACATTGTTTACAGGTTCGTTTTGCAATTAAACCTTTTTATTTCCCGCGAGCGCAGTTAGCATCCGTCGCTCCCCCTTCCACGAGAACAGCAGATAAAAAGCTCGCTCTATCGATTGGAAAAATAACAATGCACTTTTGTTCCGTTTCATAGAGCGACCGTAAAGTTCTTGTTTACAACTTGAAGCCGTAGCCAAGGCGGGGACTTTGTTTTCGAATGTATGTTTGCTTGCTTGCTGTTTCTATAAAATTAGTTGTTTTAAAGTCAAAAGGTCGTTTAAACGCAGTTGATGTTATGTAGGTGTTATTATTTGTGTGCAACTGTGCAAACTTATTTTAATCTGTCCTCGTTACCATTTATGTGGCGATGTCTTTCAGATACGTAAATACCAATGATTTTCTTTTAATTTATGTACTCCACTATTTTGCCGACCATTTTATTAAATGCATCTTTGTTTCCTGCAAGGGAGAATACATGTTTTTAATTCCATTCCTTCCTTGCAACTCTGTGATGAGCTTAAGATCCCAACAATTGGGCGTCTGTATGTGAAGAAAGTTCTCATATATTTCATTAAGTCTCGTGTCGGACATGAAAGATCTCAACAGAGAAGAGTCACCAGAAGAATGTTGTCTTTTTATTATGAGGTACCTTTTAGAAATACAGCGGTTGGGCAGCGACAATTCTCATACGTCACGCCTAAAACATTTTAAGTGCCCGCCTGAAAGCATTCGTGAGATAACTGACCCTTGTATTCTTATTCTCGGGCAGAGAGTTTCCGGTTGGGTTCTTGATCTGTCTGTCGTATTCTTGCATGACATGACTTAGAGGAATTGTCTACTATATCTAAGTATAGACTAGTTGGGTTATTAGGCATAGAGTGGTTGCCTTATTTGTGTGTAGAGTGGTTGTTTTTTGTAAAGTAGTTGTCTCACTTATATGTTGTGTGTGTGAATGAGGGTGTGGAGGTGTTTGTGTGTGTGAGAGAGAGCTGTGTTTGTACTTATATTGTAAGACCATATTTTTTTAAGTTTTTCCTATCACAGGCTTAGTCTATATTTGGGCAACATTGTTGTATTTTATTTCAAATGTTTTGTAATAAATATGTTGAATAAATAAATAAATTAAAAAATATTTTTGTAAGATATGATATTATTCATATGTAATTGTGTGGGCAGTATAAATGTGGGTATATTCTAGCTTGTACCCGGTCAGGTCTCCGGGACTAAGGCATGGCAATCACTTCTGCGGAGGCTCCTCGGTCACGCGTCATCAGAAACAGCACCTTCACCCATCCTATTCTATATTCGCCAGTACCTCTTGAGGGATGTCATATTTAACCCCATGCATAATCTGTTTAATTTAGGGTGTCTTATCGTAATCAATTGTACATTTAATAATAAACTCGTAGTCAAGATGTTAGTATGAGAACGAGGAAATGGTAATATGAGAAAAGACACGAATAAGGCTCATCTGAAAACGGCTAGAACGGGGCAGCTGGGAGTCGACCGGGCAAGAGGCCCCTTTAAATAATAAGTCTAAACGCTTAAATTGAATAGAGTACAATTCTATCACATTTTTTTCGACTCGATCACAAACAAACAACACAATATGCTTTGATGCTGATGTGCAGTTTCTGAGTTTGAGAAGCAAAGCGAAACTTATATTTTTCTTTGACAACAAACTAATCTACTGTCACGTATTCATCCTACCTAGTTTTTTTTTCAGAATGCAGCAACTCTCTTTCGTATTATTAAGTTTGAGGGCATGATTGGAAAACTTTGTTCATGGAGTGATCATTATTTTTTTTTATTTATCTACCAACAACTTGATCTTGTTTTTCATTTAAATTATGTGTTACACAGGATCTTTGGCTGATTTCTCGGCTAGTACTCATAAACTGTGAAAACTCCGCCTTGTATGTAGTTGTCATTCGAAACGGTTCCCACTTACTAGGCCGAGAGTTTATTAACTACGTATTCTCTATTGTCAATCGGGTTTTCCAATGTATTTTTTCAGTCTAATCAGTTAAAAAGTTATTGGAGGCTTAGTGACAATACTCTATAATCTATAATATTCTCCGTAACAATGAAACCCAATTTGGTCCTGTTTTTGTCCGAGATTTCCTTACTGGAAACAAAACCGTCTCTTTACCGTTTTAAACCTAGTGTGGCATTGTGGAATCATAATATTATGTAGGTACCTACTACGCATTACAAGTGGAATTCGAAACGAAAATGTCAAAATTTCATTTCATATTTTGGTTTGTAGAGGTGCGGAGGTGAATTTGTCATAAAATAACCAATGATAGTCTTTCCTAATAATATTATACATTGGGTTTTTGACATGTTGAACATGTTGGCAATTTCGGAGATTTAAACAATACCTACCACCCAATGGCGAACGTTGTTATCGTAAAGTGATCACACTAAGCCAGCCTTCGAAATAACAGTAGAAGACGGTCGTAAGCCCGTAGATGTTTGTTCCATTTAAAAATCAAACATTAGTAATGAATTTTAAGAGTCATTATGTAGGTAGTTGTAATAATTATATACGTTGCCTAATAATAACTATTCTAGGATAGTGAAACTTTTTCGCAAATATAATAATAAGGCGGATCTATTTTTATTTGAACGGTTTCTTCTCTTCCATCTGTCTCTTTCCATCTTTTTTTTAATCATGACAAGCGGGATAGCGAATATCAGACTTTATTTTTTTCTCTCTCAGCGCCTTTTCCCCATATCTATTTCTAAAACAGGTACGACCATACACTTGTGTGAATGCCCGATGTGTGAATCTCAGCGTCTTTGGACTTGTTTGGCCAGAATTTCCATCAATGGCAACCTTTGGAAACGCTGGTATATGACAGTCATTAGGTCTTAATTTTTTTTTTTTTTTTTTAATAAATGAATCTGTGCTCACTCAAAGTGAACACAAATACACTCCTTGACTCTTTCACAGTAAGCTACTCAAAGCTTGTGTCGTGAAAGAGGAAGATGGTCGGCACCTGGGATCGAACCACGACGTCCGCAGTACGAAAGCCGGCGTTGTAACCGCTGGGTCACCAACCACTTCCATTATTAGGACAAGAAATTCTACACCAGGATGGAGTCGTAACCTTACTTTGAAAAGGTTTTAACCGACATTTCTATCAACAAAAACTCTTAAGAACTTTTTCAAAGTGAGGTAATGATCTCTCGTTGGGGTGACCTATCCTTCGAGAGGTGGTATGAATTACCTCAGAACATAATAATTAGCCAAGATATTGTCCGTGCAGAAAATTCTGATATAAATTAATAATATTCGAATAGAATCACAACATAATATTTTTCAACTATAGGAGCAGTCATTATGTATCTAAATTAATAATAACAAGAATAATAAATTGTCGAAAGTTTGCGAGGATTTCGATTATTCCGAAGCCGTCGTCGGTGGAGTTAAACTTTTAATGTAATTATCCCAGTCTAATGGAGCGCCTTCTTCTCATTCTCTCGCCATCCAACCCCCACCCCCCAAACCCTGTCGTTACTCTAACAAACTTCCCTTAAAGGACCTCATCAATTGAATAAAGAAACACTTTCAATAAAAAAACAAGGTGAGTTAGTAACTAAATAGATTTGAAATGGCGCCAAAAATGTATACTTTGATAATAATTGGAGTGTAACTATTGTAGGATTGATGAAGATGACTTAGTTTGAAATATAACGTTATATTTACACGATTATGTCTAAGGCCCTTCCAAATTGAGTAATGTCACTCAAAAAGTGGGGAAATCCTAATGGGTGATGTGGAGTGATAGGGTGAGTCGGATATCCATCAGTCTAAAATTCAATCGCTTCAAGCCATTCGTCCATCACTCCAAAAGGATCGTCAATGGAGAAACTCTAGTGGACGTGGTCCAACTCGTCTTGTCATTTGATTGTCAGTGCTAAAAACTTGGTCCAACTTCGTCTCATTTTGTCATCATCCTTCCACCAGGGTGCACGTGTTGCTGTTTTAAATAATGTGAAATTTCGTTATAAAGGTAGACTCCCACGCTATGGTGATAACTCCGTATTTCTATGCTACATAGATATTGTAATATAACAAGAGTACATTTTTATAAGGTGCCATCGATGACTCTCAGCGCAACATAGCCTAGTCATAAAATTTATAAGTTGTTGAACATGCATTTTTCTTGGTGGAAGTAATTTAAATAATCAAATTTAAATAAAAAGCCTAGTCACACGCTATGATCATAGAAAATAATAATAATAATAATAATATAACACTTTATTGGGTAAAAATATACATAATTAACCAAAATTGGCGGGCTTATTGCCTAGGGCAATTTCTTCCAACCAACCTATTATAGATATAACATTTAATCTGTTGCATGTTATATAAAAAAAATACATACACATATATAAACAAATAAATGTATGGCGATATTGCCATACCGTGGGAGTGTACCTCAATTATTGAAAATACAACTCAAGTTGCACATCTGTCACAATGGATGATATCGATTTGAAATGGAACTGTTTTTTTTTTTTTGGATTTCGTCTATGGACATGGGAAGATAGTCGGCACCGAGGATCGAGCCCACGGTAGGCGACGCCGCTGGGCTGCCATTGCTGCCAACCACTTTTTTAACGATGTCCTTATTTAGAAACTTCTATTGGTTAGTTTGTGTTCCTTTTGATGAATTTTTGGAGCGATCTATTGGACTCATGTCTAATATTTTGAGATTTCTTGCACATTTTATAGATGCAAGCAGGATTACAAAAGAAATCATTACGCTGAAAGGAAAGGTGTAAAAAGGTGTGGTCGACCGAGATTGACGTGGAACGAACACATCGATTCCGCCCTTAAAGAAGACCAGCCCCGTAGACAAATTCAAATTGGCGTTCGATTCAAAACGAAGATTTCGCTAATGTATAGTGCGAAAAAATTAACTGTCATATAAACAATATATAAAAATATAAAAAGTGGACAGCTAATTTTCTTCCTACTCTACATTGTCGGACAATTCGTTTGTAGTCGATCGCCAAATGCATTTTGTCTAGGCCTATTGATCAGAACCAAAAGAAATAGGAGAGATGTTTATGAGAAATGGTTTGTCGGTGGAGGAAGGGAAAGAAGTTTTCTTGGATAGAAAAGAGTGGAGGTTCGTTCTCTCTGCTTGCTATTTAAGGTGTAAAAAATTGGAGTAATCTAACTTTCAACCGTCGAAATTTTACTATGGAAATATAAAAAAAATGTCTGAAATATATTTTTCATATTAATTATTTTTATTTTTTATCCACCGGAGTCTTTTTCTTCTCAAGTGGACAATTATATTTCTCTCTCTCTGGGGGAAAGAATAAAAATCATCCATTATTTTTTCGAGGAAGGTTTATAAATATTCAGCGTAATTAAGTCACGCCGCCAGAATATTACTACAGCTAGCTTATACTTTAATTTTTTGTTCTTTATTTTAGTCCGGTTGTGACAATTTTAATATCAGGTGTAATTTTTTTTCCTTTTGTAGGTACATAGATTCGCTGAAAAATTACGGTTATATTAATTAAAACTAGCCCTCCCGACAGACGTTGTCCTGTTGTAGTCCTCACTATGAATATTGATTTCGAATTTGTAATTTATAAAAATACAAGATGACCCGTCAAACTTCGTTCAACATCTACGTACGATAATAATTATTCTTTCCAAAATATCTACTTACTTTCTGAAACATCACGGGATATAAAAAATGACTAATCAAATAAACAAAAAAAAAATTAAAAATTCGATGTCAAAAGGCATCACCTGACAACAATTAATCAAGCTTAACTCACCTCTTTTTATTCACTCGTCACGTTTCAATTTTTAATCAAACAATAATCATCTCTTTTTATTGAATTTCTGCGCTTTAATTTATGAAAAAAAAATATTCGCTTAAAATGTATCGGAGGGTGTGGCTAGTTTGCCGCAAGCGGAACTACTAGAAAATCTATAGGTACTAGAAAAGCGCACTAAAAAGCCGCTAGTTTCGGAACAAAAGTTCAAATGCGTCAATAATTCAAATATGTTCGGTTTGCACAGGGTAAAATGGATTCGGGGTACATGTGAAGAGGTATGGGGGGCTCTGCCCCCAGACACTTCCAAAAAAATATTTCTCAAAGCTTGAAATAAATTTTATCAAATACCTACTTCGTACCGGTGCCGGTGTTTTGACACTCAATGGTGGTCGTCGTAACTTGTGTTGTTATAAAATTTACAAAGATGGCTTTATTGTTAGGAAATCCGTGCCATACTAACTCTAATATTATATTTTATATTATTTGTTATCCATTTTTCATTTGTTATTCTGTTATCCGGAGCGAAGAAGAATCCAATAAACTAAGCATGATAAAAATCTATTGAGCCGATCTCGAGTTATAAGTGTTCGCACTAACCCGACTTTCTTTTATTATATTAGAGATACGTTTAAAATAATGACGTGATTGAATGTTAAAAAAATATTTCTGAAAGTTTGAAATAAAGTCAGCGTACATTTCGGCTATCGGCGCCAAGTTCGTGCATTCCGGCCATCAGCGACCCTACTGTCAGTGTGACTACAACCAGTCCTGATTATTAACTGTAGGAGGTTAACATATTAAACAATATTCAATTTGAGTATTTAGTGTCTACATTCAATATTATGTTTGCTTTAAATTGTATTTTTTTTTCAACTTCACTAATACGACCTACTTCTTCTGCTGTTTCAAAGGCTGGCTAAAATAATTCTAATCCTTGATACTCCCAAAGTATGCCTTACGTGCAAATTTTTCTAACTGAGCCAAACACCTACCACTTGCTGTAGCAAAAATATACTTTCATCCATTTTTGTTGAAATTTACATTTATCATCACATGACACATATTTTGTGTGTCATGTGAACGTAACTTAAGTACATTATTGTATTGTTCCGTTTTTTATAAACGCATTTTCTTATTATTTTTTTTGCAGAGCTTGTTGGGCGAATTTAACAAGGAGCAGGACGCCTTCATTCGCAACCAATCTGGATCCAAGGGCCCCGTTGACCTTCCTTGGGCTGGACGAGCCGACGAAGCTGCGCTTAAAGAAGAATGTCTTTCTCTGTCCACAGTGAGTATAAATTTAATCTAATCCAATTCCATTCATCCTTTATTCAGGATCATTGGAAGACAATATTGAAGGAAGTCTAATGAATAGTGAAATCTTACTATCAATCAATACTCCCCTTGAGACCCCGTTGAGCTACACAGGCAACAGGCGCCCTCAACTGCCCTCAGTCGTTAAAAGAAAGTGTGAAGAGCAATCCGGAACTGCAGATTAAGCCGGCTTGACCAATCGGCCATATTCTCCGCGTGTCCCCCGAAAGTCTTGAAAATTCAAGCCTTTTTTCTACAATCCGGATGGGACAAAAGGCGAAGCAGACTAAAACTCACTATCAAGCGGCCACTCTCTGCAATAATTGGACTAACAAGATGATGGCCCTATTAACTATTTAGCCAGAATAATTCCAACCGATGCATCTGTTTTATACAATGTTTTCATGTCACATTCTGACAATCGCACCAACTATCAAACAACTGACGGATATGAAACGCCAAATAAATTAGAAAATAGTAAAATTTACGTTGTCAAAATGCACTATGGAGGTTACCTACGTTGATTTTTGTTGAATTTTCAAATGTTCCGCACGACTTTATTAGTTTTTTTCTTTTATGAGAACCTTCTCTTGATAATAGCAAACAAAACATAAAAAGACATAGCGAAATTGTTCAGGTGTGATACGACAAGGGAAACATGATGTTATTTTTTTAATAAAATACTCGTTTTTCACTTTGATTAATCACTACAAACGCCATGCTCATTACATTTGTTCCTTTTGACAAATTTTATCCTTAACCACAGAGTTCTTATAACTCTTACCACAGACTATTATACAATATAATGTGCATTGTTCTCAATAAAAGATAGCTCCATTTTTTTACATAGAGATTACATTTCAGCAAAATCATATTATATTAACAGCAGTTACTAAGATTTGTTTGATGACTGTCTTTAAAAATTTCAGGATAGGAGGAACTTTGTACGAGCCCCACCGGCCGGAGTGGAGTTTAACTTTGACTATGATCTTTCTTACCCTGTGGCTGTGGCTATCATGGCCGAGGATCCTAACTTGGAGAAGATGAGGTTCGACCTAGTACCCAAAGTGTAAGTTACTCTTTCTTTCTTCTTCCGATTCCTTCTTGCGGACAGCCCTGGTTGCCTGCAACAGTCTTGTCTGCCGTTTAAAATAGACAAATATAAAATCTTTTCTCAACTGGGTCAGGGCTGCTTGAGAAGGAAAAATTGCTTCAGGAAATAAGCTCCGCAAGCTATACTAATATCACATTCTCTGGTCCATAGACCCTTCAGAATTTGTACCTCTACCTAGACTTGTCACTAAATTAACATTCATTCAAAATTAGAAGTCGTAAAAGTCATTTTTTTTTTAAGAATTTAGCCAGTTCAATTCGGTCTGAAGTCAGTTCACTTTGTGTATTTTTCTTCACATTTGAATATGAGCCAGTTCACTTAGTGTATTTTTCTTCACATTTGAATATGAGCCAGTTCACTTTGTGTATTTTTCTTCATATTTGAATATGAGCCCAGATTTTTTGGAAATAAAAATGAATCTGTGCTCACTCAAAATGAAAACAAATATACTTTTTGACTCTTTCACAGTATGCAAATAAGCTTGTGTTCTAAAAGAGAAATATTGTCAGGACTTGGGATCGAACCCAAACTGTTTTGAATATATTATGTTTTTAATGCATAATACAATTCTGTTACTATGCATGATATATGGGACCGAAACTTGAACATGTTAGTTTGAATACTGTAGAACTGAGATCTGTAGATATACGGAAAAAGACTGATTGGTAAGGTGAGCAATGGTGAAGGAATATGGTGTGAGTGTTAGTGTAGTGACTAGAATGAAAGGGAATAAGAAGTGAATAAGGTGGTTCGGGCATGTTTAATGAGAGAATGAATGAAGAAAGAACGACAAAAAGGATCTATAAATCTGAAAGAATAGGTGAACGGAGACGTGGTTGATGTTTTTCATTTTTTCTTATGGAATTCTTGTAATTTTTAGGATCACAGAAGAGAATTTCTGGAGGAACTATTTCTACCGCGTCTCACTCATCTGTCAGGCTAGCGAGGCCAGCGATGCTAACAATGAAAGCCAGCCAGGATCACGACTCGCAAGTGTCGATGAGCCACAAGGTACCCATACCTAAAAATCTGTATACTTTAATCTTCCCTTTCTTATCTTATATTTTTTCCAACAAGCATTTTATTTAATTTAATTTTTTTTTGCATTATGTAGTAACTTTATTCCTTAAGCACCCTCAGTAGAAGATCACTTATTTTGCACAAATTTATTTGGCTTTTTCTATTCCTATAGTGTTTTCTTTTGGCATTTCATTTCATGTCCCATTTCGTCGACACTTCAAAACACCACAACCGCTTCGCCTTTAACCATAGATGAAGATAGTTCGAATCAAAAAGACGTAAAGAAATCAAGCAAAGATTTGATTAAATCAGAACAGAGTGTTGCCAAGGTGGAAAAAGATTTGTCGGATTTGGACATAGACAAAAAGAATAATAAAGAGGGTAAGATTTTTTGGCATTTAAAATAAGAATTTTAACCATAGATATTAATTCCGATAAAAAAGCAACTGTTCGTACTATTTTTTGTATATGGTAACTCAATAATGCCAATATAAATTACAATTATATCCCCAAAATTAAACAATTCATATTAATAAGGATGTTTCAATACATATTTTGTCAACCGATATTCTTAGTTATTTCCCTTTTAAAAATAACGCAATATTAATTTCCAACTAACTTTATGATTATTAAAACTATAGAATAACTCAGAATATGATGCAAATGTATTGTTTAATACGTTAGCCATCTTTTTGCAGAAATGAACTCATTTTACGTAAATTTTGTTGCGTTTGCAATTTTCTTCGGAAAGTTTGTTCTGAATAAAAATAACTTTCAAATATTACTACTTGATTTGTCAGATAATTTAAAACATCGTATATGAAAAACAATTAATCCTGTGATTGTTTTCCCTTACACAGCAACACATAATTTGTTCGGATAATAGAGGTGCAAGCGTCATTTAACTGTTTGTAGATTAATACTCAATTGGTAATAATTAAAACGGTTCGAATATGCAAATTTTCCACCTCAATACGGTTTTGATTTAAATTTTAATCAAAACATTTCACAAATTCAGTGATGAATAATTTTGTTATTTGGATGCACATATTAATCTAGTCCTAATGCTGTGAAAATTGATATGCGAGAATACCACCCTGTGATGAGATTGGTTTTGCCTACTCTTCTTAAAAAAATATCGTTTTTTTCATTGAATTATGATTTTAAACCATCTTTGCATTGTTAACTTTCTATCGAAACCGGTTTTTGGCATTTAAAATAAGAATTTTAACCATAGATATTAATTCCGATAAAAAAGCAACTGTTCGTACTATTTTTTGTATATGGTAACTCAATAATGCCAATATAAATTACAATTATATCCCCAAAATTAAACAATTCATATTAATAAGGATGTTTCAATACATATTTTGTCAACCGATATTCTTAGTTATTTCCCTTTTAAAAATAACGCAATATTAATTTCCAACTAACTTTATGATTATTAAAACTATAGAATAACTCAGAATATGATGCAAATGTATTGTTTAATACGTTAGCCATCTTTTTGCAGAAATGAACTCATTTTACGTAAATTTTGTTGCGTTTGCAATTTTCTTCGGAAAGTTTGTTCTGAATAAAAATAACTTTCAAATATTACTACTTGATTTGTCAGATAATTTAAAACATCGTATATGAAAAACAATTAATCCTGTGATTGTTTTCCCTTACACAGCAACACATAATTTGTTCGGATAATAGAGGTGCAAGCGTCATTTAACTGTTTGTAGATTAATACTCAATTGGTAATAATTAAAACGGTTCGAATATGCAAATTTTCCACCTCAATACGGTTTTGATTTAAATTTTAATCAAAACATTTCACAAATTCAGTGATGAATAATTTTGTTATTTGGATGCACATATTAATCTAGTCCTAATGCTGTGAAAATTGATATGCGAGAATACCACCCTGTGATGAGATTGGTTTTGCCTACTCTTCTTAAAAAAATATCGTTTTTTTCATTGAATTATGATTTTAAACCATCTTTGCATTGTTAACTTTCTATCGAAACCGGTTTGGGGTAAATCGGTTGGATAGTTTCAAAGTCTACAACTGAAATGGGTAGAAATAGAAACTTAATTTTCATCTATGTAGATAGATTAAAAGCTAGAGAAATCGGCTACTAAAATATGAAGTTACAAAAAGTTATCTTTGACCGGGTTCGGTAGCCTAGTAGTATAGGCTTGGACTTCTGATCAGGAGGTCCCTGGTTTGATTCCTGGTCGGGTTAAAGTTTATCAATGTGTTGTTTCACTTGAAATTTATACCCGAAGTTGGCCTGTCGCAGACTGGAAAAAATTGACCCCTTTGAATGAAGAAGTGTAAATTTATTTATTTGCTAACGTATCCTGTGCTTTAATTTGATTGTGCATACTTGCTACTTAATTCCTGCATTTACTTTCTTATCATTTCTTCAAAACTCTTCCATTAGTATTTTTTGTTTTTTGCTTGTAGAAAACGTAAACTCAAAAATACATCCAAATTCATTGCATGCTTCACAACTTTTTAACTAAACTTTGTTGTGAGTAAAGCCAGAAAAAGCTATTTAAAATTTGCAGCATTATGCTAATAAAGTTTCTTACTTTTAACTGATTTTGTTTATAATTTTAACTTTAAAGTTATTATTTGCTATTAAAAGCTATTAATTTTATTATTGAGAATAATTACGTCAAATCTTTTTATAATGAAATTCAAAGTTGTAGAACTTATAATTTTTCACTCTTTAACTTAAATCTTTCAAATCTTTCATACACAATGTGGTGAAAATTTTTTTTTCGTTAAAACAAAGTCCACTTTGTTATAATACATTTAATTTTACACAATCCATTTATATATTGCTAAATCAAAAAACTGTTTTTATGCAGCTGTACATATTTTTCAATACTTTAGGCCTATCATATCGCTTTACATTAAATTTTAATCAATATTTTTATCACAATATATTATTCATTAAGTATTTTAATATTTTCAAACATTATATATAAAAAAAAATATTCTTTTCTCTATGAATTTCGCTATAACAGGATTTGATGATTGATATTAAAAATCTTAAAAAAAATAAAAAATGGAATTTTCATTTTAAATCCAGTACGAACAGTTGTTTTTTTTTTCTTGCTTAATTTATTAACTATTGTAACTAACAAATTATTCTGTATTGTCTTTTATTTGCAAATGATACAATATAATACTTACTTATAATTATTAATTTTGGTGAATTACACAAAAATTATACTATCGATCGATCGTCAGTTAGGAATTCAAAACATTTTTACCCAAATCACGCTAATTTTTTTTTACCAAATCAAAAATCACCTCATCGTTATGTCATCCTGTATGTGTCAGGAGAAATTACGTTTTCAGACAAATTTTTTTTGTAGTAAGTACCCCGACATTTGCATGATATGCACTATCTTAAGAAAATATGAGCTAAGAATAGTTTATTCCACTGTTATACCAAAACTGTATTATTTTTATTCTTTTTTGTATAAATTTTTGTTTCATTGTCTTATCGAATAAAAGTATTTTTTTTTATGAAAAGTGAATGGAAAAAATAAACATTATATTGGTTTTAAGACTTTCTGTTATTGGAGAACCGTTGTGAAGAAAAACTGTTGTTTTGTTTGATCTTAAATTTTCGTTCCAATAGATGGATTTAAATATCACGACTACGCTTATTTTTTCTGTACACTCTTCATAATATAAAACAGATACCACATTGCAACTTTTGAATGCAAACTTTACAGTTTTAATGTGTGATTTAAAACAAAACTGATTAGGCTTAGACGTAGAATAGACTGCGCTTGTTTAAATTACTGATCAACTCCGATCTTAGCTTGCTGATTGAAAAAATAAATCTGCATAATTGCAAAATTTATAACAAAAATTTCGATATAACTGAACAAAGATTCACACAAAATTATTTCCCAAATAATTAATTATCTATTGATTAAAAGTATTGTAAACTCATTGTCAAGTCTGAAATCAATATGAATGTAGCTTGTTATTTGTTTTTAAAGATAATTTCTGATTTTTGTATCAAAAATATTCAAATTTGTTAGGTTAAAAAAAGAACAGTAAATATTTTTGTCGAAATTGCGTAAACAATGAATTGTGCACAAGTACGATGGGTCAGTGTAGCCAACATACTTTCTCAAACTTCGTCCTAAATAGAGACGTAAAAATAGATGGTGATTCTAATGTTTCTCGATCTTTCGAGATATGTCCGTCCTTTCAATTAATTGTTCAAAGATTTTTCCTCATTTTATAAATCAGAATTATAATGAGAGTTTATTCACTTATATTGTCTTTTCATCTCCTCATATGATTTGCCCAATACCATTTCAATATTTCGACTCTTTAAATAATTGCATATATCTGATAAATAATTAATTAATCTACATCTAAATAAATCTACATCTAATAAATTGTTAATCTACATCTTGTTTCTCGTACAATTTCTTGCATAAACTCTCTACGATTGACTATTTCCTTTCAATCCCTTGTTGAAATTGATCCACTGCCGCAACTTGAGCTACTCCTATACGGTGGTTGATCGAATTGCTCATATAAAATATCTGCATTCAAATCTGTTCAGAAAAGTTTTTATGGGAGATTTTCAGGCTTATTGAAAGCTTTGAGGATTTCAATCCGAGTATGTTGATGATAATGGTTATTCCACTGGTTCTCGGATGTAGTTTTTTGCCCCCCTCCCCTCAAAAATTCTTATGTGTCATATAAGGTCACCCTAAATGTTGGCATTCAATTTAACAAAAGCTTCTCTGTCTTGTCCTATCCAGAATTACTTTTCCCGAAGGGGGTAGACAGAGAGTACGGACTTCCATTCTTTCCTATCCAAACAAACCTCTTTCGTTTCCTCCAAATGCATAACATTCCGCATAGATGCTCTTCTATTCCTTTTGCTCCTGACTTGGCCCTCCTCTAAGACGGTACCAATATGGTCGGACCATGTCGTTCGTCGTCGGCCTCGTCTGCGTGCATCCAGAATTACTCTTCTTATTTATTTTTGCTTAGTTCCGTTATTTTAGCTTTAGCGATAAAACGAGAAACACTCTCTATTTAAATAGCTCTAAATAGGCAAGAGTAAGTTGGCATAGATTTTTTACCCACTTATAGATGTTGAAAAAAAAGCAGATTTAAAAAAAAAACAAAACAATTAAAGTTTTACCGATTTAGATTGATTGTATTTGTTTGTTCGAATGATTACAATATTTTTTCTTGTGGTGTATTCCAGCCTAAACGGGTGAAGATGTCGAAAGTGAAATCTGTTACAGCCCCCCACATCCACAACAATAATAAATAAAAATTACGCCAGCAATATTTGGGATAATACATATTATTATATTGTTGTTACAACATCTGAACATCAATTAGTTTAAAAAAAATAATTATATCATAAATGTTGTTAATAAATATTACTTATCATCCATTTAAACCCCCTCTTTAAAAGTTATTATAACTATCATCCATTTAAATCCCCACTCTTAAAATTATAATGGTTATCGTTATGTTGAGTCTCAAAGCTATCATCCATTTGAATCCCAACTGTAAAAGTTATTATGTTTATCATCCAGTCGAGTATCAAAGTTATAATGGTTATAATCTTCTTGAGTCTCAAAGTAGTTGTGAATATCATCCTTATTTACCCCCTTACTTAAAAGTTATGGTTATCATTCAGTCGAGTCTCAAAGTTATCATGTTCATTAACTAGGGGAGTCTCAATGTTATTATCATAATCATAAACTAAAATCCCTTATTCTTTGTTTGTCATTCATTCAAGTACCTCAATTTTATGTTTATTATTTGTTAAAATCAATATAATTATTGTAGCTTCATTTGCCCACATGAGCTTTGGAGGTTATGTTTAGTTTTGAAGCTTCATTTGTCACTCATAAACTGAAAAATATGCTTGATAGCTGATATTTAACGGATTTTACTTATTTAACTCTTTCTTTAAAATTGTACTTAATTTTTATGAAGTCTCAAATGTTGAGATTAAACGAGTTTAACAATAACCATTTGTTTTAAAATTATTATGGAAGTTCTATGCTATAAGTTGTAGAAATCATAATTGAATATAAATAAAGCAAAAAAAATATACACACTTCGTATCACTTACGGAAGATCATGTGGTTGTAAAATCATACAATATTACCAAATCCAAATTACTTTTATGCAATTTTGAACCATAAACTGTAACAAGATTTAAAATCAGTTATCAATATAGTTGAATTGGTATGTTTCGATGTATAAATCTTGTGTTTATGGATAAATTCTTGATTAATAGCTTTCGTCATACCATATTTTTGAGGTTCGTTGTCAACTAAGTGACGTAATTAAAATTGTTGACATTTGCGTCAATACGAACTATGTCCATCCAAAATAATTTCTTTGTTTTATTTATGTAACAATTATGAAACAATGGTGTACTTATATTTTCATAATGTTTGTTGATGACTTAAAAAAATATATATGTGTTCATTATGTAGATAATATTGTATGCTGAAAGAGAGGTTAAAATTTACTTAACAGTTAATATTTTTTTCTGCATTTATAAAAAAATAATATTCCTCGAACAGAATCATTCCATCTTTAAAGAAATATGAGTTTTGTTGAATCTTAAAAAAGTAAATTAACATTATGTACATTATTATAATATTTAACCTAAGTGTTTTTTGAGATATACATAAAATATAGAGTTAGATAAATTTAATTATTTGATATATTATAATTATTAATAATGTACTAAAACACTTTTCACAGGTATTTTAGGATTCATTTTTTTTAATATACCTATATATAAATTGAAAATAACATCCATATTGTTATTATAATATCATGATTGTAACATATTATAACGATTATTGTTAAAATGAGCGAATGTGAATTGACGAGCCGGCTGAAAAAAAAAAAAAACGTGACTGATTTGAGAGAGAAATTTAATTTTGTTCGATTTATACATGTGAATTGGTTCGATGATGAATAACTTCAGTATTTTTTCTGTTTCTAATCTCCTTTATTGTTATAGTTTGAAGATTTGCAGCTTATTGACAAATGTTTAGCGTGCCTGATAAATCAATATTGTATTTGACGGTTAAGGTTCTAATTTTTGAATTTAAAAAAATTAACCCTATATTGACTCACGCACAATTTTGAGAAAATGTAGGTAGATCTATGTATATCGATAGTTTTGGTATCACTTAATCTGGATTTGTAGCCAACAAAGGGTTAATATTGGTAAAGATTTCTTATGGTTCAATGCACATTATTATATAATAATATTAAACTATTCACGACCTAAGATTTTTAACAAAAACAAAATGTTAACGGATTAATTATGTAACACTGTTATCCAAATTATTATAAAAGTAATAATATGATATTTCAAGTATTATAATGTGTATCAAAATTTATATTTAAAATTTAGGTGTTTTGTATTGCATTTAAAAATATTGCAATTCACCAAAGTTAGTGTATCATTGTAATTAACTGACAATACAATTTGTTTATTATGGGGCGATATTGTTTGTATGTTGATATTTAGATTAAGGTAATGTATACACGTTGGGTTGACGATGGTTATTTGTTCATCTGACTTGACAACTAATATCCAGTTCAAATATTGTTATATAACGAAACATTTCATATAAAAAGTAATGCAGCATAGATACAAAAGCTGTATCGTTATTATTAAAATTGTCTTACTGACAGTATCCAGGCCGAATATCGTTGTGTAACGAATACCGAAATCTTTAAAAGTACTGTATCATTCTGATTAAACTTTTTAATCCAAAATTAATGATTTAACTTAATCGCAAGCAAATTTTCCGTATATTTCTATTGAAAAGCTCACTAATTTCCCAATATTTTGTTTAAAACAATGTAACCTTTATCAGATAACAAAATATTATGCAGTTAAATGGAAGAGATCACTTATTGGATCGCATCACCCGTCAACGCATGCAAGTCCCTCTTTGAGTGGGTAAATTGGGCACACTGACAATTAATTGATCATCTGATAAACGAGTGCACTATATATACGCTTTTGTATCACAGAATCTCTGTTTTTTTCCCCTCGAATCGAAGAAGAGACATTTTATGGCATTGCAGCCATTTGTATAATCTTTTGGTCAGCTTAAGGTGAACAAATGATCATTTATTTTGTATGCTTGATAATATATTATCACTACTGTAATATTCTTGGACAGTAACAATTTAACTTCAATGTAAGGTTATGGGAGTAATGGTAAAAAAATATTCATTTCTTTTTCATTCATTAACCGACTAATTTTCTTCTATGAAATGGGACTATTATTATAAGCATGTGTTTGTAAAGGCTATTTTTCATCACTCAATTATTGAATTTTATTTGTCGATAATACTAATGACGTGTGCATGAACCTGACAATTGATTAAAACTAAATAAAATGGAATGTTAATTCAGAAGAAGAATGGGAGACTGAATTGGAGGCCGAACTGAGAGACTACGAGGTTTTGGCCGGAGATAAAGTGACGTCGAACGATGACAAGCAGTGGGAGAAGGAATGCGAGGATATTCTGGCCAACGAGGACGATGAGGATCTCAAATAAAGTGAAGAATTTCAAAATTCTTTAGCTTTTTGTTATGATTTTTAAGACTGCAACCATTTTATTATGATTATTGTTATTATTATACAGCAGTGTGCGAATTAATTTGAACACAGATTAAATTAAAAATAACAGAAAAAATGCTATTAGAGAAAACCGGTTATTTACACTTTACTAATCTTAATTTTTATTATTTATATAGCCTTTTTGGCGTGAATTCTACAAATCGTTTCAATTATTTCATCTCAAAATCAAATTTGAATGCTGCCTTATTTCTGAAACTGGCATAAACCCATTGCAAAAAAGGAAATTAAATCTGTTTCATTAGCCAGAATATCGTGAACGATTGAATCTGATTAAACATTTTTTGGGGTGATATGCAAAAAAATAAAGTCGGAAATTAGAATCCGAAGCTGAAAAAAAAATGATGGAATTGGTTGTTTCAGTTTCGTCTTGGGGCGAAAAAAAAAAATTAAGAAATAATAGAATCCATTTCAGAAAGATTTCATAAAATTATAAAAGGTAAAATTAGTAAATAAAAATATGCAAAACTAAAAACTGTTTTTAAACAGTAATCAGACCCTATTTCTAAAATATTATGTTTTTTCTGTTTTGTTTACTCTTGGTCATATTGATTCACACACTTCTCCTTCACTTTTTTTTTTCACTCTCTTATTATATACGGGGCATTTATATTATTATAGTTTTGAATCATTCCCTTGTGATCTCCGAGTTAAAAAAATTTTCTAACTCTTCTCGGTCTGTTCTAAGCAGCTTAGGTCAGTGTAAACTTTGAAAAGACAATAACACACTTTTCTCCATTATTTTCGCTTTTACCGTTTTTCTCTTCAACGTCGTAAATGTACAATTAATTATTATATTTATGTACAAAAAAATAAAATTAATCATTAGAGCATAGGTTGTATATTAAAAAAAATATATATTTAGAAAAAAAAAACAGCATATTATATTATAGAGTATGTTTTGTGTTATATATAAATATTAGTGTGTCAAAAGCAATAAATTTTTTTTTGCATCGATACCAAATTTCAAAATCTGTTCCAAGTATTCTCGATGAGTTATCGAGATAGATTAAAAAATATATACATCTAGTTGCCTATAATATATGATACTACAGCATATCAAATCAAAATTTTGTATAACTCTAAATTGACGTATCATTATTTACGGTGATAGCAAAGTCCATTTCGTGGTTTGAAAATAATTTAGAAGATTATTTTTTTGTTAAGTTGCGTTTTAAGGGTGAACTTACGGCCTCGTTGTTTGGGAAGTGTATTTTAAGGATTCTAGTAAATCCATCAAATTATCGACAACTTAAAATGGATGCTAGTTTATTAAATCATTAAATAATATATATATATTTTAAAGTTTGTCATTAAATAATATAAATTGTACCATTGTATATTAAAAAAAAATTATATAAATTATCTATTAATATTCTTGTTGGGTCATTTCTGTGTCTTGAAGTTTTTTCCTCTTTCATGATAAAATTGAAGTTATGATATTACTGTATTAATACGATAGTATGTCTGTATATTATGAGATATCTATGTAATAAATGTGTTGATTAAATAAGTTTTAATGTTGATACACTCAAATATTTTCCAACCGAGACTAAAATATTTTTTGAAAATTCGGTCTTACTTGCTCAGAACTCAAACTAGATTCGAATTCCACAAGATGATCCCATCGAAATTTGTCGAAGACAGGTATTATTGGTATCTTTTTTTATCAAAGTTGCACGTAAAATTTGACTCGTGATAATTTTATGAATTTGAACTACACATAAAATTTGCACATTTATCAGTAAAATTTTACATACAATTAATTAATTTGAATGAATACCGTAAAATATTCAAAATTTTTATGAAATATTTTGTGACCTTAAATAACTAAATAAAAAATCAATAATCGAGCGTTGGAAAATATTGATATAGTCTGGAAATTTTGAAAAAAAATCTCATTATCATGCAAAGAATAAAAAAATATATATATATTATATACCTACATGTAAGACAAAAAAGCAGTTTTTCTTCTTCTTTTTGTTTTGGTCGATGTCTGTGTGTTACTCCATTCATATTAAACCTACAGTTTAAAATAGAATATAATATGATTAAATTAAATATTGTATTATTAATTGCTGAAGGAATATTATTGTCTTAATATTTATATTAAAAAAAAACAATAAGTAGTATATTTGTTATGAGATTTCAAATTTTATTTTAAATCAATAATATATAACATATATATTATTATAAAACAAACGCAGATTATTTTATTCATCTTTACTTCTCAAATAAATATTTTTTAATTTAATGGTAATAAGTCTTTTTATTTGTTAAATTTTTTATTTAAAATATTGTTATATATAAAAAGCAAAACTGAAGATTGTTTAAAAATTTTAATTTAGTGTTTTTGTCTAAAATAAAATCAATCTCTTGTTTTTTGTTTATAGAATATAAAAAAGAAAGAAATTGTTTCAAATTTTTTTAGTCCATCTGAAACAGATTGCTCATAGGTATATATTATTAATGCTATTTTAATTTTGTTAAGATAATATACTATTTGAACTAAATCTCGTCTCAGAACTTATAAGTTCCATATACATATTATCCAAAAAATGTTATATCGTTGATAAGCAAAAATGATATTTTGCCAAATTCATCAGTTAGAATAATTGGATTTGTATTTATTTCGTATGCCAGTACTACGCCCAACTGGCACATTCAATAATCAAAATCAATTTCTAACGGATGAATTTGGCGAATGTCTCACTTATCTTGATGGTCTCGGAAGATGTCTAATTTAGTTCTGTTGTTTATGTAATGATGTATTCTTATAACTTATTAAATATAAAGTTAAGATGTACGTACATAATTATGGTAAATAAAGAGATCAATCCAATTTTTGGTTTTTTATTTTATTTTATAGCAAAACCTAACAGTTCATTGTCCAAAGAGTCTTAAAATACAGATGTACACAGAAACAGCGCAACAAATGAGGGGAACCCGTTAAGTCATCAAAATGACTTGTCAACAGTTACAGTTTCCTGATTTGGTAAACTTTTTTGCCTTCTTATGGCTGAATTCGCATGTGAGTCTTTAAATAATCCGTAAAATTGTTTTTCTCCTCATCAAGACCTTCAAAAAAAGTGCTCAGCTACCAGTCGTAATATGTTTCTGTCAGCCACATTAGTAGAACATAATTTCTCTTTAGTTGCGAGTGGCGCCATCTTCTGGGAACTAACAGCGTTAACGGCATCAGTCATTCAGGCAGGCAGTGAGTCAGTGACAGAAACATTTATATTATAAGATGACTATATTATAAGGTATGTTAAGATAAAATAAAATATACCTTTTGTGTCACTGCAAGCAAAATAGGTCTATTGTGACATCATTTAATTAGTTCCGGTAGCGCTGCCTCTTATTGGGCCTTGTCTCCAGAGGCCTCTTGCAGAGTGACACGGCTTCTTTTCGGCTCCTGCCCTCCGTAACAAGTCTCCTTAATCGTCTTTTTAACAGTATTCCTAACTCCTAGATGCTACAATAATTGTTTTTGGCCATGTGACCTTAAGTTCTCTTTGTCCACTGATGTGGAAGTACTGAGTAGTTACATATATACTCTACATCAGGTCATCTCTGTGGAGGTGCTATGATTACCCTCCATTGAGCCTTTCGCTCTAGGGGGTAAAGAGAAGCCTTTTCTAGAAATCAAAATTTGTATAAAGAACTTTTTGTGGACTATTATTTTATACTATGAAATGTGAATTTTTATCAGCCTTTCTGCGTATAATCTCCTTGAAGGAACCTTTTAGGAACTCCAGCAAAGTGGAATCCAGCCTGGCTCTTGGAAGATCTTCTGCACTGTGCTGTTTCAGTGTGACTGGATAAACCGCCATCTATGCACCATGGTTGGAAGTTTTACAATTGGGTAAGTGAGGAACTATTGTATTCTGCCATCTATAGAATAAGATGGAAAGTACTAGTGAATTATTTTCAGCTTTCAATAACGCCATCTGTGGAATGAAGCTTGTCTGTGTCATATATTCTCAGCGAAAAGGTATTTACTGTTATCCTGAGCGACATATCATTGTACCATAAATAAATAAAAATAAATAAATATATCAAACATTTATGACTATATTATTATTGTCTATGAGTATGAAATATGTCAAGGTTAGAGCACTGTATTTTTGTGAATCCTTGTGTTACTATAAAAGCATTGGAGAGGCAATGAGTCGCCTCTTTCTTCGCCAGCCAGCCGACATTAAACTTGTGCATTCTACGTATCTTGTTTCATTTCTGCCCATCGGAAGGACGACCAGTGACTGTTTCAGAAATATACTTTATGCGGACCTACATTTTCAGAAAGCTCAGATGTAATAAAAACTGGATATGGAAAGAAATTAAATAAATTGATCCGTACCGTTCCAAGTCTGAATTGGGACTTAGGTTGGCAACTGTTTCAGATTACCCAGCTTTCTTCTAGATAAAAGATATACCTACCTATTCAATGATACCAGTGAAGACATAGTGATAAAATGAAGAAAGGAATTAAAAAAAACATATTTTTTTATAAAAGAATTATTTTTTTTACTTTTCCATCAAAATAACATTTTTTGATAATACTAAATTTTAAATTACAACTATTGAATAAAGTTTTGTTTATAGGTAGTTACCTACTTACTATAAATATTATAAGTACACAATATCAATACATATTTTTTTACATTAACAGTTTTTTTTTAATTTACACATATTACCTAAAATACACATTTAGTCAATTTTTATAATTGCCAATAATAATTATTAATATTAAGTTTATACACATTTTTTACAATACAATATTATTATTTTATTCAACGTTTTATTAAAAATAATTAAAGAGTTTCACTAAGCACAATGTTTCATTGAGGAATCTTAATAGACATGCGGTTAAGTATAGTATGTAGAGGGTGGGGCAAAATTGACTCCCGAGTTTCAAACACTCACTGTAGAGCACGCAGGTGGGTTAGCAGAGTGGGAGTAATAACGTTAGGTGAGGGAAGCGACGCCAATTTCATTTCAGTAGTCACATGCAGTGGTTCGGTGAGCATCAAGGCTTTATCGTAGAAACTAACCTAACGTTACTACTCCCACTCCGCTAACCCACCTGCGCGCTCTACAGCGAGTGTTTGAAACTAGGGAGTCTGATTGTTTGAAACAATTCTAATGGATTCTATTAAAAAAAATACACAATCGTCTAGAAGATATTTTGTTGAGCTTTGGTTGTATAACCTCATTAAAAGATAATTAAAAACAATTATATAAAAAAGAGTTTTTTGAAAGTTACTGAATAGTGAGTACATACTTCAATTTTATAATATACCTAATTTAATATCACTAATTACATTATATTATTACTCCCATCAATTTTAATATAATACACATTTTTATGTAAACATAAAAGTTCATGAAGAAGACCAGTTTTTAAAAATGAAGAAAAGTCAGTTGTAGTATGTGTTTCAGAAAAATTGCTTTAAAAAATATACATTTTGTCCCCTGAGATGTCCTCCTCATTTGGGCTGTACTATCGAATTCAAAGCGAGAGTACCCACTGAGTGTGGAGTACCCATTGAATGTGGGGTATTTGCTGTCTTTGGCCTCTATTGATTATTATAACTGAGAGAATGACTAAAAGGATATATAAATCTGAAAGAATGGGTGCACGCAGACGAGGCCGACCTCAAATGACACGGTCCCACCATATCGGTGCCAAGGGCCAAGTCAGGAGCATAAGGAATAGAAGAGCATGCACCTATGCGGAATGTTATGCGTTTGGAGTAAGCGAAAGAGGTTTTTTTTTCTTCGGGAAACGGCGTCATAGGAAAAAAAAACAATGTGTATCTACATAATAATAATATATTTTTTGATTTGTGCATTTTCATACCTGTTCTAGTATGGAAAATTTCTTCATACCTTATGTAGGTATTTGGTGAAATAAAAATGGTTCAAGTGAAATATTTATGATATCGAAGTTGGGTTAAATGAAATATTGTTCAGATATAAATTAAATCAGAGTATATCAACCTCTAAATAGGGTCCATATGAATGGGGTTGAATCGTATAAATGGTTGAAATTAACATAAAAAGATTGTTTTCGGAAACACATCTACATATTGCTGACAATGCTTTTTGGAATGAATTCAATTAAATAAATTTAAATACATTACATACTATTATTGTTCCAGGATAAAAAAAAATACGCTAATTGAAATTTTTTACTCCAATAACGAAATATAAAAACTCAAAAATGTAAATATATTTTTGTTCACAAATACAATACGTTGGTTTATTAAGAGATCATTGAATTAAGTTAGTTTACCTTTGATTTAATTATAATTGTTCTTCGAATGACTTATGTTTGAATAAAAGATATAAGAAATCATTAAAAATCACATAAAATGTTTTTTTTTATTATTTTAATATAACTTTTATTGAAATAAACAAATATAAATAAGCAAACAAAAAAGACAATAAAGAGATTTAAATACAGACATATACACAAAAACAGCGCAACAAATGAGGAAATGACTTGTTAACACTTGCGTTTAGCACAATCTTTTAAATTTGATAATATTGGTAGAAAATGCCTTCAGGGATCTAGTTCCGCTTTTCAAGCTAGTGCCCGCATATACAAATGACAATTTCTTCTTTTTTTGTGACGAACACACTGTTTTTCATTTCAAACAATTCTACATGACGTCTGTATAAAAAAACAATAATCTACAACCGGCACAAAATAAATTCAATGAATCTAGACACCCATAATCAAACAAATTAGCCCAGGTCATTGACTCTTTAAATTTAAATTATGACTTACGTACGAATTAGGTTCGATGGTGATATTTTCAAATTTTGTTTTTTTAATTTTATTGTGATGATAATATTAAAACTTGGTTATTGCAGGGGATGTTTCACGAGTATCTCGTTATCCAGTTTGTATCATATTGAAGATGCATCAAGAATCAAGTTGTTATGTCTGTTCATCGTTCATTGGTAACCAACCACTTAATATGGAAAATGGTACGATAGTATGGAATGCTAGTCACAGTTTAGTTCCACAATGAAACGCGATTGCCCTATCATTCGCCTATCAATAAAATAAATAATCAATATAATTCATTAACAAAATACCTACTTAATAAATAAATATGAGGAATTGATACTAATCATACTTTAAAGTTTCGACAAATATGTTTGGCTTGTTTTGAAAAGATGTCATTGTTCATCTAAGGATTTTTAGAAGCCAACTGACTATTGAGTATATTGTATATTATTAGGTATACTTTAAGTAATAAAACTATAAAATAATAAATATTCAGAGAGGGAGTATACTTAATTTGGTTATTTGTAGAATTAAGCAGATTTGGTTTTTAGACTAGATTTTTTTTTATTTATTTTAACACATTGAAAGTATTTTAATATGACTAGAAGTTGATTTTTAATTGAAGTAATTAAAATCAATTTTAATTGAATTTCAATGGAACAATAATATAAAAATGACGTAACAAAAAGTTTTTTTTTTATGACTAGGTAAATTGCTAGATTCATTTGGTTTATATTTTTTTAAATAAAAGTACTACGATGTTGCAAATAAATAGAAACATTTTTGTACAAAAAAAAAAGATTTATTGCAACTTTTAGACTCAGTAGGCACAGAGACCCCTTACTAAGGGTTAACTGTGAATATTGTAATCGTTATTATGTCGTTCAGCACATTAAAAAATTCTTTGTGTTAAAGTACCTAATTGTATAAATGTGTTAGTAGATTAACGGCTTTTGATTGGCTAACGATAACTTTTTTATACTGTAACTATAATTTTTCACTTTTTAAAAAAAAAATATTTTGATTATAAATAGTATGTTTTGTAATATGTATGTAGGCATTCTAAATGATCACCCTATGAGTTGGTTTTCTTTTTTGAATCACAGTTTTAGAGGTTCCTTTATATTTTTGAAATAAATGACTTTTTTTTTGAATATTAAAATTATGAATATTACTTTTTTTTCTTTAACTCTATCCGCACGAACTCAATCGTCTGTCTGTAGAGTTCACTCATCTCAAAGTTAATATTTACTTCGCCCATATTATTTCCGTGAAAGATCTATCTTTGCTTACGGCTGACATAGATGCAGAGAGCATAATATTGTTTTTTTTTTCTGGGACAAACGCCAGCTTGGATGCTAAATCCCAAATAGCGGTTGAATAAAGTGCTGATTTTAATGCAAATTAAAATGGCCTGTCATCTACCGATAACACAGAGAGATGGTCTAATGGGCGAACTGTGCGATCTGGAGTACGCGGACGACCTAGCGTTGTTCAGTACGACAGTGGAGGAATTACAGCGCAGTGTTTCAAGACTCTGCGACGAAACAGCACGCCTCGGCCTTCGAGTCAATGCCAGTAAGACGGAGCTCATGGCGAATAATGCCTGCCCCGATAAACAGCTACCGATAACCATCGACGGTCACCAGGTCTCCCGGGTGGATAAATTTAAATACCTGGGAGCAACCATTACCACCTCTGGTGACCTCGGGGCTGAGCTCCCGATACGTATCGGTATGGCAAGTGGCGCCTTTAACAACATGACCAAGATTTGGAAAGCGTCGGCGTTTAGTGTCGAGACGAAATGTAAACTGTTTGATGCGTGTGTGTTGCCCATTCTCCTCTATGGGTGTGAGTCCTGGCACCTGACCAAAGCCCAGGCACAAAAAGTCTCAGCTTTTGAAATGAAGTGCCTAAGGAGAATTCTGGGTGTAAGATGGTACCACCGCATCACGAACGACGCTATACGCCGGCGCACCCAGCGTGGGCCCATCACCTCTACCATTGTGGGGAGGAGATGGACTTGGCTGGGACATGTGTTAAGGATGCCGAATGACAGTTGGCCGAGGAGAGCGCTGTTCTTCCTCCCATCAGGGTCCCGAAGACAAGGAAGACCCTCTCACACTGTGTTCCGCTCCTTCGAAGCAGAGCTGAGGGACATGGACATGGTGTGGGAGGAGGTCATAAATATTGCGCAAGATCGAGCGCAATGGAGAGCTCTTGTTGCCTCCCTATGCCCCTGAGTGGGGTGTAAAAGGGAGAATTGATTGATTGATTGATTGTCATCTACAACTTCACAACTTAAAATACGTAGAGAGAAAATGAGATTTACAGTGAGATTATCAAAACAGCAACAAAAATGCTACATCATCAGCGGGCAAAGTGGTTGGTAGACTAGCGGTTACGACGCCGGCTTTCGCACTGTTTCGTGCAGGTCGTCGGTTCGATCCTAGGTGCCGACCATCTTCCTCTTTCACGACACAAGCTTTAAGTAGCTTACTGTGAAAGAGTCAAAGAGTGTATTTGTGTTAACTTTGAGTGAACACAGATTCATTTTATATATGTATATAAAAAAGTACTCAGAAGAAGAAATAGTATCCATGTCTCGGACACAGGAAATGTTTAAAATCATGTGCCAAATAAAGACCAAGATTTCCGTAGACATGTCGAGTAAAATAATAATAATTGTTTAAACTTATATGAGTACCTAATACAATATTATAATGACTTATTTACAATAATTATTAATACAATGTGGATATTTTGTCCAACAATAAATACTTGTATGAAACACATTTCTACTAAGCGTTTTAATTCCCATTTAAGTATGTCCTTATTTATATGTCCACTTTCTTATATTATTATCATACAATAAATACCTACTTACAAAAGTTTTTTTAATGTACACAATGTTATATCTACCTATTTACAAATTTACATTGTAATCATCAGTCCTATTTACATATAGTTATATATTTTTTTTGATAAATGAGTATGAAATTATTTTTTCTTTATTTCTGGAGAGAATAACAAAAAAATATACGATATTGATTTTTTTCGCACAGTTAAAGGCTCGTCGTTGCATCCTTTGAGAAGAAATAATACTAGAGAAATAATGTGCGCGTGGTTCGAACAAGTACCGCGTGACTGCTGTTAAACTCATACAAACTATGACGTTTGTCAGTAGCGGTGTGTGACTTCCTTCCACGCCGCTCTGTTTTGGGCTTTTTGGACCCAGTTGACCCCAGTGTATTTGACGAGGTCGTCTCTCCACCGTAGTGGTGGTCTCCCGACGCTCCTGGCAGTCGTTCTGGGTCTCCCAAGTTTCGACCCTCTTCGACCATTTCTCTGCCTGGTCTCTTGCCAAGTGACCTGCCCACCGCCATTTGAGAGATGCGATAAGTTGGGGAATATCTGCAACCTTGGTTCTTTGTCGTATCACTTCGTTTCTCACTCTATCTCTCAGGGCGATACCCAGCATGGCTCTTCCCATGGACGTTAACACAGAGGAATGATAAATTCTTACCATATTATTAATTAAATCAAGTTATTGTGTTATCGTGCTAGTGGATGAAAGTAAAATTAATAAATTATTATTGATAATTTATCTTTAGTCACGTGACTGTTGGATAAAGGAACCAATTTTCGGTTCTGCGCATCCAAAAAAGTTCTCTAATAATATTTGTACTCAGTGGTTGCGTCTAATAAAAATGCTCTTCAGTCAGTTGTCAATGATGGGTGTGTGATGAGCGGGTGTGAGTCACCCTTATTTGCTCAAAAACTTTCAATTCGTATACCATAATAGTCATCCTCTCCAGAAATTGAGTACGAAAGTTAAAATATGTATTCTTCACTAATCAAAGAATTATTACAACTTAACTGAGTGGAGAAAAATGATCATGAAGAAATCTTGATTTCGTGACTTGCTTTCTTTTTCAAAGTTACATTAAACTAAATACTACATTAATTCTCATTAATGTTTGGTAGAATGTTAGATAAACTGGTATGGTATATAGAGGAAATCATTTAAATCATTATTTTGGCTACTCAAAATTTACATAGGGCTCCCTATTTGTGAAGAATTAAAAAAATAAGAAAAAATCAAAATTTTATCTGTTGAACCGTTCAAGAAAGAAGTTCAGTTCATTTTTAAGCCAGTTTAAAAATATTTCGAAAAATGATTACTTATTAGGACTTCTAACCTCGTAGAAACTTTCCTAAAATATTCTCTTTCAGACGGTATTCAAAATCTGTCAACGTGTCAGCCATTTTGTTTTATCTTACTTGGGTTCCAGAGCTGACACGATCTGAACCAAACAACTCTTGCACTCATGAAATGAAAACTGTATAACTTTAAAACAATGTACCTCGATGTCAACTACCTCAGAAGAAAAAAGTCGCATGTAATTGTGAACTATTTGCATGTTTATATGCGGCGATGACAATTTAGATTGTATATAGGTATTAGGTAGGTATACACATATTTTTATTCCATTCTAACTTATTATCATAAGATGTCTCGCTTCTCCGAATATTGGACCATTATTCATATTGAATTCCACAAGAAGTAGTTGTTTGCGTTTGACGTCACTTGAACTTTTCTCGCGGGCGTCCTTCCCGTCCGCCCACAGGTCAACGTTATTTAGAGAAGTTTGCTGCGCTTCCATCTCATATAAATACAGTGTTCTGCCCCACAGGGAGTAATGACGTATGATCTCTAGGATGTGAAATTTATGATTAACCTCAATTTGCCGTTGCAAAGGGACAATGTTTACTCTGATGCTAAAAGTTTGAATTTCAAGTAACAACACTTCTCTAATAATAAACAGGAAACATATTATCTTGGATAGTAGGTAATATCAAATCAACACACAGGAATAAAAATATTTTTTTTCTCGTCAATAAACGGCTTCGAAAATGTTTTTTTTCCGATACTTTTTTCAGATTAGATTTAAAAAAAAAACACGATTTTAGAGCGAAGAAAAAAATTTAATTTCTTTGTGAAAAGTTGTCCGTCCTCAAGTCTCACTTGAAAAGTTGAAGATGGTTTTCGAGGATAGCCTGGTTAATATATTTTTTTTAATTAAAAATAACAGTTTTTACATAGAAAAATATTTTCTTATCTCGCGAGGTAAAAAGGACAAAGTTTTCAACAATAGCACGATTTAAGAGGATATAATTTTATTCTCATTTTTTAAGAAATTCTTCATTAAGTCATTCCGAATATTATATTTTTTAGCCACCAAAAAAAGAAAAACCCGACCAAAATTAAAGAAAAATTAAGAGGAAGAAAATATATTAATCACTGGAAATTTCTTATCTTTCTTTTTTCTTAGCTCTGACTTGGCATTATTATAAATTCTTCAAAATTTTTTGGGGAAGATAGAAATGATGAATTTTTGGATTATTTATCTTATGGTCACAGTAAGTAGTGTATCAAAACAATATTATTATTAATTATTATTGAGCATAGAATAAATATTTGATGCACTTTGATCCATAATCATGAAGTCAGTGAAGTTCCTTGGTAGAATCCGAGGTAACCCTACTCTACACATAAAAAGCGGTCTATTCCTTTCGGACCTTGCCATCCGTGTTCGCAGGAAAGGTTTGCACATTTTCGATGGTCCGTTTGGATTCTATTAAGAGCTTTTCTTTCCTCTACAGCCACACAAGATGGCATAGAAGACAAAACTTATCCTTTTTGTGCTCCTTATTCTCGACTCACGGGCAATTGATATTATATTATTATAATGTGCGGGAAGGTTTAAGTGGAGTATGAGATCAATACCACTCCTTGGAGGGTAGTTGCAAGTAGAAAATGTTAAAATGTTACAAACATTGCATAAACCAGGAGTAAATTTTTTTTTTTTTAATCTGGGTTAAGTCGAAGTTTGACGGGCTAGTTTGTTATAAGTATAAAGAGTTTTCAATTATGATTTAATTGGATTTTTATATAAATAGTAAGAGACTCTCCTGAGTGCGAATGTGGAGCCGCCATACATACTGTACAGCATATGGTGGAGGAATGCCCTTTGCGGAGATACCATGGAGATTGGATTGACATCCACAAGTCAACACCGGGGGCGGTGCGGTGGTTGACAGAGGTTGACCTCAACATTTAGAGTTAAAAATATACAAATTTATAATGGAAAAAAAAAGAAAAATTAAATAAAGCCGAAGCCATACGCATAATAATAATAAATGATATGTGGTGGTTGATAGTCCAGTGGTATCAATCGGCGACTTTCGTATGTGCAGCGTATTGGAGGTCGTAGGTTCGACTCTCGGCCGTGCCCACCGTTTCCGCTTTCACGCCACAAGCATTTGCTTAGTGTGAAAGATGTTAAAAGTGTATTTGTGTTCACTTCGAGTGAGCACAGATTCATTTATTTAAAAAAAATATTCTCCTCCAATTTAAAAACGAGTAAAACTTGACATTAAGGCAACTTAAATTTGAGACATTTCTTTTTTGGTATCATGTACTTAATGTATCACATATGTACTTAAATGCAAAAAAAAAACAAAATAAATAAGTGAAAAAATGTATACCCATATGATTTATATAGTAAGAATATTTTTAGTTTAGAGAGTCCATCTCGTCGCTCAAGCATTAAGTTGCTTTAGACGAGATGGACTACACAATATTGTAAATAGCTGTAACAGATTTTTGTGTAACAAATAATTGTGTAAAATAATATATTAAGAATATAAATAAATGTAAATAAAAATAATTATTTTTTTTTGTTGAAAAGGCAGTTAAAAATATAAGACCTGATACGAAAATGTGGGAATCGAACTTAAGCCAGTAGTAGGTATCAACCTCTAACAAGGAAGGTTACCCAACTTAATGAAGCCTTGAAATAAAAATGGCGAAAAAATATATAAGGGTTGGCAAAAGTCATGACTTGAATTGTAGTCAATGTACCTACGTAATATTATTATTTATCAGTGAACAAGTCGAGATAAAAAAATTGGAAAAGTTTTGAAGAGGTCTGTGTATATACAGCAGTGGAGAGAAAATGGTTCGCTTTATTAAGAAACGCCTCTCGAAGAGATGACCAAAATAGATGAAGAAATACCCGAATAAGTACTCTACTTATGAACCCTTGAAAGAAACTTATAAATGAAAAGAAAATAATGATATTTAAAAGAAAATCAGAAAAAAGAATGTTATTTGATTTGTTGTCTTGAGTAGAAAAATACATGTTATTAGTTTGCTAACAAAACACAAGCATTTATTTTAAGTAACATCAAATAAAGAAACACAAAATTTCATCACATTTTTCCTTTTGTCCTGAAACAGGAATGCGAAATACAAAAGCATTTGATGCTAAGTATTTTTTTTAAGGAAAGTTTTCATCTGTATGTGTATGTATCAAAATTAACCAATTTAATGTGCATTCTTGGTGGAATTAATTAAATAAAGTAATTTAAATGAAACAATCATTTTGTTAGTCCACAAATTATTTAATACTAGTTCCATACCAGTTTTTATTTAATATTATTTAATACAAATTATTTAATACTAGTTTCGCAGGCACAGGTCCTGCACGGTCACGGGTGGCAAAGTAATGTTTCTTTGTCACCAGTGAAACTAGTCACAGTATTGAATACTTTGTGAAATAACAAAATATTAATTGTTTAATTTAAGTTACGTCTTTATGTGTAGGGTCATTTGTTGTACCTTAGGACAAATAAATTTTTTACACGTTCGATTTATTTTTTCTCTTAAACGAAACGTGATTTTGGCATAATTTTTTTTTATAAGTAGCCTGAACAGTGAACATATTTCTTGTATGTTTTTTTTGTCATTTCTTACATATTTATTTATTGACGAAATTCGCGTTTTGCTAAAATCATGACAAAATATTAGACATTGACAGGATATTTGGCGCGCAAAAAAAAATGGGCTTAAGATAGCGGTAAACTAACAATGTATTCACAAAGGTATAACTTGTCAGATTTGAGATTCATATTGCTTACGCAACTCACAAATAAAACAACCAGAATAAGAGAAACAATGTAAATGAGTAAAAAATTTACTTTTTGATCAAAAAATCTTCAAACTCTCATCCCAGACGAATCCCTTCACTTATGTCAAACCAAACACGATTAAGTTGGCACAACACAAAAACATCATTTTTTTGTAAATTTTTATATCTATTGCAACCTATTCAAATTGCAACCGTCCTAAGGTACAACAAAATGCACCTATTTATCGTTTAGAATAATTTATATATTTTCAAATCTTCAAATATAAACATAAATTTAATAAATCTAGTCTCCCGCTTCACAAAATACGTCGTCGATATTTTAATGCCATTTTTTATTTTGTTAATTATTTTGTGTTTTTACTATTAATTACTAACAGAATTCTATAATAAAGTTTTCAATAAATTGACATAGTTTTCTCATATGAAATTTCTACTCGGGATTGGAACTCTGTTTCAAAGTAGACGGGACTGATTGACTGGTAGATAATGCTTCAAGAATGAATTTCCGCTAGCCATGCTGACAGATGTGTTATTTATCATTATTATTTGTAGAAATGTTTTAATAACATAATAATTGGCATTTTGCACTGTGGGTTGTTCAATTAATAAGTAAATAATAAATAGATAAAACGGGGGGTTCCTTAAAATTTTTAAAAAGAAAGCTGTCACAAAATCGGTATAAAAATGTAAAATTTAAATGTACGTGAATATTTAATGGAAAAAGGGATTACCCAAATAGAAAAATACTTTGATTGAGAAATCGCAATTTAATAATGTTTAGCATATTTGTATTGGTGACTGTATAGTTGCGAGAAAGTATCCTTTTTTCTCACGCTTTATCTTTTTCTAATATGCATATTATAGAACCAAGTATTCGGTGCTTTTAATACATAAATTGCAATTTAATAATGTCTAGCATATTTGTATTGGTGATTGTATAGTTGCGAGAAAGTATCCTTTTTTCTCACGCTTTCTCTTTTTCTAATATGCATATTATAGAACCAAGTATTCGGTGCTTTCAATACATAAATTGATGTTAGATTTTGAAATTACCTAGGAATACCGCACTGCGATATAAACAGCGGTAAATTTCTCAGTGTAGAACATTATCTAATGACAAAAAATATTGTCGCAAGATGGCCGCCTTGTCAGACGACTCCCTAAGAACTCATTGCATTTGTGAGATCACTTTACGTTAACAAAGTTCGCCATTTAAGTGGTGAAATTAAAAATCTGAGAAACTTTCGACACGTTCAACATGTCAAAAAATTGAACTTTCATAGTAAAAAAACTTTGTAAAAATCGAACATCCATTGTTTTAAACTTAAAGTAAGTATAGGGAATGATAACTCATCCTCACTTTGTGGTTGTCATGGAAAACATAGTTATAACGTTTGTAGACAGCAAGATGACAGACTATAAGGTTAATAATAATACCTCTACTGGTATGTACTTTCTTAAAATCACATAGCAACGAACGGCATCATAATAATATATGACGATCTAGCCCTGGAAAAGGAACAAAAATCCACAAATATTTTGGAGCGTTGTTTTTTTCCAATACAAATATTCAGGACATTATTACATTGTGATTGGAATACGAGTATTCTTAAGATAATCACGACATCATGATCACATCAGCAGTCGTTTGATACCTGACGCGTTTTTTGGTGGGTGTTTTGCTGCACCCCGACGTTATCCCATGCTGCTGGTAAACACCACCCCCTGTATTTTCGTTATCTTCGAAATAACCATCCGGAGAATGGATGGCGTCTTCAGTGATGGTGTTGATGGATATATTGTTGGAATTTGAAGGACGGAACTCCCCGCCCTGTTCCCTGGATCATGAAAGCCTATGCTGCTGTCTGAGGTTCCTGCGGCACTTGGTTGCTGGGACCCTGCCGGGTCGGGCATTACGTCAAATGGAGCACATCTCGTGTTGGCTGACGGAAGAGTAACCGACGGAGTTGGACGGTGTCACCATGGTTGAGACTGGATACTGTAAAAGAAAAACGACACACAAAAATTAGTTTAGTGTACACTGATAAGACTGATCACAAAAAAAACATTTGACTGGGTAACTCGCATGATGTTTTGACAGCAATGCCAAAACCGAAACTATTGAAAAGAGAAATGAAATAAAATTGTTTTGAATGTTCAAACTAAGATTTAGAGTAACAAATAATTTGGAATTCAACCACAGTGACAATAATTGGGTATACAATGGTTAGTTAAATATTGCAAGATGCATGCTTTTATGTAACAATATGACGGACGAATAGAGGAATGGAAAATTAGGAAAAATCATATAATGCGGGTTTTTTGATTTTCATTAAAGAAAACAAGTCAGGGGCAAGAATAAAGGAAATATTAGTATGATAAAGACGTATTGGACCATTGTTATTATGTATCTCATTCTATTTCATATTATAGAATATTATGAACGAGTTCTTCAATTTTTATATCGTCGCTTTAATCATGGTATGGAGTAAGAATTTAAGTAGTTTCTTAAATTTTCAATCCTGAATCGTAGACTGAGCTGCTCGGCCATGTTCTACGTATGTCCCCCGAGTCCATAGATTATGGAAGACTGTTTTACGAATTGGTTGGTACAAGAAGATGTGGCAGACAAAGATTTACCATCAAGAGAGCTTCCGATGAAGACCTTCGCGATACCGGCTTCATATAAGTAAAGTTTCACTACCCGTTGGGTGTTTTGTCATTTGGCGTTTTGGAAAAAGACAGGTATTAGTCAGGCCCCTTGTCCGAACTTTCGACAACTTTTTACAACATATGGAAAACCAAAGGAACTTGTGAAATATTTGAAAACTTGAAGCTGTGGGGAAAGTCTAGGTTTTGATGTTGTTTATGCTAATTTAGAAAGATCTCTCAACGTGAAGTATGAATATACAGTGGTTTTGTAATTAGTTATGCGAATCACCGATAGTTGGCGATATTAACAAACTAGCGGTTAGAATAAGGGGCTTAAGCTAATCACAAGTTTAAATATGAATAGTTTAACAAAGAGCTTTAAATAGAACCTCTGAAGTTAGCGTTATTTCTTATTTATTATCTCAGCGTTATTTCTTATTTATTATCTCAGCGTTATTTCTTATTTATTATCTCAGCGTTATTTCTTATTCATTATCTCAGCGTTATTTCTTATTTATTATCTCAGCGTTGTTTCTTATTTATTATCTCAGCGTTATTTCTTATTTATTATCTCAGCGTTATTTCTTGTTTATTATCTCAGCGTTATTTCTTATTTATTATCTCAGCGTTATTTCTCTTATTTATTATCTCAGCGTTATTTCATAAAATAATTTACAGCTTAGATGAGCATGCTTTGTGATGCAGCTGTTAACTGCTCTCCTTTTACTCCAATTATAACAGCAGAAAGTTCCTTAAAGGTTTGTGGGCGCAATTTAATTAAACAACTCCTCTGAAAATACACAATTTATTCAGGATACCAAACAAAACATCGACATTAACACAAAATAAACGACTAAACTCCAGGACGCCGATACAAATCACTAGCACACACGCCTTGCATGCTAGGATCACAAAACACGACTACCTTTTCATACATCTTCCATTCTCGGCCATACCTCATATCCCTGCATTCAACCCTTCCAGGTAGCATTCTTTCATCCCTTACTTGCATACACTTATGACAACCGTACACTACATCTATCTCTTTCACACATATAACCTTATATCATATTTCTCTCACTCACTCACACACACACGCAAACAAATACAAAACTCTGCACTCACAGCCACTCAAATCTAGAAAGATCTATCATCCGGCCATCCTGGGTTATCAATACAAGAAAACACTCGAAATTTATTTATATTTCCATGGTTGAACTCGTGGTGCAGTTTCCTTCCACCCATTTTCGCCACCGAAATCAGAAAAATCATCACTGAAGCCTTCTTTAACGATGAAGCATTTCGTGGGAACAACCAGACCAGTGATGGAGTGTGCCCTGTCTTTCTCTTCCCTATGCGTGATTTTCAACTTCTCGACCATACTGTTTAACGCCTCTTTGTCCGCTTTCTCCGTCGATGGTGCAGCAGTCCTTTTGACCCCAGTTACCGGACAAAGTTTCTTCGCCGCGATCGAACGATGCCCCGTCTTCTTTCTCATACAATACTCCATCACCAGAGGTGTATTTTCTTTGTTATCTAATTTCTGCATATGCTCCGATTTGTTCTCGTCTTCCATTACTACGCCATCTGCGCTAATTTTCTCCACCATTGTGCTCTCCCGTTTCTCGACATCTTCCTCAGCTCTTATTACCAAACAAGTTATGTCTCCCCTTGATGTTGCTGGTACCTCCGCTCCTTTCGTGTTGGTGGGACAGTCAGCTTGAAAGTGGCCAGTCTCCTTGCACTTATAGCAGGTTTTTCTATTTCTTATTTCTGGACAGCCCGAGGATAGGTGTCCATTCTCGCCACAATTGTAGCACCTAACTGTCGTGGTTTTAGATGCCCTCGGTTTTTCTTTGGTTTCGCGTGTATAATGCTCCCTCACAACCTCTGTTGGACCCAATACGCCTAGACTCATGTGTTGATCTCTCGCCGACCTATTGTTGATTACCGACTCAAACGACATTATGTCTGAAAAGATTCCATTCTCACTCGTATGTTGGCGTGCAAGAAGATGGTAGGCTAGGTCTTGCGACCATAACCCTTCCACTAATAACTTTTTAAAGTCGGCGAGGTTCATCTGCACTTTTCGACAAAGATACGACTTCTCGTGGAAGTATTCTGCCGTGTCTTCATTTTCTTGTTGGACTTTTTCAATGGCCGACTTCCATTTATCTACGGTGCTTCGCCGTCTTGCAAATGTCGCACTGAATTCCGCCTCGAACTCACTCCAACTTCGGAAAGTCCGGCCTCCGAGCCAAAACTTTGCCGCCCCCACAAGTCGCATCTTGGCGGCCTCTAGTTTAAATTTGTCCGGCCACTCGTGGACATCCGCCAAACCATTCAAGGCATTTAACCAATTCTCCGCCTCCAGTTCTCCTTCCTTCCCCGCAAAATTCTTCAACTGTGCGTCGAAGTTCGGCATAACGCTATATGCCCTAGTGGTCCTCTCGCTCACCATCAGCAACAATAGCTTCTGCTGCTCCAGTAACGCCGCTAGAATTGCGTCATTGCTCGACGCGCGGCCCGCCTGGCCACCATCTTGAGTTTCTCCCTCGCTACGGCTGTTAGATGCACCCGGCTGCATGGGGTTGACGCCGATGATTTTCTCAATTTCTTGACGCGAGTATTCTTGCTCCATTGTTTTGCAATAGAAAACACGACACAAAGATAAACAATAACAACGTTCGAGTCCTGTCTCACAAAATAACGCCTGATAACACGAGTCTTTTCTCACAACACAAAAAAACAAGTCCTTTTTCTTAAAATACACAAAAAAACGAGTCCTTTTTCTCAAAATACACAAAAAACGAGTCCTTTTTCTCAAAACAAACACAAAGACGAGTCCTTTTTCTCTAACTACACACACAATAAAAAAAAACGAGTCCTTTTTCTCAAAACAAACACAAAAACGAGTCCTTTTTCTCAAAATACACACACAATTAAAAAAAACGAGTCCTTTTTCTCAAAACACACAAAAACGATTCCTTTTCACAAAACAAACACAAAAATTTGCGATGCACGCTTTCGCCACGTGGTTTCGCAAGTTCGCCGTTTTTAGGTTATATCCCACTTCTGAGATGTTAACTGCTCTCCTTTTACTCCAATTATAACAGCAGAAAGTTCCTTAAAGGTTTGTGGGCGCAATTTAATTAAACAACTCCTCTGAAAATACACAATTTATTCAGGATACCAAACAAAACATCGACATTAACACAAAATAAACGACTAAACTCCAGGACGCCGATACAAATCACTAGCACACACGCCTTGCATGCTAGGATCACAAAACACGACTACCTTTTCATACATCTTCCATTCTCGGCCATACCTCATATCCCTGCATTCAACCCTTCCAGGTAGCATTCTTTCATCCCTTACTTGCATACACTTATGACAACCGTACACTACATCTATCTCTTTCACACATATAACCTTATATCATATTTCTCTCACTCACTCACACACACACGCAAACAAATACAAAACTCTGCACTCACAGCCACTCAAATCTAGAAAGATCTATCACAGCTAACGAACTGTTGAGCATCATACAAGTGAAAAGATAATATATTATGATCTAGTTAATACAGCGTCGAAAGGTGGGTAAATATGGAGGATGTATCGTTTGTATGGTGTTGAGCTTGGGGTTGATTTTTGGTACATATGAATGTCAATAAATCATTCCAATATAAAATTTGCATAAATTGAGGAATTCTGCAACTGTCAAAATGTTATAGAAGTTGCATATTTATTTTATTTTTTTTATTTTATTTATTTATTTGTAATATTTACAATACATTTTTATGGTAACAATGAATTATTCTATCTTATTTTCTAATTTATTTTGACCTCGAAAAGAGTATGACTCGTGCTTCGAGGAGTGTTGCATTTTTTCTTAGTTCTTAAAACCTATTTATATTTTTTTATTTTTACAATATTTATTCCACAATTCCTATATATTTTATTTTCAGTTAAGATTATTCAACATTATAAATATTTTATTAAAAAAAAAATTAATCTACATTAGTTATAATTATTAATAATATGATATGACGTATTTACTATATAACCTATGTATATTTTTTTTTACAATATTTATTCCACAATATATATTTTATTTTTCAGTTAAGATTATTCTACATTATAAAAATTTTAATAATTAAAAATTTATTCTACATTAGTTATAATTATTATTCATATATGTATTTACTATACATTTGCCATATATAAAAGTATAAAAGTCATTATTTCACAAATTATTCTACATTATTATTATTCTAAATTATATAAAATTATTTTAAATTATATAAAAGTATAAAAGTCATTATTTCACAAATTATTCTACATTGGTTATAATTATTAATGCTATAAGTATTTATTATACATTTGACTGTATTTTTATTATACATTTGCAATTAATCTAAGTTCTTAAAACCTATTTATATTTTATTATTACAATATTTATTCTACAATATATATTTAATTTTTTAATTTACAATATTTGTTCGACGATATATATTAAATTTTTCAGTTAAATTTATTCGCCATTATAAAAAGTTTATTTAATACATTATTCTACATTAGTTATAATTATTAATGATATGAGTATTTATTATACATATTGCCATATATAAAAGTTTATAATTTATTATTTAACATTCAAATAATGGTTTCATCTAAAATTATTGCACATTAGGCATACAAAAAACAATATAAAAAAAAAACAATTCAATATGTAATTATCTGGCATTAAAACAATTCTAAATTAGGCATACATAAAAGTTAGATAATTTTAAATTAACTGACACATCAGGTGGGTTAGATTATTTCAATATTTGTGGTTTCGCCATATTAATAAAGATCAATAAATAACATAAACATTAACAATGACTAAGCCTAAAATTAAGAAATTTTATTGTTTACGTACGCAAGGAATTTTTGTTCCTGGTTTGATGATCTGATTGATCTGGGAAGATCATTAAACCATTTAACACCCCAGTAGGTATAATGATTTTGTCCAAAAGAAGTATTTTTCTTTGGTAATTTTATACATTTTCCTAGTCTAGGATTTTCCCTTATGTTTGTATTCGGTTGGCCATCGTCTTGTGATAATACATTATAATCTTTGTATGTTTGCTTGATCGCAGATTTTTTATACAATGATGTTATTTTTGGAACACAGAATTCCTCATGCAAAAGGTCTGTGGGATAGTCACTCGGCTTGTGTAAAATAATTTTTATTATTTTCCTTTGTACAATATACAAAGGTTCCAAATTGGAAGAATAAGCGCCACCCCATCCCACAATCCCGTATTGCATGATAGACTGACCAAGGGCGTAATATACTGTTTTCAGTACATCGTTCTTCAGGAAGTTCCTCAGCCTGTAGAATATGTAATATATTTTTTGAAGCCTTTCAATTGTCTTATTTATGTGGTCCTTCCATTTCATCTGTGAGTCAATCAGTATACCCAAGTACTTAACTATTTTGTCCGTTTTTAATGGTGTGCATTTTTTATTGGAGCAGTCTTTTGTTTGTAAACATTCTTGGTGGTGAATTTTGATTGATAAATCTTGTATGTTTTTTTTAATTGAAAATGGAACAATAACTGTTTTTTGTGCGTTAAGAGTTAGTAGGTTATAATCAAACCAGGTTTTAATGATTTTAAGATCCCTGTTTGCAGTTTCTACCACCTCATCCCACGATCTTCCTCTGCTCAGCATGACTGTGTCGTCAGCGAAGGAGATGATTACGGACTGTGTCCCAAGGTCAAACAGGTCATTTGCATAAATTAAGAACAACACAGGGCCCAGAACTGTTCCCTGTGGTATTCCGTATTTTGATGTTTTATTGTCGCTTTCCGTATTGTTCAAGCTTACGCATTGTGGTCTTTCATGGAGATAGCTTTTTATCCATGATAATGCGCGGTTTTTTACTCCATTTTTTTTCAATTTACTGATAAGTTTTTCATGGCTTACGCTATCAAAAGCTTTCTGTAGATCAATGAGTAAACCCGCACATTTTTCATGGTTGTCTAACGAATTTGTAATCAACGTTGTTAATTTCGCTATTGCATCATTTGTCCCGATATTTTCTCTAAAGCCAAATTGATTTTTATTTAGTAGATTAGTTTTATTTACAAAGTCGAGTAATCTTTTTTTTATTACCTTCTCATATATTTTTGCGATATTCGATGTAAGAGAAATAGGTCTATAGTTAGTAGGGTTGGTTTTATCACCAGATTTAAATATGGGTATTATTTTGGTTTTTTTGTAAATCTCCGGGAATATACCGTTTTTAATACTTTGGTTTATGATGAAGGTTAGGGGCTTTACAAGGGTGTTGCTATTCTCCTTTATGATGTCTACAGTTACTCCGTCAAACCCAGGTGCAGTGCCTCCTTTCATAGATTTTATGATTTTGCATATCTCGTCTTCCTCAATTATTTTGAATGCATTGAGGCATCCGGTATTTATTGGAGATTCTGTTTGTTGTTCGTCTGATCTATTATGAGATCCGCATTTTATTATTTTATTGGCCAGCTTGTCCCCGACCGAACTAAAGAAATTGTTAAATATGTTCGCCGCTTTTTTTGTTTCTTCTTTAACGTTCACAATGTGTCCTAGTTCGTTTGTTATCTTTACGATGGGTTGGTGGTTTCTCTTTTTGTTTATTGCCGAGTTGATTGTATCCCATACCTTTTTTGGGTTTTTTCCAGCACGTGTTATTTGGTTATGGTAGTATTCGTTTTTAGTATCTTTTATAAGATTTGTAAGCATATTTCGGTATTTCTTAAACAAAACTTTTTTTTCCATATCATTTGGGTATAATAACATTTGTTTGTACATTTGTTCTTTTTGTCTTATTGAGACAATCAGACCATGTGTAATCCATGGTTTTATGGGCCTATATTTCGATTTATTTTTCTTTACTTGGGCGGGTTTTTGTGCTTTGCTTATATGTTTATCAAGTATGGAATAAAATATTGCTGCGCTCTCGTCAGATCCTTGGCACTGGTATAGTTGAGCCCAATCTTCTGCCATTAATGTTTCTTTGAGGTTTCCCATATCAATTTTTATATATTTGTTGGGTTTATCATCGTGTTTTTCATGGCTTTCATCGTTTTCTAGTTGTTGTATAAGAATAATTGTATGATGGTCTGTAATTGAGTTTTTCCATATGATCGTTTTAGTTTTATCTAATTGGCTAAGTTCGGCGCTAGTCCAATAGTGATCAAGACAAGAGGGTGTCTGGCCTGATACTTCACGAGTATAGTTTTTAAAGCAGAGTTTCATGTTATTTTCAATGAGGCGGTCAATGTATAAGGTTTTGTCCATTCCGTCATAATCGTCAGCCACATTAATATTTATATCGCCCGTAATGATAATATTTTTACATTTTATGTTTTTCACTACATTTTCTAAGTGATTTATAAATATATTTTTATCTGAGCCATGTGTTCTGTATAACGCGATTATGATAAATTCCGTTTCATTTTTCTCAAGCTTTATTTGTAAGCAATTTACTAGTGGAATACTGATTTCTGTAACATCAATATTGTTGAATTTGTCGTGCGCAAATATAGATATGCCGCTATTTTTATTTATGTGATTCTTTGTGCAGTAATAATTAAAGTTAGGAATATTGTATTTAGGGCTATTTACATTTAGATGGGCTTCAGTTAATATGATTATATCTGGTTTAGTGCGTAGTAAGTTCAAGTGGGTAATAAATTCATCAAAATTCTTTTGTATACTTCTAATGTTTAGTTGCATCACTATCAAACTGCAAACATTGATATTATTGATTATTTCGCTACATTCACTGGTATATTGACATGTAAATTGTTCTATATTATAATTACTATCTACGTACTCTGCTATTGTTTCCATTTGTGTTTATTTATATAGTATTTTACACATGACAAAAATACCATGACCAATGTTATTATACAAATGAATATATTATTATTTTCTTTATCAATGAGGGGTTGAAGGTATTGCATTAACATTATATTAAAAAGATTACTTATTCTAGTAATAATGTATTTGGGATAATTTTCTACGTACTTAATATAGCTAATATTACTTTTAATCCATATAGAGTGACTTAAACTAATGATTTTACTTTTGGGATATATTTGTATGGATAGTTTTATTAAAGTTGAATCATTTACTATTATAGGATAACAAACTGACACGAGACTATATAAACTCAGGAATTTTGCAACTAACACGAGACTATAGAAGTTGCATATACAAAGGAGCTAAACATAATTGATAAATTGTTTGGTATTCATATTAACTTTTAATTATGATTTATTTATAGTTTTGTTAATTTATTAGTGAGAAATTTGGACACAGCTATTATTAAATTATTTTTATTAAACTCACGACAATTTTCGCATGTTTTACAAAAAAAATATCGCAAACATAGGTCAACGAAATTGGAATTTATACATGATTTATTTGATTAATTTTAAAAATCAAAATAAATATTTTCACAACAACAATGTTTTCACATCAAGCCTATTTGCCAATAAGGGAAGGTCAAAAGGCTGTTTTATTTCTGAATGGTCAAGCTTTGCAGCTTACCAAAAAATAAAATGCTTGAATTTCATTAGAAATTAAAAAAGAAATAAAATGACATTCTATAGTATTTCGTGCAAAAAAATGGCAATTCATAATCACATGTTTGTCATCTCAAAGGTTCAACAAGGTTTTTAAGGCAAAAAAACATGAAAATTATATAAGTTACAGCAAGCGTCGGATTTATAATATAAAAGTTCCCTAACAAGTGAAATAAAGACAAAAAATTAAATATAGGATATTAGAGTGATAAGTTTGTTAAATTATATATAATGACTTCTTTTATGTTCTTTAAAAGTAGGACAATGTATAAACTTTTGCAAGACTTTAGTGGAGATGACCTTCTGAGTTTTTATCAGTTTGAAGCAAGATACTTACTCTTGTGTCAATGCTTTGGGGTTTGAGGTAATCTTATATCCGAGAAAAGTCCCCATTCATATACGTTCGTCAATTGTTTTTTCTTACAATAGACACGAGAAAAAAAACATTAATTATTAACATTGAAAGTTTAACAACAAAGACTGGGTTTACCAATATATATTTTCGGAATTTGGAATTTCATCGTGTGGTACATAGTAGCTTAATTACTGGCTAAATACTGACCAAACATTGTTCAAGCTATATTTATTTTTAAAAATATACGGCGAAAAACGCCAATTACAATGTTACATATTAAAAAAAATACAATATAAGGAAATACAATATTAGTGAGAGAGTTTTTTTAGAATGTTTTACAACAATGCCTGATTTATAACACTGTTTCACTTTAGCAAAACGATATTTTTTTCTTGTAACTTATGAACTCGATTTCTTCTTCATTGCCGGGCATTGAGTTTGAGAATTTACACCTACAGTCTTTCGTGTAATTTTCTTCTCTGAATGAAGAATTAATAGTCTCGACTAAAACTATACTTTGCCGAAGGAATGATATTTTTTCAAAATCCACTAATAAAAATTGAAAGCATTTCAATTAATCATCTATCTTTCTTCAAATAACATAAATACTTTAAGAACAAATAATAAAGATTATATTTTTGTCTGATCACGAATCATAAAAATAATGCCTTCAGAAAAAAAAAGGATGAAAAACCTTCCAAATAAATTTGTCCAATTTCTTACCACCCCGACAACTAGAATAGACAAATTTATGTTCTTCGGGGGTATGAATTAATGTCTAACTGGTACATACCGACGTTGACCATATAAAATGTATGTATTTTACAGAAGTAATGTGTTAGAAATAAGTGTTAGAAAACAAGACATGCTAAGGCTAATTTAGTTAGGTATATTTTGTAATTTAGTTAGGTATATAGTAGAAAATACGTGTTAGAAAACAAGACATGCTAAGGGTAATTTTGTTAGGCATATTTTGTGAATGTACTTTTTTGCTTTTTTATTGTTTCTTTGAGGTCGTAAAATAATGATTCTTATTATGAATTACTACACAGATAACACCAATGTTATTAATAATTGCTTAAGTTCGTCCGTACTCCAGTATTTTTTTTGCATTTCATTTTTCAGACATTTTCTTCAAACAAAATGACAAAACCAATCCAACTATTGTACGTATAATGACAGATAACTAGTTAGGAAATATTCTACCGAAGAAATATGTTAACTAAAACACTTGATCAGAGGTTCCGACATTCAGCTGTTGCTCCGGAAAGAAATGTCAAGTTTTCCGCAGATCTCAAGCAGATTAATCGACGGCAAACATATGTATTTTGTATGAAACCAAGGACGACCTAACCAATCAATTTCCATGCTTGACATCTGACAGGTTTCGCTCCTTGTAGGTATGTATATAGTAGGTATGTAACTTTAGTAGAGCTACCAAGGAACTCAGGTACAAATTCTCTATGAAGAATAAAAAATGTCTTATTGGCTGACTTTGAATACCAAGTTGTATGTTAATTTTATTGCTTCATTTACTTATATGAGGTGGCTATTATGGTCACATTTAATAAAAAAAGTCTCACATTATATTGTTATCCACCGGTTTTATCGTGTATAAAAGAGGATAAATAATAATATTATTAGGTCTATCCCTGAAATAAAATATCAAGTGTGTAGGTTAGGTACTTAGTGAATATATTAGAAGTTTACGACATATCTTTGTAAAACTTAGTCATTACACAATATATTTATACAGCAAATTTAGTTTTATTTATAAATCGGCCAAAAAAATCATTGAAAATATTAAATGTTGTGAACTCGTAATAACGGACGATAAAGGCACATCGGGATGTTCCCGAAGACCAATAATTATAATAATAAGAACTTATTATAATAAAACTTGTGTGAAACGGGGTGATGAATTAATTTTAAATTTATATTGCACCATTAAAGTTTATATTTTACAATAATTGATTTTAAAATTTCTATTGTATAATTTTTTTAAGTAGATGAATCTGTGCTCACTCAAAGTGAACACAAATACATTGTTTGACTCATTCAAAGTAAGTCACTTAAAGCTTGTGTCGTGAATGAGGAAGATGGTCGGCATCTGGGATCAAACCCACGAGCTCCGATCCAAACAGTAGAAAAGCGGGCGTTATAACCGCTAGTCTACCAACCACTTCACAATAGTTTTAAATTTCTATTTTTCCATAAATCACGTTAAAAGTTACTACCTTTTTTTAACATGTAAGGTTTTCCTACCCTAAATAATGTAACCCTGTAAAAGTATTGTCGAGGTAAATATATAAAATATTTTTGTAAATGTATTTATATGTATATATTATTCCTATTTCTCGCGCTGTACGCGTGTGATGTCGGGAAAGAATTCTCCGGGTGTAATTCAGATAACGCAAATGAAACGTACAGCTCCAATGGCGGAGAAGGGTTCTTCTGTACAGCCAGCGCTTTGGGGGTGAGGGGATTTTTATGTCCTCTCATACTTTACTCAAAATGTTTATGACCCTATTCCTTTACGAAAGGCTTCAAGTTCAGATTGGATGAGTGTGTTTGGGAATCACTGTGAAATGTGAAAATCAGCGGGCTGGTAGCAGGGTAAGCAATGCAGTAAGGCCATTCTCCCACGAAGATACTCACAAGCTACGCGACTGAGACGCAAACCATTGGTCGTCGACGCGTATGTTACTTTATTAAGCTAGATTCCGCACATGACGCTACCCAAACTATGACTACATTGATCATTCATTTGTTGTAACTCTTGAGAATACACGTTAGTTCATAAAATGTCCAGTGATTCTAGCGATGAAGATAATGTTCTTCTCTTAATTTATAAAATGAATAATCGAAAAAAAGGAGATTAAGATTTTGCACCTATAAATCCAAAGAAATGTTAACTGTAGGGCATCTGTCGCTACTAGAAAACTATAGAGATAATAAGTTTCTTCATTCTTATAGAATGTCAAAAGAGTCTTCTTCTAATTTGATGCAGTTGTTAACTCCACATATTCATAAAAAAATATAACAATGAGAGAGTGCGTGTCTGCTGAGGAAAGGATTTTAATAACGCTAATCAAAGTAATCAAAAAGTTTTATTGAGTCAAATAATATTTAAATCATTAGGTGACAATTCTTGGGCTGCTGTCTCGTAAAAAAGTGTAATTTGCGAATTTTCTGTAGATGTTGACATGGGCTCTTCCCATTTTATTACGATTCAGGTAGCGTCGCAGTCTCTTGCGATCAGCATGATCAGTCGCATGCGACTGGTATCAAACGCGTCATCGATGCGTTTTGTCATGTGCGAAACCGATCGATGGCAGCGACTAACGAGCGACGCGTATCATACGCGTAGGAGACACAAGTCGCTTAGGAGTTTCCTCGTGGGAGAATGGCCTTACTGTGAGAAACAACAACGTCTCGTTGATGGATAAAAATCTATTATCTATTCATCGAGAGATTAACTTTTTCACCCTTCTTTTGAAGCGGTATTTTTAATATTTGCGCCTGATTGTCAGACATTTTTTAATAATAATAACACTTTTCTATATAAAGGTGTAAGTATAGCCGGCGGAACTCCAGTCAACCGGTCCCGTCCAATATGAGACAGGCCAACCCCGGGCAGAAATTTCTAGTGAAAAAACACTTAGAAAAATCTGACCCGACCGGGAATCGAACCCGGGACCCCGGATCTGAAGTCCACGCTAGTACAACTAGGCTACCGAGGTCGGATTTTTTTAATTTGGCTGTAAAACTTTTTTCATTGCTCAACATTTTAGAAATCCGCCTTAATTGCGTAGAAAGTTATTAAATTGGTATTTTATTTTGGTCAATCTTAAAATGAACCGACTTATGAATTTACGAGTGCAAAGCGTGATCCTGTTACTATCAATGATAAATGGCTGTAAGGTGTTATTCAAAATATCTATTTTTTGTAGAATGGTAACACTATGCACGCGAAATATTCAGACCTTCTTTTATTTCCTTCCCTCTCCCTTCACCATCCTGTTCTCACCAAAATTCCTACAAAATGTCAATGACAGTTCACAGCAGAAGAAAGAATTTCCATGCTCACTTTACCATAAATCCGTTCCATGCTAACTTTAATATTATACTTTATATTATTTGATATCTTTTTTTCAAATTTTAACAAATAAAAAAAAGCTTGAAAAGGAATCCATAAAAAATCTGCGTGCCAATATGTTAAATGTTAATGGTTGTAAATAAATATCTATAGCATTTTTCACAGATGGCGTTGATGTATCGAAATACGTTCCATACTAACTTTAATATTGTTTGATATTCATTTTACGATTTTATTAATAACTAGCATTCCCGACAGACGTTGTCTGTGTGAAACCAAGCATCATAAAAATCGGTTCAGCCAATCTCGTGTTTGCATTAACCCGACATTCTTTTATATCATAGATTGAGCTGAGTATTTCAATATTAAATAAAAAACATAAAAATAAAGATGATAGATGCATGCATAAAAAATCTTCATTAGCACCCAATGGTTAAAAAATCGAACATTTCAAACGATATGTTATGTACCTACTTAGTTAATAACATACACATTATAATATATACGAGTACGTAACCACTTCCAGTTAAACACCTGCCTGTATGGGGTTAATATGATTATAAATAACTGAATTATATAATTATATATATATATGTGATGTAACATTGTTACTGTTCCACACAGGGATGTAGTCAGGGTGCAGCCTTGTGTATAACCGAATTATTGTAGAGACTAAATAATCCCGGTGGAACTACAAAAGCATTGATGCAAACACACTAAATTTAATTACTCGTGGTTATCAACTAACTGCCTTCTCATCCACTCCTCATACAAAACCCCATCATGCTCTCTCTGTCTCTCATAAAACTTTACAAATGTGAGTCTCAATAATATGTTTGTACGAAGAAACATCATTACAAAAGTAAGAATCATGTTCGATGCTCATTGATTTTTACTCTCTCAAAACTTCACAAATATGAGTTTTACATGTTGATGTGCGTTTACATCAAACGAACATAGAGCCGAAGCATACTTTCTTTTATCGTTGACTAGCTTTCCCGACAAACGTTGTGCAGCTGTCCTTACTATGATTATTAATTTCGAATTTGTATTTTATAAAAAAAAAATACGTTTAAAATTTGCTATAATGTTAAAAAATATTTTTGAAGCTCAGATAAAATTCCATAAAAAAATCTGCGAGCCAATATTTTTAATGTCAATGGTTTTCAGGTAAACAATAATTAATTTTAAAAAAGAAAAACTTTGTATGTTCTACTTTTTATTTTGAATATATAAGGTTAAAACGTTTTCGGACTACCGTCCATCATCAGTAACCTAAACTATACTAACGGTATAGTTTAGGTTACTGATGATGGACGGTAGTCCGAAAACGTTTTAACCTTATATATTCAAAATAAAAAGTAGAACATACAAAGTTTTTCTTTTTTTAAATTATTTTAAAATGTTCTACAACGTTACTCACGATAACAAATTTGAAGATTTAAACAATAATTATTTTGTTGTTATAGAATTTTTCATAGATGGCGTCGGCGTCGCAGGAAATCCGTTCCATGCTATCTTTAATATTTTATTTTATAGTATATCTTATGCACTTTTCAACTTTTTAATAGTTAATCTGTTATTCGGAGCGGAGAGGAATCGGAAGAATCTGTTCAGTGTTCAGCCAATCTCGAGTTATAAGTGTTCGCACTAACCACAATTTCTTTAATATTATGGATTTTGGACACCATGGAAACAACAACAAGCAAAAACTCATTTACAACAAATAATTGGCGTTGACTCTGTCAATGTGCGTGCGCCATTCTGTTTTGTTCTTGTTTCCATGGTGTTCATATCAACCATCATGAAAAAATATAGCTACTCTATTTCCGGCTCTGGCTCTTTGTTCGTTTTGTTTAAATGCTCCCTTATTCGAACATGTAGGCTTGTTTTCGATGTTCTCAGATTGTTTCTAAAGATGCTCTTTTACCGACTAACTTATGAAAAAATCGTTAATCGTAAGATTACATATAAATCACTGATCAGTTTTTACTTAAATTATAAAAAAAATATTTAATCCGCGTTTGTTATGTATGAAGATGACATTTCATTGACATTTCATAAAAAAAATTGTAAACAAACAAACAGTAGCCGGGCAACGCGAGTGGTAACTACCAATATTCGCTATGTCAGATTTGAACGAGTTATTGATGCAGAATAGGTACTTTATTTTTTAATTATTTATTTTATATCAAAATATAGTTATGTCCTTATTAAATCATACGAAACCTTTATTATTCAGCCAAAATAAACCAATAATAATTCATGTTTGATCAATTTTAATATTTATTTTGTACCTACCTACTTAAAAAGTATTCTTTAAGTATTTTCTTCAAAACGTCATTATATTTCTTATAAATTTAGTTGGTGCATCATGGTTGTAAGACCTCGATGATTACGGGAATGCATTATTTGCTTTATTTGTTTAAAATTACTATTATCAAAATGATAACCAAAACAAAATGGATCAAAATATGAAGGGATCACCTAATTGGACGAGAAAAAAACTTAAAAACAGTATATTTATTAGAGAAAGCGTTGTTGTAGACTCGAAACCATTGTCAGTTGACATAAAATCCAACATGGCGGGCTAAAATCTACGCGAGATTTTAAAATGTAAAAAATACTCACAGTTCAAAAAGTGGCTACTCGCGGCGCTAGTAGTTACAGCTTTACATTGAAAAAATATCTTATAAGTACGGACAAAGAGAATATAATACCTTATGAGTACGGATATGACCAGATATGACATCCAGATGTCATAATATCTTGCATTTGTCTATAAAATTTTGTATTTGTTCTAAATGAATGAAAATTATAATTACACAGTTACAATTTCAGGGGATGGAGTTAATTTGGATTTATGGAAATAATTTGATTCTGATTTCCTATGACCAGTGTTTATTTTGTAAATAGAGTTTGATATTTATTCTACGATTTGAAAGGTCCTATTCTTAATTCATCCAGCCTTTTCCTATTCAGTTTATTTCCTTTCTCCACGAAAACAGAACCACCAACTTCTAAGTCCACATCTTTTCGATTTTTATCCTAAATTATCTTGTTGTAATTATGTGATTTGATTGTATTTTCAAATGCTTTTTGCCCGTTTTTACTATATTGGGCTTGGTATTCTTAAGTTTCAGCTCATCTGGCAAAATCGTAACATCTGTTCCATCTAGTAGATACTTTGGTGCAAATCCAGTGACAATGTGCTCGGTTTCATTATAGCTTTTTACGCAGTTTTGTGCTATAGTTGTAAATGCAATATTTTTATTATTCTCGTTTATCTTACATCTGATCTTATTCACCAATGTTTGGTTTAGTCTTTCGTTTAATCCATTTGAGAAGGGTGAGTTCACTGCTGTAAAAACTATTGGTACCTATATGCCTTTCATCCAAAAACCGTTTAAAATATCTAGAATTGATACCTGGGTATTGATCTGAGAGGATCATGCCAATGTCCTCATGCTCATCACATCTTTTTTATCAATTTTATAAAATAGTTTGCATTTTGAGTGCTTGAAGTTTAAATATATGCATATTTAGTAGTGTCTGATAACAGATGCAGGTATTTTTTTGTTGACCTCGAGCCTCCAATGGTATCAATAGAACATATATCGTAAGGTTTTGTTGCGGGACATCAATCCATATTTATTTTGACCTCTTGATTTGTTCTTTATACATACTATAGCTGACCACCTTACGGCATGCTTCAACTCCCTATGGGAAACACATGTGGTACCTGAAGACTTCCGAAGAGCGATAATAGTAAATCTCTTCAAGAATAAAGGGAATATCTCCGACTGCAATAACTATAGAGGAATATCACTACTATCAGTGGCGGGAAAGGTTCTCTCAAAAATTATGGTCAACCGACTGATTCCAGTGTTGGAATTATTGCTGCCTGACACACAATGCGGGTTCAGACCCGGAAGAGGCACAACGGATCTTATTTTTACATTAAGACATTTTTATATAAAATGGACATTTTTCAATTATTATATTTATCATTTTTAAGTTATATAATGAAAGAAAGTAATAAAATGAAAAAAAAAAACAAGTAATCAGCTGTCTAGCATTGCATATGCCACATAGGAACATAATCGTTGTGGTAATACATGGAAGCATCTATTTTTACTTAGCACAATTAGAATGTGTAATTTAATTATATACATATTTAGAAAACAATACTGTACAATATTAAAAGAAAATCATTTAATCATACAGAGTTGTACCTCTAAAACAAAATTTATATGATCAACAAACACAACGCAGTAATAACGATTATGAACATCCCATCCACTTCTAATGAGAATTAAACAATGCGCTATTTAACCCTTCTGAAAAAATAATAAAACTAAATGATGAAAAAATATTACTTAAACAAAAATCATTTTATGGTACAACTGCTCACAACAAACAAGGAAGGGAAGAGTGATTTAGGTGTCTGTGTATCTTGGTCAGAGATATGAAAGAACTACTAGCGCCGCGAGTAGCCACTTTTTGAACTGTGAGTATTTTTTACATTTTAAAATCTCGCAAAATCTACAGAGATCAGCTCGCAATCAATGGATATGGGTTAAACTATCTCGACGACGGCTTGATCGCAAATTTTCTACCGCTGAACTCTTATTTTTCACTGATCAGAGTTTTTTAATAAAGCAGTTAGAGAATGAACATAACCTACAAAATTAAACCATAATATTGGGAAACAGAAATTTCTTCATGTCTTTTAGCGCGAATTTAATTTCAAAATTAGAATTTGATTAATTTTTTTAATGAATCGGTCTTCACTCAAAGGGAACAGAAATAGACTATTTGACTCTTTCACAGTAAGCTACTTAAAGCTTGTGTCGTGAAAGAGGAAAATGTTTTGTTATATTGTAAAAATCACTAAATAGGTACTTTATGTTTTCTAAAATGTTCTAGAAACATTCTTATTTTTTTTCATTCATAAACACCTTATAATGATAATAGCAAATAGAACAATTTTTTTATCAAAATTGGTTCAGTCGTTCTGGCGTGTTGAGATGAGCTCGGAAAAAGGGCGCCATTATTTATATATATATAGAGATAATAGTATTTTTACACGAATAATATTTTTTACTTTTAATTAACAATGTACATAAATCTAATAGAGCTTAATTCATCTGTCCAAATGAATGTTTAAATAAATAAATCATATTTAATGAACAATACCTACCGTTCATCATGATGAATTATATGTAACATGCAGCTGGGTGTATTAAGCTGTATAAATATTCATAATTGCTTATAAATATTTGGCAAATAAATTTAATTAATGAGAGGAACATAAATAATATGTTCAATAAAAATATTTATGAAATGATTTGATGCGAGTTTGTGAGGGGGAAAATTATTTTTCATACATCATCAGGAATTTCAGCAAACGATTAAAATATTTACATAACATAAAAAATCAGTTATTACCCCCAATTCGGATTTTAATTATTTAGAATCAAGTTCACTCGTACTAAAATTCGTATTCGAAATTATGCCGTGTTCTAAAATCTAAAATTAGTTCACCATAAATATTTTTTTGAATTTTTCACAATACTGCATGAATGTAAAATATAGGTACCTGCCTACCTACTTATAGTTATGTAGTTTGACCTACTTTGCTGGAGTTTTCTTCGAGCGAGCCATAGACAGGAATACTACATTAAAAAGATTCCTGTTTTACCATCTTTTCATGACGCACGTATTGTTATGTGAAAGTGTGAAAATCTTTAGTAAATAAGAATGACGTATAAGATTTGTACCTACATTTTTTGTATTTCAAATCAAACTTCAATCGTTTTTATACATTTTCATACCGTATTGCTACAAGTTCTAAACAAAATTTACATATTTAATTTAACTTTTAAAACATGACTGTCTCAATAATTGAACTTATTGTATGAAGAAGTTTTTAGATATTTGTTAATAACATTAAATATATTTGAGAAATTGGAAAAAAATATATCTATGATTACCATAAATATACCTGCAAGGATCCACGACGATTAATATCAAACCTAGAGTCTGCGGTTTTTAAATAAATATGCATACATAACTAAAGAACCCAAACAAACAAGAACTGCATTATTATGTCGTAGATTATACTTAATTACCTAGTTTCTTTTTAAATATTTTTAATAAAAATAAACTTGTTTTAAGAATAAGGTTGGAAAGTAATAAGTTGAGATGGTTTGGGCATGTGGAAAGAATATATGTAAACAGAATGACAATGAAAATTTACAAGGCTGAAAGGAAAGGTGTAAGAGCGATGGCCAACCGAGAATGATGTGGATCGAACACATCGATTCCGTCCTCAAGGAAGGCCAGGTAAGAAGTACGAGAAATAGTAGATGGTTGTATGAGAAATGGTATGTCGTAGAAAGAAGTATAGATGGATAGAAAAGAGTGGAGGTCCGTTCTCTCTGCCTACCCTTACGGGACACGGCGTGACGGGTAAGAAAAAATAAATAAATGTTCTTATATTTAGTATCCTACAAGATGTTCCTATTTGCGGTAGGAAGAGAAGATAATATAACGCCAAGCAAGCCGATTTTGACACACTTTTCATATTCATACAATCAGGCTAATGGCTAACCATTACCCTCTATTTCTCCATTCTCTAGGATCTGCTTTATGTGATCTAACAGGGTTGCTTTAAGGTGGTTACATTTCATATCATCCAATTTTTCAGCCGTCTCTTCCTACTCCTACCTCAAATAATGCATTTATCTATATTGGCCAAGTTAGCATTGAAAGAATTGATAAGGAACAAATGATGAGAAACCTACATGGCTACAAAAGATGCCAGGAAGCCTGAAAAACAATACAGCTTAATTCATTCATATATAGGTATATATTATTATTTTTTGCTTCACCTACAGTACTGAATATGTTGATATATCTATTTAGATTAAATTCATATGTTAAGAAATAAGCTTTCAAAATATGATGCTTTCATAAAAATTTGCCTAGAGATGAACATTAACAAAACCAAAAAGCAATGGCACAAAGAAAAAGGGCAAGAAGGCTCAAATGATTTGCTCTTTAATTTCCACTCGGGGGATGTGGTGCGTCTTTCGTCGCCTGACGGACCTTTCATCCATTGTATTGCTAATATCTTATATAGTGAAATGTTTATTTTATGCTTGTCTTATTTGTTATTCCATTGAATGGGTTAAGCCATGTTATGTGTGGTTATTTTATACTAGAATTTTGTTAACATCTATTACTGCCTCAAAACAGACCATGTCTAGTGAGGCAGTAAAATTTCCTACTACTTGTCACCATTTAAATATGTATTCTAATTGTAAGTAAGTAAATAATAAGGAAATAAATTTTCATTAATTAATTAATTCAATAACGGAGTCATAAGTTGTCTTGATTGTGAAAGGAAATATGAAAGTATTTTGGTAGGAAGTGAAAAGAAAGAGATCAGGAGGGCAAGTGGAGTGTGTGAAAGACAAAAAATGTTGAGAGATGATGAGGTGGCTGTAGAAAATATTTTCAAGAGTCCATCTTTGGTGGGATGTGTGTTGGATTTGGTATTTTAACTTAAAATTTTTAATCATTGACTTAGAAAAATGGTTTCATTTTACTAACTCAAAGTAAGTCTGGACTTTCTTTCTACTATTACAATAATCTTACTTATATCTACTTAATCTATTTTATTCTATAATATTAAGCGAGTCCGTTTTTCTTGGCGATAAGCTTGACAAGATCTAAAGACATACGTATATTATTTACTTATTTCATTATTTATTATGCTTACTTCCATCATTATCTACACCTTGTGTTGTCTTTGTGAATTCTGGTTTGTTTTAAGTAAATTGCATGAAATAATGATAATAAAAAACACAACTTTGCAAGTATCACTTTTATTTTTTATAAAAACCAAAATATTTTCAACCACAATGTGGCCATCTTCAGTGGTGATTTAAAACAAACTGGCCACATTGTGGTTGAAAATGTTTTGGTTTTTATAAAAAATAAAAGTGATACTTGCAAAGTTGTGTTTTTTATTATCATTATTGGAAAGTACCACAAAGTTGAAAAAAATACTTTAAATAAATTTGCATGAAATATTTGAATTTGTTCGATCGCATGTATTTTATTCTGATCCATTATTTTGTTTGCTTAATTAAGTAATATTTTACTCTATTTTGTATTTAGGTATATTTTCCCATGATTATTGTCAACCTCGATACAGACTATAGTCTAGTGAGGTGGTAAAATTCAGTGTGATAAGTATTGTATCAATCATGTTTTTATGTTATCTTGTTGTAAATATTTTGATTAATAACTTCTGATTAATCTAATATAATTTATAATGACATTCATTTTTCACCCTATCTATAGTAATGTATGAAATACTTCAGTCTGTGATTTTTCTCTTCCAATCATCATCAACCACTTAGTCAGAGACATCCTGAATACTCTCATACTCTCTCAGCTCATGAGGTGATTTATTTAACATTCTAAGAGCCAGATATTCAGAGGATTTCGGTCCCAGCGCCGTCCCCCTATTTGGGACCTGTCGCCTGTTTACATAGTATGTGGATCTTAGTACACGCATAATATGAGGAATTTCTTTATTATTATCAAATGACTATAACCAATGAGATATTATACACTATAACCAAATTGATCTGATAAATAACTGCCTGACAACATCCCAAAGTGTCTGAACAACGGATCTGATGGACTAATATACCCAGAACCACTCATAACTCGGAGAACTGCCTTCTGCACGACGTTGACAGAGCTGGGGCCTAAGTTAAGTGCACTAAAATGGCGTCCCAACGGATCGGTAGATCTTTGTTCCCATGGTTACCAAAGGTAGAAAGTGACGGTGCGCAAAGTTCGCAGTCAAAGTATTTAAATTCGAAAGTCGCTGCACGTTAGTCCGTACCGGTGGCCGGATAGGTATTTTTTTCTATGAAACGCGTGACGACGCCCTCAACGTTCGCAGCCAAGTAACACTTTTGACAAAGTTTTCACCTACCGTTCAAAGATCAAACGTCACGGGCACCGACAATTTAAAGGTTAGATGCGCGTTATAGAAATTGCCGCTGTTGCATACAAAGTTAATGTCGATAAGTGTCAACAAAAACTTTTTTTATTACAAAGAATGTAAGTACCTAATTGAATTAAATGTATAATTATATAATGTTTGGGTTATTTTATTAATATTTGTGGATAAAAATATGCTTTTTTATTATAATAAAACGCAGTTTCCTTTACCAGTCAACGTGAAAGACTGAAACTTTTATTGAAAGAACCAAAGACAACAGACAAACAGTTTTGAATATAAGTACACAACTCACTAGATGGCGCCAGTAGTAACATAGACATTAATCTTTATTTTGATATTTACAACATTTTTCAATGATTTTTATATTAAATTTGTATCCTACTCATGCCACAAAAAATTGCACTATTTCACGTTTAAACTTAAATCCACACATTATATACCTAAATGAATAAATGGTTTTTAAATTTGTTTTTCATATTTCGTTATGCACATTGTAAAAAAATATGTATAAAAAGTGCCGTGGTTTTTTTAATGACTACTAATCACCTTCACAAAGTAATCTGTTAATAATTAATTTCAGGTTGTTCTTACATACTCTGTAAGTAATTGAATTAAATGTATAATTATAGCAGGTTGGCACCTGACCAAAGCCCAGGCACAAAAAGTATCTGCATTCAAAACGAAGTGCCTCAGGAGAATTTTGGGTATAAGATGGTACCACCGCATCACGAACGACGCTATACGCCAGCGCACCCAGCGTGATCCCATCACTTCTACTATTATGTGGAGGAGATGGACTTGGATGGGACATGTGTTAAGGATGCCGAATGACAGTTGGCCGAGGAGAGCGCTGTTCTTCCTCCCATCAGGACCCCTTAAACGAGGAAGACCCTTTCATACCGTGTTCCACTCCTTCGAAGCAGAGCAGAGGCATTTGGACAACTTTTTGCGGCATATATTACACTCGTATGAGTTTTCTCCACTATGTGTTCGCATATTATGTCTCTTTAAATCACCTGGTTCATTAAACATTCTAAAGCATTATTTTATATTAGGTATACTGGTATGGTTATTCACCACTATGTGTTCGCATATGTATCTTTAAATATCCCGATTGATTGAACTTTTTGCGGCATATATTACATTCGTATGGTTTTTCACCACTATGTGTTCGCATATGTATCTTTAAATGTCCTGAATTATTGAACTTTATCCGGCATATATTACACTCATATGGTTTTTTGTACACTATGTGTTCGTATATGTATCTTTAAATGTCCAGATTGATTGAAACTTTTTACAGCATATATTACACTCGAATGCATTTCTCCACTATGCGTTCGCTTATGTCTCTTTAAATCACCTGATTCATTAAACTTCACCACTATGTGTTCGCATATGTATCTTTAAATTTTCTGATCGATAGAACTTTTTGCGGCATATATTACACTCGTATGGTTTTTCACCACTTGTGTTCGCATATGTCTCTTTAAATCAGCTGATTCATTAAACTTTTTACTGCATATATTACACTGGTGTGGTTTTTCACCACTATGTCTTCGCATATGTATCTTTAAACTTCCAGATTGAAACTTTTACGGCATATATTACATTCGTATGGTTTTTCACCACTATGTGTTCGCATATGTCTCTTTAAATCACCCGAACGTTTGAACTTTTTGCGGCATATATTACACTTGTATGGTTTTTCTCCACTATGCATTCGCATATATATCTTTAAATGTTCTGATCGATTAACATTTTGCGGCATATATTACACTCGTATGGTTTTTCTCCACTATGCATTCGCATATGTATCTTTAAATGTTCTGATCGATTGAACTTTTTGCGGCATATACTACACTCGTATGGTTTTTCACCACTATGTGTTCGCATATGTCTCTTTTAAATCAGCTGATTCATTAAACTTTTTACTGCATATATTACACTGGTGTGGTTTTACACCACTATGTCTTCGCATATGTATCTTTAAACTTCCAGATTGATTGAAACTTTTACGGCATATATTACATTCGTATGGTTTTTCATCACTATGTGTTCGCAATGTATCTTTAAATTTCCAGATTTATTTAAACTTTTGCGGCATATGTTACACTCGAATGTATTTCTCCACTATGCGTTCGCATATGTCTCTTTAAATCACCTGATTCATTAAACTTCACCACTATGTCTTCGCATATGTATCTTTAAACTTCCAGATTGATTGAAACTTTTACGGCATATATTACATTCGTATGGTTTTTCTCCACTATGCATTCGCATATGTATCTTTAAATGTTCTGATCGTTTGAACATTTTGCGGCATATATTACACTCGTATGGTTTTTCACCACTATGTGTTCGCACATGTCTCTTTAAATCACTCGAATGTTTGAACTTTTTGCGGCATATATTACACTCGTATGGTTTTTCCCCACTATGTGTTCGCATATGTATCTTTAAATTTCCCGATAGATTGAACTTTTTGCGGCATATATTACACTCGTATGGTTTTTCACCACTATGTGTTCGCACATGTCTCTTTAAATCACTCGAATGTTTGAACTTTTTGCGGCATATATTACACTCGTATGATTTTTCCCCACTATGTGTTCGCATATGTATCTTTAAATTTCCCGATAGATTGAACTTTTTGCGGCATATATTACACTCGTATGGTTTTTCTCCACTATGTATTCCCATAATATGTGTATTTAAATTTTGTGATCGATTGAACATTTTGCGGCATATATTATTACACTCGTATGGTTTTTCACCACTATGTGTTCGCATATGTATCATTAAATTTCCAGATTGTTTGAACTTTTTGCGGCATATATTACACTCGTATGGTTTTTCACCACTATGTGTTCGCATATGTATCATTAAATTTCCAGATTGTTTGAACTTTTTGCGGCATATATTACACTCGTATGGTTTTTCACCACTATGTGTTCGCATAATATGTCTCTTTAAATCATCTGATTGATTGAATTTTTTGCGGCATTTATTACACTCGTATGGTTTTTCTCCACCCTGAATTCGCATATTATGTTTTCTTAAATTACGAATAACATTTCCTTTGACATTATTATTATCTTGTGGCTTTAACGAGACATTTATTAAAAAGTTTTCTATTTCATTTTCTTCCAATTTGTAAATGAAGATTATAATATCACTCTCATATAAGTCATTATTATTTGTGGATTTAGTATCCATTTTTTAAGATATTTAAATAAGTTTCTTTTACACAGATTTTACAAGTATGTAGGTATAAAGCTCAATTCTTAACTCAAAATATATAAATAGTCTGGTGCAAGAATGACAGCATGGAGTACGTATACGGGCGTAAAGCATAGATTTTTATGTATAACTACCGTGTAAAGTCACTGCCTTCTATCACAGAACAATAGGGTATTTGACACTATGAAAAATAAGATACAGATTGTGGTCATCCTGTTTGAAAATGGCCCAAGAAAGCTTATTTCTTTTATTTTACAACTTAAATAGGCTTATTTTTTATAAAAACACGTAATAAAAATCCAAATATTTCTATGGAACTAGTCACCGATGAAAACGCCTTGTGATAAGTTGTGGTCCCCGTGACGTCAAGGTGACGTCACCCCATGGTAAATGATAGTCATCAACCTCATACCAATACAGAAGTGTGACGTAAAATGCACCACGTGACCAGCGTCATTATACAAGACAGCGTTTTACGCGCGTTTTTGGATATTTAAACTTTAAACATGATTTTCATATAAAATATGGCATATCTTCAGAAAATATAAAGAGAATGTGCTTATAATGTATCGTAGAATAATTTAAAACGGTTTCTGGAAATTAGTCAAATACCCTATAATACCCTATTACAATGACATAAAATACATGCGGACATGACGCCGACGCCAGCACTCCGCAAAGATCTCACGGAATTTCGTTGAACTAAAATTGGCGGTAAATTTCAAAATCCCAGACCATTTCTGCAGGCGGGAAATTTGAAAATCATTTCATAAATTAGGTATTGGGTGAAATATTACTAACATCCAAAATGGCATAGAATTAAAATAAGAATTTATTAAAAACAATGCAAATCTGTGAAATTCCTATTAATAACCCTATACCAAAATAAATGTTAGCAATACTAATTCTTAGAAATAATACAATACAAATTACCATTATCAATATACCTCTTTATTTCAATTGACATAAACAAATTTTTAAATCATTTTAAATACATAAATTTATAAATATTGGTACATAAATATAAAAATGGTAAAAAAGTAAATGGTCTAATTAATAAGACTAAATTTATAAATGGGAAGTAAAATACATAAAAAATCAATCGATATCGGTACTAAAAATTGGTTGTGATATTGAAAAGTATTTAAAATATATAGAAATCAAACGATATCAATACTTATTATTCATCATAATATTGAAAAGTTTACAATGTATGCAGAAATCAATCGATATTGGTACTAATTATTATTTAAAATATAGAAAAACTTAAAAACAGTATATTTATTACAGAAAGCGTTGTTGTACACACGAAACCATTGTCAGTTGACATAAAATCCAACATGGCGGGCTGAAATCTACAGAAATCAGCTCGCAATCAATCGATATGGGTTAAACTACCTCGACGACGGCTTGATCGCAAATTTTCTACCGCTCAACTCTTTTTTTCCACTGATCAGAGTTTTTAAATAAAGCAGTAAGATGATTTTTACGTTCGATTTTAATATCCTTAAGTTCGCCATTCACAGTAATATTTATGTAAGTATGGAACGTATTTACAGACAACAACGTCATCAATGAAAAATTCCATAACAACACAATTTTTATTTAACTGACCACCACCTTGAAAACCAATTGAGTTTCAAAACATTTGGTACACAGATTTTTTTATAGAATTTCTTTCAAGCTTTAAAAAGGATTTTTTTTAACATTCAAACATATTTTGAACCAATTTTCGTATAAATTACAAATTTGCAATCAATACTCAGTAAGGACTGCAGGGCAACGTCTGTTGGGAAAGTTAGTTGGTTATAAATTTATCATTATGCAAATTCGATTTTAATATTCATAAACAAGACAGGACAAAGCCTGTCGGGTCTGCTAGTACGACATATAAGTAAAAAAAATGTAACGTGTAATTTATACAAGATGAATATCAGCATTACTTAGTCAATCCACACAATTTATAAGTCATGTGTATACTACAGGGTACGCGTAATTGGAGATATGTGCAAATTTTAACATACTGAAAAATTGGATGTGTAACTTTTCTTGTTCATTGTTGTTGTGTCTGAAGGCGTGACCCAACGCTAATTTTGTCCGAATGAATTAATAAATCCGGTATTGCGTGACAAAAAATGGTATAAATAAGGATTATATTAGTACTTTTAGTACAATCCAATCCTTAGTTTTGTTTAGTATTAAAATCTGACATTGTTATCAGGATTGAGTCCTCCTGGTCCAGCCATCCCATTGGAATCTCCTTCGTCCTTTTCTGCTCATGGCTTTGCCGTTATTAATTATTAATTTTTCAAGGCTGCTGAAATATCACTTAGCAAAATGTGCCCGAAAAATCGGGAAACCAATCAGACACAGAGGGACGAGAGTCTTTCAACGACCAAAATCTCACTCAATATAATTATTATTATGTAGATGATTAATTGGTCCTTCTCGCAGTCGGAGATATTCGGGGCTTAGTGATGTGTACCACTCAAATTATATATTTATTTCCACATAAGTCAAATTTCGTGTGCAAGGAAATTTAACACATGACTCATATGAAGCCTGTAAGACGATATGTTGTAGAACCCACCCCAGTATAATAGATAATACGCATAACCCAGTGATGGCCATCTGAATTTATCTCTCCACTTCCTTCCTATGGTTATTACTAGGGCCGACATTCGTCCTCCCAAAACAGACCCATATTTTATTGATGCTCCTTTGTATGTAAATGTCCGTCATTCGTTACATCCTATGGTCCGTATTACGGAACGGCCACATTTTAAAAGGAGACCTCCATTTTGTACAAACACGCTACATTTGAACACACTTGGTTTTTTTTCACTGTAGTTTCATTCAAAGTTGGTGTGTACATGTTCATAAATTGTTTAATCATTGTAAGTAAAATCTTGCATCTCTAATATAAAAGAAAGTCGGGTTAGTGCGAACACTTATAACTCGAGATCGGCTGAACTGATTCTTCCGATGTTTGATTTATTGGATTCATCTCCACTCCGGATAACAGAATAACTAATAAAAAGTTGAAAATGCATAACAAAATAATACAAAATATGATATTAAAGTTAGTATGGAACGGGTTTCCTGCGACGCCAACGCCATCTATGAAATATTCTATAACAACAAAATTATTGTTTACCTGGCAAACATTGACATTAAAAATATTGGCACGCAGACTTTTTATGCATTTTTTAGAAGCTTTTTTCTAATTTGTAAACATTGAAGTGCATTTTGTTTTTAAATTAAAACGCGAAAAGTGGATGAATAGGTAAATCTCATTATGAAATTAATTTGTCGTTTGACACTAACTGTCAGTTGTTTGATAGTTGGCGTTGGTTGATAAAATGGATTAGAAATATTATAAAATATAATTTTAAAGTTACTATGGAACGGATTTCATGCGTCGCCAGCACCATCTATGAAATTTCCTTAACAACACTGTTTTTATTTACCTGACAACCAGAGTTTCAAACTCTGGCACGTTAAGATGTAAAAATATACCTAAACAAAAAATATAATTTTTTGTACCCATCACGATAATATGTGCCGTAAGCACACTTATTTAGCTTCTTCCACTGACATGGCATTTCTCATACAACCTCTCCTAATTTTCTCTTCTGACCTGGCTTCCTTGAGGATGGAGTCGATGTGTTCGATCCACGTCCTTCTCGGTCGGCCGCACCTTCTTTCACCTTTCTTTTCAGCCTTATAAATTAAATTAGTTGTTTTATTAGCATCAATAATTTTCCATACATCCAAACCATCTCAACTTGACTGCGTTCATATTTGTAACCATGCTTACATCTTTATCACATTCATTCTAAATTTTATCATTTCTCACCTTCCTATATAACGTTGCACAACCCATTGTTGAATTTGAAATTTCATGAAATTCTCGTAGAAACCCGGAAAAGGAATTTGAAGTGTTGGTTAGCCTGAGGCAATGTGGTCAAGCTGTATGAAGTAGGTTGACAAGGGTATCTAGTTGTGGTTAGCTCAAGAAAGGGACCAATGGACGTCTTAAAGGAAGGATTGTATCGACCACTGGATATGAAAAGGCTGATTCTGTTTATAATAATAGTAGGTTATTCAAGAGGGGATTAATACTAGTGATTGCAATCCCGCAATGCGGGATCCGCAATCCCGCGGGATCCGCGCGTTTTTAGGGCCTGCGGGATCCAGCAACAGCGCAAGTGCGGATCCGCAAGCAACCAATTGCGTAAATTCATTAAAAGAAATGAAAAAAAAAATTAGCATCGAGTCATAAAGAAGACTCTCAAAATGTACAACTTGTAGTTCCAGACGATGTTAATGCAGAAAACAATTTATTAACTATCAAATCAACAAATATGGAGTCAGAAAGTGTCTTTTCGGTCGTTAGCTACATATTAGTTCCATAGGAAGTAGGTTGGGAAATAACACCGATGATGCTATTTGTTTTTTACGATCATATTTTCAGAAGAAGTGACTTTTTATTTGTTCTTTTAAAATTTGATACTTTATACATGTACTTGATTGATTATTTATTTATTTAGCGTATGACCATTTCATCACAGTTTATATAATTCAATTAATAAGCAAATTTTTGTTTTTATTGTTAAATTGTCAATATAATAAAAATGATTAGAGCTTGATTGATTAATTGGTAAGAAAAAAATACTATTTGCATAGTAGGTAATATGATAAAGAGTAGTCAAAATAAGCATGCACCAACTTTAAAAGAATATGATAGGTAAATTAAAAAAAAAAAAATGTATATGTGTGTGTGTCTCCGTGACCACCTCTTCACGGAGATATGTATAATAAAAAAAATTTAAACAACGGTTGTTTATATTTATTATTGTGTGTATTGATTAACAATGTGTAGTACTAACATTAATTCTAGAAAAGTTCCTGCCTTGTGATCACATTAAAAAAAAAATATATAAAAATTAAAAAAAAAAAAAAAAAAATATTCCAAATGTTAAATCATTTTTTTTACTTTGTATGTGTATTAATTTTCATGAATGTAAATAATGAAATTGATTCTTCGAAACGTTCCCCCTTTACACGAGACTTGTCTCTATAAGGGGGATACACAAACTATTATGTTTTGTCCAAATTGTTCTTGTACATCATCCTTTATCTGTAAAACATTATATTTGTATTGAATAAATAAATAAAAATAAAAAAAATACTGATCTGGTTATAATTACCTAAAATAAAGATTACAAATAATATTTTTAGTTAATTAACTAGGTGATAAAAATTGGTGTTATATGCGCTGACTTCCAACCAAGAGGTCACGGGTTTAATTTCTGGTTGGGTGTTTGTTCTATCAAATATTTAAAATCTTTGTGTGTTTTTAATCGTTTTTCACGTGAAAAAAACCAAGGCTGGCCTGTTTCAGATTGGACGGAACCAGTTGACTAAAAAAATTTTCTCGGGCAATATACCTACCTACTCTACCGGCTATAATACTGACACCTTTTTTAATACCTACAATTTATTTCAAAGAACTCACTATCAAATATTTATCAAAGAACTTACTACCAAATATATTCATATTGCTATTGTTTTTGGATTTTTTTTATTAAATAAGTAGACGAGAAGTCAAGTTTTATAATATTTATCTATTCAATTATGTACATTGAGGTGTTTTAAATTTATTCAATTTTTGCAATTTTCAATAAATATTCGCTTATTACATACCATAGAAAAGGTTTTTTTTTTCAATTCTATCTAACCGTGCGGGATCCCGCGGGATCCTGCGGGATTGGTGTCAATCCCGCAAAATTCCCGCGGGATTGAAAATGGTGCGGGATTGCAATCCCTAATTAATACCTCCCTTTACTCCCACACGGAAAGGAGGGAGGAAGCAATAATGCAATCAATAGATATGCGTATTATAGTTGGTAAGATTAATTCTATCGACCAATGTATTTTCCCATATGAAGATTAGCCAAAATAAATAACAAGAACGCGTATTAGTTAGGAAGGAACGTACTATCTATACCCTCACACACACGACAACCAATTTGAGAAGACGAAAAAAAGTCACGATGGCATTTTTTAACACCCGAAGTATTTTCTTATATATTTTTTCCTTCTTCTTTACAATACATACACACTTAACACATCAATTCACTTTCATACAATACCAAGAATAATTTATCTTAAAATAATAATCATATTACATTGATTTCAATAATAATCTCTGTTTTCCAAATTTAATTTTAATGTAGGATTTGACAATAGTACTAACTACAAAAACATAAAAAGTTAAATTCAATCAAATCATCATGTTATTTTGTTGCAGTAATTGTAATAAAATTGATCCAATTTGATTGACGTGTTATTTTGTCGTAGTAATTGTAATTGATCCAATCTTAAAGATTTGTTATTTTGTGATGTGGTTGAGAAGATAGCTGTGCAAAAGTACCCCTGTTCCGTGAGTTTCTCACTAACGTAAGTGAGAAACTCATGGAAATTGTGTATGGGCTGTGGAGCTTTCCGAAGTATTTAGTATGCTATACACGTTTCCATACAAACATTTGTTACTTCACGCCAACGTTAATTTCAAGGAAACTTAGTATAGACGTACAGATCAATGGATGATATTAGGAGGTTCGCTGGACTCCAGTGGACAGGGAAATCACTCAGGGACGGGATAAGTGGAGAAAATAGTGGAGGCCAATGTCCTGCAGTGGGAAAATGTGGGCTGATGTTATTTTGTCATATGAAAATAAATATTACTGTCATATCGTGTAATTTTGTCCTGCTTTAAACTATACTTATTTATGTGTGCATAGGTATATCCGTAAGGTTCCGGGAATGGATACGGCATGTTTCTCAATCTGGGAACAATCGGACCATTATTATTCCCACCCAGTAATTTCTAAAGCAGTTTTAAACGAAATAATATGATTATAATCTACACAACGATAATAGTTGGGTCTACGTACGTTGGTTAGTGAGTAGTAGCGTAGAACAAACAACACATAATGTATTGCCGCCGTCAATCATATAATTTCCTCAGTGGTAATAATCTCACCTAATAAAACAAAGACATCTTTGTATGACGGATACATACATACATTCTCCCTTTATGACGGATATCGAAGTAAAATCAGTGACAAAGAAGAAAAAAGAGGCGGTTACATCGTTTATTGCTAGAGAAAAAATGCGAAAGATGGAAAGTCGAAGCCGCTCAATCTTAACCATAGAAAATGGACATTCGACGAATGAAATTTATTCTCAACTGTCAGAAGTGTACCTTTCGAAAAACATACATGGGTGTTCAAATGATGCGTTAGTGGTGTAACTACTTTATATTTCCATCTTAAACCTTCTTTTTTCTTTATCTCTTGGGGTATTTTGTTTTAAAGTGGTCTATTGTGCTTTCTCTGCTTGCTCATGGTGCCTCCTAATTAGATCTTCCCTCAATACCACACGTTCCAGGAGGGAGCAAGGCGGCTAAGTCTTCCAGCCTCTGGGGTTTTTAGACCTATTTAACTTAGGCTAAAAGCTGCCGCTGTAGCTGGATGTATGGAAAAATAAACACAATATGTTGAAGGAAAGCAAAGTAAAAATCTATAAAACCTGATTATTAGATGAAATTATTATTATTATTATTAAATGCATTAGACCAATCCTGAAATATGGTATAGAGTCAAATCGATAGAATAAGGACGAAGAGCCTCCTACGTACAACAGAGATGAATACTCTCCGCCCCATTGCAGGAATAACACTCCGGGACAGAGTAAGGAACTCTGCTATTAGGAGCATCTGCCATGTCCAGGATGTTGTGCGATGGGGTATATTTTGGAAGGCGTTTCTGGAGAGATCACGCAGAGAGATCAGATCCTGAAAGGATTATAAAAATAGTAGCTGACTCTATACCAACTGACAGATTACCACCAGGTCGACCACTCAAGAGGTGGAGGGATAGCTGGACATCCGCTTCCAAGGAAAATGATGATCCGAGAGAAGATGAGACGCAGTCCTAACTAAAGTTAAAGAAGAAGAAGAAGAAGCTTAGCTCTTAAACATAATATTGTATCCAAAACTATACATATAGTTAACTTATTGATGATAATTTTCAAGGGCTGAGGAGGTCCCCTTGGCTGGTAGCTAGTATAGCGTATGCCTTCCCCCTTCGGGCGTTCTAACACATCATACTGTACTGTACTGTAGTGTAGACAGGCTGCGTGATATTTTCTGCACCCTACTCTAGCTGCTGGTATGATTATATGGCATTCAGATTGGTTGGATCTGATCCATAAGATGAGATGAGATTGAGATGAAGAAGGAGTACTGATTTCTTTTCTCAAGGTCAAAAGATATTGGGGAAAAATGGTCTTTATCAGAAGATGAGAAACTCTCTTATGAGTTTTGGCAGGAATAAAAATATCTGGAGTACTCACCAAGTTTCACTATTTCTTTATGAACTAGATTAAACAGTAAAGGAGGAACTCGACTAACTACCAAAAAGAAACTCGATTTTATATTATAGAAAACACAAACACTATATTAGAGAATTCAAATAAAGTATCACAGAAAAATATATTTTAACTTAAAAACTAATTACAATAATATGCACTGGTAGGTTCTGAAGGAAAGAGTAATAAAATTGTATACTGAAAAAGCTTTTATACTAGGGTTATTCACGCAAGCTCTTTTTTCCAAAATAGGTGGTGTGTTCTCCCTCTGGTGTGAAATATCCTAAGTTGGTTGACTTGGTACAGACGGTGATGAATCTACATTGTTGATAAAATACGAGATGTATTCGTCGTATTCCGCTAGATGGCTCTTTATTCTGGATGGTTCTATATACGCGTTGTCATCAGATAGAAAAATAAAATGTTGCTGAAAGTTCACTGCCACACAGCCTCCCGCAAGAATTTATGGCATGCTATAAATTCTGATGTGGATCTGGTGATGGAGTGTGGAATGGAACTCTGCAGTCCTCTGGTTGAGCGGTTTGTAGGATGGTACGTACTGGATGTTGACATGGCTCGACTGGGTGGGTTCTGTAGCGACTGGAACTTAATAGAAGTTGGACAGAGTGTTCACGACGTTAGTGCGGTTGCACTGGGGTAATATGATGGCTAAAATAGGTTAAAACAGCGTTGATGTGTTTTACCATATGAAGCGGCGATGTTGATTTGCGCTCGGCCATTAATGCAGCAGCGATGGTGTTGTGCTGTTGTAACTGGTTGATCCATGTGGTCTGTTGACGAGCAAGGAAAATGCATCAGTTGTTTTCAGTGGGGTGTCATCGTGGTGTGATGTACATCTGCCACTGTTGAGAGAGAGACAGTAGTGGGGCAAAATTCGTTGGAGAAGTTTGGCCTCCGAGCTACGAAGTCTGTGAGACAACTCGTATAGTCCGCCTTTGCTAAGTACAGCAGGTGAAGATTGCTATCGTAGGCTTCCATCAATTGGATTGTGGTGAAGTCCAGCGTTGGTTGAGTAGTGTCGTGATGAGATAATATGCAACATATAGAATAAACAAAAAAAAATTTACAATAGAATTGGTATAAGTATATTTGTTTTAGGGTGGTTCTTGAATTTAAAGGATTGTGAAGTAAATTTTAAATTTTGATTTGGAATTAAGAATTTATTTGAGTATATTATAAACAAATGTTGATTTTGAAAAAATTTGCAAGTTATATTTTACTAAGATAAATGTTCTAGGAAAAAACTTTCTAAGTGTAGTGTTTCAATGTTATCTTTTGTTCAATATTCAAAATAAAGTTAGGAAAATTATTAAAATTGGTATTGAATAGTTATGGTTCACAATGGTATATGTTTAAATACTTTTTCTATAATGTTTATGAAGTGAAGTTACTATGTGAGATCCTTTATATATAATAAAATTTGTTACCAATCTGGTATTAGCAATATACAGTTGGTGGTTTTGTATTGGGATCTGTAATCATTTTGTAAAATACATATTAGAATTTTTATACAATAAAATAAGTAAAGAGTAGTGGGTAGACATGGTAATATAGTTGTACATAGTGTGTTTGAAATAAAAAATTTTATAATGTTATATTTTGTCAATGTATGTGTGTCAATAATGTTAAATAAATGTTACTGATTTGGGAAAATTAATATGACACTTTTTAGAATTCTGTTTTCAATGGTCTTTTGTATGAATGTAAATACATTAATTGTCTTTTTCTTAACTCGTTGAGTTGTATATTTGATGGTAATAGATTATACGTATGACGCTGTTGTCATGTGTGTATAATATGGACAATACGAATGACGCTATGGTCATGTGTGTATGCCTTTGGTAGACTATACGTATGATGCTATGATCATGTGTGTATGTCTGTTGCTCAGTCACTACAAGAAAGCTTTGAGATGAGTATCTCTGCTCTTGCGTGTATGTAGATAGCCGACGAAATGGGAATTTCGGTCTGAAAATGCGCGCTGCATTGTACTAGACGTGGCGTGAAATACATAGAGCTTTTTTGAGTACATGTGTATGAATACATGTGTATAAGTATTAGGCCGTATTTGCATATGTAAGTTGACCTCGAATTGAATTCGGACTGAGATTCTTGAGACAGAATTTCTCTAGTCGCGGAAAACGTTAATAGCAATTGGCTAGTAGATGGTAATATAAGATGGTAATATAATTGTTTTACATTGACAATTTAGATAGAATATTTTTATAGACCATTGAAATGTTTGTATCGTTGATAAGTTGATACATAATTAATAATTTATTGACCAGAATAAAATAAGAATGTATGTGAAAAATGCGATTTAAATTTCTTGTTTTTCTTTAAAATGCAATAATGCTCTATGAAAATCCAATAAAAATGTAGGTATTTGTTTCGCTTGTTGTTTATGTAAAATATAAAAAGGTTACCTCAAGGTTTGGTAACATGAAAACAATGTACTTGTAAATCTGCAATCAGATAATTAAAGGTTATTCTTTTGTAAAAAAAAATCATTTAAATTTGCAATTCAGCATGCGATTATAAATAGTTAATGTATTAAATTAAGTTTTATCAGTATTTAAAGACATGAAAAGTTTTATGAAAAAAATCTCGATGTGACATTGTATCGTGAAAAAATTTAACCTACAAAATTTATTGTTCGCAAATTTTAAGTTTTTTTTCTTTTTTTGAAGATTTTAATATCGATTTCACTGCGTTTGTAAGGCATTATTGATTAAATATGTGTAACATTAAATAGAAGGCAGAAAAACAAGAGGCTTTTAAAATAATCCGATGGGTTGAAATTGTTTGGAAAAAATTATGTGCTGAATGTCGTTTTACAATGGTATTTTAAAAGATTTTACTTGCCTGTGACCCATCGGATGACTCATCCCTTCAGAACCAGTTGAATTTTAGACTTTGCACATGATTTTACCCTATATTTATATATTTTGTCTAAAATTTGAACATATTTATCGCGAACAAAGCGGCTTGTAATGTTATTTTGACATTTGTACTCGCAGTGGAGTGAAGTTTGCGTCGAATGGTAAATGTGAGAGACGCGCTTAAAATTTGAATGTATTATGTGAGATGAAAATTTTAAATTGTGGGGCAATATTATTTAGATGGCTTTGTGAAAGAATTAATTTGGAATGAATGTATAGAGTGTTAAATATTCGAGATGGATTAGTGGACGAAAGTGAACATGTGACAATTTTGTTAAGATTGTTGAGAAAATTTTGTTTGAGAATGTTAATGGATTGTTGGAGATTATTGGAAAATGATGGATTAAGTAGATAATTGAAGGGTGTTCGAAAGTCGCGGGGTCACCAATTTATGGCATTCAGATTGGTTGGATCTGATCCATAAGATGAGATGAGATTGAGATGAAGAAGGAGTACTGATTTCTTTTCTCAAGGTCAAAAGATATTGGGGAAAAATGGTCTTTATCAGAAGATGAGAAACTCTCTTATGAGTTTTGGCAGGAATAAAAATATCTGGAGTACTCACCAAGTTTCACTATTTCTTTATGAACTAGATTAAACAGTAAAGGAGGAACTCGACTAACTACCAAAAAGAAACTCGATTTTATATTATAGAAAACACAAACACTATATTAGAGAATTCAAATAAAGTATCACAGAAAAATATATTTTAACTTAAAAACTAATTACAATAATATGCACTGGTAGGTTCTGAAGGAAAGAGTAATAAAATTGTATACTGAAAAAGCTTTTATACTAGGGTTATTCACGCAAGCTCTTTTTTCCAAAATAGGTGGTGTGTTCTCCCTCTGGTGTGAAATATCCTAAGTTGGTTGACTTGGTACAGACGGTGATGAATCTACATTGTTGATAAAATACGAGATGTATTCGTCGTATTCCGCTAGATGGCTCTTTATTCTGGATGGTTCTATATACGCGTTGTCATCAGATAGAAAAATAAAATGTTGCTGAAAGTTCACTGCCACAAGCTTAGCTCTTAAACATAATATTGTATCCAAAACTATACATATAGTTAACTTATTGATGATAATTTTCAAGGGCTGAGGAGGTCCCCTTGGCTGGTAGCTAGTATAGCGTATGCCTTCCCCCTTCGGGCGTTCTAACACATCATACTGTACTGTACTGTAGTGTAGACAGGCTGCGTGATATTTTCTGCACCCTACTCTAGCTGCTGGTATGATTATTATTATTATTATTGCCAGTTGAAAATTTCACATCTTGGAATGGAGAATGTCATACGCTATTTATATTTCAAATTACATTAACACATTTCACTGTACTTGTACAAATAATAATATTAAGTAGGTCAAACAGACTTTTCTTGGAATGTTACCTAACTTTTAAATGCGGTCATTTTACCAAGAACGTTCCATATATTTTTCATTCCATTTGGTAACATATTAAAATGAAACAAAATATTTAACTTTTTTTTTAATTTCATATTTTGTAATTTATACAAAAATGCGTTTAAAATATATTTGAATGTTAAAAACATATTTTTGAAAGCTTGAAAGAAAATCTGTTAAATATCTGCGTGCCAATGTTTCCAATGTAAATGCTTGTCTGGTAAATAAAAATTGTGCTTGTATAGAATTTTTCACAGGTGGCGTTGTTCTATCGAAATTCGTTCCATATTAACTTTAATATTATTACGAATATGCTACAACTAATGACTCTAACAATTCATTACTGATGTTCGATTTTTAAATGGAACAAATCACTACGAACTTACCACCGTCTTCTACTGTTATTTCGAAGGCTGGCTTAGTGTGATCACTTTACGTTAACAACGTTCGCCATTAGGTGGTAATATTTAAGTCTCCGAAACTCAATCATGAGAATTCTCGACATGTTCAACATGTCAAAAAATCCCATGTAGGTATAATAACAAGTAGAAATTCAATAATTAATGAAATAATAATATAGAGATAAAAGTTGGAAATTATTGAGAACAAGAGAGCAACCATATTTAAACACTGCGACTGCTGTCATTTATTTGGCGCCAGTATACTTTAATATTATTTGATATCCATTTTTCGATTGTTTTATTCTGTTATCCAGAGCGGAGAAGAGTCCAATAGCTAAGCCAATCAACATTAAAATCTGTTCAGCTGATCTCGAGTAATAAGTGTTCGCACTAACCCGACTTTATCTTATAATAGAGATTTTTTGATGATTATTTCTGTTTTTAGATAAAATTTTAGGAGATTTTGTTTCATACCTTTGAATCATTTAAATCTTCGCCGTCTCATTCCAACTCACCACAATGAGCTGAAGAGATAATTAAGTTTTTTCGCCTCGGCGAAGAGTTTTGAAGTCTTTTTTAGCCTTTGTAAGAATGATACTCTTAAATTTCTATATTTAGAACAGTGAGAATTTCACGCTTCGAATGGATAAGGTATTTCAAGCCAATTAAGTAATTCAGCTCACACTATAATAATTAATTGTACTTAACATTGTTCTTCGTAAGTAGGCTCACGCCTTAACGAAACCACAGTATCAACTTTTGGATTCCATGAAAATTCTTCGAAACACAATTCTTCTAATAACAATTCTTCGAAAAATCAAATTCGGGGGGATGGGGGGGATAGCTGAAAAGGTAAGGGGGGCTCCGCACCCCAAACCCAAATATTGTTCGAAGAATTGTGATTAGAAGAATTGTGTTTCGAAGAATTTACGTGTTACGAACTTTTGTACGTTTTTTACCGCACATGTGCCAATACGTCTATCAGGCTGAGTTTACCGTTCATTTTGCTGTAGGTTTTTACATGAGAATATACGACATTCTACCTGTGCCCAAAGTTGACTTTCTATGAAAATTGGAGTAAATGGGATGGGCTACTTTAAGAGCGGAAATTACGTTTGCAAGAATGAGAGAGAACTATCATCATAATTTTGTGGTTATGGCGTCGCAGGAAATCGGTTCCATACTAAATTTAATATTATATTTTTTATACTATCCCTAATCCAACTTTTTATTAGTTACTATAGTTCATTTTTTTTAAATATACAGTGCCAGAAAAATTTCGGCATATTCCCATTTCATTCTTTTCATACATTAGAAAGAGACACAACACTTCTATAAGATTTATTGTTTTATTGAGAGGCGGTAACAGTAGCCACCCTTAACCAGGTAGCACACTCATAAATATTTTGAACTCGAGAAGTGCGGTTGTCTTCGCTAACATCTCGATAAATCAGAGAAAAGTTTATTAAATTCTGCTATTGCATTTTTTCATATTTGCATATTAAAGTATTAATTAAAGTGTATAATTATTTTACCTAATGCTTTTTATCTGTATGTTTTTTTTTATTTTGAGCCTATTGCACTTTTTTATGTCTTCATATCGCATTTTTTAATCTGTGTACAATATTATATAACAATTTATACTTTATGAAATATATAAACGTATGTATTTTTAATAATATAACCTTGAAGAAACAAAAATGATATAAAATATACCTACACCAGGATAAAAAATGCAACATAAATCAGCTGGGGTATTCTCGTAGCGTTCTTAATTCGAACTTGACTGAAATTTGTTCTTAAAATGACGGATTGGACTAGACCGCGTTCTTAAATTAGTTTGTATTCATACAATTTTTTTGAAATTCGAACGCATTTAGGTCCGTGACTGCAGTTTTTAAACTTAAACTGATACTGATTGATTACGAGAATAGCCACCCAGATTCGATAAAAATGAGAAGTAAAATACGATAAACTGACTGCATTTCATAAAACTCGTGCAGTGTGTATAGCAACCCATAAAAACAACTACCTGCGTAACAATAGGTTCTGTACCGCCTCTCGGCGATGTCATAAATCTTATAGAAGTATTTTGTCTCTTTCTTATGTATGTAAAGAATGAAATGGAAGTATGCCGAATTTTCTAGTACTGTATCTTTAAAAAAAATGAACTATAGTTTTTTAATGGCGCCCGTGGCGCCCACCTATGGCCTTTTCCTGAAAACATTGCTTTCTCATTCACATGTGAGACTTCAAAATACTTGGTTGTTTTAACTCTTTATGAAAACTCAAAAACAACTTAAACTTTTAATTACAAACTTTCCATTCAAATAGCTTTTAGCATGTGGGTATTTAACTATTATTTGATCGCGTGTGTGCGTTAGTTTTCTGATTTGGTAAACTTTTTCATGCAAACTTTGCATTTGTACTGCTTCTCTACGCTATTAATTCACATGAGAATCTTTAAAAAAATACTTTAGTGTGTAAACTTTTTATTGCAAACATTGCATTCGCGTGGCTTTTCTCCGCTATTAGCACTTGATAATAGAACTCTATGAAAATTAAAAAAAAAACTTGAACTTTTAATAACAATCTTTGCATTCAAATGGCTTTAATCATGAGCTATTATTTGATTGATTAAACTTTTTATCGCAATTGTTGCATTCGTATGTTTTTTCTCCGCTATGAGTTCGCGCGTGACTCTTGAGTCTGCAAACTTTTTATTGCACACATTGCATTAGTAAGGCTTTTCTTCGCTTTGAAGTCCGGCTGTGCGTAAGTTTCCTAATTTGGTACTTTTTCTTTCTTATGACTGACTTCGCATGTAAGTTTTCAAATACCCAACCCGAAAAATTGTTTTTCTCTACGTCAAGACCTGTAAAAAAGTGCTCAGCCACCAGGAATAATAGTATTATTATGTTACTGTCAGCTGTCAGCCGTATCTTAGTAGAATGTTCTTTAGTTGCGAGTGGCGCGCCATCTAGCGGCGTTAATGACATCAGTCAGTCAGTATAGATAATATAAATGAAAGTCGGGTTAGTGCGAACACTTACAACTCGAGATTAGCTCAACAGATTCTTCTGATGTTTGATTTATTGGATTCTTCTCCGCTCCGGATAACAGAATAACTAATAAAAAGTAAAAAAAAATGGATAAGAAATGATGTAAAATACAATATTTAAGTTGATATGGAAAGGTTACCTGTGACGCGCCCACGACATCGCGGGTAGTTCCCTCTCATTCTCGCATACGCTCTTACAGTAGCCCATCCCACTTCTCCACCGCACCGTTTCGATAGTTTTAGAAATTTTTCATACAAAATTAACAATATTAAGTATCGGGCATATTCGTGTTGGTAATAGGCGAGGTAGGGTGTGTGCGCGAGCGCATTTTTCTCAAGTTGTTCCCGCCAGAGCTTTGAATACGAATGAAATAGGGATGTTTCAGAATTAGTTTAATGTTATTATTTTATAAGCTTATCTAATCGAATTAATTTTGTATTGTTTGATGGGGGCGCAGTGCACATCATGTACATATTAACGGGCCACTTCGGGTTAGAACCACAGGACAACGTCTGTCGGGAAAGCTAGTATAGAAATAAATGTTGGAAATTTTTGAGAACAAGAGAGCAACCAAATTTAAAGACTGCAACTGCTGTCATGTATTTGGCGCCAGGATATGAAACTTTTGTTTCTTCTTCAACCGACATAGGTACCATTCACATACTTGTCTCCTCTATTTCTGATCTACATTTATTTGACTGTTCTTTTTTAGGATAGAAAAATATAAAATTCTGCACCTAATTTTTATTTTTATGTGTGGTATCACAATTTTGGTCATAACATACGAATGCAGTGCTATATAAAAAGACTCGATGTCATACTTGAAAATATTTTACGAATTTTTTGATAAATAAAACTAGAGTTTGTATGAAAAAAAAAAACATAAATTTATGAAATATACAATCATTGCTGTTTGAAATAATTAAAATAACCTTCATCAATTAGGCGATTGTATAATTTTCTATGTTAAACTCTAGTTCATTGATTAATTAAACTTTTGGTTAACCATGGTTTAACTCGGGAAAAATAATCACCTGTTATTTTTTAACCAAATATTATAGCAATAGGTTGACTAGGCCATTTTGTAACGTTGACTGTTACTTGATAAGAGTGCTCGACCCTCCCTTGCTCCCTCTTAAGCAAGGAAGATCAGCCTCCTTTAGCATCAGAAAAGACAGATCCAAATATCTATTGTTCTCATACAACAAACTATGCCACGGACTATGAGACTCTACAGGGAGTGAGTTGTAGCGACTATGATCATGTCCCGAAAAGTGGTGGGTATTTTACAATTATAGATCATGGGTTTCATATAAAAAATCTCAATTTATTCACTTTAATCAATCAAACATATTAGACTACATAAAGTCTTTAACAAAAAAATATTTAAATCTTTACAAAATCTGCACACAATAAATTGCAAGAGTATCTTACTTTATGATCTTCAAAACTACAGTAAAAATAATGTCATTGCTCTGACTTATTAAACATTTCTTTCCTTTAGATTCTATTATCACTTTATATGATAGGCTTTCTTTAACTATTAAACTTTATATAAAATTTCAAACTACTGACTTGTATTTGAGCATACCATGATTCACACTAAATAAAAATTAAGAAAAGATTACTCAGCTGTGTTTATTCCTAAATGTGAGGGACACGACCTGACCCTCCAACCTCTCCTCGTCCTTTACTGATTCCAAAAGATCCACTTTGATCTCCCTCTGTTCACTCTACAGCCGACCTACCCACGGGCCAACTGCACTTCACGTGTGAAGTATGCATGAAAATAATCCGTCCTTGATAATGGATGTGAATTTTATAACCTAGGAGCTCTTGTCCTTCCCATCTAAGTGTCTAGGCGTGTAAGACTCGACAGAGTCTTGAATAGTTGCCGCAAATAGATAGTTCCTCCCAATCAACTTGTTAAATTTATTCACCTCGGTCATCCGAAGATTATCTACTCAAAAACCAGGTAGTTTACACCCCAAGACTAGAAAATAAATTTTGTGTGGTGCCTTCAGAGATTTCATATTTTACTAAAAAAAATGATGGCATATTTATATTATGTTTTGAACGTTTATTCAACTATTGTTTTGAAGTTTGTTTCAACATACATTGTTTTTACCGTATGTTTGGCCTAGCTTTTTAAAAAAAAAAACAATAATGCGTCTAATTTGTTTAGTAAAACGTCCAATACTAACACAAAAAAAAACGGAAAAATCTGAATCGTTAAAAGTCCAATGGTATTTGTAACGCGTCTATTGTGATATGTTTGTTTGTGGATTCGGCCATTATGATAATTATTTATAAACGTCCGAATTGCTTGTTAAATGTTAATTTGAAGTGAAATACCAGTAGGTAAAATACGGTTTCCATACTGTATATATATTAAAAAAATTGAGAAATTGGTGATTCCGCCAAATTTAAACTGGTTTAACTATGTTATAGTTAACTGACATTAAACATTAGGTTAACCACCACTTTACTATTATTTCAGTGAAGCCTGGAACGTGGGCGTATTTTCCAGTTAAATACTTTTATCTAACAAAGCGTGTCATGTCACCCTTCAACATTGGGGATGTTTCAAAATATTAAAATTGTTGTTTTAACCTCATTACGTTCCATTAGGGTTGTTATTTAAAGCTAATGTGATGTCAAACCCGATGTTTAATAGAGTGCTCGTGGGTAACAAATTGAAGAATTTCACATTATTACAGACTTCCATATCTTTACTATAAATAAACTTTATTGCACCTTCTATCGTGGTTAAGCAGGTGTGGTGGTTAGTAGAGTGAGAAAGAAGGTTGGATGGATGATCAGTTTTATTGTGGAATTAACATTTTATAAAGTATGTAGTAGATATTAACCCACTTGTTACTACCGTTTGATATACGGATCACCATAGAAATAAAAATATTCCAATTAATGTGGGTAATTTCGAGTTACATTATTTATGTTACACGTTAGCTGAGATGTCCCTTTGTCGGTCAGTTATGTTTTGAGCTCGAACGAGCTCGAAATTTTAACTGTGCTCGCATTGTTATTTACTTCAAATTTATGAAGAGTGTTTCAAGGTGAGTGCTGAAATATGTATTTTCAATTAACAGTATTTCATTTCAAAATATGCAAGAATGTAGTATACTGTTTATAAACTGATAGCCATCTAATCTTCTTTCTAATATTATCTATTCATAATTGAACTATTAATTTGGTGTTCCGTAAAAAGAACGCTAGTAATATGGGTGTCGCATTTTTTTCACGTCACAACTTTCGACACTCAATGAAATTATCGAGGAGCTGGAGGCAAATGAAGACGAGTCTTTTCCTGACTCGATTACAATTATTTTCCCGCTGGAAAATTGTAATGCTGACAGCTGATGAGGACTCTGGTGATGAAAATGAAATGACCCTACACAACTTTTCTGGGTCATAACTGCGGGCCCACGCAGAAGTTGACGATGAAAATTCTTCGTCAAGTGATGAGGAAGAATGCAGCGTTCCATTTGCTCATTTGGATAAGCGGCCAAGACTGGAATCAGCTAGTTAAGCGATGCATTCAAATTGATCAACCAGCTGCTACCAAAGCTTACAACAATACGGGAGGCGTCGAAAGATTAGACAAGAACATTAGTTTATATCGCAAAAGTATTCAAGGTACTTCTGCCTTATTTTGCATTGTCTAGCTAGAAAATATATTATGACTTTGCACAATGCCTGGCAACTTTATAAATCAATGAGGGAGAATATGACCATCTAAAATTCCGAAGGAGTGTTCCAACGAGTTTTTTTGGAAACCTATGGTATGGTACCTATGGACGGGTCCGGTTGACTGGAAAAAATTACCTCAGGCAATAGGTTCCGCCGGCTATACTGACACCTATGTATAGAAAAGTTTTATTATTATTAAGTGAACAACTACGATGTGCGGTATGTCATAAAACCGCTATGTTTTATTTCAAAAATTGTAAAATGTCTCTTTATCCTAAAAACTGATTTTACCTATACAATACTGCTTCAGACTGATTAAAAGTATGGTTGTTCATAGCATTTAAATCGATTTACGATGTTACAAATACATACTTTCAGAAACTAGTGAATTATTTTTGAAGTGTCTAAGTTCTATGAACATCGAATAAACAGTAGTACATATTACTAGCGTTCCGTATATCAAACACCATTTTCCCGTTTTTCCTTAACATATAGATTTTTTTAACAATTTTTCCTGATTGAATAATGCCTTGATTAGTCTATGTATCAAAAATCACAGTGATACTACAAAAAAAGTTATATCCGTAACAAGTGGGTTAATGCGCGTCGCGAGGCGAAAGGTGCGCGTTGACTCTATGCAGACTTATTGGTGACTGAAAGTTGAACGGCTTTGTACGATGTGGCAGGCTGCTACCGGGTGTCGACATTATGGAGAAACGCTATTGGTGGATGATGTCGTCATGCGAAACATAGCCGCTATTGTGGTGCTCCTAGACAGCGATATGAGAAAGTATTATAGATAGAGAAGATAAACGAGTTAATCAAATGAGTCTACAAGTAAAGTAAAGTATATGTAAGTAAAGCAATGCAAAACAATCACTGAAGCAGGCGAAATGGGTCCCATGAAATTCTATTCCATTAAAGGTAGAAGTTCGCGCCGCGACAGCGAGAAGAGACAGCGGCGGGCTACCATAACGAGTATTTCTTACATAATAAGGTTTTGTATGAGCGCTAGTTAATAAGTAAGCATAAGCGAGACTGAGAGACGAGACACAAAACAGTCTCGGCTTCTGGGAAGTTATTCTAATCTCCACCTTAACAATCACGACAATCATCAACCAATCACTTCACACTAGACCATTTCTACATCCCCCACTATAAGCCCTCTATCAAAACCAGTGATCAAAACGCACTAATTGATATCCATGCTCTCCTCTCATACGCACCTACTAATCAAAATTCATACCGTTAAAAATCAAAACAAATAAAATTCGTTAGTTGGCCCGTGTATCCTGAGCGAAAGATCAGGAGGTTCTAAATGAGATGTTCTACAGGAGAACTGATGAAATAGAGAGTATAGAAAGAACTAAGTAAGGAGTCGATGACTGGTGAACAGTGGTAACGAATAAAATGGCATTGTGAAGTTTCCTTATGGCTAAACCCCATTGTTTGTTATTCGAAGGAACTGCCGTTTGTAATAACTGAGGGTAAGGATTTTTCAGTCAATCGCCAGGAAACAATCTAGCTCGTAAAGAGTTATACGAATAAAGGAACTTAATGGCCTGTACACACCTGAAAACGTGCGGTAACGTAACCAATGCAATGTTGCATGCAACGTTACATTGGTTACGTTACCGCACGTGGTTCAGATGTGTACACTGTACAGACCCTTACGGGCAAAAGAAGCAGGGTAAGCAATGGCACGAATGTTCCTAATTTAACGAGTCGCCAGTTATTTCGAAAAAAGCAGGGACAGGGCATCCATGAAATATTTAAGGACGGACGTTGAAGAGCGAGAGGATACTTTTTGGCTTTTTTAATTTTAAAATGTTGCAATATTTTCAACGAAAATAATATGTTAATTGGCTGGCGACGCATTGACATTGGATCTTTAACTTATAGCAATCCATCATTGTTTCATACACTATACTTCAATTTAACGCCATATATTCCTATCTTCTCACCTTTCGATTCTATGAGAAAATTCACATTAACAAAACAGAATAATAATTATAAAAAAAAACATTAAAGTTAGTCATAATTTTTAGTAATTTGATACGAAAAAAGAATGTGACAGTTGTTTAAAATGAAACTTTAAAATCTCTCCCGTCTGTCGACAAATAATCCTTCTAAATATCCCTAAAGTATACCTAAGTATACTTTAGGGATCTTTAGAATCAGGCTTTATTTTATAATCAAGCATTTGAAATTAATCACAAAAAGCTTAGGTATCTATTTTATTTCTGTGAGATTTTCCGAGAAAACTTTAACGAGACATTTTCTAAGACATCGTCTGTGTGTGTGGGATGTCACGAGGTATTTAAATTGTAAATTCAAACACAAATTTGTAATTCAACCTTCCGTACCCACAGTTTTGATTACGAATATATTTCCCAATTCTAAGAAACTTCTTCGATGTGAAGTTAATATTAAAAACTAAATAATTTGTAATTTGTTGTAGCTGTGTATTGCCAGATATTTTGTTATCCAGATGGTAAACGGAGGGATCACTTAACCAACGAAGAGGCCCTGAGAATAATGAATAAGGAGAGAGAGCTGCTGACCACTGCCAGAAGACGAAAAGCCGCATGCGAACAAAGATACAACGACTAGCTGTACGGTCTATACCATGATGTCAGCGTAGTCAAGTTCATCAAGATTAACAAACTATACATTGTGGCTAGGACATCTGTTCCGTATGGATGATCAGGAGCTCCCAAAAAGAGTGTTATTTAATGATCCAGTTGGAAAAAGAAGTGTCGAAAGGCCAATGCTGCGATGGTTGCATGATATTGTTGCGGACTGCAGCGCTCTGCGGCAAAGAAACTGGCAGATGGCAGCCGGCAACAGGGAGGTTTAAAGACATTTCTAGGAGGCAGGTAAGGCTCACCAATTGTTGTTACGCTGAGGATGAATCTATGTATGTACAAGCGATTGTGGAAGGAAAGATAGAGAGCAGGTGAGGTATTTGGCGAAATTAAACCTCGTGGCTAAAGAATCTGAGACAGTGGTGTTGTGTGCCAGATGCTGCAGAGTTGGTGTGACTTTCCGAGGCACAAACAATTATTGATCCTACTTTTAGTAAGCTAAATCTTGGGTATAAGTGGTACCACCGCATCATGAACGACGCTATATACTGACGCATCCAGCTTTGGTCCATCGCTTCTACTTTTATGCAGAGCAGATGCTGAATGACAGTTGGTCGAGGAGATTAATAAAGGTAAAAAAGAGGATGATCCTCTCAGTACAGTAGTCCCATTTCAAAGAAGAAATTTGAGATTTGCAAAGGGTAAAAGTGAGTGCAATTGTGGTTGTTTATTGTCCTTCTATGCTCCTTAGTGAGTACACAAACGGAGAATAATTACCTATGTTAAAAAACCGAGTATTTAAAATTGTTTAATTTAATTAACGATATGATTTTACATTTATTTAAAAATAAAAAATATCATTATGGTATTATATCTAGTACGAATAGATAGATGGTATTATATCCAGTACGAATAGATAGATGGTATTATATCCAGTACGAATAGATAGATGTTATTATATCCATTACGAATAGATAGATGTTATTATATCCATTACGAATAGATAGATGGTATTATATCCAGTACGAATAGATAGATGTTATTATATCCATTACGAATAGATAGATGGTATTATATCCATTACGAATAGATAGATGGTATTATATCCAGTACGAATAGATAGATGGTATTATATCCATTACGAATAGATAGATGGTATTATATCCAGTACGAATAGATAGATGGTATTATATCCATTACGAATAGATAGATGGTATTATATCCATTACGAATAGATAGATGTTATTATATCCATTACGAATAGATAGATGGTATTATATCCAGTACGAATAGATAGATGTTATTATATCCATTACGAATAGATAGATGTTATTATATCCATTACGAATAGATAGATGTTATTATATCCATTACGAATAGATAGATGTTATTATATCCAGTAGGAATAGATAGATATGAGACTTTTCATAAATCAACATTCTGAGAGGTTTACCAAATTTGAATTAAAAAGCAAGAAAATATCCGCATCCACAAACCGGGCTATGTACAGCCCTATGTAGGTCGGTTATGCTTTGTACAAATGCCAAGAGAATTTCAACTTTAAAATGATAATTAAAATGCAAATTGAGGTGTGGAATTTCAGAGGTTTGAGACTTTAATAATCCACCGCTGCATCGCCGCCGTTGTGAGGAAGAAGTTTTTCAACCACCGCCAGTGTGACTGCACCTTTATTTAGTATAGTTCAACCGCTACCGTGTGAATGCACCTTTAGTATAATTCAAAGAACAAACTTTACGCTAAGATGATCTTAATTCTTGGCATTATGGCTTATAGTTTTTGGTTTGTTCAAGTATTAGCATTACATTAAGCCGCAGCAGCTTTATCATATTAATAATATACCAGCAAAAATTTATCACGAGGATCGCGTACATTTTTAGCAGTATTTTTTTCGTATAGCAGTGAATACTTACTTGTCATCAGAATGTCTAAAATTGAAAAAAGTAAATTTTATTCCTTGATCATCAGATGGAATAAGAGGTCAAGAGGCGAAAATTTGTAAATCATAATAAGAACGAACTTGAAAGGCCTTTTTTTATCTGCAATTCTACTCACAATTGAGTGATTTATGCAGGAATACTAGTCAGTTTAGGTACTTTTACATAAAAGTATTAAGTTGGAATACTTGAGTAATAAATGAGTTGATTTCAATAGAATTTTGGGATAGGATAAACAAAGTATTATTTATTGGAAATTAATTTAGATTTTTTTGAGATAGTCAATAAGGTAGGTATTATCAAAACGTGGATAATTTATTAAAATTTGGTCAACTGTTTCGTCGTCTAACCCGCATCAAAAACACCTATTCTGTAAAGATGCGAAGCCACACAAAAGAGACTTTTAAAACTATAATATGGAAAATTCTATGCGAGTACATGTATGTACATAGGTACCTAGTTTATAGAGGTGGAAATGACGGCTTAAATTCAAAAACGTTTAAGCAGTTTCATTAATTGTAAATAACGTTATTTTTAAAAGCTTAAAACTTTTCAATTTTACAAGCCTACAAACATATAACCATCCGAAGATTCGGTATCTCGAATGTTAAGCTGATTTTCAAAACAAAGTTACTTCTAAAATTTGGTATTCGGAAAGGTAGAATATCTCCAAAAAAATGTCAAAGAGCAGCACAGCAGACACTATTTTCATTCGTCCAGACCCGCAGATTGGGCTAGTCGGGCCATGTTCTCGGCATATCCCTCGAGAGTCTTGAATTTGTAAACCTTTTCTACAATAACTTGTTGCCAGTAGGTATTTCTAAAACATTTTTCTAGTTTATTTTCTAGTAAAAAATATTTTTCTAGTTTATAAGTATTATAGCAGGTAGGTACATATTAATACTTTGATATAAAAAGTAAATAAAAATAAATAAAAAAATCGAAACAGCTCCGTTTTAATACATTGGCGAGTAGGCCCCAAACCGAATTTGCTTCGTATGTGCGACGCAAGCAAACCACTCGTCTATTTTTCGATCGATTCGGAAACAAGCGGAGCCGACGAAAAATCGTTTCCGGTTCTAGTGTGAACAGCTCCATACAAAATGTTCTGTCAGCAAAAGCACCCGATTGAACCCGACACACAAGTGTGAACAGGCGGTAAAGTTCAAAAAACTATATTATATAAAATACATGTCTTTTTGAGATTTTACCTACATAGTATAGATTAGTAGATATATATCATTATATAGTCAAACATTCACATTTATTTCTGGTTGTACAATACATAAAATATCTACCATAATTGGTGCTTCAAAAAAAACTTTAATATTACAACAATGAATTATTTTAGAACAAAATATATTTTCAATTTTATAAATATATTTTCAATTTTATAAAGGTAGATAGATTCCTACTTACTTTCAACAAATAATATTCAAATGGAAATTTGTAATGTTTGAAATGGAATTCTCGGACGTGAAACATTTCTCAACTGTTTCAAAAATGCAACCGTTAAAAAAAAAAAAAAAATTCAACAGTCTTGAAGGGTTTTGAAAATAATATTTTAGTATGGGGTGAGTAGTTGAATTTTCAGGAATTCCATACTCAATGTAATAATAATAATAATAAGCCACAGGGCAAGCTGAAAACAAACGCTTACCTGCGGTAGAAATGTTTCAAGAGTACATCAACCAAAATGCATACTCAAGCGGTTTTTGCGGGTATACAAAATAACGTTACCACACTTTAAAAAAGGTTACAACTAATATTTCAACCATTCCACATTAAAAACTCATATCTATTATATAAAAGAAAGTCGGGTTAGTGCGAACACTTTTAACTCGAGATCAGCTGAACATAATAATATTTTAATAATGATTGGTTCATTGGATTCTTCTACTCTCCGGATAACAGAATAATTATTGAAAAGTCGAAAAATGGATAGCAAATAATATACTTAAATTATAATGTTAATAAAGTAGAGCAGAGGAGAGTCTACAGCCTGAAGACGAGGAGAGCTGACCCTAGCAGTCTTCATAGACGTTAAGCTTGGAGCAAGCCAGGGAGATAGAGAGAGAATGTTAATGTTAGTATGGAACGGATTTACAGACAACAACGCCATCTGTGAAAAATTCCATAACAACACAATTAATATTTTACTTTTAAACCATTGAGTTTCAAAACATTGGTACGCAGATCTTTGATTGTCGTTTGAAAGATTTTTTTCGAGCTTTCAGAAAAAAATTATAACATTCAAATATATTTGGTTTTGAAACTTTTGTACTTATAAGCACAGGATAGTTTTCAACGGTGAGAAAATGTGGGTGAATTGCGAAAAAATAGCAAGATAGCAATTTTTCCATGCAAAGCGTTGTCCCCTGTCAATTATTGTGTAACAGTCACAACAAAATAAACAACATTTTTGATATTTATGGATAGGATTGTTATAATAACCTTACATTTAAATGTCTCCTTATCTTGGATGTCTTAAGGCGATTAAAAAACTGAAAATAATAATTCTTAATAACGTAATCACGTGCAAAAGTAGAAATATCTCCGAAACTACCAATCTGATTTGAAATATAATTGTTGAATTAGATTATCATTAGAATTTAATTCGGTTTATATATAATTTATCACAATGAAATCCATTGCAGGGGCAGGACGAGGTTCAACGGGTCAGCTAGTGATTGATAAACGTGTTATTTAGAACTTTTTCAAGTAAAGACTATGATAACATGTTAAACATATGTAGTTTTGTAGAAAACCATTGCAATAGTATGAGATTTGCATTAGTCTTATATTAAAAAAAAAACATATTGCTTAATATTAATAAACTACGACATGCAACACAACAATTATCTGGTTAAAAAATAAATAAATGAGAAGAATAAATATTTTATTAAATAAGATTTGTATACGTTAAAAAGGCAAAAAATGGCCGTGTTTGTAAGCACATTTTTATATTTGAGGTATTGTCAGAGTTGGTCGACATGAAATTGTGTAATTCAAAATACGAATGAAAAAAACCACAGACAAAAGAAGGGTTGTTCGAAGAAACAATAATATATAGAAATTTATTGAAAATTAGGTAGGTACGTCAAGTTTATACAGAAGAGTGAAACTTATTTCAGAACAAAATACAGTAGGTAGGTACAAAGATAGAAGTATAGAACAAAAGAACAGGGCGCTTACGCAATAAGCAATTTGACATTCCATAGATAAAATTTTGTGATGGAAAGTTTGATTGATATAGTAATACCTAAAGAAGAATTTGTTTTTTGAAAGGTGGGACAGGGGTCATAGACAATAGTAGTTTTTGGTGCGTGCTTGGAGATCAAAATCAAAAGAATCTTGATGTTGTCGTACCTGTTTTATGATTAATGTGTGTCCTGATAGTGGTTTAGAGAGTGTTTATTATAGGAACGTCACCGAAACATAACTGATTTGAAAATTGAAAGAGAAGCGATTCGAAATTCGAACGCTAGATGTAAGTTTGCTCGCAGGAGTTATGACGAACTTGTTGGATTCCGTACAGCGAACAGTTTGAATAATATCTTGAGCAGTAGCGCTGAAATGAGAAAAATAAACACAATAAAAAATAATGCAAAATGATAAGAAAAATATAAATAAAAACAAATCATTTTTATATACAAAAAAGCCATGCCTAATATTTTCTAGTAGGTACATAGAAAACATATTATTATTATTATTAAAAGAGTGCATATTAATTTAATTCTTTTTTCAAAATTTTAAAATTATTTCATTGTAATGTTGTTTGAAGACAGTAATACCAGGTTGAAAAAAGAATCCATCGTTGAATAATTTAATATCAGGTATATAAGTAAATATTTTATATTGCATTTTTGAAATATGTAAGCTTTTGTTTTATTAGTTAGAACATCGCAACATCATTTTAATTTCCTGTCATAATATTTTTATCGTTTTTATATTTTCTATATTAGGTATTTTGCTTGTTATTTGATGGATAATTATTTTATTTACCATATACCAACATTTATCAGTCTTATCTAACGGTTAAACAATTGATCCAATCGTCTATTATTAGATATTTTAATTCAACATGTTTTTAACCTTTCATTTACGTACTCGTTTAAGAATTTTTTGTTTGTTGGTAATTTCATTGAACATAAAAATTTGGTATTCATTTATGTTTGTAAAATTGATTTAAGAGTGTAGTATTTAAACATGTTTTATTACAATATCATATACCTACCTACATTTTACAATATCTGTTTTCAAATCTTTTTATAGTTTTTTTTTAGTTTGCTTATGTTTATTTCAATAATAGTTATATTAAAAAATACAATAATATTCATACATCCACGGCATATCGTATTGAAAATTTAGATTTTTAACTTGTTTTTAACAATAAATTTGTATAAAAAAATAAATAACTGTCTTTTTTACCCTCTAATCCCTTAGGTTTTTAATTTTCTCTTTAAAAAAATATTAATTATTATTGGTATCATTCAATGGGTAATTTAATTTAGGAAAATTTGATTAAAATTACGTAAAAGGGAGCGAAGATGAACAGCTAGGTACCATCCGAGGTTACCTTTTGTTTTAATTAAAATATGAAAAAAAAATCGGGCAAACAATTAATTTTATTCTGGTGATGGAGAATCGCAGGGGTCGCTTTAGGATCTGTTACGCCCTAATGAAGGTATTAAAATCAAACAAAATGCTAATACCTACCTACACCTTCATTTTGTGGGGTTTGAAATTCATAATTTTGATTTTGGCAAACTTGTATAGCGAAGCATCTTTGTGATTATGTTTCAATATTTTTTTAGAAAACTATACCAACTATATCTGTAAACTATAGGATCTAGAAATTCAATGTATACAAAATAACGAAAGGGAGGAACTCGTGTATAAAACATTGAAATGTTTGAAAAGAGGTTGATTATACCTACTGACCTAACTATGCACAATACCTACCTGTTATTGTAATATTCTATGTACTGGTGTTTCTTTTTTTTTTAAATTTTTTTTCTATGGGTGTCTCTAATCTATTATATAAAAGAAAGTCGAGTTAGTGCGAACACTTATAACTCGAGATCGGCTGAACAGATTTTTATAATTTTTTTGTCTATTGGATTCTTCTCCGCTCCGGATAATGAAAAATCGAAAAAAGGATAGCCAATAATAGAAAATATAATATTAAATTAATTTACTTAATTTAATACTTTATTTAATTTAATACTTAAGTATGGAACGAATTTACTGACAACAACGCCATTTGTGAAAAATAACAAATTTTTATTTACCATTGAGTTTCATCAAAGCATTGGAACGCAGATTTTTGTTAGAACTTCTTTCAAGCTTTCAGAAATATCTTTTAACATTCAATCATATTTTAAACGTATTTTTGTATACATAAATTACAAATCAATATTCATAGTAAGGACTACAGAACAACGTCTGTCGGGAAAGCTAATAAATAAATAAATACAAGGTTTGGTCGAAAATGATGTGATCGAAAATCATATGGATGATATGCTCTGATTCCTTGATCGAACATCATATGGATGATACGCACTGATTCCTTGATCATCAAGAAAAGGTCAGAAGTCTGGTGAGAAACAAATTTTCAAACAGTAATAAATTATTTCTGTGGTAGTAGAGGAAAGAAAAAGATTAAACTCCTATAAGATGATTTGAGCAAGTGCAAGTACCCTTTCGTTGCGAGTATAATAAGGCGGAGCTAAATTTATTCAGTTTCTACATTTTCCATCTTGTTGATTTAAGGGATGAAAATAAATGCATTATCACGCACTTTATTTTAAGTACAAAGTATTATTTCTACTTTGAAAAAATATACTAGAAGGAGATCATGTGAAAATACATCGACTTTTAAGGAACACTATTTTAAAACCGACCGCTGATCTTATTTTCATCCAATCCAAACTCCCTTAAGGCCCCACTTAGGGGCATAGGGAGGCAACAAGAGCTCTCCATTGCGCTCGGTCTTGCGCAACGTTAATGACCTCCTCCACACCATGTCCAGATTCCTCAGCTCTGCTTCGAAGGAGCGGAACACAGTATGAGAGGGTCTTCCTCGTCTTCGGGACCCTGATGGGAGGAAGAACAGTTCTCTCCTCGGCCAACTGTCGTTCGGCATCCTTAACACATGTCCCAGCCAAGTCCATCTCCTCCACATAATGGTAGAAGTGATGGGCTCACGCTGGGTGCGCCGACGTGCAGCGTCGTTCGTGATGCGGTGGTACCATCTTAAGCCCAAAATTCTCCCGAGGCACTTCGTTTCGAATGCAGATACTTTTTGTGCCTGGGCTTTGGTCAGATGAAGGACTCGATCAGACCCATACAGGAGAATGGGTAACACATACGCATTAAACAGTTTACATTTCGATCTTATTTTCATAGCCATTTTTTTATTAAATGAATCTGTGCTCATTCAAAGTGAACACATACCTACACTGTTTGATTCATTCACAGTGAGTTACTAAAAGCTTTTGTGGTGAAAGAGGAAGATGGGCGACACCAGGGATCGAACCCACGACCTCCAGTACGAAACTGTACAAAAGCCGACGTCGTAACAGAGCTAATCGAATTCGAATGCTACTTACAATAATATAAATTTTCATATAATAGTGTGGAATTAATAACGTTTGAAAGAATATTTTATAGAAAAAGTGGTATTAAATTAACAAACTGCATTTTTTTCATAAAGTTACTACAAGCAAGCAATATTTTTTTTTCATATGATGTAGATTTAGCCATTGAAATGAATAATTTAGTACCACGAACCACACTACTTGCTAACGGCTTGCAATCTTGTAGCCGACAGTTCAATTAGGATTCCAATTGACCTGAAGCCCGGAGCTATTATGTATACAGTATGGGGCGTTCGTATAATAATATTTAACAGCATACTGCATACTAGCTAAGCCTGGAATATGGAATATTAGCTCGGGATATAAAATTTATAAAAATGAATCTGTGCGCACTCAAAGAGAACACAAATACACTCTTTGACTCTTTCACAGTGAGCTACTTAAAGCTTGTGTCGTGATAGAGGAAGATGGTCGATTTTGAATGAAATGTGTTTCTTTTTACAAATGAATGTTTTGATACTAAAATTATTATTTTAAATGGGATGTATTGCTAAATAATATTGGATTTCATATTTTATTCAAATCAAAATGTTCATAGCCTCGACGAGTTTTGAGAGTAAGATCCTCAAACTTGTTTTTGAACATTTTTACCATTTTCAATAATTTGGAGCCTTAAGTTGATATTTGAATCCTGGCTCAGGACAAAAAATGAGGCGTCAATAAAATTAAAATAAAATTTTCTTGAGCACATAAATGGTATATTAGTGTGTACAAAAGGCGGGTTTATTGCCAAGAGGGAATTTCTACCAACCTACCTCATTCATATTCAATAACAACAGTCACAATATGAAATAAGAAAATTTAAAATCTTTCACCATAACTGAGTAATATTTTTAGTATTTATTAAGAGTATTTTTTTTTATTGTTACATTGTAAAAGTGTTAACAATTGAGTATAAAATAAAGCACGACCGGTTTCAGGAGGATCAGACCTCTCATCATCAGGTGCAAATTAATCTCTAACGGCTTTATTTGAAAACACTGATCAGTGGAAAAAAAGAGTTGAGCGGTAGAAAATTTGCGATCAAGCCGTCGTCGAGGTAGTTTAACCCATATCGATTGATTGCGAGCTGATCTCTGTAGATTTCAGCCCGCCATGTTGGATTTTATTTCAACCGACAATGGTTTCGAGTGTACAACAACGCTTTCTGTAATAAATATACTGTTTTTAAGCTTTTTCCCGTCCAATTAGGTGCTCCCTTCTTATTTTGGTCCATTTTGATAATAGAAATTTTAAACAAATAAAGCAAATAATGCATTCCCGTAATCATCGAGGTCTTACAACCATGAAGCACCAACTAAATTTATGATAAATATAATGACGTTTTGAAGGAAATACTCAAAGAATACTTTTTAAGTAGGTACAAATATTATTAAAATTGAAGTGATCAAACATGAATTGGTTCATTTTGGCTGAAACATAATGGTTTCGTATGATTTGATAAGAACTTAACTATATTTTGATATAAAATAAATAATTGAAAAATAAAGTACCTATTCTGCCATCAATAACTCGTTCAAAACTGACATAGCGAATATTGGTAGTAACCACTCGCGTTGCCCAGCTACTATTTTGTTTGTTTACAAAATTTTGTATGAAATGTCATCTTCATACATAACAAACGCGGATTAAATATTTTTTTTATAATTGAAGTAAAAATTGATCAGTGATTTATACGTAATCTTACAATTAACGATTTTTTTATAAGTAAGACGGTTAGTGATCTTTCACCATCGTTTATAGGCAATCCAATAATTTTGGATTACTATTTATTCAATGATCAAAAATTGAAGACGAAAATATCTCATATTATTATCAATTAAAAGCCACTTATTCATTTAACAGCTTAAATATTTTTGGAAAAAGAACGTATTGAGGAATAAGAACGTGTCTCTTAAATCCAAACAGTCGATGCACAATGCAATCGTGATACCATCCATGATGTATGGGAGTGGAACATGTACATTGTACATGGACGAAAAACCTGGAAGATGGAATAAATGGTGTGGAAATGTGATCACGGCGTAGGATATGCGGAAAGAGACTGATTGATAAGGTTAGGAATGATAATATTAGAAAGCAATGTGGAGTGGATGTTAGCATAGTGACTAGAATGAAAGTGAATAAATTAAGGTGGTTTGGGCATGTAGAGATAAGAACGAAGAGATATTGACTAAAAGGATATACAAATCTGAAAGAATGGGTGCACGCAGATGAGGCCGACCTCGAATGACATGTTCCGACCATATCGGTGCCGTCTTAGAGGAAGGCCAAGTCAAGAGCAAAAGGAATAGAAGAGCATGTATGCGTAATGTTATGCGTTTGGAGGAAGCGAAAGAGGTTTGTTTAGATAGGAAAGAATGGAAGTCTGTACTCTCTGCCTACCCCTTTCGGGAAACGGCGTGATAGGTAAAAAAATGATGAGTAAAAGATTTTTAGTTCATATATTACGTTCTGCTAGGGTTTTTAAAGGATTAAAAGCCTAAAAGAATAAAGTTTCTTTATCTCACAAAACCCTATTAACTTTCAATTTAAAAAAATGCGTAAAGAAATTGTAGTATTATCGATTTTTACCTAATCGGCTTTTAATAAAAACAAAAAACTTTCCTTTAAAGAAAGCGATAAAAAAGAAACCTCTTTTTGATTAAAATTAAAAAAGAGAATTATAAAATCAGATTAAAAATATCTATAAAAAATCCATTAAAAACAGTTTTTTTGTTATCACAAATTTTTTTTTGTTATCCGTCAAAGTCGGGTTAGTGCGATCACTTATAACTTGAGATTGGCTCAACAGATTCTTCCGATGTGTGGTTTATTGGATTCTTCTCCACTCCGGATAACAGAATAACTAATAAAAAGTGGAAAAAAAGTACGGGACGAATTTCATACGACAACTTTGAAAAATACTAACAACAAAATTATTGTCTTCTGCACCTGCACCCTCTCATTCTCGTATATGTTATTGCCACTGTTGCAGTAGCCCATTTTACTTACTCCACAGTTTCGGGCGTTTTAAAAAAAAATCATACAAAGTCAACCAAATTGCGCGCATATATTCTCGCGTTGATCCCGTCTGACCTTTGAATACGAATAAAATATAGAATTAATATTTTAATGTTATTATTTAATTAGTTTATTTTTGTTTCTGGAGGCGCAGTGCACAATGAACGGGCCGCCTCTGGTTCGGACCAAAGGGTCCACAGGACAACGTCTGTCGGGATAGCTAGTAAGTTATAAGTTTGAGTTAAAGTATGTAGTATAGTCTATTTGTTTAGTGAGCGACAAATGCATGTGTATGTATGTATGTGGTGGAGTGACCGATACACAAAACGGTTGCATCATATTTTTAATTTCTTAATAATATATTAAAGTACATTAAGTATGGTCACTGACAAAATAAGAACGCTTTCTCCCTTCGACGTTCTGAAACAAACTGGCAGGGATTCTACTTAGAAAATTACTTGTCCCATAGGGGAGTGCGCTATCCCTCCATCTACAGTATAGTGTGTACATAAGTGTGTATAAGTGTCACTGAACACTGTAAGTTTTTCTAAGTGTTTTTTCACTTGAAATTTCTACCCGGGGTTGGCCTGTCTCAGATTGGACGGGACCGGTTGACTGGAAAAAATTGCCTCAGGCAATAAGTTCCGCCGGCTATACTGACACCTTTGTATAGAAATGTGTTATATTATTGTTATTATAAATTAGTTTGAAGATGATCATCAATCTGTTAAGTTTGATCGCTTCAGTGTGCGCGCTCCCATACAAATCATGTTCTGCAAATTTGCAATGTGCGTGGAGGTCAAGATTTGATCTTACCAATATGAAAGTGATCCTCGTCCAGATTTCAAAAAGGCTGTAGGTACCGATTTAAGAAAGTGCTACAGGATTTTGTGTAAAAAAAACAGAAGCTATAAGGTCGACAACTGAAATTGGGACCCAGGGAATTTTGAGGGGGCGTAATATTAGAAAAAAGCTCACTGAATCCCAACCTAATAGCTGAACTGAATCCCTTTTTCGACCTTATAGCTGAACTAAAACGGACAAAAAGTCATAGGTAATTTTTCTGTGTATATAAAGCAAGCTATATCTCTATCGAAAGCAGAGTCGCAACCATCACCAGTTCTAAATATACTTTGTAGCACAAAAGGCGGATTCTTATAAAATTTAATCATATTAATGGCCCGATGTACAAAAGGGATTTTACGGCTTTAGTGAGGAATCGTATTGAAACATTTTTTGAATACCTACATAACCTTTTTTTACGATGCCGTTAAATGAATTCTAAGGAACTCGACGTCCTTCGTTCGCGTGTTTAACGCGTGAAAAAGGAAATCACCGGGTTTTAATAAATTATTATCTCATCAAAACTATACAGGTTTGTGTTTGTATTCAATAGATGTCGATAGTGTGTTTCATTATAAAACTTATATGTGAAAAATTATTTTTTATATTTTTTTTTCGTTTTGTGGTGATGCACATAAAATTATTTTTAAATTATTCAAATTTCTTGTATTCTATTCCTACTAATCTATTTTATTTGCTTTTTTAATTGCTTTGTTAACATATTCGATACCTTTTCAGTAATAATATACGTAGGTACTCTTTTTTATTTAACAACTATGTTATTTTATTATACTGTTCATGTTTTGTCTTCTGAATGCTTTTTTATATAAACATTAATTTTCAACCAATCTATTTGTATCTGTTTACAATGATAGTTAATTTATATTTATATGTTTTGGTACCTATTTTAAAAACTGCGTATAATATACCCTATTTTATTTACTTACTGAATGTGTTATAGGGTTGGTTTTAGAGGATGATATAATTAAATTATTATCAGTGCTGTCATGCGTGTTACCTTTATAATTTTTTGTAGGTATCATTGTTGATTTATTTCTCGTATATTATATTTATTCAAATATCAATATTTAGATTGTAATTTGTGTTTTTTACTTGCTTATTTTCTTATCTTTATTTGTACCATAATTTTTAGGTACTGTATTGTTATAAATAATGAAATGGCCTATATTAATGAAAAGTAAAATTGTTAATTGCAAAAAAATATTTTCCTGGTCGAGGGATTGTTCTGGCTTATCCTGTTTTCTTTTACAATCTATCACTCTTTGGCAAGATTCTCATGTGTGAATTTTTGTATATTTATCACGAATAAATTATGATTAATATTTACGCCTGATAATCGACCATTGTTATGTTATATAGTATTTGAAATAAATATAGAAGCATACATAAACCTAAAAATAAACAGTTTTTATAAAATTATGTCAACTTAACTGTTAAGTAATAAATAAAACGATTAAGTTCGGTTTTTTAAAAGCTAAAAGCACAAAATAAATTAAATTAAATTTAACTGAATCTTTAAAGCATTTCAAGGCAATATTTAAAAAAAGCAAAGATCTACATATTATATAAAAATCAAATCAATGTGGATTTATTATTATGACATACCTGTGACGCTTTAGAACGAAGTGCTGGTTGGTATTTCCGTCTCACTTTTCTAGGACAGCACACGCATAAAATGCGCAGGAAAGCTCTGAAAAGAAAAAAAGAAAGGTTTTATAAAAGTCAATAAAAAAATATAATTATAAATATAATTATAAAATTTACAATAAGCACATAATTTTGCAGCATAGTATTCACCGGGGGTTCCCAAAGTGTGCGCCGCGGCGCCCTGGTGCGCCGTTGATACTAAAGAGGGGCGCCGTGACCATTTTCTTTCAATATCCGAAACCACTGATCACTATCCGAAACCACAAGTATTCGTGGGTGGCTATCTACCTGCCTACAAAGCTTCAATTGCTATTTTGAGCGATCGCAACTTTATAGAACCTATGTTCTTCCTATGAATATACTCGTCGCACCAAACGCTACGAAGAACCATTAATTGCATAATCCATAGAGAAATGCTTGCATCAAAGTAATAATATTATCTCATTAGCTCTAAACTGAACTTGGTACTAGAATGTCTCTGGTGCACTAAACTACATGAAAATTAGACCTCTAAAGGCCAGACTTTTAAAAAAAACTGTATAAAGATATGGGAGTTGAACAAGCAGAAGCCTGCTGCATTTCAGCAATTCACGATGGCTTTCACATCATGAAAAGGTGTTATTTCGTGTGTTCAAATTACACCAAGAAATTCGTACAAACGAATTTAAATCTATCTTTTCAAGGCAACAATACGCACATTCTGAAACTATTGGAGACAGTTGCAGCGTTTAGAAACAAACTGAATTTGTGGATAAAAAATCTAAATGAAGCAGCAGCGGTCAAGATTGCTTCTCGCAATGGTAGGTATAATGTGCGGCAAACCTATCGAAACTCACGGAACGGTTTTCAAAGTACTTTGCAGATGGTTTATGATCCTTTCCATGCATTCGCTTCGCCAGGATTATAATATAGTCACTATACCTATTCCAAATAGGCTATTGTTTGAAATAGCTTAGGGATCGTTCAAGTATTACGTAACGCAATATGGGGGGGGAGGGGGGGGGGGTTTCTTGTAAATCGTTACTATTGTATTACCGGCGCCGCAACAAAGGTATTTAGTGAATTTCCAGTAATAATTGTGATTTGAGGCATACATAGCTGTAATATGTGCGTTAGGCAACGTTTAGAGAATGGGAAGAGGGGTAACAAAGAGCGTTACGATGCATCTCGGATAAAATACTAAACTTGTAAGTGCGCCGCGGGCTGAAAATGATTGGGAACCCCTGGTATACACACAACACACATTAAGGTAAAAAGTGGTATTTTTTAGGTAAAAAGGGCAATAAAATAACATTACTAAAGTCGTAATGCCCTTAGCAAATGAGTTCAAGTGCGTCGCCAAGGGGGGCAAAGGGGGCAGCTGCTCCCCCTAGAGATTAAAAAATGTAGGCAACTGCAGAGCAACCAAAGTTTTGTGATTTGCCGTTCAATCCCAAAAAAATATTCATACTCTTGATTATACTTAAAATTCATATATTTCTCATCCTCTAGGTATACGGAGAACAGCCTATGACTGGGTTCAATTGCCCCCCCTAGGCCTCGGGCTGGCGACGCCCTTGAGTATTGTATATTATGTATGTGATCACAACTGTACCAGACATCAATGATGAAGGTCACAAGTCCTATTAAGTACAATAAACATTTTATTTATTTTTTATTTTTATTTTTTTTTTTTTTTTTTTTTTATTTAATATAAATTTTTTATTTATTATAACATTAATATACAGACAGTGAAATTGATACAAAAATAAGACAGTACATGAACAATTTCGAAACACACCAGTTAAGTATATACATTTAGACTTATACACCAATGAAGTATACACATTAAATGTAAAAATACAAAGTACCTAAATTTTAAGTACTCGGCTCAGATACTGGGAAAGGGAAAAGGGGAAAAGAGGACAGGGTAAAGGTAATGTATTGTTTCTGCTTGTTTTGAGAAAGAGTAGGAGCAATTTCAAATAAGTTTGCCCGCACTGGTCGGACTCTTAATGCGATAGCAAATGTTCAATCACAAACCTCTTAAAAACCTGCTGGGAAGAATTGTACAGGTTGACGTCCTTGAAAAAAGCATTAAAATTTGTGCAAGATCTTTGAAAGAAAGAGCTTTGAGCATAGTTTGTACTACATCTAGGCATTCTGAATATTGGTGGCGATCTTGTGGGTCTAGAAGGACAATTAAAACTTATTCCCCCAAGAAGATCGCTGGAGTCGACAAATCCGTTTACAATCTTGAATAAATACACCTGGTCTGTTACAGTTCGTCTGTTTTCTAGAGTTAGTATGTTATGGTAACGTGCAGACTGTGGATAAGAGTTAAAACTAATTTTTGATCTAAAGTTAAGATGTTTTAATAGTTTGTTCTGTACTCGTTCGATCCTGTTGATGTTAGTAACGTATTGGGGGTTCCATACAACAGTGGCAAAATCCAAGATGCTACGTATATATGTATAGTATAAAATTTTGATTGTTTTTGTTGATTTGAAAGGTTTTGATATTCTGATTATAAAATTTAACTTCCTAAAAGCCCTATCAACAATGTTATCTATATGAGTCTTGAATGTCATCTTACTGTCCAGCACTACACCAAGGTCTCTCACATTTGAACATCTACCAACAGTCTCCACGTCTATCAAATAGTTGTGTCTAATAGGATTTTTACTTCTGGTAAATGAAATTATGTTACATTTTTTTATGTTTAAGAAGAGTTGATTATTTGTGCAGTAATTGTGTAAGCGTGACAAATCCGATTGAAGATCGAGGCAATCAGAAACAGTAGATATTTTTTTATAAATTTTAATGTCGTCAGCATATACCAGATAATTTGATGATTTAAAGCATGCACCTATGTCATTTATGTATAGGATAAAAAGAACAGGGCCAAGATGCGATCCCTGTGGCACTCCCGATTCGCAAGATCTATAATCAGATACACAGTTGTTTATCGCCACTGATTGTAATCTGCCCCTAACATATGAATCCAGCCATCTAAGTAGGTCACCGTGTATACCGTAAGTCTGTAGTTTGTAAGTCAGTATGTTGTGATTAATTTTGTCGAAAGCCTTTGAAAAGTCGGTATAAACTGAGTCCGTTTGTCCCCCATTGCACATTGAGTTCAGAATGAACTCAGTGTGCTGAACCAGGTTCGACTCCACCGACCTTCCCGGAAAGAATCCATGTTGGTTGGGCATTATAAAAGACTTTATTTCGGGTGTCAACTGTTCAACGATGATCCTCTCCATCAACTTACCAAACAGTGAAAGTTTAGATATGGGCCTGTAATTTTGCACATCATGCTTGTTTCCGGATTTATGAATAGGGCTTATGTAAGATTTTTTCCATAGGACTGGGTACACTCCCTCTCTCATAGACTGATTATAAAGGTAACAGAGAGGAGTTACAAGAGACTCTGCGCATTTTTTAATAAAAATTGGTGGTACACCATCAGGTCCTGGACCTTTATTCAAATCAATGCCCTTCAATTTTTCCAAAACAGTATTTTTTTCAAAGTAAATTCTACCAACGTTAAGATCACCAGAACATGTTACTTCTGGCATATCAGATTTTTTATCTATGAAAGTTGATTGAAAAAAAGAGGAAAACAATTCACAGATCTCCTGCGAGCCGTTTGCGGTCACGTCATCGAAGAACATTTTTTGAGGGTATTCGGATGTTGGTTTGGTTGATTTTACAAATGTATGCAGTGCTTTGGGGTCCGAGAGTATAGAACTCTCAGTTTCGTTTATGTAAACGTCGTAGCATTGTTTTTGGAGATGTTTTTGCCTAGCCCTCAGTAAAGAGAACTCATTGTAGTCGCCTATAAGACCTGATCTTTTCCATCTCCTGTGAGCCCTCAATTTTTCACGTATGCATAAGATTAATGGCCTGGAATACCAACAGGGATGTCTTTGATTATTACGCGTAACCTTTTCAGGTACAAAATCTTGTATGCATCTGTTTAATACATTGTAAAACTTCTCTGTGGAATCATTAATACCAAGACCAGAAAATTCATCTGACCAATTTAACTGAGAAAGGCATTGATTTATTTTTGTGTAATCTGCTGTATGGAAGAGTCTGATTACTCTGGTAGGAGCTTTTATATACAAGGAAATGGCGAGTGAGAATGTGACCAAGAGGGGCCTATGATGGGGGTCAGGGTCTATCAGAGGATTCATATGTTCTACAACCTTACAATTATTAAGGTCATTTCCTAACACTAAGTCCAGAATTCTGTCATTGATGTTCTGAACTCCATTATACTGTTTCAAGTTAGAGAACGAGATACTGTCAACAATGGTTGTACTAGTGGAATCAGAAAAGTTAGTCGGAGAGAATGAGTCAGAATCAGCTGAATACATCCAGGTGATATTCGGGACATTGAAATCTCCCACAATGATAAACTTATTATCGGGTTCATTTAGTATCCGAGTTGATATATTTTCAAAACACATGTCTAGTGCATTGTTGAAATTTGCACCAGGGGGTAAATAGACACAGCATATACTTACCTTGGTCTTAGAGTCCGAATGATCAATAGTTATCCAGACATCCTCAGCACCCGTCGACCAATCTGGTTTGACGGTGGCAGGCAACTCCGAATTAACTGCTATGAGAACTCCGCCCCCCAAAATCTGGCCAGTGGAACTGTAATCTCTATCTCTCCTGAAGATATTATATCTCGAGTCGAATAACTCGTGGTCCAAAATGCTTGAGTTCAACCACGTCTCCGTGAGGCATATGATATCGAACTCGTTTTGCAACAAATTATGGTAAAAATTGTGGGTCTTGGTTCGAAGACCCCTCACATTTTGGTAGTATAGGGATAACTCCATTTGAGGGGCAAAAACAACATTAAGCATACAGTACTAGTGTTACCATGGTGCAGAAACAGACATAGGTGGTAGGGAAGAGGATGTGATTGGAAGTATCTGAGCTTTGTGAATATATAAAATGATTTAAAACTAGAATGCACACGCGTATGAAAAAACATCAATACAAAAGAAAAGCTTAACAATATCGGCCCCACAGGGGCAGCCTCGATCGAGGCAGGATGAACTTCTGTTTCTACCAGTCATATCATTTTTCTCATGTCAGAGCTCTTCTGAATCAGCAACGCGGGAGATTTCGAATCCTTCCTCACATATATCATGCAATGCTTAACCCAAAAAACATGAATATAATAATAGGTATACTCATTTAAAAATGCGATGTTTGTAACATTATGTATATCTATAACTAGCTTTTACGGCAGACGTAGTCCTGTGGTACTTACTATGAATATTGATTTCTAATTTGTAATTCATACAAAATAACGTTTAAAATATGTTTGAATATTAAAAAAATAATTTCTGAAAGCTCGAAAAAAATCCATAAAAAATCTGCGTATCAATATTTTTCATGTCAATGGTTGTCAGGCAAACAATAATTTTGTGTTATTATAAAACTTTTCATAGATGGCGTTGGTATCGCAGGAAATCCGTTATCGCAGGAATACTAACTTTAATATTATATTATTGCAACGTGTATTCATTGAATAGCGTTCATATATTGTGGTGAGTGAGATTTTGAAAAATCAAATCCGTTTTGTATTTTCCTTACCTTGGAAATATTGAATTTGACAAACGACGTGCCAAGTGCTATGTCAAAGTTTTCTCTGTTTTAAAAAAAGAACGAAAATCTACGAAGAATTATCTCAATTGTTTTAGTGCCAAGAATGTTATATTATTATTCTGATAATAAAATGCGCTTTCGAACGAACAGCAAGGAAACACCTTCCTTTCTATATTATATCTTCAGAATGTTTTCAACCGCTCGTTTTCCTCCAGAAAGCAAAGAACACTTGAGACGGTTAAGAAGTACAGAAGCAAGCGTTCAAATATTATGATAATGAACAACAACTCTTCGAAATGTGTTTTTTATAAATATTAATAAGAACTGCATGGACGAAGCTGTGGAAATAGGATGGAATAGGAGGGATTATGACTGATGAAATTGTTTAGGAGAAATTAACATGTCGGACATAGAATAGTATCATTAAAAAAAAAAAAAAATATATATATATATATATATATATGTAAATTGTTATTTCGGGTGCTGTCGCGTTGTGAGTTGTTCCCGATGTTATTTGGAACATTATTAAAGGTGTTGGTTTGTTGGTTAGATGGTGGTATATATTTCGGAGCCATCAGAGACTCCATCTTCAGCCTTTCGTCGTATTACAGAAGTAATGACGCCGAAAATTAATCTGAAAGGCTGAAGATGGAGTCTCTGATGGCTCCGAAATATATACCACCATCTAACCAACAAACCAACACCTTTAATAATGTTCCAAATAACATCGGGAACAACTCACAACGCGACAGCACCCGAAATAACAATTTACATATTCCGCGTCGCGAAAAGCTTTATATTAACATATATATATATATATATATATATATATATATATATATATATATATATATAGTTATTAAAACACATTTATTTTCAAAATCGTACCCAGGTTATCTTTGAAAAGTTCTCATTTGATATTGATTTGTGATAGTTAAGATAATCTATTTATGCTGTTAGTTAAGATAATCTATTTATGCTGTTAGTTAAGATAATCTATTATATATCTACCTATTTATAGTGATTATAATATTTTTAAACTTAGATTATAAGACAGGCCCTAATAATTTTGCAAAGCGCCCTTGAGGTCATAATATTATTACGCTAGAAATTATTGTCTTAATTATTATTATTATAATATCTTCCCGTAACGACAGTTGTATGTAGGAATCTTTGCCCATGAAAGGGTTGGATAACCTCCCTTCAAGTTTGTACCTTTCGTAGATTTGTTTTAGTGTAAAAACTAGCAACAAATTCTAATGGAATTATTCAATTAGATGCATTGGTGTTGTGAATAAGTGTGAAAATTGACGCATCGCATCAAGTTTTTTCATGCGATTCGTCACATTATAAGAACTATAGTGGTCGGCCAGTGTCCGAAATTCGATCATGACAGCTAATGTAGATTAAAAGTTTGAACTTAATTAAGATTTCTTTGTCAAAGACTGAGCGAGCGTTATTACACAATTTTCTTTAAAAATTAATGACATGGATATTGGATACGTCTAATTTGGAATGTTGATATGTTCAAAGTGGTGGTTCAATATGGTTATTGAATACAAACAATATTAATCTATTATCTGTATCTATTATCTGTTATCTACGCCGATGACACCGCAGTGGCAGCCCAGGAGGATTCGTTTGAACTGGTGGAGGAAAGGCTCACCCAAACTCTCAATACACTCGGACAATATTACGATGCAAATAACCTCAAGCCGAACCCAGGAAAAACGCAGCTTTGCGCATTCCACTTGCGTAATAGGGACGCGGGAAAAGAGCTGAATGTCACATGGAGGGGTGAGAGGATGGAGAACTGCCAGACGCCCAAATACCTTGGTGTTACACTGGACAGAACACTCTCATACAAGCAGCACTGCTGCAACACCAAACAGAAAGTCTCAGCCAGAAACAACATCCTGAAAAAGCTTACGGGAACATCCTGGGGAGCATCTCCAAGTGTTCTCCGCACCACTGCCTTGAGTTTGTGCGTCTCTGCGGCCGAGTATGCTTGTCCGGTCTGGCAGATGTCTACGCACGCCAAACAGGTGGATATTGCTATAAATGAAATGGCACGGCTGGTGTCCGGATGCCTGAAGCCCACACCAGTGCACAAACTCTATCCAATTATTGGCATAGCTCCACCCAACATCAGAAGAAGGGCTGCTGCGGACGCGGAGAGGCATAGGCAGGTCCACGATACAAGACACCCCCTTTTCGGCCATGAGATGGCGGCCCAGAGACTGACATCGAGGAAGAGTTTCCTTAAAACAACCACCATTATGGATGCCTCAACGTCAATGAAACAACACAGAGAGGATCAATGGAAGCTCGAACTTGGTGACAGACTTTGGATGGCGCCTTTGGAGGGAAATAATACCGCGCACAGCCTTGATTTTCCTATCTGGAAAACTTTGAATAGGCTCAGAGTGGGGGTAACCAGATGCAGGGCCAACTAGCGAAGATGGGGATTCCTTGAGGGTGAGGACGTGAGCTGTGACTGTGGGGAGCTGCAGGACGACCTGCACTTGTTGACGTGCCCGTCGATGCGGGTGACTTGTGGGGTGGAGGACCTTGTGAGGGCGAATGACAAAGCGATATCCGTCGCTGCATACTGGAGTGGCAAAGTCTGAAGTCCGGACTCGAAAAGTAAGTAAGTATTAATCTATTCTCAATTTGACCACTGATAAACAAAAGATCTGTGTCAAATACAACGAAGTGTGTGTGAGTATGAAATACATAACAATATTAAAGAAGTGTTTTTTTTAATTGTTTTTATCTCTTTTTATGCGTAATTAAAAAAAAATATTATCATTCGCCACCCCTCCTTTATATAAATTATGAGTGTGCCAAATTTCATACTCCTCCATCCGCGCAATTTTCGTAGAAATGGTCAAAAAATTTTCCTTCATGTATTAATATATAGATGACTTTCGGATGATACGATTTCACTTTCTTACTAATGTTCTCCAGTAACAAACAATATTGTTTATTTTTTCTATAAGAAAATAGTCCCGAAGACGAGGAAGACCCTCTCACACTGTGTTCCGCTCCTTCGAAGCAGAGCTGAGGGACATGGACATGGTGTGGGAGGAGGTCATAAACATTGCGCAAGATCGAGCGCAATGGAGAGCTCTTGTTGCCTCCCTATGCCCCTGAGTGGGGTGTAAAAGGGAGAATTGATTGAATTGATTGAAGAAAATAGTATTAATACCTTGTTTTTTTTTTGTTTTGAATAGCACGTTGTTTTCCTCTAATATTTTAAAACTTGTCGACAATTATCAACATTATCCTTAAATGTTGCAGGTTACCCCAAATTATACGGAAAACACGCGGTGGAAAATATTTTCAAAAACATCCATTCCCAAATGCTCAATTCTGTGTTATTTTTCGCATAAGTACCCTTGTACTTTTCGAGTTTGTTTTAAATAAAATTATTATTATTTTTATTTAGATATTTTTCAGGTACAAACTTTTGTCGCTTTTTTTAATACATATTATTCCATCTCATCCCCGTTTTCATTAGCATTTTTTTTCATTTCGGCTTAATTCGAGTTTCTCATTAAAGTTTTGTAATTAAAACCAGAATAGGCAGAAGAGATGATGAATTCATACACAACGAAAAAAAAGAAAATATTATCTTTAATACAGGAAATATGAAAAAAATAAAATATTATAATTAAATTTCAGAGAGCAAAGTCGGGCATATAGTTCAAATAATTTCCGTACATATTTTTTACCAAGATTATACCTACTGGTGTGATCAAGCTAAAGAATATCGTCTTAAGATTCAAGATTTTTATTGTTATACATCCTGGTTCGTAGGCAAAAGTCCTACACATGTAGACCATTCACAGAATACAATAACAGGCAAAAGTCCTACACATGTAGACCATTCACAGAATACAATTAGGTACAGAATTCGTCCACTAAGAACGCGTGTTTAATTCGTTAATATTATTAAAATCATGTTCTGAGTTTGAGAAAAAAAAGGTATTTTAAAAGCTATTCAGCTGCCTAATGATAAAAATGCCATTTTTTAATAGCTAGTCAGGCTCTCGGCATTAAAACATAAAATAAATTATAGTCACTTTATTAATATTTTAATAAAAAATATGTCAAAACGTTTTTAATCCTCTCAGATCATTTTCAGTAACTCTATTAATTAAGACTAGTAAGACTATTACAATAAAATGTTAGGACGTGATTAATGAACTGAGAGGATCGAAAACGTTTTGACATACCTATTTTTTGTTAAAATATTAATAAAGTGGATATGCATAGTTTATTGAAGTGTTATTTTAAGTATTATTTAAAATGGCTATCCACAACGTGGCTTACGACATTAATTTTTGAAAAGAAAGAAAGAAAAAAGTGTTAAGCCCGTCATTCGCGATCACTAAGTCATAATGGATGTCATCCATTTCCATGAGAATCAAATAATCAACCCATTCTCAATTACTCAAAATGGATGTCATCCATTATGACAGATATGATACTTGAGTCTTTTTAACGAAATGAATGATAAAACACGTATTTCGCTATTTTTTAATTTAAAACAGCAAGTAGACTGGTGGAAGATGGTGACAAATTGAGATGAAATTGGTCCACGTTTTTGACACTGACAATCAATTGACGTGACGACTCGGACCACGTCCACTCGAGTTACCCCATTGTCGATCCATTTTGGAGTGATGGACGACGCGATTAAATATTGGACTAATGGATATCCGACTCACTCAACACCGTCCATTTGGTTTTCTCTACTCACGGTCATTTTTTGGAGTGACATCGCTGCATTTGGACGGATAGTGATCGTAAAGGATGTGCCACTGCCAAGGGAGATAGTTAAGTATTGAATAATTTTCATAAATGGTACAAATTTATTTTTTGTTGAAATATCTGCCAAATGTTTATTCCCAAAAATTGTTTATCGTAAAGCTGTGAGTCAAATACCTATTTGCCATAAGAAAAATTGATTTCGGAAATTTGAGCATTCGAACAATTTTTCTATCACATGTGAACTAGGCTTTATAGTTGTGTGGAAATCTAGAAGGACATAATATTACGTATCACGCGAAAGAAAATTCATTTTGTCATGGTAACTTAAAGCAAAATATGTACCTACCTATTTCGTTTGTTGAATTTATTATGTTGAAATGTTAGAAACAAATACGACAAGGATAGGTATTTAAATTGTATATTTAAACCAGAATGTGTAGGTATAAAAATGTTGCGGACTGCAAGAAATAGTGCAAGTGTGCGATGTGCGGGTACATTCGTTTAATAAATCATTCAATGTTTTGTGAGCTGAAAAGAAAATTTACGATTTCCGCGTTGAATGGAACGAAGCTTCGATTAGAAACTGTTGCAACTGTAAATTCTTGTTTAATTACAAATTCGAAAGGAGGCAAAATGTAGGTACTTTAATTTTTTTTTCATACAAAACACTTAACCAAATGGAACACAAAACAACTGTTTGACTCTTTCACAGCTTCTTAAGGTTTTTAATAAAATTAACGAATTGAAAGTGCATTCTTGGTGGAATTATTTAATATTATGGTGGTGCGAAAAAAAGTCAAGTTGATGATATCGATTCTCTATAGTGCCGAAAAGTTGCAGTTGGTAAATACAAGAAAAACAAAAAAAGAATTGTACAAATCGGACTTTATCTTTCGAACCCGCAAGCCACCTAAAATTTGAAGAAAAGTGAAAATTTCAGTTTTTTCAGAATTTTTCAGAAATTTTAAGCACACATTTTTAATCGCTATTTAGTGAAAAAAAGTTACAGATTGTACAATTGAATGATATTAAAAAATATTGTTGCGTTTAGATAGGTAATATCTTCCGATCGCGCATAGCTTGTTAAAAATTGAGAAAAATTAAATTTTTAGTGAATTTGATTAATTATGTAAAGAATCTCCTAAAGTCAGTTTGCGGTCTCCGATTAAGATTTAAATGTAAATCAAATATTATTGAGCATATAAGGTTGTTTTGAAACAACCCAGAACTTACATCGAAGAGTTCGCTGCAGGGCTAGCTTTGGCTAAGAAAAGTGTTAAAATGCAGGCAGACTGCAGTCTGTAGACATAAACATGTTTCAAGAGAAATGTTTTACTGAGGGCTTCGCACAACCAATGAGATTCTATGTAATTGGTCAATAAATGAACTTGTGCCAGTTGTTTCTATGTAATTGGTCAATAAATGAACTTGGGCCAGTTGTTTCTATGTAATTGGTCAATAAATGAACTTGGGCCAGTTGTTTCTATGTAATTGGCCAATAAATGAACTTGGGCCAGTTGTTTCTATGTAATTGGTCAATAAATGAACTTGGGCCAGTTGTTTCTATGTAATTGGTCAATAAATGAACTTGGGCCAGTTGTTTCACCGTCCTACTACTTAAGGGGAAAAGTGAGATGGCTAAAAAAAAGTTTATGCTCTACGTCTACGTAAATGGAACCTTTTAGAAATTAGCGTAATTTTACACATATAACTCTATTGACATGATGCACCAGAATAGTACCGTACCTAAAACAAAGAAAAGATTTTGTGTTTTCATATTCGTGTAACGTGACCGTGCGTATTATTAGTCGTAGAATTCTGAACAATTCTATTATTACTTGATTTCATGATAGAATAAGAGGAATTATTTATGGAGAAAATTTTACTATTTCATTTTATATATGTTTTTTGTATGTATAATGGGAATGTATAAACTAAATCTTGAAATAAATAATAGATCCTACTCGGGAAATTCCCACTGTGCGTTTTTATGAAGATGAACTCTTATTATAACAATAATTATATTTTTTGTATTTGAAATCTTTGTATTTTACTTAGCCAAATCACGAGGTCCCGGTTTTGATTCCCGGCTGGGTCAGAATTTTTTTAATTTTTTTCACGTGAAATTTCTTCTCGGGGTAAATCTGTATCAGATTGGTCGGGACCGGTTGATAGAATTGCCCGAGGCAATAAGTTCCACCGGCTATACTGACACCTGTGTAGGTATAGAAAAGTGATAATTTTTTATTTATATATTTTTAATGTGCGCAAAAGTAAACACATTAAAAAAATCAGTTCCCGTATTCCGAATACTACTGTAGGGGCACTATATACACACGTTTCCACACAACATTTTGTTCCTTCCCAGCGTGAATTCCACAAGGAGGTAGTCACGGAAGTAAAGCGAGTAACTCGATACATTTTGTATGGAAAACGTAGGTATAATTACGTATCGAATGCGAGAATCGCAATTATTTCTAGAAATATCCTTTCCCTGATAATATCATCAGAGAAAGGGAAATGAGATAGAATACAAAGGATTTACGTTGTATTTGGTTACAACGAGTGCTATCTTACGAATAACTTGAAAGAATGTAGTGATTCCTGCTGAAAGTGTCGTTTGTGATGGGAGGTAGATTGTTCCATGAATAAAAAATTAGAAGCTGTTGAAAGTCGTTCTGTATATATTGGTGTAGATATAATGAGTTTTGAAGCATATTTTAAGTAGTCAAATCGTTCCCTTACTATGCAAAGTTGTTTACGTACCTTAAAACTATTTTGCACATCCAAAATCCATTAGAAATTATAGTTAGTTATAACATTTTCTAATTGAGGTTACAAAATGCACAATCACACATAATATTTTTAATGTAAAATTTATCACTATAACTGTGACGTTGTGAAAAGGTTACAGACAAAATCTTGGCGCTTGAATATCTGGCAAACACCCATATTTATTACTCTTATCCGCTTTCTTATGCACACATTTAATATGAAACAAAATTAATTGGTTTATATTATGAAATGCCAAGGTCAACACAACTGCAGTTTTTCAAAAATAATAATTTTGAGAAAATAAGCGAGAAGAAAAAATAATATAAAAAGTACCCACTAACACTGTTAACGATACAAATGCATTTCGTTAATGAAAGTACTAGTATAATATGTACAGGATAACCTCTTATAGCGAATACTTGCTGTTGAAAGTTTTTTGCAAAGCGAGCATATCATGGTATAGTTGCAAATTTTTCTAACAACCAGCAGAATTTTGAACAGGTGATTGCAAGAGAGTCATATTAAGTACTTAAAAACAGACAATACCTATGCAATTTCAATCTTAATAACGATGTCATTAACACGCATAGATTTTGGTTGCTTGAATTGGTTGATGTAGGTGTAATTTAAATGCGGTATTGTTTTACGTTTTGTTTGCCGTGGGGTTGCCGGCTAAGAATAGCACCTCTGCTCTTTTTGCTGGTTTTTCGAGCATCCTGTAAAAGGCAGGAAATCGAAAAATCAGATCGGGACCGTGAGGTTGACCACCTCACGTCCTTAAACCTCAACCGGTCAGAAAAGGCATCATAAGCCGCGGACGCCTTAGAGCGCAATGGAGAGCTCTTGATGCCTTCTATGCTCCTAAGTGGGGTTTAGGCCCCTCGAATTGCGGGTTGGTTTGGGGGAGATCTGCGGCGGAACTGATTTGTGTGGCCGGCTTTTTGGTTTGATTGCTTCGATCTAACTACATCCCGACTGAGATGCTCCGAAATGAAAACATTGAGATGTATTACCGGAAACACACTGCGTGATCGCATAAGGAATAGCACCATCCGCAGCATGTGCAACACGGAGGACATCGTCAAATGGGGAAGGCAACGAAGGCGACACTGGAACGACCACGTGAATAGAATGTCAGAAGACAGAACCCCTCGTATCGCCCTTCAAGGCAACCCTGAAGGAAGAAGACCCCCAGGTGATTGTTATACGAAATAAAAATGGTATAAATAAGGATTTATACAATTAGTATTTATTCTTAGTATATAAAAGTATTGACGGTCGACCGACATGGCACCCAGGACGATCGTTTTTTTTTTCTAAAATTAAAAATGTTTTTGATTATTGCTACATTATTTAGTAATTTGGACTCCCAAATATCCCTCTGTCCTTATGGTGGTCGTCCTGGAAGCATATTGGATAGAGTTATGCTTTTTCGAGCGTTCTTCAGCCGAAAGACTCATCCGCTCCATACCTTTTAGTCCTTCCATTTTTACCTGTATTATGAGTTGAAGTAGGGAATATGTAACTGGATAAAGCATGCAGCCTTAGGTTATCGACAGTAGTCACTAGTCAGGTTAGTTTCCTGCAGAATTTACACAGCATTCTTACATTTTACCAAAAATCTAATGTTTTTTATTTGGTTAACACTAACAATTATGAGGATTCACCCGTTGAGAGCCCAAATTCGCACAATATACCTGTTATACCTGTCAATATAAATGTATTATAATTGTGCACTCACCGCCTTATGTTCTTAAAGTCACTATGATGCAAAACACTTGAAGTAAACACGAAGTCACACGCACTGTGGCCGGCCACTGTAGTTGAACTGTTTGTATGTTGAATGCATTTTTCTTCCAGCAGTGCGGTGGTGACATTAATTTGGTGGGAACATTATTTGTGCGGGAAACAGGTAGGTATAGGAATAGAAATGCCCTAACAATACCTATGGCTAATATAGGTATACCGGAGCGTCTGTGGCCGGCATAAGAAACCCTACAAAAATATCTGAGGATAAAGCCACACGGGAATGACGTTTGTGCATGTTTTGTATTAGAACAACTGTTGCATAATAAGTAGGTTTAGACTTGTTTAAGCTCGTAACAAGAGGTCTCATTGTGTTTCTTAGAAATCTATTTGAGTTAATGTGATTTGTTTCAGATACAATAAACAACTCAAGGGTGTTTTTATTACAAGAAATGTAATCTAACCCATTATTATATGGGAGAGAACTAAAGGATGGAAGAATATATCTTATTCCTTATCATCGATCGCATTTCATTTTCCTTTTGGTATTAAGTAAATAAAAATTGAAGAATTCCATGATTCTCAATAATATCTATACAAAGTTGAGCTGAGGGACATGGACATGGTGTGGGAGGAGGTCATCACCGTTGCGCAAGATCGAGCGCAATGGAGAGCTCTTGTTGCCTCCCTATGCCCCTAAGTGGGGTCTAAAGGGAGTTTGGATTGGATTGGAATCGAATGACAGTGGGGTGAATGACAGTGTTTCTCAATAATATCTATGCAAAGTTTTTAAACTTTTCCTAATCGAATGACAGTGGGGTGAATGACAGTGTTTCTCAATAATATCTATACAAAGTTTTTAAACTTTTCCTAATCCAATGACAGTGGGGTTAGTACGACTTTTATGGGAAACGCTTATTGTGTGGAAATAGTGTTCTAAAATCAAACGGTCGATTTTTTTCTATCATTAATACTTATACTAGGGGTACTGTACCCAAAATCAAAATCTAAATCAAAGAGTGAAAGCAACACCTATAAGAAGGCCTTAGCGCTACGTCACATCGTGAGGCCCAGCATTAACTTGCCTATATCTGTATGTACTTACCTGTACGCTATGATATCTGTCTACAAGCCGGCGGCCTGGTGACGCGAGAGGAAAAATGGCCTCCAGCGCTAAGGCCTTCTTATATAGGTGGTGTTGGTGAAAACTTCGGAAAACGAATAATGTACATAAGTCTTCAATTGTACTGTTTAACATAGTAAACCCGGCATTCTTCAACAATAATTTGTTAAAAGGACTTCTTTCCCTATGAGCAGTTGGAGTTGTACCGTTGAACATAGTAAACCCGGCAATCTTCAACAATAATTTGTTAAAAGAACTTTTTTCCCTATGAGCAGTTGGAGTTGTACCGTTGAACATAGTAAACCCGGCAATCTTCAACAATAATTTGTTAAAAGGACTTTTTTCCCTATGAGCAGTTGGAGTTGTACCGTTGAACATAGTAAACCCGGCAGTCTTCAACAATAATTTGTTAAAAGGACTTTTTTCCCTATGAGCAGTTGGAGTTGTACCGTTGAACATAGTAAACCCGGCAATCTTCAACAATAATTTGTTAAAAGGACTTTTTTCCCTATGAGCAGTTGGAGTTGTACCGTTGAACATAGTAAACCCGGCAGTCTTCAACAATAATTTGTTAAAAGGACTTTTTTCCCTATGAGCAGTTGGAGTTGTACCGTTGAACATAGTAAACCCGGCAATCTTCAACAATAATTTGTTAAAAGGACTTTTTCCCTATGAGCAGTTGGAGTTGTATGCTTGCCCCATCTGCGGGTGGGAAATAAAGCCAAAATTTCTGAGCTCATTTGTCATAGAAAAAAATATTTTTTATTACGGCTGAAGTTCGTTCCAAAGAGGAAAAAGAGAGAGAAAAAAGGACAAGCCAGATTATAGACACTAATACAGTAGATTTTTTTAGTTAAAGTTATAATATTACATATATTTTAAATCTAGACGATCTATTTTCAAGTTTGATAATGTAAGCAGCAGTCAGAAACGCTGAAGCTCTAGGAAGAGAGGCCTGACCAGATTGTGCATTCTTGGTTATAATAGTAGGTATGACGTTAATCTAGCTGAAGAAAAACAGCTTTTCATTGTCGGTGAGAGTAAGATACCGGCTCCTAATTAGAGTCTAAAAGGTGGATGTTGGCACGGAGACCGAGACCCGAGTCCAGATATTGGAGGCCGATACCGTTTTGCGTCTATTTCTCGGTCTCGCTCTTAAACTGGTCTCATAAAAATCCTTATATATTGACAGTTAAGTAACCATTTCGATCGCATTTCTCCGTCTTTTGTCTCGGTCACGACGCGAATCTCCACATTACACACATAAGATAGATTATAATACAAAAAAAAAAATCATACAATTTTCATCATGTTACGATATAATAATTTTTATTACACACGACTCAGGGGCTGGTGTTATTGTCCAGTCCACGAAAAGTCGAAATACGTACTCGAAAGGGTATTTGGAATAAAAAAAATAGCACATAATAAAAATATCACATTTAGTATTAATATACGAATTGGAGAAAGTGTAATATATTTTTTATAGCCCAATAAATTTCCAAACTATTCGCGAACAAAAATCGTTTAACAAAATGTTCTCGGGGGAACTTTGGCAATAATTATTACTGGTATTAATATATTCTGGTGGCCGTGGATTTCGTTGCAGAGCTTTTCATCCCGCCTGTTCAATGCACAATATGAGGGCGTTCGTTTTACGATTTCGCGGCCGTCTACTATTTTTTTTACAACCTTTACTTAGGTAGGTTATCTAAGTGATTTTTTAACGATCACTTTTTGACTCCAATCTTCTTATATAAATGAAAGTCGGGTTAGTGCGAACACGAACTCGAGATCGGCTCAACAGATTCTTCCGATGTTTGATTTTTTTGATTCTTCTCAGCTCCGGATAACAGAATTACTAATAAAAAGTTGAAAAATGGATAAGAAATAATATAAAATATGAGATTAAAGTTAGTATGGAACGGATTTCCTGCGACGCTACCGCTCTCTATGAAAATTCTATAAAAACAAAATTATTGTCTACTATACCTGATAGTAGTTCCCTCGCATACATGTCGCTCTTACAGTAGCCCACCCCACTCGACCGTTTCGAGCGTTCAAGAAAATTGTCGAGCACTTTCAAAATATGCACACTCAGCATCGGTACATCATAGGCGAGGTAGAACGTCTGCGCGCGCATACTATATTCTCGGGTTGTTCCCACCTGAGCTTTGAATACGAATGAAATAATATGGTTATATTATTGGATATTAGAAATATTTGAATGTCATTATTGTATTAGTATAACTCAATCGAATTAATTATGTATTTTTTGTTTTTGGAGCGCAGTGTACATTATGCACATATGAACGGGCCGCCTCTGGTTAGGATCACAGGACAACGTCTGTCGGAAAAGCTAGTTTACAAATAAAACCAACTTACTACCAGCAAAACTTTGTCGGGTGATAGGCATACATACATACATTCTCCCTTTAAGCCCCCCCGCACACCGCAACCTAGACCGGAGGAGACCAATCCGCAGCAAAACCAACCCGCACGAAACCGACCCCCCCAGGTCGATCGAAGGAATCAAACCAAAAAGCCGGCCCCGGACAAACCAATCCCGCCGCAAATCACCCCCAAACCAACCTGCAATGCGGGGGGCCTAAGCCCCACCGGATGATTGGCATAGAAAAGGTAATTAGTTATTTTATTGTTTAATAAATCAGTTTTATCATACCTTAAAGGATCCCAATTTCATATCATCACGTTAAGAACTATTGACAATTCGACATTTCTTCCCGTAGCAACAGTTATATGTAGGAACCTCTGATAAAGATTCACATATTATTTCTTCAAAATAGTATTTCCCGCTGACGCTTTTATTTTCATAACAACGAATATCAACTTATGAAAGAATAATATAAGAGTGAAACATATTTTAAGTGGGGTGAGAATTTTTCAACTAAAAGTTATGGACGATCTTACAAATTATTGTAATCAGGAGACGTTGATTTACGTACCTTACTATGTACTATATAGCTATGCTGGAGATTCCTGTTATTGGAGCATTGGAGTTTTTGTTTCACAATAAATAAATACATGTTGTTCGTTATTGCTGGGGAGAGACTTCTCGAAGGCATCTATTATTTTTTTAGGTTTTAAACTTTTATTTTTTACTTTTCTTTGTCGTCATTTTGCTCTAGGTCAATTTTTACTGAATCTGGATTAGTCCTAAAGGAACACAAATATTTTGACACTATGATAAGCTCGTTTCATGAAATAGGAATATCCGCACCATAAACTTACGGCTTTTAGAACAAAAATCGGCCCGAGCATTAAATTAATAATATAAAGAACATTAAATCTTCTGTGGCAGAACCATACTGGCTTTCAGCTAGTACAATAAACTTATAACAATTTCAGATTATTCTTGAACTTTCAGAAAACTATAATTCCAAGTTGTATCATTTATAATATCTCATATTATAGTTTGACCTAATCTACTTTTCACGCTTCATCAGATCGGCCTTTGAAAACTTTACGTCAACAGATAAGCATCAATTGGAAAAGAAAAACTTTGTGTCCGTGCTACTCGTATGTTTTCCGAATGATTCAATTCAAAAGATATTTCTAAACACGTGAAGGTAGTTTTCATAAAGAGAAAAGAGCGCCTGTCCTCAGCAAAACGTCAAATCTACAATTTCGGCTAAATATAGGTAATTTACTTCTGAAAATAAATCACATTTGTTTCGTTAGGTATAACGAAAATACGCATTTTGAAATAATTTATAAAATAACTTCGTCGATTCTACACTTCATTGAATTACATATCTACTTAATTCCATACTTAGAATCTTCGTACAGAAGTAATTTTGTTATAAAACGAGCCTGATTATACGATGCTCTGCGCTAGAGAGTTGCACAACATCCAAATATTAAAGCTGTTTCTGGCTGTTACGACAATCCTTCTAGATCTTTTGATAAAGTATTTAAAATTAATTTGTTTTGTCTGCTTTGTAATATTGGAAATGAAATGCGAATAAAGTAGAAATAATAATAATGAAAAACATCAAATTATAACTTTGAACATTATTGAGGTTCCATGTCAGGTCAGGTTCCCAATTCACAATTTTCTTTCCAAAACAATGACGTGGACAGGTACGTCAAATTTGAAATGTTGATAAGTAGGACTGTAGAAAATTTTTTATATTATTATTAAATTCAAACAATATTTTCTAATCTCGATTTGACCATAGATAAACAAAAGAATATATTATACTCGTACATACATACACATCTACAATGAGTTTGAATATAACGCCTTCAAAAAGCTTTCTGCGCCCATCATGAGTCGCTTTTCATTTTACATTTTTTGTTTCTATGAAGTTGACGATCGTTGTTAATTTAATAGTCTGTGTGTGTGAGTATCCAATACATAATATTAAAGTAGTGTTTGTTATGTTGTTTTTATTGATTTAATCATTTTTATTAATCATTAAAAAAACATAAACTTTAGCCACCCCTCTATAAACTATAAGTGTGCGAAATTTCTTATTCCTCCGTACGCGCAATTTTCGTAAAAATGGTCACAAATTTTTTCCTTCACACATCAATGTACACTGTACAGATTTATGTCCAGTAAGAAATCAGCGTATCAAATATTAAAAAAACGGCATGAAATGTGAAGGGTACAAGGCAAAAACAAGCTCATTGATTTTTTTTTTCATTTTCGTTATTTAAATGCAGTTTTGTCCCCCTTAATGAGTTCTTTAGAATGGTATAAATAAAATGTAAAAAAAAAACTGGCCCATTTCTTTGTAAATCACATTAAAAGAAACAAGATAACGGTTATAACTGATGGCTCATTTTATCTGAAACCGCACAACAACAGGCTCATTGCATCAAATACTAAGTAGGCAAAAACAAGCTGATTGCAAACATTTCGTTACTTTCCCCATACTAGTTTAATAACATTAATTTTGTTTTTGTAATTTTGTAATAATTTTATTTGTTTAATTTTTTTTTTCAATGTCATTATAATAATAAATATTTGTTTTTCATTAACATAATGTCTTTTATTTAAAATAAGCGCTTTTCTCCAAGAAATTATGTCTCAAACTTTATTCACTATTTTTTCTATATTTTTTGGGCTTACTATAAAACAGTTTCCTAACATTTTTATGTTTTGGAAAAATTAACTATTTTTTAACTGTTTTTTATTTATATATTTATTTCTTTGGTTACCGGTTTCGGCTACCAGCCATCATCAGACCAAACTTAAAACTAATGTGCACAATCTGTTCACTTCGTTTTTGAAAACAATCTGTTCACTTCGAATTCCCCACACCTGCATAACATTACAACATGGTATAGATACGTTGACGACATCTTTGCCATCTGGAAAGGTACTGACAGGCAATTAGACTCTTTTCTCACGCATCTAAATAACATCAATAAAAACATACAATTCACACTAGAACACAACCCGGACAACACATTGAATTACCTCGACCTTACCATAAATCTAGAAGATAACAAATGCGCATTTAACATATACAGAAAACCAACACAAACCGATTGTATTATCCCTTCCGACTCAGCCCACCCATACAAAACAAAACTAGCAGCTTTCCACTCTTTAATTAATAGATCACTGAACATACCACTTAGCACAGAGAATTTTAAAAAAGAAATAAATTTAATTAAACAAATTGCGGTCAACAACAAATACAATCCCAACCTCATTGACAAACTTTTACTTAGAAAACAATTAACAATAACATCTAAAAAATATTTATACCCCATACCTACACTAAAAACAGAAGACACATCATACAGAAAAATACTATACATTAAAGACACATCCGAACAAATCAATAAAAAACTACCCACAGATCTTACTCCAGCCTTATACACCAACAACACATTACAGAAACTAATAAACAATAAAGACAAAACACACATACTAAACAAAAACGGAATATACACACTATACTGCAACGACTGTAATCACAAATATATAGGGAGCACAAAGAGAAACTTCAAAACACGCATTAGTGAACACCTTCGGTGTCTAAAAAATAACAATTTTTCGGAATATGCTAATCATCTTTTAGACAACAATCATACCCACAACATCAATAAAACTACTTACAAGCACACCAATGGTTACACATATAGAAAACTTAACACCCTAGAGACAATCGAAATTAATAAAAATATCCCTAATAATCTAATAAATAAAGAAATGAACCCGTATAAATCTCCGCTATTATCTCTCTTCCCTACCCTATCTCCTTCCACGCCCACCCCTAACACCCCCCTCCATCACAATACCTAAAAATTTGTAAGTCACAATATTTTGTATCTGTGCACATTAGTTTTAAGTTTGGTCTGATGATGGCTGGTAGCCGAAACCGGTAACCAAAGAAATAAATATATAAATAAAAAACAGTTAAAAAATAGTTAATTTTTCCAAAACATAAAAATCTCAAACTTTATATTTGCTCTCCTATAAATAAATGATAATTTGTCAATGAGCCTGTTTTTGCCGTGTACCCTTCATGTTTAAATAGCATTTCGAGACATCCAGTTAAGTAGCAAAAAGTTGTGCCGAAATTCAGAAAATTTGCTCTAACAATAAAAAAAATGTTGCTTATTAAAATATCTTATTTTAGCTCTATGTAAAATGTCATTTTTGTAGATACGATATTTTTCCTAGAGACAAGCGAGAAATAGGTACATTTTTAAAGTTTGGAAAATGCTGTTGAAGTATTTATAAGAAAATTGTTTTATTTTTCACCTTGTTTAGAAATAAATTACAAATTCAACCGAGACATTTATATTACAAACTTAGAACGCTAGCAGCCTTGACTGGGGTTCTGTTGTACATATTTATGTAGCCAGCTTCCCGTTGGATTCTTATGGTTGACAGTGTTCTGTGTTGCGATTCTCTGTGTTTTTGGCAAGTTGCCCGAAGAAGTGGTGGAGGAGATTCTGAAAATAGTTATTGTACTTACAAGCGACACTCGTGTTGAAGAATAATTTATATTTTTCTTACAAGCTAAACCTGCAATAAAAGCAACATTTTCTTCTCTTAGTTCTAGTTTTTGAAATTATACTTCCATAATATAGAAAAAAATTACTTTAATCTTTCTCTGAGTTCTCGAGGTGGTTGGTAGTCCTGTGGTATCAATCGGCGACTTTCGTATTGGAGGTCGTAGGTTCGAATCCCGGCCGTGCCAACCATTTCCGCTTTCACGACACAAGCTTTTGTTTATTTTGAAAGATGTTTTTTTTTTTTTTTTTTTTTTTTTTTTTTTTTTTTTTTATTTATTAGATTAAAAAACGAATTATTACAAAGTTAAGGTACAATAATGAAGTCGCGCCAAATCCATACAAATGGATTTGTCGGCGCGTTCTTCTGCAGAAATAAAAACAATAATAAGAAATAGTAACTTAAAACCTAACCAACAGCAGCAAACATAATATTATTCATAATTATTTACAGATTCTTCAATTATAAACAAATCCACATTAAAAGAGAGTATTTGTGAAAAAAAATATAATAACTTACTTCGAGTGAATTTTTTTTACACACTACCGCACCAATCACCACATAGGTACGACTGCACGGTGAGAAGGCAGGATAGGTACCCGCACAATCATTATTTTGTGCGTGATGGGTTAACCATTGACAATCAAAACCATAGATAAATTAATAAAAAAAAACTTAAAACAGTACTTGGTAGACCAGTGGCATCAGTCGACGACCTTTGTATGCACAGCGTATAGGAGGTCGTAGGTTCGAATCCCGGTGCCGACCATTTCCACTTTCACGATACAAGCTTTGCTTTAGGTGAAAGATGTAGAAAGTGTATTTGTGTTTACTAAGGGTGAGACCAGATTCATTTAAAAAAAATTCAACATGGCGTTGCTAGGTTGGTTAAAAGTTAAAGCTAGACATTTCTTCTCCTATTTGAGCTTGAACGGCGTTGATAGAGTCAAAATCCGTCTAGTAAGATCAACTCTAGATAAAAAGTCTGCAGTGTATTTTGATGCCTTCGTAAGAAAATCAGGATGACAATAATTAAATAGAATATAGGTGATCAAACAAGAGCTTCTGTTATTCGACGTTTAGTTGATAAAGGAAATTCATAGGTAGAAACATTCAAGCCAGAAGTGTTTTGTGTTTATTTATATAATAACTATTAATTTATATAATGACTAGCTTATTTCGCCAGCTCTTTATCCGCACCGGATATTCATTCCCGTAATTGAAAGTTTAAAAAAATCATAAAAAGAGTTTTAAAAAATATTTAAATATAGAACGTTATTTTTTGTAGGATACCGGTGTGATTAGGTACTTTCAATTATCCCGATAATCTTATATATATAAAAAAAGTGTTTCTCTCGCTAAAGCTCGTAAACTGTTGGCTAATTTTGGTTTCAAATGAAATATCAACTTATTTTCATACGCAGGACCCCTATTAATTCTGTAGCAAGTGTAGGGTATCACTTGAAAAATGTGAATACTAGTCGATTCTCGCATTCGATACGTATAGACGTTTTTCATACAAAATGTATCGCCTAATAGTCACATTTTTCAAGTGACTACCCTACACTTGCTACAGAACAGGGGTGCAGACGGCATCCATATTCGGGCCTAAGAGTCTTTCTAAAGACCTTAAAGGACAAAACTTTAATTTTTTTCATTTTACTCATTACGCCGTTTCCCGAAGGGGGTTGGAAGAAAGTGCGGACATCCATTCTTTCCTAAATAAAACAAACCTCTTTCGCTTTTTTCCAAACGCATAACATTCCGCATACATGCTCTTTTATTCCTTTTGCTCCTTACTTGGCCCTACTGCAAGACGGCACCGATATTGTCGGACAAAGTCATTTGAGGTCGGCCTCGTCTGCCTGTATCCTTTTAATCATTCTATCCTAGTTCATTCTCTCTACATGCCCAAACCACCTTAATTTATTAACTTTCATTCTAGTCACTACGCTGACATCTTCTTCACATTACTTTCCAATATTATCATTCCTCACTTTTTGATGTTAACTGATGTGATCAGTTGACTGTAATTATACTTTACAATCTTAGAAATGTGTCTTTTTTTAAATCCAAGTATTTTCATTACTTTTTTATTTTCGGATCACTCATTAATTGACAGCGAATGATTAACATTCGAACGATATTTAATTGCTTAGTAGTCGAGCGGATGACTTTCGCTCTAAATGTCGTGGGTTAGATCCCTTGTGCCATACATCTTCCGCTTTTACGAAACAAACTTTTGCGTAGAGTGAAATATATCAAAAGTGTTTTCGCGTTTTTTTTGGGTGCGCGCAGTCTTATTTTTACTCAATTCAATTCAAATTCTTTATTGTCCATAGGCCCCATAGGGCACTCGGAATTGTTAACAATACAACACACTAAGTACAGAATAAGTGCATAAATAAGAGAAAAACATAAATCCTGCGTGGTGTAAAGGGCCACTAAGACAAATGTCATGGTTGTGTGTTATGTTTGTGAGTGGACCGGAATCACAAGCGTAAAGGAGTTGTTTCAGAAAGCATAAGACAAGAGAAGCTTTCGCCGAAGTGATTGATGGCCAACGTCGGGGTGACCTGATACGGCGCAGGAAGAAGAAGAAGAAAACATATGTTCATTCACTCTACTTCTTTTGCGACTGCCAAGCATTTTCACCAATTCCATACGGGTCTTTAGCCATTATAATGGACTCATGTATTGTGATCCCCGGTGTCTGCTTGATAAGATCGGACCATTTCGTGGGCAACCGTCCCCAACAACCAAATGAGTGATTGATTTTAAATTGCGAGGATTCCCGACAGACGTTGTCCTGTAGTCCTTACCATGAATATTTATTTGGAATTTATACAAAAAAAAACGTTTAAACTATGTTTGGATGTTAAAAAAATATTTCTGACAGATTAAAATTCTCTATCAACAATCGTCGTACGGTGCCGGTGTCGCGCTGTTTTGAAACTCAATGGTTGTCGTAAATAAAAATTATTGTGTTATGAAACTTTCAAAGATGGCGTTGTAGTTAGGAAGTTCTTTCCATACTAACTTTAATGTTATATTTTATATCAATTTTTATTAGTTATTCCGTTATCCGGAGCGAAGAAGAATCCAATAAACTAAGCATCATAAAAATCTGTTAAGCCGATCTCGAGTTATAAGTGTTCGCACTAACCCGACTTTCTTTTATATTATATAAGATATGAAGCACCTTTTATATTATATAAGATATGAAGCACACTTCTTCAGTTAAAATAATATTTTAAATAAAAACTTCATATTACACTTTTAACCTTACTGACAAACATTCATACATACAAATTGGCATTATTATATTGATAAACAAGATTGTCATAATATTCTGTGTTTAGCGGTAAACAAGAATACAATATTAATAAACAGACAACACTTCGCCACTGAAGGCTTGTCTTGTGTTTATACACACATATAGAATGATGATAGATAGGAACCTGTAACAATATTGCGATGTTTCTAAATACTAAATAGATTAAGCAACTTCATTATGAGATACGAAATACGTTTCCTCCTGTATAGGTACCCACTGAGAGTTGTGCCGTTTTTATTGTATTGAAGAACAACACCTGCTATTAAGGAAGACTTATTAATATACAGGATGTAACTGAATACGTCAACCTTATTTATTTAATCAATAAACGGCATGAAATGCCTGTTAAAATTACAAAATGAAAAACAATTACAGCGGTAGTACAACATTTAAAAACTAATATAACAATTACCCAACTCCAAAAGACTAACATAAGAGCAAGAAAAAAAAAAAGACTAAAAAATTGTATACAGATACCAACTGCCATTTAACTTCAAAATCATTACACTTATAATCATCTCCAATACATTCCATAGCGCTGGTGCATTTTACCAATACAGAAAAAAAATAGAAAAAAATGAAAAAAATATCTAAACTAACCTAAACTTCCTTTATCTCCACTGGGAGGCAAAAATAGCTCTCCGTTGCGCAATATTTATGACCTCCTCCCACACCTTGTTCAAATCCCTCAGCTGTGCTTTGAAAGAGCGTAACACGGTATGAGAGGGCCTCCCTCGTCTTCGGGACCCTAATGGGAGGAAGAACAGCGGCCTACTGTCAATCGGCATCCTTAACACATGTACTAGCCAAGTCCTTCTACATAACGTTAGAAGTGACGGGCCTACCGGGGCTGGGTGCGCCAGCGTATAGCGTTGTTCGTGATGCGGTGGTACTATCTTATACACAAAATTCTCCCGAGGCACTTCGTTTTGAAAGTAGGGAATTTTTGTGCCTGGACTTTGGTCTGGTGCCAGGACTCACATGTCTTTATTAAATACAACAAGAAACAGCCAAGGTCACAAGAATCTAGACATAATTAGAACGTTGTGCACCAACAAAGCCAATAGGCAATAAATATGAGACATTAATAGAGTGTGGGTGTGTGTGCATTTTTGACTGCATTATGGATGGGTAATGTGTATGCGGCCACAGCGATTTGATATTGTTGTATCTCATATATTATTGTTGTTGTCAAATTTGATTATTACTGTTACACTGTACTTATTTTTTATAATATGTACTGTAAAAGCAACTTAGTTGCGTAGAATAAATAAATAAATAAATTAACAAAAATGGATATAGTCATATCCTGGCGCCAAATACATGACAGCAGTCGCAGTCTGTAAATTTGGTGGCTCTCTTGTTCTCAATAATTTCCAACTTTTTATCTCTATTTTTTATTAATTATTAAATATCTACTTGTTGCATACATGAGATTTTTCGACATGCTGAACACGTTGAGAATTGTCGTGATTAGGAGTTTCGGAGACTTAAACATTACCACCTAATGGCGAACGTTGTTAACGTAAAGTGATCACACTAAGCCAGCCTTCGAAATAACAGTAGAAGACGGTCGTAAGCCCGTCCATTTAAAAATCGAACATCAGTAATGAATTGTTAGAGTCATTGGTTGTTAAGTACATATTCTTTAAGATCTAGTCCCGAAAAAGGGTCACAAGAGTCTAGACATATTTTTTATTTTGATTTATTAGTCATGCCTTGTTGAAATGCCCTGTATATTATAAGAAGATGTGAGGACGTATGTGAACGGTATGACGAGGGCTTTATTGTAGTGATATTATAGTTGTGCAGTACCTTTGACAAAACAATTTCATTAGAACCTTCTTCACTCATGCGAATGTTCACTGTAGAGTCCTCACCTCTGTCAAAGGGTCGTGTAGTTAATATTTTGAGTCAACCTCGTCAAACGTTAAAAAATTTTAAGTCCTCCCAGACATGGAACCCTGTCATGATTGTTTGTTACCGGTTGACTAGTAGAAATTTTAGGGTATGTTCCAGCACCTTTATCAATTGGATAATGAATTATTTTAATTTTATTTTGTGTAAATTTGTTGAAAATCCAAATAAACTGAATCGTTTAAAATAAACACATTTTGTTTACTGGAGGTACGTGCTGCGGTGAATCCGAACAGCAACATCTGATAACAGATGGCGGAAGGTTTTCTACTTTATGAATTTTTTGTAGTATAAATGCAGTAGAGATGAGATATCTTTACGAAGAATATGTGGAAAGACCCTGTGAGATATGGAAAGGAATGTGAACATTAGGAAGGAATGTGTTATGGAAATTAGTGTTGTGACAAAGAATAAAGTCAATAAGTAGAGATGGTTCGGGCATTTGGAAAGAATGGATGAAAACAGAATGACAAAGAAAATTTACAAGGCTGAAAGGAAAGGTGTAAGAAAGCGTGGCCGACCGAGAATGACGTGGATCGAACATATCGATCCCGTCCTCAAGGAAGGCCAGGTTAGAAGTAAGAGTAATAGGAGATGCTGTATGAGAAATGCTACGTCATTGGAAGAAGGGAAATAAGTGTGTTTGGATAGAAAAGAGTGGAGGTCCGTTCTCTCTGCCTATCGCTTACGGGACACGGCGTGACGGGTAAAAAAATTCTTAAACGGTTTCTATAATTTTATTTACCTACGTGTATTAATTATGTTGCTAATTTATTGGTAATACCTACAGTTTATTGTGGAAGGAAAGATAGAGGGCAAGCGAGGTTTAGGGCGTAAAAGAGCCTCGTGGCTAAAGAATCTGAGAAAGTGGGTTGCTGTGCTGGAGGCTGCAGAGTTGGTGAGACTTGCCCGAGATTCCGAAACATATTCACAGACGATCGCCAACCTCCGATAGGAAAGTCACCGAAAGAAGAAAAAGAACTTACCTATTTATTTATATTTGTATTTTAATGCTTGAACCTCTTTGTGCATCTTCTAAAGATATAAAAGAAAGTCGGGTTAGTTCGAACACTACTTATAAATCGAGATGGGCTGAACAGGTTTTTATCATTTTTGGTTTATTGGATTCTTCTCCGCTCCGGATAACAGAAAAAGTAATTAAATTTAGAAAAAATGATTAAAAATTAAAAGTTAGTATGGAAACTTCGATACAGCAACGCCATCTGTGAAAATTTCATAACCACACAATTTTTATTTACCTGACAACTATTGTCATTAAAAATATTAGCATGCAAATTTTGAATGGAATTTTTTCAAGTTTTTTCTAATTTGTTAACATTGAAGCGCATTTTGTTATAAATTAAGGACAAAAAATGAATAAATCTAATTTTGAAATTGAACTGTCGTTTGGCACAAGTTGTCAGATGTTCGACAGTTGGTGCGATTGGTAGGATTTGGATGGAAAATATGTGGTTTAAAACAGATGCAACACTCCGAATGACATTGGTTAAAAGCAATTTTTATCATTCTTTTAAAATTCGAATTCAATTATCATAGTAAGATCACAGGACAACCGAACGTCTGTCTGAAAGGCTAGTAATTCATAAAAATATGCCTATGACGTAAGTGGATTGGAATAAAAACTCAAGACAATATTTAACATCAATGTACTTAAAGTAGGTACAATATACGAAGAAAAAACGTGAGATTAAAAAAAAACTAAGCACATAAAAAATGATAGACTGTAGACAACATACCGCATAAAAAAAGAAGTTGTTATTTTAAAACAAAACTGATCAACTTGGAGTATTTTTTTGGCAATTCCCATCAAACAGTTGCAGATAATAATATCTGAACAGACAGATTTTTCTTCTCAAAACATCTACACATCATTTTCAAGTTAACCCTCGTCACGTTTTGAAATACTTTGGTCTAAGTGGCCAGAGAGGTTGCAAGAGATTGGAGAACAGCTATTTCAACTTTAAAAAAAGCCTTGTTCTGAAAATTCTAAATTGACAATTTTTATAAAAACTAGCTTTCCCGACAGCCGTTATCCTGTGTTCCTAACTATGAATATTGAATTTGAATATGCTTAGTGATAGATTAAATAATCCCGACATTATTTTTCATCTGTAATACTAACTTTACTTCCGTGACTACCTTCCGATAAAACATAGAATACGGGTACGTTTCACAGCACACTGCATCCAAATGGGAGCCGAAAAACGCTAGCTCTTCTACAAGAATCAATAAAATTATCTAGATAGTAGACAAGTTATTCAAAAATCGTTGTAAGTATTTCACTTAAAGTTTAGAATACTCCAATTCCTTAGGGTGGATTTGAAGCAATATTTCTCAAAACTATGACAAAATGCTGTTCGATTCATTACTGATGTTCGATTTTTAAATGGAACAAACCACTACGGGCTTTTAACACCGTTATCTACTGTTATTTCGAAGGCTGGCTTAGTGTGATCACTTTACGTTAACAACATTCGCCATTAGGTGGCAATGTTGAAGTTTCCGAAACTCCTAATCATTAGAACATGTTGAACAAGTCGAAAACAAGTAGATATTTTAATTAATGAAATATAGAGATAAAAGTGCTGTTCCATGACGTTATTTTTTTTGTGGAACGCCCTCCGACTCATTAACGAAAAATCTTTAAGTGCAACAAGTTTTCAATATCTACCTACTACATTTGACTTCAGAATCACCAAAATTTCATCAAAATCACCGAAGAGAAAATTAGTAAACAAAACCTCTATGTGTATTAACCAATGTCTTTTGTTTTACTTTTTTAGATATTCATTAGAACGTCTACTCGATAAAAGAAAAACAATAATAATAATAAAATAAAGAAACGCGTTGAGAAGAAAACAAAATAAGAAAATTTATTTTCTCTACGGACTTTTAGAAATTTAGTTATCGAAAAGTAACTAACTAGAACACAAAATAAGAAAGAAAAGAATATTAAGCGAGGAGAAGGTTTTCATATTATACCTACATGTTATATTCTATTATCTTCCTGGAGAAATTTGAAATATTTTGTACCCACCTTGGTATATGTAATATTAACCGATGCCTGCAACGTAATTTACGAAAAAGTTTAAGTTAACAACTTTCAAATATTTGAAAATTAAGGATGCTTTGCACCAAATTTTTTACTTAATCGAGTTAACTTGTTTTTCCCGCGTTTTCATCAGATTTTTTTTTACGTTTTATTCTAGGTACTGTGGAGCCCAGGGCGGCGGTGGCAACTAGTTTTTATTGTCACACAAGCCCGCATCGCAGCACTGCAGCGGTGACGAACACAACAGCGGAGCGGAGTCAAATCACTTCTACTTTGAACACGCCGCCGCTCGGGTCTCTCCGCCGATTTCGTACTTATTATTAAAGTCAAATATTAACTTGTCGATTCATTGTCATATGTAAATTACTGTAATAAATTCAGTGTTCAGTTTTCAACGTATTTATTTTATCTCACATTTAAATATACCTTCTGAATATCTAGTCCTCGACGTGGCACCTTGCCACCACCGTGTAACACACACGGTCCAAGGGAACCTCTACTAGAGGGCCCGCAGAGTATACTTGGAGAATCTAAAGTAGCCTCTCGGGATACCGAGAGAAAGCCTGCTACACTGACTACCCGACGGATCTTCATCTGCACATACCAAATACACCGTTTGATCGGGAGTCACGCGGGATGCTACACTGGTGACCCCTTCATTGAACACAAAGGTCACACTGGTGACCCCATCATTGAACACAAAGGCCACACTGGTAACCTCGCGAACACGGTAATCTCAACATTTCAAACATTTTTTAGTGTCAAAACGGCAACGCAAAAATTTTTTTTCCAACAAGAGACAACAATAAAAATTTTTTTCACACGTGGACCGAGCGCGCGGCCGTTCGAAGGAGGAAGTCAGGAGCTACCTGGTAGGGTAAGATCGTTTCAATTGTTATATATAACCTTAGCTTCAAAAATTATTTTTTTACATAAAATAGAACTACCCTGAAATCAGCTCCTTCAAACAATACAACGCTTAACTATTTAATTATTCTTTAACTATATTGATTATTCTTTGATGCTTCAAATTGCATACCCACGATTAAAAATCTTATTTTCTACACGGCAAACCAAGGCCGAAAGTTTTTTTTGTGTAAGAACTGATTCTTCCGAAATTTTCAGCCAAATCAACTACGGACAACGGAAGGCAGCAGAAGACGGAAGCGGAAGCTACTTGACACAGCACGTGCAGCCGCAGACATCGAGCAGCACGAGGCGCCCGCGGACATCACGCAGCACGTGCAGCCGCAAACATCGAGCAGCACGTGGCAGCCATCCAGCACAGCAAACGACATCCGCAACATCGAAGACAGCACAAGACAGCACGTGGCAGCAGGACATTTCCAAGCCACCACGCCTTAATACAAGGCGGCCGTGAGTCGAATCAAACCAAATCAGCCTTTCATATTTTTCTTTTTTTTTTCTTACAATCTCTTCCTCTCAATTTAATTTGCCAAATTATTTTATTTTGCAACACGAATATTCAATACAAAAGTGAGCTATAGCATTATAAAAATAACGTAAATACGTAAAGTAACAAGCCATCCATAATTCTGCATGCACATTTTTATACTATTATAGTAACAATAAAAGGATCACTTGCTATAACAATTCTGTGGTGGCATGGTAAAAGACATTAAGTCAGTGGGATAACATTTCTCAGTATGGCGGATTTACTTGTCAGTATTTTGAGAGGTTTTGTTTTTGTCAAATATTATTTAATACAAATAAAATAGATCAACTTTGATGCATTTACTTCGTTAAAAAGGGTTCACTATACGATAACTCATATTTATTTCTTCAATATTTCTTTGTTTATATGCTTTATTTATAATGCGTGTCTTTTTACCTTGACAATTTTGGCTCATAGGTTGAAAAATTTTGTACTTAGGTCAAAATTTACAAGGAAATATACCCAGTTACTCTATATCACATGCTAATTTATTATTTTTCAACACTTACATTTTATTCTTCATAAATATTAGTTATTTTTTAGCTTACCTATTATTATTTTCTAGCATAGCATTCCCAGAACATCAGTAGGTATATTTTTTTTGCTCAGAATGTAATATTGTTAAGTAATAAATGAAGAATATTCTTTGAATAATAAAATGAAATTAGTTAATTATAGGTATTATTACCTTTGTTAAGATAACCCTCTCTCACAATGTACCGATCCTTCAAAACAGAGCTGAGGAATTTATACACGGTTTGGGAAGAGGTCATACAAGCTGCACAAAATCATGCGCAAGGGAGGTTCCAACATCAAACCATTGCAAACCAGATGAATATTCGGAAATTTGAACATTACGACCTAATGGCGAACGTTGTTAACGTAAAGTGATCACACTAATCCAACCTTCGAAATAACATTAGAAGATGGTCGTAAGCCCGTAGTGGTTTGTTCATACTATTTTGTAATCGAACTGTATAATCAGTCATCAGCTGTTGAGATAATAGTTCGCAGTAGCCCGACTTTCTTTAAATTATATCAATAATAGTATTAAAATAGCAATGAAAAAATATTTAAAAAAAATAATAATATGCAGATAGTATTACCGATCTATTGTCTATAGCTTAACAATAAAAACAACGAAAGTTGTAAACAGATTGGTCGACAGATAAGGAAGATACCTGCCACAAAGTTCACAAAATACATTATTTAAATACATTTTAAAAAGGTTCACTTTTAAAAGAACGGCTTCTCACGGCAGCTCTATCATAGACAACACCGTTTTACTTCGTGGTAGACTAAATTCGTCGCGTGTCGTTTTACCTTGCCAAATAAAATTAATATTGAGTTATGCCGGAATGAAAAAATGCTTTTAAATCCTTTATAAGTGGATTTTTTTAAATTTATGTTTTTGAACTTTGTTCTGTTTGTGATAATGTATGATGTAGCGCATATAACTCAAAAAGCTGAAAAACGCGACTTAATGCCTTTTACCATGCCACCACAGAATTATATACAATTTATTCGCAGCATACCAATTTCTATATAATACTTCTTATAACATTAATCGACGAAGGCGTAGTATAAAACGCCTATACAAACCCAACTCGTAATTATTATTCTTGTTGTCGAGTGTTGGGGTGCGACGCGGGCGGCCCTGGGCGACGTGCGCATACACCAAGAGCGACGCGGCGGCCCACGGCGGCACCCAGCCGGTGGCGGCTCGCACAGAACAAACACGCCGCACCAATAGTGATGTGAACGTCAATTTAAATAATAGTTTTTTTTTAAATTTGCATTTAAACTTTTATCATTTCAAATATATCATTTTTTTTTCTCTTTTCACACCGTGCAAATTAAAGTGTTCGAATCCGACATAAAGTTACAACGATAACCAACTACTTTCAATAATTCTTTTTCTTCGAACATCACAATTTCAATTCAACATTTTTTCTTTTTTCTTCTATTCGCATCAAAGGCAATCCACTCAAAGCAATATCAACACAACCAAGTAAATCGCAACACAATAACATTTCAGAATACCTTTTATTTAACATTTAACAAAAAAAAAAAAAAAAAAAAACAAATTTTTTTTTTCTCTCAATTTATTCCGACTTTATTTGAATCTGACGCGTCGTTCCCACAATGGACGGATTTAAGAATACGGATACAGCACTACTCCCAGATTTTACAACAATTCAAGTACCGACAGCCAGCAACATTGGAAATACAGATGCATACAGCGAAGTCAATGCAGTGGACATCAAAATACCACCACACTGGAAAGCAGACACGAGATTATGGTTCACAGCGTTGGAGGAACAATTCAAATTGGCTCATATCACATCGGTAGAAGCGAAATACTCGCGCATATTGAGCAACCTCCGTGCAAAGCAACAACACCAGACATCAACACAGCAGGATGAGCAAAAGGCACCAGTCATGGCGTCAACGCAGGAACAACTTTTGCAGACCGTGCGTAACCTGCAGAAAGAGGTGAAAACATTGAGGAAAATAGCATACAGATCTACATCCAGGGGAAGAAACCCCAGCAGACACGACACTTGCTGGTACCACCAGAAGCACGGACAAAAGGCGAAGAAGTGCACACAACCGTGCAAGTTTCACCAAAGTGAGCAAAACCCCGCCTTTTAAACGCCACATTTTAAATAAACGTAAACTCCCGACCCCAGAGATACGGTCCTGGTAAGGGATAAACCTAAATAATTTGACCACACATAAACGCCCGACGCCAGAGGTACGGTCCTGGCAAGGGCATAAAACTTAAATAAATCATAATAAACTTGACCACATCATGGTCACCTAAAAGGACAAATAAATAACTGCCCTCATTACCCAGCAGTCATTAACGGCAAACATGAGGTCCGACCACGGACAAATAGTACACTAACTTTACCGCTTACCAACCCGGCAGCAGCCACGCAGTTCCAAGCTTACGCAGCAGTCGTTTTAGCTCATGGATCCAGCAGCTAACTGCCAAACTCAAGCAGGTCTCAAGACGCACAACTAGTGCGCAACAAGTCGCACAATGAGTGCGCAGAAAGCCGCACAACGAGTGCGCAACAAGACGCCCATGGGGGGGCGCACCAGGTCAAACAATCAGCGCGCATAAGACGTACAACAGTACGCATAAAAAAGCTGCACAACGCACGTGCATACAATAGACGCGCAGCAAGAACGCACCATAAACAGCCAAAAATACTCGTCAATCACAATCTACAGTCAACAGATTTTGTGTTTGCCGGGACCGACGGCTTTAAAAAAAAATTACAAGACATCCAAGGACAACATAAACACCAGCACACCGACCACCAAGCAAAGCACTGAAGACAGCAAGCAAGAGAAACCAGCACCATCGGGACGTCAACGTACACCACAATAAAAAACGTCACGTCAGATTTCGGTTCTAATCACTGAAAAACAATCAACAAATATACTATATTGCTATATACTTGGTCGTGTAAACAAAATACGAGACATAAAAATAGAAACACATAACTTACACAATGACTACTATTAATGTACGTATGTTTTTTTGTTTATATATTACTAAAATACGCACATTTATGATTTTTTGTCATTATTATACATATACCTTTTACTTTTCAATAAGTACGATGTTAACAAACGCCATCTATCCAATAACTATGGCAACTCAAACCATCATAGAACAATAGCGAAGTTACAAACCTTTTATTTTAATTTGTAAATACTGTAGTCATGAAACGACACAAGTCTTCACAGACCTTAATTATTATTATTTTTTTCTTATCCCTAGTAATTGCATTGACATTAAATCCAAGACATTTGTTTTAATGTAAAAATGTAAACATTATTCAACGGAGCCAACATTGCTCAGAAAAAGAAGGGATTCTTACCACATTTTTTTTGTACCATAGCTCTAGACAATAATTAGAATACACCAGTAAGCATAGCTATATCATAGTGAATTATTATAATGTAACAGTGCGACACGCACACACATACCCGTACCTACTTTGGGTAACCCATTTGTTATTTGTTTAAACCATTTTTTTTGACACTTGTACCGATAGGGAAATACTCTAGCTTACTTACAAGCAAAATTTATTTTTTTTCTGTTCATAGACCTTAAGTAAATGTATAGTACATGAGCTAATCAGCATATAAGTACATCAGCTCCTAAGTTTTGAAGATACCTAAACTTTTCAATTTAATTATTTTTACTTTTTTTTATATATAATTTTAGCGGCACAACACATGTACAAGCATGCCATTTATGCTTTTGTTTTCATATTTTTTTGTATACACCTTTTCATACATCCACACCACGGATGCTTAACAATCATAGCAAAACACTGTATGCAAGGTCTCGCACTCCACACATCATATGGAACACACCCATAGGGTTGTACCTTACTAGACCATGCGGACTGTACCGCATAGTGACCATTCCAGGGTACGGGTTGTAAGAATTGTCTTCTTCTTACTCTTCTACAACCGGTACCCCCCCTAACTTAGTTCAAACTTTACTAGTCATAAATCTAATTATATGTATTTTTCTTTTCTTTCAAGGAGGGAGGTTGGTGTGGAGCCCAGGGCGGCGGTGGCAACTAGTTTTTATTGTCACACAAGCCCGCATCGCAGCACTGCAGCGGTGACGAACACAACAGCGGAGCGGAGTCAAATCACTTCTACTTTGAACACGCCGCCGCTCGGGTCTCTCCGCCGATTTCGTACTTATTATTAAATTCAAATATTAACTTGTCGATTCATTGTCATATGTAAATTACTGTAATAAATTCAGTGTTCAGTTTTCAACGTATTTATTTTATCTCACATTTAAATATACCTTCTGAATATCTAGTCCTCGACGTGGCACCTTGCCACCACCGTGTAACACACACGGTCCAAGGGAACCTCTACTAGAGGGCCCGCAGAGTATACTTGGAGAATCTAAAGTAGCCTCTCGGGATACCGAGAGAAAGCCTGCTACACTGACTACCCGACGGATCTTCATCTGCACATACCAAATACACCGTTTGATCGGGAGTCACGCGGGATGCTACAGTACATAGAAGGAACTTTTCCTTTTCTGGAATATCTCAAATTTTTCTCGATCCATAACTCAAAAATATCCAATAATAACGTAAAACGCGGAAAATGTGAAGATTAATCTTAAATCCAATAATTGGAATTATTTATCTGATTTACCTAAAATGATGATTTTTTTAGCGCAATTACAATTATTTGTCTCATTTACATAAAAATAATGTCTTTTAAGCGTTATAATGACCCTTAAGAAAATACTTAAGTTTAGTTCGAACTAATCATTTCGTTAATATTCCCGCTGTATTGCTTTCAAATGCGGTTGTTAAATTACTTAATTTAATAGAGTCATAGAAAAGTTAGTTCATTTGTAGCGATTCCAACCGGTCTAGACAAATTGAAATTGGCGTTCGACTATAAAACGAAGATCTCGTCAATGTATACTGTATAGTGCAAAAAAAAAATGAACTGTCTACTGGAACATATAAACAATTATTTGAATCAAACAAAGACACATATATATAAAAATATCAAAAGTGGACAGTTAGTTTTCTTCATACTCTACAATCTACATTGTCGAAGAATTCGTTCGTAGTCGATCGCCTACAGGGTAAGAACGGTATTTGGAAGTTTGCACTCAAAGTAAAGAACACAAAAATGTACCTACTCTGACTCTTTTACAGTAGGTACTTCAGCTACTAAAAGCTTGTGTCGTGAAAAAGGAAGATGGTCGGCACCTGGGATCGAACCCACGACCTCTAATACGGAACAATAAGAATGTCGGCTAACAGATTTGTTTAATCAAAATGCCAACTGACCGTGAGATACATAAATAGATAAATAAATTATCATGCGAACATAATATCAACAACTAACTGATGATTGATTAATACTGTTCGATTAAATGGTATGAACAAACCACGACGGGCTTACGACTGTCTTATACTGTTATTTCGAAGGCTGGCTTAGTATGATCACTTTACGTTAACAACGTTCGCCATTAGGTGGTAATGTTCAAATTCCCCAATATTATGACAAATTTATTATTTATTTATTTATTTATTTATTACAGTAAAAAATAAACACCACTCATCATAACAGCTTTCGCCTTTGCGATGAGTGATGACAAAACAAACAATAAAATAAAACAAAAATCATATTATAAATAGATAAAAACTAAACAAATATCAACATGCCCCGGGCAGGACTCGAACCTGCGTCCCTCGTCGTTCCACGCAGAGACGGTAACCACCGGGTCAACTGCCCCGACGCTAATTCCTTCATAATACGTGAATAGTATAAAGGTGAAATTATACCGAACGAACAAAGACCCAGAGCTTGAAAATAGAGTATGTTTTCCTAATCGTTGATATGATCACCATGGACACAACAACTTATTAGTGGGCGATGACAGTTCTTTCTGGTTATTATTTCCTTGGTGTCCAGTATCAACGATTAGGAAAATATACTCTATTTTCAAGCTATGGGTCTTTGTTCGTTTGGTACCTATATAAATGCACCTTCACAAGTAGATGTTTATTAGATATAGAGTCGTCCGTTGGTTTTTTTTAGAACAACTAACTTTTTAGGTATATGTTACTGCTGAGAATTCCCATGCTTCTCACACAATTTTAGTATGCAACAAAAATAAAATTGAATCGGAATAAAAACTTTCGATAAAAATACACAAATAATAATGTTGAAGGATTTATGGTGGATAAATGACTCCTAAATCTGGCAACGCACGGAATATCCTTGGATTCTCTCATCATAATTTGATCAAAGCCGCACTGATCCTTCTCAAAGCGCAGGAGCCCTTTTTGCCATCTCTCCTCCTCTCTCGGGATGAAGATTATTGAAATTGCCTTCAAGCATCTCCTTTTGAAAATGGATAGTTTCTTCGAAAGATTTGCGAGAGATTTTTTTCCAAATTAGAAACACATCCCAAGTTTATTGAGATTTGAAATAATAAAAATCATCTACGATCTTCTTTAACCCTTTCCGAAAATAAAAAAGTGTTTAAGTAATTTACATAAAAAAAACTTACCCCTAGCACGTATAAATCAGAAACAAAGTCTTTGGAGTAAATTTATACTAGTGGTCGACCAATGCTCGAAATTCGACCATAACTAGAGCAGATACCACTATAACAAAAAAATGAGGACTCTTAAGAAGCATTGCTGAGAAGACCTTCAGAGATAAGATAAGGAATACGAAGGTACGGGAAATATGTGAGGTTGAAGATATAGTAAGATGGGGGAGGCAAAGAAAAGATACTGGTATTTATTTTTATCTATTTATAAATCGTTCTTGGGCCCTTATTTTGCAGGTGCTTGGACTCATCATACAAAATACACAAATTCATATTAAACAATAAGTTATAAATGGTTGAAAAGAAAGATTTAAAACAAATGCAAAGAAATATGATTCATAATTTTAATGTAACATTGCCAAACTGACATTCATTTCAAACTATTCACTATAGAAACGAAAGGTATATCACCAGCATCATCTGTAGCGTTACAACCCGTGACGGGGCTTAGCTGGCTCCGAAAAGCTTCACCATCCTGATCTGTCACTGGCTGCCACCCTCCAGTTATGATGCCCTAGAGCCCGACAGTCTGCCACAATGCCATCCAGCCATCTTAGCTTTGGTCTTCCGACGCTTTTTCTACCGATTGGGTTATTAAACAAAAATAATTATTTATAATTTATTTTAGTTTTTAAATTATTTAATTTCATTTTACTGATTTGACAATAGATCACCGAAGGACACTAGAGAAGCCTTCCTGGCCCTTGATGAGAGCGCCAAAAGAATGGGCCTGAAAATCAACGAGGATAAAACCAAGCTTATGATTTCTTCTCCAACAGCAACCCCAAACCAAACAGCACACACATTCAACGCCGCTAACTATAACTTTGAAATAGCCAACTCCTTTGTATACCTTGGGTCTCTTGTCAACACACATAACAACACTACTGAGGAAATCCAAAAAGGCATAATGGCTGCCAGGCGATGTTACTATGGACTGATAAAACAACTCCAATCAAGGAACCTCAGTAGAAATACTAAATCAGTGCTGTACAAAACACTCATATGACCAGTGCTGACATACGCCTCTGAAACCTGGGTGCTCACTAAGATGAATGAGCAACAGCTTGCGGTCTTCGAGAGGAGGATCCTCCGAAAAATCTACGGGCTAATAAATTTAACCCTAGTATCTATAACTTAATATCAAAGTTTATAACAAAAAATAACGTAAAAATCTAGATGGTGGTAGATAGAGCGACTTAACTCTTTTTCATCCCTAATCTTCTTTATATTCTTTTCTTAACATAGTTAACTTTAGAGGAAAAAAAAAATTATAAAATGGAAAAAAAAATTATAGTAAATATTGTAATTTGAAATGTTTTTTTCCATACTCCAATAAGGGATATTTATTTTTATATTTTGTTATTTTATAAGCTGGGTACACACGTAACGATTTATCTTTAATATTTGACCGATAATTGCTCATTTTTCAAATATTCGCGAAGAAAACAATTGAAAATGGAATACCATAGAAGTGGCACAATATCTTACTACAGTACTATTATATTATCTATGACTGATCCGTCCACTAACCAATCCAAGAACCCAAATTTTACCAATACACACGCACGGCTGCGTCTTATACTCGACAGTTTGTATGAATCTGTAAACGAATACTCTCGCTAACTGCACTTTAGCATAGTAGGTTATATGATAAAGAAGACTGATTTGGTTATAATTACCTTAAATAAGGATTAGAATTAGTATTTTTAGTTAATTAACTAGGTGACAAAAATTAGTGTTGTATGCGCTGACTTCTAACTACATACAGGGGTCCCGGATTTAATTTCTGGTTGGGTGTTTGTTCTATCAAATCTTTGTGCGTTTTAAATCGTTTTTCACGTGAAAAAACTAGGGTTGGCCTGTTTCAAAATGGACGGAACCAGCTGACGCCTCATGCAATATACCTACTCCACCGGCTATAATACTGACACTTCAAAGAACTTACTACCATATTATCATGATATTCATATTGCTATTGTTTTTGGATTTTTTATTATTAAATAAGTACCTAAACGAGAAGTCAAATTTTAAAATAATTATTCAATTATGTACAGTGAGGTGTTTCGAAATTATTCAATTTTTGTAATTTTTAATAAATATTCGCTAATTACATACCATAGAAAAAGTATTTTTTTAATTCTGTTTAACTGTGCGGGATCCCGCGGGATTGGCGGCAATCCCGCAAAACTCCCGCGGGATTGAAAATGGTGCGGGATTGCAATCCCTAGTTACTTCCCGGAACCGGACTGTTCGGTCGAAAACCGGACATCATCAGAATCTGGCAACCCTACTATCACATCTAACTCCTGAATTTATGTTTTCATTAAATTCAGGAGTTAGATGTGATACATTCAAAGTACTCGAGTACTTTTTAGGCTCGAAAACGCACCGAATACAAGTACAAGTACAGGTTTGAGAAATGTACTCGTGGACTGAGTACACCAAAAGTACTCAGAGTACAATCTACGAGTAATTGTACTCGAGTACGGCACAGCTCTGACTCAACTATATGTTTATTCACCCTGGGGCCGGCAAACATAAAATAAAACCAAATAAAAAAAAACATATACGAGAAACATTAACTAATTTTGATAGTTGTAATGGTTTTGATTTCGAAATTCTTTATATAGGTACTATGGTAATTTAATTTTATTTACACTCAAAATACTTGAAGCACTAGGGTACTACTTTTTTGTATTTTATGACAATATGTTTTTCACCACCATGTGTTCGCATATGTGTCTTTAAATGTCTTGAATCATTGAACTTTTTGCGGCATATTATATTACATTCATATGGTTTCTCTCCACTATGCGTTCGCATATATGTATCTTTAAATGTCCAGATTGATTGAAACTTTTGCGGCATATATTACACTCGTATGGTTTTTCACCACTATGTGTTCGCATATGTATCTTTAAATATCCCGATTGATTGAACTTTTTGCGGCATATATTACATTCGTATGGTTTTTCACCACTATGTTTTAGCATATGTATCTTTAAATATCCCGATTGATTGAACTTTTTGCGGCATATATTACACTCGTGTGGTTTTTCACCACTATGTGTTAGCATATGTATCTTTAACTGTACAGATTGATTGAAACATTTGCGGCATATATTACACTCGTATGGTTTTTCACAACTATGTGATAGCATATGTATCTTTAACTGTACAGATTGATTGAAACATTTGCGGCATATATTACACTCGTATGGTTTTTCACCACTATGTGATAGCATATGTATCTTTAAATATCGCGATTGATTGAACATTTTGCGGCATATATTACACTCGTATGGTTTTTCACCACTATGTGTTAGCATATGTATCTTTAAATGTCCAGATTGATTGAAACTTTTGCGGCATATATTACACTCGTATGGTTTTTCACCACTATGTGTTCGCATATGTATCTTTAAATATCCCGATTGATTGAACTTTTTGCGGCATATATTACATTCGTATGGTTTTTCACCACTATGTGTTAGCATATGTATCTTTAAATATCCCGATTGATTGAACTTTTTGCGGCATATATTACATTCGTATGGTTTTTCACCACTATGTGTTAGCATATGTATCTTTAAATATCCCGATTGATTGAACTTTTTGCGGCATATATTACACTCGTGTGGTTTTTCACCACTATGTGATAGCATATGTCGTCATATCCCTAGAATAACGTGGCATCTCGAAAAATAGCCAAAATGACATTTTAATGCCATTTAGTAGAGCATGAAAAGATCTTTCGATTGGTGTATAAATAGTGTAATTTTACCCATTAATTTCTGAAATACTTTATAGATAAAACGAAGTATCTACTTTTATTCCGTAGAATAACGCAGCATCTACATAATATTTTAGTCCGTTTATATATATATATTTTTGTAACAGCATCAATCATAGAAAACAAACGTAAAGGTCAGATATTAATATGCGAAAAGCCGTGCAAAATTCCAGAGAGCGTTCTTAAATACTCTTTGATAAATTAACATTAATATATTTAGAGCTATTTAAAAAACTTTATTTTTTTAAGATCTTCATACAAATTTTTCACAAAAGACAGTAAGCCATCTTTTGGAAACAAAATTACTCATGTAAACGTAGAATGGAATCTTGGTATTACTGTATGAAAATGTAATAAAATAATTGGAGATTGATTTGTTATACATATAAATGTTATTCAAATCTTATTATTCTCAATAAATAAAGATTTAATGCAAAATTTTGTAAAAATCATTCCTCCATTTTGAAATTGACATATTTTAGAAAATTTATGGCCATACTTTTTACAAAGCGTCGTAGCCACTGTAATAGATAAGTAATTATGTAGGTGCCTGATAAAATAATATTCTAATGTAGATAGGTATTAAATAATTTAAAAATAATTGTTGAATCATTTTATATTTCTGAAATATAAATAAAGTTTAAATCTTAAATTCATCGTTGAAAAATATTAAATTTAAAATCATCGTTGAAATTGGTATGAACATTCCATAAACAAACTGGTCGGTAAAACAGCAGCCCTATTCACGAAAAAGTTTGAATCGAACTTCGAACTAAACTTAGACTTAAACTTTTCTAAATATCTAGTCATATAAGTAGTCTGTGATCTGTCAGATTTACTACCTGTCAGATTTACTCCAACTTTTCCAACTTATTGAGCTGTCAAAAATTCTGTCTGTTAGATATGTACATTTCGCCCATCTAATTTTCTTTTTCAGCCTTTATAATTGATTTATTCCCTTTTACAAGCCACAAATGCGTGTTTATTTGTAACAATATTATTTTAATATGAATAAAGTTGGAAAAGTCGGAGTAAATCTGACAGGTAGTAAATCTGACAGATCACAGACTACTTATATGACTAGATATTTAGAAAAGTTTTCAGAAAAGTTTAAGTCTAAGTTTAGTTCGAAGTTCGATTCAAACTTTTTCGTGAATAGGGCTGCTGTAGCCGATAAATTAGATCATAACGTACAGTGAACTTGACAGAATTGTTGAGAGAAAGAAATAAAATTGACAATAATTGAGAATCTTTAAATGGCTTCAGGATTTTAATCAGTTTAATAAAACGTTTGTTTTATCCACATAATAATTTAGAAATATAATATTTGTATTGAAATTAATCACACTCAACAGCGGTATTACATTGTGTCTAAATTAGTATGTAAATAAACTCAAAACCACATTAGCTTATTGATTTTATCCTGCATATTATAAAAGTATTGTTAAAAATTTGGACTCATGGTCCTATTGTTGGTGTGAAAATTATTTTGAAAAAATATTCATAGGGTGTCATATAAACCACGATTGTCTTTAAACCAATCGTGTTAAAAGAAGTATTCTTCAAAGACAGCGGCCAGTAAGAGGTTTGATTGGAAGCCTTACTTGACGACCCTCCAAGGTTTGTGACAAATCATTCATCCTAGAATAAATACAATATTATTATGATACGACATATAATATCATTTCATCTTCCACATAATTTTTGTTATGTAATATTGTGTACATTAATTAAAGTTATTGTAGGTATATAATACACCTATAAGTAGCCAAAATCAACACTCTTTTTATTACAGGTATTTTTTAAAAGTATTTAAATGAATAAAATCACAATGAAATCAATAACAATTAAGAAATCAAATTAAAAACATACAGTCATGGTTACATTAGATGCAAGGTAAATGCCAAATCATATTTTTATCTACATAATTCACAACAAAATATTTTATGTGCAGTTTCATTAATTTAATATTATAAAGTAGGTACCTACTTAGAAAAAAATAAACAGCAGCAATAATATTCCTATATTATAATTTATTCAATCTTATTCAAATTTCGAACAAAAATTTAATTTACTTTTTGTTTTGTTTACATCGCCTATGTGTCAAAATTATTGACAACCGTGAATCCATAGACTATGATTAAAATGAAATATTGTGAAAGATAATGATTTTTTAAATGTGTATTTTGTGTGAATAGTATATTCTTAAAATTAATAAAAAATACTTACCTCAAATTACTTACGATACACACCTACGTATTTTTTACAAAACTTTTTTTATTATCCAGCCGAATTGCTCGAAAACGAAGCGCTAAAAAAGAAATATTTTGTTGCGTTGTCTATGCCCTATGGATTCATTGTCATTGACACTTCTTATTTTGTTGTCAAAAAACTAATTAAATAATACAAACGAATGAGATGTAAAAAACTTTCTATTTTTCTGGTTATTTTTTAATTATAAATAACAAACAGGAATATTAATGGACAATCTACTGGTAAGCATATTTATTTGTTTCAAAACAATAGGATATTAATAATTAGTTGACATTATGGTTATAATGTCATTGACAAATTTTTGTGTAACTATATTTTTTACAGGCTCGGCAGCATTTTCAACAATAACAACTAACCGGTGAATATCTAAAACGTAAAAACACATATTTCAAGAGAAGATCAACCAAAATCGGTATGTAACGTAGTATCTTATCATTATTTAATTCTATTAATTTTGTGTGTATAACTGTTATGTTACAGATTAAATTTTGAGTTCCTAAAAATTTACCAGTTCAATGAGGAGGAAAAATATTCAATGTTTCCAAGTTTGAAATGTAAAAATACAACTATTAAGTCATAATCAGTAATAATGAACTGGCTGTCATAAGGATAAGATATGCTGTGACAATACATAAAAACTTAACATAACAAAGACATCACGGAATCAACATACAGAGGGCGAGTTTCTATCAACTAACCCCGTTTTTTCATTTGTATAGGATTTTTTTTTCTATTTTTTATCTGTTAGATCTTACAATGACATATTGTCAAATGACTGAAATGAAATAAACAAAATTGTTTTATTCATAACCAGAAATATACTAAATGAAATAACATATTATGTTTTTCTTTTTATCAAACATAATAATATATTCTTTCAAAAACCACTAAAATTTAAAAATGATGCCTACAGCAAAAAGAAATTATGAGAATTCGTGGAGTTTTGTAAGTATTTTTACACAAGATATTTATGTTAATGTTAAAATAACTATCAAATAATGTGACATTTTAACTCAATTTACTTTATTATTATTAAAAAGATATTCTGTAAATTTGAGATGCAAGAAGATGACATGATGGTCTTATTAGCAAGTCAATTTCATATAAAATGTCCCACAATGTGCTTTATTCCATTTTTAAATGGAACATCAGTAATGAATTGTTAGAGTTATTAGTTGTTACAAATTAATCATGCTTCGACGTATAAGAATATCTTCTTCGTGTGGTTCTCCTAACTGAAGTTGGTGACCATCACTGCAAACTCTTCATGATTTTGAGACAGCCTTTTCTCAGAAGACTCTCTTCTGCTCAAAACCACTTTTTTCCTTGAATTTTAAGTTGGAAAAGGGAATATTTTTCATTTTATTTATTTAGATACATAAATAGGACAATACATTACGAAACATACACCAGTGAAGTATATACATTTGAACTTATTCATCACAGAGTAATGAGAATTTAGCCAAAGTACGAGGCATTGACAGTGGTCAGGAGCTCTTTTTTTACTTTTGTATCATTTCCAGGACTCTATAGACACCCTGTCAATACGTGATATGCTCAGCATTCTTCTATACAATCACATCTAGAGAAAATAATCAGTTTATGTAGAGCTAGATGCTGGTTTAAAACTTGACGTGCACCTTAAAATTTGTTCTTCAACAGTTGTGTGCATTAAGTTTTAATAATTAGATATCGACTGCTGATCATGAGGACCTGGGTTCTATTTCTGGAGGAATCAAAGTTTTTATAGATGCTTTCTTATGTAAAACAAAACATTGTTTCAGGGGCTACACTGATTATAATATATTACTACCATATTATTTATAGGAAAAGACAAGTTTCCTTTTATTATATACATAAATTCCATAGAAAGAAGCTTAACTCTACAGTCTTTAGAAAATTCATGCCTACTTTTAGTCAATATTTTTAATGAAGATAGATATTTTAATTGTTTCAGCAATTTTTATTATTTAGATTAATTAAGTACCTATAATTGATCAAATTTTGGAAATATAATCTACATACCTAATAATTCAGTAATGTTTGTTTATTTATTATTGTATATTTATATTTTTGTATATTGGAGCATAAAACCATAGGTTCTGCGTTGGATTTTAATTGTCATGGATCCTTGCAGGTATATTTATGGTAATTCATGTCTACTTTTAGCGAATATTTTTAATAAAGATAGATATTTTAATTGTTTCAGCAATTTTTATTATTTAGATTAATTAAGTACCGTCATGTCGGGTGACTTTATCCCAACATTTGGAAACATTTCACTATTCACTTTGTGGTTTTCACTGTTAAGGATGTATCAGCTCCATATCATTTTGATAAAAACTAAAAGGTGCCCCAGTTGCAATACAATCATTTCAATAATTTTGACTACAAATATATATAAATATTTTTATTTTGGGCCAAAATATATCATCATAGAGGGTGACTTTGGCCCCCGTAAGTTCTGTGATAGAAAATGTACTTTTATTATACTTAAGCTAATGTCACCCGCCCAGTAGGTTCATACATAAACAACTCTTTTAATTATTTGTGGTCACATTTATGTACCACAACTGATTATGGCGGAAATATACAAAAACGGCAAATGCGTGGAGATTTGTGAACTACTAATGCCATCTATCGATTACACGCAAAAGTTTTTCTATATCTCTGATTATTTTGTATCGGCGGGAATTGCAATTTTATTATCATTTTGGGCCAAAGTCACCTGCTAGGGCTAATGTCACCCGACATGACAGTACCTATAATTATTGATCAATTTTTTGAAATATAATCTACATAATAATTCAGTAATGTTTATTTATTTATTATTTTATATCTATTTTTTTGTATATTGGAGCATAAAACCGTAGGTTTTGCATTGGATTTTAATTAATCGTCCTGGATCCTTGCAGGTATATTTATGGTAATCATAGATACAAATTTTTACAAAATCTCAAATATATTTACTGTAATTAATAAATTTCTAAAATTATAAAATCTTCATAGTAAAATCTCCGTAAACACAGATGGCCATCTTTTAAAAACAATATTACTCATGTAAATGCTGCTTAGTACCAAAATTTGACTGAATAAAAATGTATTTAAAAGATTCAAGATTGTTTTGAAATAAAACTAAATGTAATTCAAACCATATAAAACACATTTTATCAACATTGAAATGAAAGTTCAATTTTTACCATTCTACACATAGGTAGAGGGTGTAGCGAATATAGTCAAGACTCAAACCACATTGAGAGTAACACTTGCATATTAACGGAAAGTTTTCCCTTCTATTGAATAGTCAAATTGAATCAAGTATGAGATGTAACATATTATTATACTGCAGTTTTTTCCATGTGTGTGGCAGAATTTTTCTTCTTTCTTTTTTATAAACATTAAAAGTGTTATTCTTCTCTCTTTTTATGAATTGTGAAAGTGTCATTCTTCTTTTCCTGTGCTTATGTCAGTTATAGAGGTCTGTTAAGCAATGAGAAGCTTAATACTTATAAGTAGTCTGTGGAGGCTAGACTAGAACCTGTTTAATTACCTACCGATCAATCCTGACAATCGGAATTAAATACTTTATTTTTTCTGGAATTAAATACGTTAGGCAAGACGGGTATAAGCTAGTCAGCAAATAACGTCACTTTATCATGAACATTTGCAGCGGCACCGCTCGTGGAGGTCGCGACGCATCAAGAGACCCGTCGTTGTTCTACGGAATTCCATCGCGCGCGATCCTCGATTGTAACATTATCCTTCTCAAAGAGTACTTTTATATTGTTGTAATCAATGTTTTCATTCTTTTTATTTATATTCAACTTATTTTATTGTAATTATTATCGTTTTAAATATATTTTTTTATAAAATGCTTAAAAATTACAAAATTAATGCTGGATTTAGCCAAAAAGTATTAACAATAGACAACATCTTAAAACGGCGATGTGCAAAAACAAAGTAAAGAAACGTTTCAAAACTTCTTTGGAGATTCAACATACGGTAAGTCACTATATACTACATCCATTAATTTTTGTTTCATAAGTAAAATCTTGATTTTTACGATGTAATGTATTTTTAACCATGTTAACGATTAAAAATGGCATGTTCATACTTATGACATTATTCTTCGGACAATAAGAAAACTCTTTCACTATTTATAAAAGAAAACAAAAATATATTATTATGATATTATTTTGGCAAATATGCTGTTAAAATTAGAGTTATAACGTGTTCCAAAAAATATGTCGGATAAATGATTACTTCAGTATTCTTGGGAGAACAAAAAATTGTCAGAGACTGTATATCTATAAGCGACGTTGTTCTTCGGAAATCGGTTAAGTTTTTTTAGTCGGTTCTATTCATATGACATTATTTTACGGACTCAATTTTACATACGATGTTATTCAATTGAAAATTTTAATAATTATCCATAATTTTGCTGTTTATTATACTTAAACTTGTTAAGTCCATTATTTTATTATAAAATATCGATAAATTTTTCAATTTTTTTTTATAACCACATTAGATTTTCAATAAATTATATTGTATATAGCCTATACCTACATACCTTCTTGTTACCTCTTAAAATTACTAAGAAGTATTTTTTTATGGAAATTCACGTATACTTAACTACTTTTTACTATTTTAATGATTATTTATTTATAGAATGGGTTCATTCACCATTGCCACAAGAAGTTTTTAAAGTTATAGAAGAGATGATGATAGTTTTAGAAGACAAACACATTTAAAAAAACTGGTTCTACTTCTTTACTTAAAGACCAAAAAAGTACCTATGTAATAAAATATACAAAAAATATATATTTTAATGAACATTCGAAAAATATTCATTCATCTAATGCAACAATTTAATAATGTTTAATTACAGTGTATCGCCCAAAAATTATTGCAGTATACCAGGATGAAGGTATTGTAATCCTTCAAATACAATCGAAGATGCTCCTTTATTGCCATCGGCGGTTAAGCTAGAAGATGCGGAGTCTCTGCCTGCACCAAAAAACATTAATATTACCCCAGATCCTTTATCCAGTCATAATCACAATGAATGTCGCGATCCATTTAGTGTTTAACACGATACAGATTGCACACTATTTTTTATTCGAAGATTTAAAAATTTAACGAAAAATGAAGTATGGTCATTGGAAGGACGTTGTTAGCAAAAGGCTAAAATGATCAAGGAAACGATATTATATTAAAAAGGAGAAATTGCTTGAAGAAAAAAAAATACAACCGCTATGTTCATACAAATTTAAATGCTCAACTATAGATATCAGAAGATAAAGATGTTTTTAATTTTAAGGAACTATTACTGAAAAAACAAACTGGACTAAAAACACGGTGAATGAGTGGCATGTGAAGAGAAAAGTGGCATGAAATAATAGAAAAGAAATTTTTGTGTTACGTCGGACGCACCGAAAAATAAAATGATCTATAAGTAAGTATGATAAAGAACGAAGATAACCAAATAGTTTTAGCAACAAAAGAAACAAGAACTATTATATCAACGAATGCTTATTCATCACAATCTGTCACAGGTTACAAAAAATACAAAGATCTTGTTGATCTATGTGTAAAAAGTATTATACCTGTGAAATGTCATGATTTTAAACCCATTAACACACCAAGGTGAAATAATGTCTTCTAATGAAGAAGATTCTTCTGAAGATTCATTCGTATTATTATTTTATGCTTCTAAAATATTAAATGTATTTATAAAAATATATTTTATAATTTTTTATGTTATATTGTATATTACTTCCCTGCTTATTGATTTTAAACTACCTAATAACAAAAAGTACCTACTTACCTAGTAGGTACACACATTTTTCATTATTCATTATAGTCTTTCTATTATTTCTCATTATAGAATATGTACATAATATGTGGAAGACCCTCTCATACCGTGTTCCGTTCCTTCCAAACAGAGCTTCGAGGGAGTTGGACATGGTTTGGGAGGTCATAACCATTGCGCATGATTGAGTACAATGGAGAGCTCTTGTTGCCTCCTTATGCGCCTGAGTGGAGCTCAAAGGAAGTATTGATATATTTAGTGATATATTATGTTACTAGAAATTATTTTTTTATTAATAATTTGAAATTTATTTCAATAATTTTAAAACTTATAAAATATAGTAATTTTGTAAAAATTTATATAAGTTTGTTTTAATTTTAACCTACAACCACACAATTTTACTAATAAATCATCATACCTATGAAATAAACAGGTTGAGCATCCTTCAGAATAATAAACATAACTATAGAAAATAAAAATGTTTTAAGAAATCAGATACCACATCAGAATAGTCCAAAGAAAAATGACGCATTACTGAATGCGTCGCTTACCAAAGAAGTTTCCTCCATAGAAGAATGCAGTATGTCCATGTATTACAGTTGTAAGAAAAATAATGTCCCGAGAATAACGTAGTTTCTGAGTCTTTATCTATTTTTCCAGAAGATATAAATAATTTATTTAATTCTAAATTATCATATGGTTAAATAATTATTATTCAACATATAATCCAAATTTGAAGACAATTTGTTAATAAATAGTAAAGATATTTGAAAAAAATCACACCAAAAACTTTAAACTGCTCTCCTGTAAAGTTGCTAAAATCCAGATGCCACGTTATTCTAGGGATATGGCGATGTATCTTTAACTGTACAGATTGATTGAAACATTTGCGGCATATATTACACTCGTATGGTTTTTCACCACTATGTGATAGCATATGTATCTTTAAATATCGCGATTGATTGAACATTTTGCGGCATATATTACACTCGTATGGTTTTTCACCACTATGTGTTAGCATATGTATCTTTAAATGTCCAGATTGATTGAAACATTTGCGGCATATATTACACTCGTATGGTTTTTCACCACTATGTGTTCGCATATGTGTCTTTAAATGTCTTGAATCATTGAACTTTTTGCGGCATATATTACATTCATATGGTTTCTCTCCACTATGCGTTCGAATATGTCTCTTTAAATTTCCAGATTGATTGAACTTTTTGCGGCATATATTACACTCGTGTGGTTTTTCACCACTATGCGTTCGCATATGTATCTTTAAATATCCCGATTGATTGAACTTTTTGCGGCATATATTACATTCGTATGGTTTTTCACCACAATGTGTTAGCATATGTATCTTTAAATGTCCAGATTGATTGAAACTTTTGCGGCATATATTACACTCATATGGGTTTTCGCCACTATGCGTTCGAATATGTATCTTTAAACTTCCAGATCGATTGAAACTTTTGCGGCATATATTACACTCGTATGGTTTTTGACCACTATGTGTTCGCATATGTATCTTAAAATGTCCAGAATGATTGAAACTTTTGCGGCATATATTACACTCGTGTGGTTTTTCACCACTATGCGTTCGCATATGTATCTTTAAATATCCCGATTGATTGAACTTTTTGCGGCATATAGGTATTACATTCGTATGGTTTTTCACCACTATGTGTTAGCATATGTATCTTTAAATGTCCAGATTGATTGAAACTTTTGCGGCATATATTACACTCGTATGGTTTTTCACCACTATGTGTTCGCATATGTATCTTTAAAAGTCCAGATTGATTGAAACTTTTGCGGCATATATTACATTCATATGGTTTCTCTCCACTATGCGTTCGCATATGTCTCTTTAAATTTCCAGATTCATTGAATCTTTTGCGGCATATATTACACTCGTATGGTTTTTCACCACTATGTGTTCGCATATGTATCTTTAAAAGTCCAGATTGATTGAAACTTTTGCGGCATATATTACATTCATATGGTTTCTCTCCACTATGCGTTCGCATATGTCTCTTTAAATTTCCAGATTCATTGAATCTTTTGCGGCATATATTACACTCGTATGGTTTTTCACCACTATGTGTAAGCATATGTATCTTTAAATATCGCGATTGATTAAACTTTTTGCGGCATATATTACATTCGTATGGTTTTTCACCACTATGTGTTAGCATATGTATCTTTAAATGTCCAGATTGATTGAAACTTTTGCGGCATATATTACACTCGTATGGTTTGTCTCCACTCTGAATTCGCATATTATGTTTTCTTAAATTACCAATAACATTTCCTTTGACATTATTATTCTCTTGTGGCTTTAAAGAGACATTTATTAAAAAGTTTTCTATTTCATTTTCTTCCAATTTGTAAATGAAGATTATATCACTCTCATATAAGTCATTATTATTTATGGATTTAGTATCCATTTTTAAGATATTTAAAAAAAGTTTCTTTTACACAGATTTTACAGTATGTAGGTATAAAGCTCAATTCTTAACTCAAAAAGTCTGGTGCAAGAATGACAGCATTGAGTCGAAACCGTCATACAAAGCACTTTTTGTATGGGCGGCTACTGGTTTTGGTGTACCAACATTGAGAAACGAAAACTGAATCATTGCTGACAACAGTGAAAACGTGAAAAGTTGACATAACGAACGTTGCTTGTGACATGCGTCTCGATGCAGAAATCTTAAAAGCGGTCGGCTTCGTTGGTTCCTGTCGGTTCAGCTCGGGTCTATCTAGTATTTTAGTACTATTAGTAGTAATTTGACTTTGACAGTTTGATGTCATTGTGATATGCGGTGATTTGATTCACAGCTAGAATAATTACTATAAATTCACAAAACACAGAATGATTGTGATCACAGAATACCTATTGTGATACCGGGAACAAATATATAAATATGCTGTGACTGGGGTATAAGTGGTGGCGGCGATGGTGATACTTATATGGTGTTTGATTTGCATCCACCACACCACACACTGCTTCCGTCAATCACCTGTTCAGTGCTCAGCAAATCGATATATCTTAATCATTATTTTTGCGATCATAATTTGGCGACGTTTCTTGCTTTTCGGGTAAATCGTGTGCTCGTTCATTATGTCGCATTTTCTTAGATTCTTCGTGCAGGAATGCTCACTACAAATATAATTTAAAAGCATGCATTTTACCTGTAAAACAAGAATTATTCTAAAGTAGTAGTTGATGTTTGTAATCTTATAAATATATGGCGACGCGACGCCTCTTAGACAAAATTTCCTGTTGCTCGCTCGGTTGCAATGAAAATCAAGGATGAAATTGAAAATAAAATTTTGTTACAGTTTTTTTAAGATTTAAATTTAAAAATTGATTTAACTTTATTACAAATAGGTATTGCATTCCTTTGGCTTTTCTCAGCTATGAGTTCGCATGTGAATCCCTGGACTGTACTACAAACAAGATTGAATTTTAGGAATAGGAAAGTAGAATTTGTTTAACCCAAGGCGGCGCCCCCCCGTATCGCGGCGCCCAAGGCGACCGCCTCGGTCGCCCCACCCACGCGACGTTCCTGCTTTGGCAGGATATAATAATGAACTTCTTTTAAACCTCTTTATTCATTCACAGCTCTGATAATTTACACAATTTGCTCAGGAACTCCTAACGCTTGGTTTGAATCCTGGTGCTGGCAACTTCCACTAAACAAGCTTTGCTAGTGTGAAATATGTCAATTCACTTTGAGTGAGCCCAGATTCGTTAAAAAAAAGTTTGCCAATTCTATTAAGTTTGTTCCTATCTATAAAGCATTTTGGAACAACTCTCCACCTTCTTTTTATTTTTATTTATATAGCAACATTTTAACTGAAATTAGTAGAATTTACATTTTTGTGTATTTGAAAATATAATAATTTGAAGGATATTAACCTCTTAACAAAATAACATAGAATCACATAAAAGTTTGGGATTTGGGTTGGAATTTTGTATGGTGATGAATTGTTTAAAATTAAAAACTCTTTATAATTATTTTAACTTAACAAATTTAATTCATGACAGGTTGGCAAAATAAAACAAGTAGATTTAAAATATTACAAATCTTACACGTTATTTAGATATGTCAAAAAGTATTAGGGTTTGTTCAAGAGCTCAGGAGCCTTATTCCCGTAATCAATTGCATTTAAAAATCACTTAACGATAAGATTAAGACATGATCGCAATCAGGTCGGCCTTGAATTGAAGTTTGTAAGATAGTTACGGGAATGCCGATTACATGGAATTTCATACTAATGTTTCAAACATAACGAATTTTTAAGATATCTGCTAGATATCTTGTTTTGTAAATATCAACCCGCCATTTTAATATTGTCAATCAAGATAGGAGCGTATTAAGACCGCTAAGAGAATAACCCTACTGATTCTATAAAAAAAAACTTGGTACTTCATAGTATGTATTAGTAAACCATGAATATGTTTCACTTGGTCAAGACTGTTTCACCTGGTCAAAAGTAGTAGTATGTACTTGAATATTGGTGCACAACGTCACCCTGGTACTAATGCCATTTTTTCTTCCAAGAATCCTTTAGGTATGATCAACATACAAATCTGGTACAAAATGTTTTGCCAAAATAAAATTAACGAAGAAGAAATGAGCTGTTACATAATAATTGTTATAAGTAAAATGTCCTATGACAAAATTGAATGTTAATATGGATAATGACAGGAAGTCAAGTCACTCTGGCATTCAAGTTATAAAAGAGAAATCCAATCATGGTTTTACTGATTTTAAACTCAGGCCAACGAGCACAGATGATTAGAGCATCAATCAGAACAGGCAAGTCACACGGGCTTGCGACCATGTATGCGGGTTTAAGGGGCCCCTTTATGACTTAAGTCACACTCACCACTCACCCGCCAATCTCCGACTGATCCTCCGCTCCTCTGCGCAACCAAATCCAAAAAGATGAGGACAATGCAGTTTTAGATATCCTATCCAGAAATTCTTTTATTTTAGTTCTAGGAAGACCTAAATCTTTAAAATAACAATATAAAGATTTTGCGGGTAGTCCTCTCGCTCCCACCTCAACAGCATATATATTTGTACTAAAGCCATTTTGAACTGTTTTATCTATTAGTTTACCATATATTTGGGATTAACAAGTTAAACACACAATGTTTGTTTACAAAATCATCGGTAGGTCCAATTTATTGAAGGAAATATCACACAAAATCATGGATTTTACACAATATATGGATAACAAAACACTGGTAAGAATGTTCAATTTCCTCTAGGGAGGATTCGTCCCGAGGACTATCGCGGTTACGTTTACTTCGCGCTTGCAGCAGACTGACGATATTCCACTGGCGTGTAGGTATAGGCTGGTCGCTAGGAGCTGCACTGTAGTAAATAATATCCCACAGACGTGAGCTTATTATCCTTCCAGTATGCCTTTAATATTCCACCAGCGTGAACTTATTAAGTTGGCTCAACTAGGGTTCTGAGTTAGTAGTCCAACCAATTGAACTTACTAGGCAGCTTAGCCCACGAAAGACTGGCTTCTGAGTCAGTAGTCCAACCAATTGAACTTACTAGGCTGCTGAGCCCACGAAAGACTGGCTTCTGAGTTAGTAGTCCAACCAATTGAACTTACTAGGCTGCTGAGTCCACGAAAGACTGGCTTCTGAGTTAGTAGTCCAACCAATTGAACTTACTAGGCTGCTGAGCCCACGAAAGACTGACTTCTGAGTTAGTAGTCCAACCAATTGAACTTACTAGGCTGCTGAGCCCACGAAAGACTGACTGTTTCCATGACGTGCAGGCCCTTATATAGTCCCGTTTTAGTTCCTCAGGGTGCTACGGCGCTGCTGGCAGGGGTGGTGGTCTCGAGGGGCGGGTCCGCGTGCGACTGAGACGATGCGGTGTAGTGTGCGAAGAGACACGCATTAGGATCGCGTTCCCGCGCGTCACACTAGTTCTTTATATTTGTTTAGTTTGTATTGGTGGTCATTTGTATAGTGGAAATAAAATACGCACTATGCGCCAAAAATGAAAAAAAAAAAATGAGTTGACTATGAGGAAATGATCTGTAAACCATTGCCAATAGCCTAAATATTGCACTAAGTCAATATCGAAAATCTAAAGGTGTGAAAAAACAGATCCAAAAATCATCGTACTACTATGTCTAAATGGGGGAAAAATCAGTTTTATTAGGTTACCTCAAAATGAATATTTTGGCGTTTAGTGCGTATTTTATTTCCACTATACATTTAGGGTATTTGTGTCCCATGGGAGAGTTAGCTCCACATAAATAACTCTTTTTAATGAAAGTGAGTATATAATTAAATCAGGTCTAAGAGATGAGATGCAGATTTCTTTTGGAAGAGCATATATTTCATTTCTTGTATCCATTAGGATAATCCAATCGTTTGATTTTTTTATTATTGATATTGGTTTTTTTGTAGGTCTGGCTTTTTGTCCTGGTTTTATAAATGTTATAGTTGATTTTATTGTGGTTATTCCTTTGATACTTCTTGCCACCGCAAGGCTGGAAGCTTCTCTCACAATTTCTAGTATTTTATCATGTCTGTACGAGTATTTTCCCTCTTGTAAAGCTACTTTACAGCCTACTAAGATATGCCTAGCCGTGCATGCTGATGTTCCACAATGGTGGCATTGTCATCTCTGGATATATTCAATCGTTTTAAATTGCTTGGGTCTGGGAGCGTATTCTGAAGAGTTTAAATAGAATTTTAACATTTCCGATGACCACCCATGTATGATTACGGAGAAGCTTTTGAGTAAACATCAGAAGCTTTTCTGTGCATTCGTAGATTTGGAAAAGGCATATGATAGGGTAGACATGGGTAAATTATGGGAAGTTCTATCAATTTATGGAGTGAATAACCGGTTGATTCGTGCCATTTTTTTTAAATAAATGAATCTGTGCTCACTCAAAGTGAACACAAATACACTCCTTGACTCTTTCACAGTAAGCTACTGAAAGCTTGTGTCGTGAAAGAGGAAGATGGTCGGCACCTGGGATCGAACCACGACGTCCGCAGTACGAAAGCCGGCGTTGTAACCGCTGGGTCACCAACCACTTCATATTGCTTCGCTATATTCGGAAAGTACTGCGTGTGTGAAGGTGAACAGTCACCTTTCACCGGAGTTCTATCTTACGAAGGGTGTGAAGCAAGGGAGCGTCATGTCACCCTGGTTGTTCAATTTGTTCTTTGATTTTTGCGTCAGTGGGTTAAAAGATATAAATATAGGGGTTGAACTAAATGGAATAAAGGTATGTGCGCTTATGTATGCAGATGATTTAGTACTTATGGCTGAGTGTGAAAATGTCAAGTGTTTTTGAAAATTGTGCAAAAAATGGTCTAAAAATGAATGTAAGCAAAACAAAGGTTTTGGTATTTGAAAGGGATGAAGCAAGAACGAATTGCAAAGTAACCGTAGAAAATGAATGTCTTGAGCAAGTGAATGAGTATGTGTATTTAGGAAGCATGTTTAGTCGTGATGGAAAGTGTGAAAAAGAAATCGAACGTAGGAAAGTTGCTGGTTGCAGGGTGGGCGGTGCATTAAGACCTATAATGAGAAACAACAACGTCTCACTACAATCAAAGAAACTAGTGCATAACGCAATCCTGCTACCATCGATGATGTATGGTTGTGAAACGTGGACATGGACGAAAAAAGAAGAATGTAGTATAAATGCAGTAGAGATGAAATCTCTACGAAGAATATGTGGAAAAACTTTATGAGATATGAATGAAAATATTAGGAAAGAATGTGGTATGGAAGTAAGTGTTGTGACAAAGATGAAAGTTAATAAGTTGAGATGGTTTGAGCATGTGGAAAGAATGAATGCAAACAGAATGACAAAGATAATTCATAAGGCTGAAAGGAAAGGTGTAAGAAAGCGTGGGCGACCGAGAATGACGTGGATCGAACACATCGATTCCGTCCTCAAGGAAGGCCAGGTAAGAAGTAAGAGAAATAGGAGAAGCTGTATGAGAAATAGTATGTCGGTGGAAGAAGCGAAAGAAGTATGCTTGGATAGGAAAGAGTGGAGGTCCGTTCTCTCTGCCTACCCCTTACGGGACACGGCGTGATGGGTGAATGTATTTTTTGCTTCCATCCTAGAGATGGAGGAATACAAAATTCACCCAAAGATAGCCAATCGTTTTGAATTTGTAAATTTAGTGCCTGAAGTTCATATTTGTTGTTTGCGTCTTGTGTAACAAAGTCTTTCATTAATTCTTTTTCTGTTTTATTTTTCTCAATTCCTAGACCTGTGTGGTTTTTGCTGCAACTCGCAATGAATTTATTATGAAAATCAACTCTATTTTTCAGATTGTTTATATCTTTTTCTTCTTGGGTAATTTCTACTATGGCTTGGTATGAGTTTTTCAGGATGGTATGTCTAGTAATTCTTAGTTTTTCATATACTGTTGAGGGTTTTTTAATATTCATGCCAAAATTATTTTTTGTTCTAAATAGGGTGCTAGTGTCACAAGGCCTAGCCAGAGACAGGCATTTTTTTTAGTTTACTTGTAACTCTGGCATCCATTGTCAATAAATTTCTTTTCTGGAATTCATAGATCATAAATGGCCATGTCAGCTGCGTTATAATATAATTATCATATACCTATCCATGCTTTTCTTGTTCCCGATATTACTAAGGCGTCCACTTTGTTCAGGATTTTTTCTAGTTGGTTGACTAACCAATCTATTGGATGTGATCTTTTAAATTCCCCAATGCCTCAAAAACTTATTTGTTTAAACCTGGCTCCGCATCGAATCCTGAAACCCAATTTGAAATGCTCTTCTCGTGGGGGAGCCTGAGATATTTTCTGAAAAGGAAATAGAAATACATATGATACATACGTTTTATATGAAGATATTTCCTGGTGTAGACTTTTGTATTACATAAATTGGTTCACACTTACCTAACAAACCTATAAGCTTTTGGAGAGTGATAATGTAAAGTTATTGCAAATTTTTTCACTTCTTCACTGAACCTTGCACCATTTGACTTCCTAGTGCCATTGATGTACTGATTTTTAAACAACACCAATGAAAAGCCATCAAATTGTTGAATAAGATGATTGAATGCACTAGTCTCTAATAATACCTTGCTTTTGCAAGTTTTCAGCAAGTCCGAAAGAGTTTTAATTTTTTTGTTACGCCTACACACTTTTTGATGCAAAGTTTTGACTTTATGGTTCAACACCTTGTATGAAGGTCCACTTAAATTTGTTTGTACACATGCATCTTTTGTGGACAAATAATTACAGGTTCGGCACCTTCACAAGGGTTAGTACTTTGATGTAACTGAAAACATTTTAAGATAATTAAAGATTTTAATACACCTAAATCATTTTTCATATAAATTACCTGTATATGGTGACGATTCCTTGAGATTTTAGGTTTTGGTTGATAATATGAGGGAAATGCAGGAAACACAGAAGGAATAGCATCTGGTTTTAAATTTTTACGCTGACCAAGAAATAAATAATCACTGTCGGTGAAATGTTCACTGCAAAGCCTGGAATTTGAGTTGGCTTGAAAACCTTTCCTTCTTACTGCGATCAACCACTTTTTCATGAGATCTTCATTATATACAGGAAACCTATAACAGTATTGCAAATTTTAAGATAATAACAATGTTATTGTATTCTGTAATGTGTTGTTTGTTAGCATTAAAAAAATGGTAGTAAAAAGTTCGTGATACGATTCAAAATGTTTTATTTTACCTATGGAATTTTACAGATCCTCCAGACACAAAACGATTTGTACATCCATATGCCGAACAAGATGTAGGCATTGTAACAAAATGTCTATCGAACCACACAACTTAAAATATTTGGCGCTATACCAGAGTCCAAAAAGCACTTAAAACTATGTAAAAAATATAAGGTCCTTACAACTACTTATCAGTCTTAAAACTATTCGTATAACACTAAATATTACTGTTCTTAAACAAATAAGACATACATACACAAGATCTATTTTAAGTAAAAAATAAAGTTAAATAAACAAAAAAGTCTCGCATTTATCACCAGAAATGATATAACCATTAACAAGGAATGAAAAAATGTCCAATTATTTAAAAGTAAAAATTATGTATTTATTAAAAAAAAAACACTTGAAACAGAAGAAATATGCGCCATACCACGCGCTTTTGCCTTCCTAACCACAGACAGTAGTGCCAACGGATTTTGGCCGATGTCGCCGATTTTCAAAAAAAAGTAGCCCAAAGTCGCCGAACTGAAAATTTGGTAGCCCAAAGAGTCGCCCAACTGAAAATTTGGTATCCGGAAACATGAATTTTTGCTAAAAAAAAGGTCATTCCGAAAATTTTGGTTTCCGGAGAGGTGAAAGTTCATCAAAAAAAGGTCATTTTGTATCCGGAAAGTTGGAAATTCGGTAAAAAGGAAGTAGCCCAAATGGCGACCGGTCGCCATTTAGATTTTTTCGTCGCCAATTCTCGTTCCGAGTAGCCGAAATGGCGATAAATCGCCCACGTTGGCAACACTGACCACAGAACACATAATATACTCTCTAACTTCCTAACTGTCAAACGTCGAAATATTTCGGCTTCACTTTTGTACGAGAGTCGGGCTTCTGCTAGTCCAACTGTCGATTTGTTGAAGAGAAATTATTTCTCGAGACACATCGGCAGTATCAAGCCAAGATACGTGAGATGTGTATGGCCAGGTCTACATTTTAAACGGTTTTTCGAACTTTGACGACAAAAAACACCAACTTAGAAGTTTCGCAGCATATATGTTCCTTATATGGATTTACTCAGAATTCGGAGGAGAACATTTAGTGGGTGTGTGTGTGTGTGTGTGTGTGAGGGTGTGTCTGTGTGTGTGTCTGTGTGTGTGTCTGTGTCCGTCCCCCCCTTATAACTTTTGATTCGCTTGATGCAAAGATCGTAAATTTCAGAAAATATTTAATACTTTATGCCTACAAAACTTGTATACTCAGAATTTTTAAATTATCTTTCAGTCAGGGGTAATCAACCTTTGAAGTTTTACTTAATTTTTACATATATCTCGAAAACTATAAAAGCTAGAACCCTAAAAATGTGTATGTATATAGAAAAATACAATATCTCAAACCTAATTTAAGTTTTGTAGGCTTAAAGTATTAAATATTTTCTGAAATTTTAGGCTCTGTGCATCAAGCGAATCAAAAGTTATAAGGGGGGGACGGACACACACAGACACACTAAATGTTCTCCTCCGAATTCTGAGTAAATCCATATATGGAACATATATGCTGCGAAGCCTCTAAGTTGGTGTTTTTTGTCGTCAAAGTTTGAAAAACCGTTTAAAATCTAGACCTGGCCATACAAATCTCACGTATCTTGGCTTGATACTGCCGATCTGTCTCGAGAAATAATTTCTCTTCAACAAATCGACAGTTGGATAAATGAAATATAGAGATAAAAGTTGGAAATTATTGAGAACAAGAGAGCAACCAAATTTAAAGACTGCGACTGCTGTCATGTATTTGGCGCTAGGATATGACTATATCCATTTTTGTTAATGTCTCATCTTTAATGCCTATTGGCTTTGTTGGTGCACAACGTTCTAACTAGTTGCATGTATACATGAGATCCAACTGTCGATGGCCTGAGTCGGTATGTTCATTGTATGAAACGATGTCGTCAATAAATAATTAAATTTTTACAAAAATTGTTAAGAAAAGTTTGAGATGTACTGATATAATTTACATATTTTTTATAGAAAATTAAATTATCTAGTTGATATGTTTCAGCGTTTTTCGATATTTTTTTAAAATTAAGAAATACGTATAGGCATTGAAACTCGTAAATTTGTCATAAAATAATATTTTTCTTTAAAAAAAATAGTTTGAGAAACCCTGGAACTTTTTCATTAAACAGAATTTGAGATATTGTATTTTTCTATATACATACACATTTTTAGGGTTCTAGCTTTTATAGTTTTCGAGATATATGCAAAAATTAAGTAAAAATTCAAAGGTTGATTACCCCTGACTGAAAGAAAATTTAAAAATTATGAGTATATAAGTTTTGTAGGCTTAAAGTATAATATAATATAAATATTTTCTGAAATTTTAGGATCAGTGCATCAAGCGAATCAAAAGTTATAAGGGGGGGACGGACACACACACACACACACAGACACACACACACACTAAATGTTCTCCTCCGAATTCTGAGTAAATCCATATATGGAACATATATGCTGTGAAGCCTCTAAGTAGTCTAAGTTGGTGTTTTTTGTCATCAAAGTTTGAAAAACCGTTTAAAATGTAGACCTGGCCATACAAATCTCGCGTATCTTGGCTTGATACTGTCGATCTGTCTCGAGAAATAATTTCTCTTCAACAAATCGACAGTTGGATGACTACCCTACACTTGCTACAGAATAGGGGTACAGAACAGAGAGAATATTATTACAGTACCAGCTAGGAAATATAGAAAGACATGATTTCTCAATACAAATTATTGCGTAAGCATTCATTACACTATTAAACTACTAACCTGTCACGTTTGTTAATGTATTACAAAAATCTGAAATTATATGCTGGATAAGAGCTTTGTTTAATTTGTATTAGACCGGATACGATAATTTGTATATTATCTAAAAAATGTTAATATCGGTACTTTAAAAACACAACAATTCACGCACAAGCAACATGCGTCTCGATGCAGAAATCTTAAAAGCGCTCGGCTTCGTTCGGGTCCCGTCGGCTCGGGTCTATCTAGAGCGTAGTACAGTCATAGATTTTTATATATAACTAGTTGCATGTAAACATGAGATCCAACTGTCGATGGCCTGAGTCGGTATGTTTATTGTATACATTTTTTATAGAAAATTAAATTATCTAGTTGATGGGTTTCGGCGTTTTTCGATATTTTTATAAAATTCTGAAATATAAGTTTTATGCTTTAATTATTGATTTATAAAATGCCTAACATGTTAAACACTCAAATTATTTTGAACTAAAAGTATATCTCGAATTGAAGACACTTTTGTCGGTTTCTTTCTTTCGACCATTGAGCCCCCATGATAGAAAAAACTCTCGTTTTTTTCCGCTGCCTGCTGATGCAATGTGTGCAATAAAAAGTTTAAGTTATTTTTTTTTAGTTTTCATGAAGAGTTCAATGAATCAAGTGCTTTAAATATTTGTTTTTATTTCTATTAAAGATTCATTTTATAACTATCTACTTTGCAAACATTGTTCTCACAAGTACAACAACTATTATACCTTTAGGAAAAAATGTTTAGTATGAGGTTATACTCAGTCATTTCACTTTCATAAGGATATCAACTGTGTTGTTTAATGAAATGATAAATTTTCATTAAAGTAAATAATATTCCCCTCTTAAACATGTATACTTATTTATTATGTATGACACTTTTAACTTGTCCGACACACATCGTGGACACACTTCGGCCATTTTGTGAGATGGTCCTGACGAGACACATGCGCACAATGTCGAAACACTACACCTTTTTGACGAATCCAACGCATATTCTGGTGATGGGCACAGTCTCGTCCCATATGCAAGTGCAGTAGCATAGTCTCTGCCTTACTGATCACAGTAAAATGGAGTAAAACTTACATCTTAATATATATACATATATACGAACGGACTCCTTTATTTATATTGATGATGATGATGATTTCAATTTGTGGAAAAATCCTATGCCCCGGGCAGGATTCGAACCTGCGTCCCTCGTCGTCCCAAACAGAGACGGTAACCACTGGGCCAACTGCCCCGATGCTAATTCCTTCATAATACGTGTATAGTATAACAATCCAATCCAATCCAAACTCCCTTTAGACCCCACTTAGGGGCATAGGGAGGCAACAAGAGCTCTCCATTGCGCTCGATCTTGCGCAACGGTGATGACCTCCTCCCACACCATGTCCATGTCCCTCAGCTCTGCTTCGAAGGAGCGGAACACAGTGTGAGAGGGTCTTCCTCGTCTTCGGGACCCTGATGGGAGGAAGAACAGCGCTCTCCTCGGCCAACTGTCATTCGGCATCCTTAACACATGTCCCAGCCAAGTCCATCTCCTCCCCACAATGGTGGAGGTGATGGGCTCACGCTGGGTGCGCCGGCGTATAGCGTCGTTCGTGATGCGGTGGTACCATCTTACGCCCAGAATTCTCCTTAGGCACTTCATCTCAAAGGCTGAGACTTTTTGTGCCTGGGCCTTGGTCAGGTGCCAGGACTCACACCCATAAAGGAGAATGGGCAACACACACGCATCAAACAGTTTACATTTCGTCTCGATGCTAAACGCCGACGCTTTCCATATCTTGGTCATGTTGTTGAAGGCGCCACTTGCCATACCGATACGAATCGGGAGCTCAGCCCCGAGGTCACCAGCGGTGGTAATGGTTGCTCCCAGGTACTTAAATTTATCCACCCGGGAGACCTGGTGACCATCGATGGTTATCGGTTGCTGTTTATCGGGGCAGGCATTATTCGCCATGAGCTCCGTCTTACTGGCATTGACTCGAAGGCCGAGGCGTGCTGTTTCGTTGCAGAGTCTTGAAACACTGCGCTGTAATTCCTCCACTGTCGTACTGAACAACGCTAGGTCGTCCGCGTACTCCAGATCGCACAGTTCGCCCATTAGACCATCTCTCTGTGTTATCGGTATACCTCTTGCTCCTTGCATGGACTTTCTCAACAGGAAATCCATGACTATTATAAATATAAAGGGAGCTAGTACGCAGCCCTGTCTGACTCCCGTGGTGATCCTAAAAGTAATAGTATAACAAGTAGATGTTAATTAGATATTGTGATATTATGTTGGAAATTTTTTTGAGATCAACTAACTTTTTATAGATAACTACTGCTGAGAATACCCATGCTTGGCACACAATTTTAGTATGCAACAAAAATAAAATTGAATCGGAATAAAAACTTTCGATAAAAATACACAAATAATAATGCTGAAGGATTTATGGTGGATAAATGACTCCTAAATCTGGCAAGGCACGGAATATCCTTGGATTTCTCTCATCATAATTTGATCAAAGCCACACTGATCCTTCTCAAAGCGCAGGAGCCCTTTTTGCCATCTCTCCTCCTCTCTCGAGATGAAGATTATTGAAATTACCTTCAAGCATCTCCTTTCGAAAATGGATAGTTTCTTCGAAAGCTTTGCGAGAGATTTTTTTTCCAAATTAGTAACAGAGATTTGAAATAATAAAAATCATCTACGATCTTCTTTAACCCTTTCCGAAAATAAAAAAGTGTTTAAGTAATTTACATTAAAAAAAAAGAAACAAAATGTTTGGATTAACATATTAATATAATATGTAGAACCAACGTTTTGATGCAATCATTTCAAATGCAACAGTGTGATCAATAAACACAACGTTCTAAAATATTTATGGATTCTTGTGTCCTTTTTCAGGACTTGATTTATATAGTAATTAATATTATAGAACCAAAGATTTGATACTATCATTAAATCAATAATAAGAATTACTACGGGCCCACGACAATCATCTACTGCTGTTTCAAATGCAACAGTGTGATCAATAAACACAACGTTCCAAAATATTTATGGATTCTTGTGTCCTTTTTCAGGACTTGATTTATATAGTAATTAATATTATAGAACCAACAATTTGATGCTATCATTACAGCCTTCCAAACAGCGGTCAGCATTTGAAGGCTGTAACGATAAACAGCATTTCAGCTTCACGGTCGTAAGCCTGTAGTGGTTCAAATTCTTGAATGGTTTTGTCGGAGATTTTTCACAGTATTTTCACCTTTCTGATTTGATTGCGGTTTTTGGGTCGGATAGCGCTGATTCTAGATTCTGTGGCGTAGGTCATTGTTTAATTTTCATTTGTAAGAGATCAGTTATCTGGAAAGTGAACTATAAATAGAAGTATCACATTGACCAGGTCGCTTTAGCTAAAGATACCGAAGAGAGATTTTAAGCTGCAGCCTGGATGTGGTTGGTAAAGTCTGGAGACAGAAAAAGTGGCACGGAGAGTACTGCTAGAGGAGGCTAAGATCCAAATAAGATTGAAGCTCACATAAAAAAATTATAGGGATATTTATTAATTAAATAAAAGTATTATACAAGGCAAGTGGCGCCTTTAACATCATGACCAAAATATGGAAGGCGTCGGCGTTTAGTGTCGAGGCGAAATGTGTGAGTCCTGGCACCTGACCAAAGCCCAGTCACAAAAAGAATCTGCATTAGCTGGGCACACACGTAAAGATAAATCTTTACGATAATCGTTCCAAATTATCGGCCGATAAATTGGTACGATTTATCGTTAAGATATATCGGTCGTTTGACACTAACGTGCAAATTTTCTGAGCGATTTCTCGTATCAAAATTATGAACGATATATCTTTCAAATTTAAACGATTATCCCACGATCGCTATTCTTTCGGAGTTTTATAAAATTTGAACGATAATGATGACGTATGTATCACTTCGATATTATGACAGTTCGATGTAAACATAGTTCTCACCGTTTTTACTACTCCTGAACTTTTAACGTTAATTTTATTATGAACTTAGACGTACGTAACAGTGATCTTGGTTACCTGCTTTCCCTTGGGATGATGGGTTACACCATCATAAACGGCTCAGAAGAAGTAAAAGTAGAACAAAGTGGGTGAAAACGTGGTTATTGAAGAAAGATCTGCATCACATGCAGCTTTTGAAAGTGATTACAAGAAGATGATGCTGATGATTTTAAGAACTATTTGCGCATGGATGAAAATACTTTTAACTTTTTATTGTCTTTAGTAAAGCGTGCCTTGACTAAAAAGGACACTGTGATGAGAAAAGCTATTCCACCAGAAGAGCGTCAAGTAATACGGTGTTATTGAAAATGGTGACTTGTGCTGTGAAAAATAGTCGTTCCTCAACAGAACTCAAAGAGGAAAATCCTTTTATCAAAAAGGATGTATTTAATATATAATTATAAGTGCATATATTTGTAATAAAATGTTCAAAATATAAAAATAAATTTGACAATTGATTTTGTTTTATTACTTAGGGCCACATCACACTACGGGTGCAGACCTAGCGCGGTTAAAAAAACCGCGTCTGTTTGAAACGCGTAGGTACATTTTTATTTGAAGAGGAAACCCAGCGGTTCAGTCGGCGGCTTTCTTACTACAACATACGTCGTGGGTTCGAATCCCTGTGCATTTCCACTTTCACAACACAACTCTTTCTTAGTGTGTGTGAATGTTTCCAAATGTATTTGCGTTCACTTTTAATTAGCCCAAATTCATTTAAAAACATACACCCGTACGTGGCGTATGCAATAGTGCGTATATTTCCTAAAGAAATTTTTATTTTATCAAAGTTTTTTTTTATCAAAGAAAAAAGAAAACAACTTATATTTAAACAGAGTGCTCCCTAATCAAAATTATATATGAAATTTTAGGAATTTCTGCAAACTGAGGTTTTCCACTTTCCATGAAAATTTTGACGAAATCCATGATACCACTGAGAAATCGCCAGCGGTTTTTCCCACAGTGCCGAATTTCAGACGGTTCTTGTTTAAGCCGTGTGTATGAGCCCTTATCTAGCCCGACGAAACTAATTCATATATTTTCTAGAATGACAGATAAGAATTAAACAGAAGTCATAACATTATTATATAATATTTTTTTTAAATAGACAAAAATAAACTATACGTTAATAGGTACCTACTTAAAGTGGGCAAGATCTTCATATCGGTAAAATAAAATACCTACTCTGACTTCATTTTCATGTTCCTGAAAGGGAGTGGATCCGCATCCGAACTATAAGGGAGCTGTTCCAGGCAGCGCTGGACAGGGGAAAGTTCTCCAAAGTGACATCCAACGTTGGTGGGACCCGACAAGGCTCATAAAGAGAAGTACTTTTATAAATCTTGATTTATCAATTAATCAATCAAACTCCCTTTGAACTCCGCTCAGGAGCATAGGGAGGCAACAGGAGCTCTCCATTGCGCTCGATCTTGCGCAATGCTTATGACCTCCTCCCACACCATGTCCAACCCTTTCAGCTCTGCTTCGAAGGAGCGGAACACAGTATGAGAGGATCTTCCTCGTCTTCGGGACCCTGATGGGAGGAAGATCAGCGCTCTCCTCGGCCAACTGTCATTCGGCATCCTTAACACATGTCCCAGCCAAGTCCATCTCCTCTCCGTAATGGTGGAAGTGATGGGCCTGCGCTGAGTGTGCTGGCGTATAGCATCGTTTGTGATGCGGTAGTACCATCTTATACCCAAGATTCTCCTGAGGCACTTCGTTGATATTGACAATGTTCTAAACTGACACATTTATCGCTGTACCGTATTCCGAGGAAAACACACCATAACATGAGAGCCAGCAAAATGTCAACTGACATCTTTAATGGTCTATTGAATATGCCTGGCAATCTAAAAATGCATATAGGCCCCAGGTCAAGTGGTTTCCGATGTATGTATATCGTATATACACGGCTCAACTGTGTGGTGTAAAAGATTTAGCTGGAATAAATAACGATAAACCCCAGCTTTTGAAATGAAGTGCCTCAGGAGACTTCTAGGCGTAGGATGGTAACACCGCATCACGAACGACGCTATACGCTGGCGCGCCCAGGGTGAGCCCATTGTGGGGAGGAGATGGACTTGGCTGGGACATGTGTTAAGGATGCCGAATGACAGTTGGCCGAGGAGACCGCAGTTATTCCTCCCATCAGGGTCCCAAAGACGAGGGAGACAAGTTTACCGTTACATAGGTACGTTAATAATTTAACGTAAGTTCAGGTGGAGTAAATACAAAGAGAACAACTATGATGATGTTTATATCCAACTGAAAAAATATACGTCATCATTATCGCTCAAATTTTATGGATTTCCGAAAGATCAGCGATCGTACGATAATCTTTTGAATTGGAAAGATAAATCGTTCGTCCAGCACACACGTACCAAATTAACTGAACGATTATTTTGTTATGAGAAATCGCTCAGAAAATATCTTAACGATAATCGTTCCAAATTATCGGCCGATAATTTGGAACGATTATCGTTAATATTTGTATTAACTTTTGAATCAATCTTCTCGTGTGTGTTGCACAGCAGATAAATTGTACCAATTTATCGGTGAACGATTTGACCAATTTATCGTTGATCTTTCAGACACCACTAACGTGCCGATTTATCGCTAAGATTTGAGCGATTGAACGATTATCGTTCAAATCTTAAAGAGAAATCGCTACGTGTGTACCCAGCTATTCGAAACGAAGTGCCTCAGGAGAATTTGGGTATAGGATGGTACCGCAGCGTCGCGAACGACGCTATACGCCGGCGCACCCAGCGTGAGCCCATCACCTCTACCATTGTGGGGAGGAGATGGAATTGGCTGGGACATGTCTTAAGGATGCCGAATGACAGTTGGCCGAGGAGAGCGCTGTTCTTCCTCCCATCAGAGTCCCGAAGACGAGGAAGACCCTCTCACACTGTGTTTCGCTCCTTCGAAGCAGAGCTGATGAATCTGGACATGGTGTGGGAGTAGGTCATAAACATTGCGCAAGATCGAGCGCAATGGAGAGCTCTTGTTGCCTCCCTATGTCCTTAAGTGGGGTGTAAAAGGGAGAATTGATTGATTGAAGTCTCCAGGTAGAGAAATGTGTGTCAGAAGTTGGCTTGTCCCACTCTGCCCGAAAATTTAATTTCTAAACTAAGTTGATACCTTTACTATAGCTATTGTGCTGTACCCATGTTTAAAAATGAAATTAAATAATATTATATTATTGGCTTATTGTTTTACTATTTTATTTAGAAAATATTCGGGCTATTTATTTTGTAGGGAGGGGCACCAAAGGGATTGGTTTCCGCCCCCGGCGGCGAAAACCTACGGTACGCCACTGCTTCCATCTATTGAAATTATACTTACTCGTACTTACTTTCCGTATTCGGACATCATCAGATGCGTGAACCCCAAGGCTTTTAAAGTTTCATGTGTTTATACAGAGTCCTATTCAATACCCAGACATTTTGACGATTTTATCTTTCTTTGTAACATGTGTATTCAATTATGTAGAGGACCCATCTTTTTATGGGAACTTTTTATATCAGTGGCGTCGGACTTTATACGTTCCTAATCCCATTAAGAAGTGTTCTGATGTGCCGCAATCTTAGACAGTAAGGTTAGGTATACCAGAGTCAAGTGGTTACTGCCAAGATTCAAGATAGAGCAGTAACATTTTTTGCACATTGAAAGCGTTACGAAAGAGAAAATGATGATCAACCGACTAATGAGCTCAGATAATGTTAAAAAGGATACCATGTAAAAACCAAAAAGCGTTGGCAGAACTCTAAAGAGAGGTACCGATGATATTGCTGCCATGGGTAGAAAGACTGCAATTGGCAGGAGACAGGGAAAAATGGAAAAGGTACTTAATTAATTTGTTTCTTAGTAAATAATTTAACATTTCTTTCGATACAATTCTGTTAGTATAGTCGGTCGAGCTAATAATTTTAACAGTCTAATCTGAGCAAGTCAAATTCATAAGATAAGTTAATTTCAATTTATTGAGCTTTCTTAGGTTCAAGTAACAATATATTGATTCGGTATTAGATTTATTAGACAAACCCTTTGTTAAAGACGTTGTCGATAGATTCTTTAAATTAATGAGCATAGGTATTTTTTTGTGGAAACAGTTCAATATGAGACTAGCAACTATCATTTTCGATTTATTTTTACAGTTAAATAAATATGACGCATGATTTGAATGTAACATTGCCAAAATTTATACCTACCTCGGTTTTTTTCATTTCAAACTATTAACTGTTGAAACAACTGATGTTTGTATTATATTTTTCTGTATTGTTTCTACCTGTAAACATGTGATGTACATATTATGATCATACGATTAATAAATACTATTGAAACGAAAGGTATATACCTAATAAAGTTAATAAATACGTTCAATATCTGTTGCAAACATCACATTTGTATGAGTGCTATTTCAATGTTAGTATGTGTACCATTAGGGCTTACGACCTTCTTCTCGAACCAAGGCCACTCCGACGACGTCCGAGTGTATGCCGTCGCTAGCACTGGGCTGCGAGCGGCTCGTCAGGGATCGAGAGAAACCAGGAGGAATGTCTCCTTTGTGACCGTCTGCGACATCTATTGATTTTAGAGAGAAATTTTGAAAGCAACCATCTTTTTTCTGTAAGATTTCTTTTTTACCGACTCGATTACCTCGAATTGTCGAAGAAATTTACTAGATGGCGCCACACAAGTCATCTTGTAATTTTTTGTAATTAATCTCGACATATTACGTTCATATCATACAATATTTTAACAATATTAGCGCATGCTATCAACTTTTTAGACCACATGGTGGACGCGATTCTTATGAAAACACGCTCAATATAAGATATTGAACGTGTTTTCATAAGAATCGCGTCCACCATGTGGTCTAAAAAGTTGATAGCATGCGCTAATATTGTTAATAAAATACATTCATATCTAATAAAGTTAATAAAACACATTCGTAACAAATTGGCTGAGCCTTAAATTATGAAGTAAATATTTTTTTTTTTGATAAAAGAACAGTGAATATGAATTGCAGTATCGCCTACACAATTATTAAGGTGTAAGTTTTCCAGTAAAATAAAAACTTTTCATATCAGTTCTGTTCGTATCGAAACGCCTGGATTTCCTGACTGACACAATCTGGAGCAGAAACATCTCGTTTCCTTTATTCCTTCAATGGATATATTTTCACTTGGAACATTTTTAAGGTTCATCAAACAAATCGTTCACATAACACACCACTTTTTACTTTCGTTATCTTTTTAGGTCTTCTCTATTTTATTTTCAATTGGATATATTTTTTTAACTGCCCTCGATATAAAGAAAATCACCGCAATGAACTTCTTTGAGAAAAAATATTTTCCAGACAAGTGTGTTTTATACCCAACACCTACATAGGTGTGATATACGTATCTGGAAATCTTTAATTATTACATCCGTATACCTAGTATGTAACAATATCTCAAGATTAAAAAAATATTTGATGCTATCATTACATAAATCAATTGATTGTTAATTTTTTTTTATCACTTCAGGTTATCACTACGATTGTCAAATTTAAATCTTGAAATTTCACTTAAAAGTTTTCGCCAATGTTACCATATCGAAAAATCCCACGCCCCCAGCAGGAGTCGAACACCAATCCCTTAGAATTTTAAAGGACGCTAACCACCGAGACAAGCAACGCAACGGACCGATACGATGTCGCGATGCTTGCGAATTCAACAACCTATACCTAACTAGCTTTCCCGACAGACGTTGTGCTGTGGTTCTAGCCCGAGGCGTCCCATTCCCGTGCACTGCGCCCCCATAAAAAATAGTTACATAATTAATTCGATTGAGTTAAGCTAATAAAATATTAACCTAAAAATATTTCCAAAACCTATTCCATATTTCATTTGTATTCAACTCGGGCGGGAACAACGCGAGAATATAATATGTGCGCGCAAACATTCTACCTGTAAGTGCCCCAATGTTGACTTTGTATGAAAATTGGAGTAAATGGGATGGGCTACTGTAAGAGCGGCAATTACGTTTGCAAGAATGAGAGGGAACTACCATCATAATTTTGTTATGGCGTCACAGGAAATCCGTCCCATACTAACTTTATATCAATTATCATATTTTATATTATTTCTTATCCATTTTTTCAAATTTTTATTAGTTATTCTGTTATCCGGAGCGGAGAAGAATCCAATAAATCATTTATATTAGAGATATAAAAGAAAGTCGGGTTAGTGCGAACACTTATAACTCGAGATCGGCTGAACAGATTCTTCCAATGAGTGCTTGATTTATTGGATTCTTCTCCGCTCTGGATTACTATAAAAAAATCGAAAAATGGTAACAAATAATACAAAATTTAATATTAAAGTTAGTATGCAACGGATTTATTGGCAACAACGCCATCTGTGAAAAATTTCATAACAACACAATTTTTATTTGCCATGAGTTTCAAAACATCGGTACGCAGATTTTTCATAGAATTTCTTTCAAGCTTTCCGAAATATTTTTTTAAGATTCAAACATATTTTAACCGTTTTTTTTTTGTATAAATTACAAATTCGAAATCAATATTCATTGTAAGAAATACACAGAACAACGTATGTCGGGAAAGCTAGTTATTTATTTGTTTATTTAAAATCACACACGGCCATTGGCCATTGGCATTATTTATAAAATATGTTAAAGTTAAAACATCAATGTCAAAATATGTATGGAAAGAAACACAACGAAGCTCGCCACCGCAATATCCACACATGCAACTGCACGGTGAGAAGGCAGGATAGGCACCCGCACAATAATAATTATTATGTGCGTATGGGTATTGACAATAGATAAACCATAGATATAAACAATACAACATAGCGTTGCCAGGTTGGTTTCGTCCGCTTGAGAGAAAATAAATTAACAATTTCAATTTATATTAAAAACAACAATACTAAGTTGATACTCAAATTTTAAAACGATATTGGTACTTAATAAGAAATATAAAAGATTTGTACATTCAAGTCATTAAAAATAAAACAAAAAAAAGCAAAAAATAAAATTTCCTTTTTCCTACATTAAAATTTAAAAAGCAGATATCAGTAAAAACAAGCAATCCAATCCTTCAATTTGTTAATAATTAAGGTAAAACAACAACAACAAAAATAAACTGTTATAACAGAGTTTCACATTTCAAGACAAATAAATTAGCAATAGAAAAAAAAGACATAATTGATATTATCAACAATTAAGACAGAACTAAAACAATTCAAAAGTGAAAATCACACAAAGCCACGTACCTACTTACAATTCTTGTATTTAAAAAAAAAAAACAAAAAAAAAATCAAATGCAAAAAGTCATAAAATAAAAAAGTAAATTTCCGGTCAAATAAAATAATCTGACCACATAGCCTATCAATAATTAAGAAACTAAAACAAATTAAAAGTGAATATCACATTCAAAGCCACGTCAAAGTAAAAAAATAATATTATGTTTCTGTCATAATACCGGTTACATTAAAATCACTTTTAACCAAAGTTCTACAATAGGTACCTACCTCTTATTAGTAGTAATCAAACATCTCTATTTTGAGTTAAAGTACTTAGTAGGAGTAGTTTTTAAAAAAAGATGTAGGTATAAAAGTGTTTTATCTGTTTACTAAAAAAAGTTTTATTTTTGTATCTTCGCAATGATAATTCGTTTTCAACATAATGAGTAGACACAAAACGTAAAATTAATCCATTTTTAAAAATGGCCGATAGAGTAAACAGGATATAAATAAAAAAAGGCCCGCCAACCGCCCGTTTCACAAATTTTGTATGTCCCTTTATTAGTAGAACAGGGCAGGTATGTGAACCTAGAGCCTAGAATGCCTAATTGCTTTCTGCTCAGCGAACTAGAAAATTGTGTGAACCTCACAAACCTATATAATGTGCTATTTCGACACTGAATCAAACGAACTGCGCGAATAATAGACAAAAATTATTAATCGATAAAAATGTGATTTTTTTTTGGGAAAAAGTCTTCTCTATCTTTTCTAGGGGCATTAAAACATTTTGAAGTGGAAATATTCATGCGTTGTAATAAAATTGACGAATAATTGAACGTGCATTTTTGGTGGAATTATTGAAATAAAACAATTGAATTATCTACTTAAATTAACAAATTTCAATTTAAGTAAATTCAAACATACATAATTAAGTATTGTTATAGTCAATCTATTCTTCATTTTTTCTAACTTATAGTATAATCATTATCTTTGCTTTATAAGATAACTTATTAATTTATATTTGTCTATATTTTATACCATTAGTTTACAAACTCTGCCAACCTGTGTGTACCAATTATAAATTGCATTGTATTAATAACAATATAACACTTTTCTAAAAAAAGTGTCAGTATAGCCGGCGGAACTTATTGCGTGAGACATTTTTATCCAGTCAACTGGTCCCGTCCAATCTGAGACAGGCCAACCTCGGGTAGAAATTTCAAGTGAAAAACACTTAGAAAAACTCTGACCAGACCGGTATTCCGGTAAAAAACCTGTATTCGTTTTAAGATTCAGTTTTTAAGTCACCTGTGAGTGACCATGCAGGACCTGTTCCTGCGAAACTAGGTTATTAAATTGTGGAATAACAAATCAATTGTTTAATTTAAGTAAATTGAATTATTCATGCATTGTGTTTTGATTTATTTTCGCTTTTGACAAGCGGCATATTTTCTTGTTAATTAATCTCATTTGAAAGGCAGAAAATTTGCGCTTATCAAGAGAGAAAATAAATAAAAACAAAATTTATGAATTTTTCAATTTCAAAAAGCTTCAGTGCCTTCTAGAAAAGAAGACGAAGAAATCATTCCAAAATATTTCAAGTTTTCTTCGATGAATTTTTGTCTATTGTTCGTTTGATCAAGTGTCAAATTAACACATTGTATACCTATTTATTTGTTTAGGTAGGTATACGTACCAGGATTTAACAGAAAAATTTTAAAAACGTTTTTACGTACGTTGAAAAGTTGACAAGGTTGTATTTTGTAGAAAATGTCCACGTGTAGGGTGGGTATTTTGTTTAAAATTAGTCAAGTCATCATCGATAATAACTTCTGAGGGTACTTCACCCTCTTTTCATCTAAAACACCCCCTAAGACGTGCAATACCCGTAGAGTGAGAAAAGAATGTATTATTTTGTCAAAAGGTCAGAAAAAATATTGTATTCAGAAAAAAAAACGGCCAGTTGAAATAATAACTGAACATTAATGATTTAAAAATTTAGTAACCATTCTATTTTATTTTAAGAAAATATACGGAACAAAGTGCCTTTGACAACAATACAATAAAATAAGAAAAAGCAGAAACAAGAATTAAAAAATAATAACATATAGAATACAAACACAGAATACAAACACAGTTTGGGGCAAATAGAATAAAACAATAAGCAAAGAGAATACATAATATCAAAGAAAAAGGAATTATTCATGCAGGTGAAAATAAAAATGTTATCAGGCTATTAAAAGCATAACAAAACTGTAGTGTGATTAATGTTTTGTTATAGGTATAGGCGAGGAAATTGGTTTTATTAACATACTTGTAAAAAAATTAAGCAGATAATAAGAATAGACATAAATAAGTTTATTATAAGATGTCTTAAAATAAGGCAAATCTTAAGTATCTTTATCTATACGTACATATATTTCTTATGTGAAGATTACTTGTATCAATGTTAGTATGTACCAAAAAAGGTTGCGAAAATGGTAATTCAAGGATGGATTAGAATCACAGTTTGATGATATTCTATAGTGATTCAAAAAGTGGTCTCTTTGTGTTTTCTTTTTAGGGTTTTTATATATTTCTACTAATCGCCATTCTTTGGTGCCATTCTAATTTTATCAAATCATAATTTCTACCTATTTTTTTCCATAATCGATATTAATAAAAAAAAAATAATAAAAATAAAAATAGTTCAAAAGAACCATATCTTACATGCGTACCTAAGTGTAATAAGTTTGCAATAAAAAAATCTGATAAACTTTTATTAAAGATTTATTTCTGGAAATAAAAACAACCCTTAGTTAGCCGTAACAAAAGTTCCCAAACTCCAAAATATTTTTTGCTTAGTAGGTACCTGCCACAAAATTGTGTAAAACAAAAATTGAAAGGTGCGAAGAGGTGGGAGAGAATAAATAATCAACCACCTTGCCATGGGAGGGGATGAAAAGAGAGAGAAAGAGTCTACGTTATGAAATATTAGTATAGTAAGAAAGAGAAATAAAAAAGAAGTTATATAAAGGAATAATGAACATACCGAATTCTTTTAATAGAAAAAAAAAACACAAAGAAAAAAAGGAAATAATTAAAACCGCAATTATTGGGTCAATAAATTTTCTGTACCTACGTTAAACTACTTACTAAATACCCAAAGTAAAATTAAAGGGTATGAAAAATTGATAATATCTATGTATATTTGTAAGTGTGAACAGCATTTGTGAATTATTAAAATTCGAATTTACATTTCAGATATAAATAAACTAGCTTTCCTGACAGACGTTGTCCTGTGATCTAACTATGAATATTGAATTCAAATTTAAAAGAATGATAAATATGACTTTTAACCAATGTCATTCTGACTGATGCGTCTGTTTTAAACCACATATTTTCCACGCGAATTTTGTTAGTCGTACCAATCATTAAACAACTGACAGTTTATGACAAACGACAATTCAAAATTAGATTTATTAACTTTTCGCGGTTTAATTTATAAAAAAAAATGCGCTTCTATAGAAATGGCTTGAAAAACTTCCATCAAAAATCTGCATGCCAATATTTTTAATGTCAATGGTTATCAGGTAAATAAAAAAACGGATTTCTATAGAATTTTTCAAAGATGGCGTTGTTGTATTGACATTCGTTCCATAATATCTTAAATATTAGGTATATTTTATATTATTTGCTATCCATTTTTCGATGTTTTATTAGTCATCTGTTATGACTAATAAAACTTTAAAATGATAAAAATTTGTTTAGTCGATCTCGTATTATAAGTGTTCGAACTAACTCGACTTTCTTTTATATCTTTAGATAAACACTTCATTTCAATCATCTATATAATTTTCTTTTCTTGCGAGAAATAAAGAAACATTTATTTACTCACATAAGTTTTGTCATTGGGTGCCTCTGACGTTCTCAAGCTAAGCATTAAGGGATGTCGTTCTCTTAAGGGATGTAAAATTAAATTATATTGATAAGGCAGTGGATATTAATTGAATTGTTTCGCCGGCATTTTAAAATGATTAACATTTACATTATATTAGGGGAGTGTCGTTTGGGGATAAGTGCCTCTCGTGGGTGTACAGTACAATGGGGATGTTTATCACTGCCTTTCTGGTTAACACAACCTTCAACCACCTACTAGCTAACATCAGGGGCTGTTGCCACCCAACAAATTTCAAAATATTTCTGATTTAGTGAATTATTTTTAGATTGTGAAGTTTCATATTGATACATCATTCAATCAAATCAAATCAAATCTCCCTTTGAACTCCACTCAGGAGCACAGGGAGGACCTCCTGCCACACCATGTCCAACTCCCTTAGCTCTGCCTTAAAGAAACGGAACACGGTATGAGAGGGTCTTCCACGTCTTCGAGACCTTATTTATTTATTTATTGTTAAAAAATGCCACTGTTTAGCATGACGGTAAAAACCTTTGCGCCAAACAGTGTTTATAATACAGAAAAAGTGTACATGTAAAAAAAAAAACAATATACTTATATCATTATAACATATTAAAATGGTAAATTCGTCCGTAACTCATATTTTCGTTGGAGACGTGCAATATTTTTCATACGGTTGTCAAAACTACGGGAAATATTATCAATAGTCGTTCAATCAATATTTATTTTTATGACAATAGACGAAATGTGTATGAATTATTATTGTTTGGTAGACATGCGGTTCAGTCAGTAGCTTTCGTGACGACCATTTCCACCATAACCTTTGCTTGATGTGTCAAAAATGTTTGAATGGGCCAAGAATAATTAGGATAATGTGATGTTGGTGATTATTTTAGTCAACGATCGACATTACAAAATAAATGTCTTAAGCAGATTAATTACATTACTTTTGAAGGCCAAATGAACTTTATCTAAAATTAAGAGAAACCCAAAAAATCGAACTGTTGACAGTTTCGGCCGTGGGTGCTTGGTAGTAGTTCATTTTCACTGATGTAAAAAAAAACCGAGTCTTCACTTTGTGCCACTACCAATTATTTTATTAACATAAAAATGTTTTCGGGAGCGACTACTCACTTCCTCAGATGGACAAAGACTTTTTCTTTTTTATTTTTACATCAGAAAAAAATCAAACAAAGTAGTGTCACATTTTTGTGTCCGACAGGGATCCTTGGTATTGACTAGGACTAGGCTTATCAAAAAAGTTGTTGCAAATGTACGTGTAACCATTGTCAACATTATTTAGTGAGGTTAGTCGTTGCTTCCAGTGCAGGAGTTCTTGGCAATAAAACACTTGACAGACGTGTTGGCGAGACTTTCGTTTTCGTGTTGGCCTTAAGGCTCATAGGAGTCGATGTGAAACAAGCGACCCCAGCCTCCCGCACCTACCCCAAGTTACCAGAGGCCATCACGTGGAAGTGAAAATCGGAAATGAGTACAATAATAATTGCCTAGTTGTCTTTTACTAATTATTAGTAATCTGGTGCCCATGGTTTGTTTCGTAAAACGCACGACTGGGACCTAACTAAGGTCAAGTTTAGTGTAATAAATGGCCGCCAACCGTGTCTGTCGGTCGTTGTTCTCATAGTTACAACTAACAAATGACAGCTTTTTACGTTGTTACTATGGGAACTTCGACCGAACGACAACGTTGATCAGTAATGATTCTTTGCCCCACTGCACTGGAAGAAAGTCGCATCTGACAGAGATGTCAAGAGGCAGGTCTTTCTTCAATACTGGGCACAAGAGTTATTTGGGTAACACATTTAGAAAATTATATAACACTAAAGATATTTGTATTCAAAATGGTAGATTTAAATAGATATATTAATTGATGTATGAAAATTATTTTGAATATCATTAGGTCCATTCAAATATCTGTTGACTCAATTGAATATCCTGAGGAAACAATAAAATATATTTAATTATTCTTATAGCTGTAAATTACTTTTAAAACTATCTAACTCTTAGAAAGGAAAATTAAGACTGAGTTCTGCGTTTGATTTAATCTCAATGAAGACGGTTGTTTCAGTTTGTAAAATAAGATTGTTAGATTTATGGATTATTAAAGTGGTTTCAGTTTGTAATCATGGAACTTACAATGAATACTGATGAGGTCAGGTTAACTTATAAAAATTATAAAGTGATTTGTTTCATTTTATAAAATAGTCTTGTTTCAGCTTACAAAAATTGAATTTTTATATTGAACTGTTGAGTGTTAAAGTACAAATTAACAAAAAAAATATAAAAAAAAATGTTTCATTTTGTAAAATAGTATGTTTTAAATAAAATTTTGAGTGCATGAAACAAAATAATAAGGAGAGTATGACTGTTTCAGTTTATAAAAGATTTTTGTTTTAACTTACTGGCATATAAAAATGAGACTGACCATGTGAAGATTACTATGATTTTTTTTCATTTAATACAAGAGCTTTGTATCTGTAATTAATGGTAGAAAAACATTTATGACGAATATCCCATAAAAAAAAGAAATTTGTTTCATTTATATAAATGTCTTTTTGTAACATAGTATAAATATTATTTTTAATAAAAGTATTAAAAGTTGTTTCATTTTATGAAAGAGCCAGAGAAACATTTTGTTTCAGGTTATATTATAATATGAAGTTCAATCAGAAACAAACAATAAAAAAAGCTGGAAAAAGTTAATAAAAAAGTTGTTTCTAACTATAGAATACGTTTTTTTCAATCATATAAACTAAAACTTTACTTTTAAAAAACTAAAACTCACTCTTATTAATAAGAACACTAGTGAAGGTCATTATTTTTATAAAATAAAGTTGTTTTATTTTATTTTCAATTTAGAGTTAAATGCTCACTCTACATTTATTTATTGATTTATAGGTTACTAGCTTCCCCGACCGACGTTGTTCTGTAGTTCTTACTATGAATATTAATAAATGTATATACAGTATAGTATTAATAAAAAAATTAAAATATTGATTTCAAATTTGTAATTTATACAAACATATTTCTGAAAAATCCATCAAACATCTTCTTACCGATATGTTTAATGTCAATTGTCATGTAAACAATAATCAGTGGCGGATCTAACGTACGCGGACTAAGCGGCCCTAAGGGGCCCCGAAATGAAATGAGATAAAAAATGGGGGCCCGAAATTAAATGAGAAAAAAAAATCGGGGCCCCGAGTTTGTGAAAGGAAAATAAATGGGGAAAAAACCCCAAAATTTCTTAAAATTGATAAAACAAAAAAAAAGGAAACTACATATTTTTAATATTATCTGCGATAAACTATCACTAATGGCTTGTACACATCGAAACACGCGCGGTAACATAACCAACGTCGCGTTGCATGCAACGTATCAAAACTCCATAGTACGAGATTTGCGGTGGTTCATAAGAGCTCAATCATATGAAGTGATTCTAGAGCTTTTCAGTAGGCATTGTTTTGTTCAGAAATATCAAAAAAAAAAACAGAAATCAATAAAAATACATCTAAATATAAAAAGGAAAGTGTCCTGACTAAGTGACATACTCAGCTCACTCATCAACGCATTTGAGATTTGGCATATAAATTTTCCCATAGAAATGAGTTATAGGGTGTCCGGCCATTTTTCAAAATTTTACTAAAAGGGATGATTTTTAAGTGGCTCCTAATAAGTTTAAAACTGATAATATCGAAGTTTCAAAAAAAGGTTTATTCATAAACAGTAATCGAATAATTGTATTATTCTGTTTTCAAAAGACAAAATTATTGAAGGGTGAGGGGTTATTTTTATTGAACAATCATATCTCTTAGATAAATGAAGTTAGATAGCTGTAAATGAATATATTATAGATTATTCCTTTAAAATAAAAACATACGTGTTTCGTTGTTTTGTCAAAAAATCAGTTTAATGGATGATAAAGCTTTTTTTTTTTTTTTTTTTTTTTTCGTTTTGCGTCAAACGTAAGAGCATGAGTAGATAGAATAAAGGCCTACTGTCCACGGCGCCGAATACGGGACGCGGCAACGCGCGCCTTGCAGTATTTGCAGCCCGACGTGTGTCCACGACGCTTACATCCGTACATTTTCAATTATTTGTGATACTGTCATCGAGCGATGAATAAGTTTTTAGCATATTATTCATTCAAAGTAACACGAGTTGATTATTCTACACACATTTATATAATATAGAAAATATCATAATAATTAAAAGCATTCTTATTAATGTATATTTTCAGGGTTGATATTGACGTAGTTATATGCGAAGATGAGTTTTAACACTTTTGGTTGATTGAGGAAGAAAATGGAGAAAAAACTATTTAAGAAATAATATGGGGGAAGATGGATTAAATGATATGGCAATATTGTCTATTGTATTTATGTCTATAAAGAGAAACTCTAAATAAAATTAATATGGAAAATTTTGGGGCCCCCTTAATTTTACCGCTTAGGGCCTCCACTTGTCAGGATCCGCCACTGACAATAATGTTGTTGTTATAGAATTTTTCATATATGACATTGGCGTCGCAGGGAATCCTTTCCATACTTACTTTAATATCTTATTATATAGGTATTATTTCTTATGCATTTTTCAACTTTTTAATAGTTATTCAGTTATCCGGAGCGGAGAAGAATCCAATAAATCAAACATCGTAAGAATCTGTTCAGTCGATCTCGAGTTATAAGTGTTCGAACTAACCCGCGCTCTTTTATATTATAACATGACCTTTTACATGATCATCATACCAAAACATGATCATTATTTACAACATTTACGAAAGTGTAATTGTTAGAAAAATGTAGTTGCTTAGTGATTTTATTTTACCAACGTTTCTATTTGAAGAAAACTAAATCCATTCGCTATACTCGAGAAAGCAGCAAGGTTACTTGTGTGAAGTCGCATCCATTTGAATAAATAAATTGTCAATACCCAGGGAAGATTATTCAAAAAACTACCTACACACGGACTACGTGAGGCCAATACGAATGTATTCACACGTTGGTTGGCCTGAAACTCCTAGCATTACGAACAGCTCACATACGAAATCATAATATTGAATTGGCTGTTACAGACATGATTGTGTTATTTGAAAGTGTCGCTGAATACGGCGTTGAAAAGTCTAATGAAAAGTGATGCAATAAGAAAATTTTCATTTTTTACTGGGTCAGTGCTTTTTTACGGGGGGAAATGTGGGACTTTGATTTCACCATGACGGAGGTCAGTGGTGCCACGAACCAAACACGAACTTAAAAAAGTTTATTGCGTAAAATTACGATCCGGCATTTTAAGGTTTGGCCCGGACACCCGTGAATACGTTGCGAATCCCGTAATGTCCGTGTCAAACCCGGAAAGGTTGTTATAGACGGAGGTTGTTACACAAACTTTTCCTTGACATTTCATTTTTTGATTTTCGAATTGGTGTTTTTGTTTGAAAAAAAAATGAAGATATTGCTGTTCCTTGTTTAATAAGTCAATTTGGGTAGATTAGGTGATTTGATTACCTCCTCGAATGACAACACCACGATTTTAATAGTTAGGTTAAGGTTGGAATGTAGTTTTAACCTCTTCTCACACCTCCCCGACTCTTTTAGGTTTAAAACATATTCGCGAATATGTAACAACTAACAACTCTAACAATTCATTACTGATGTTCGATTTTTAAATAGAATAAACCACTACGGGTTTACGACAGTTTTCTACTGTTATTTCGAAGGCTGACTTAGTGTGATCACTTTACGTTAAAAACGTTCGCCATTTGGTGGTAACGTTTGAGTCTCCGAAACTCCTAATCATAATAATTCTCGACATGTTCAACATGCCAAAAAATCCCATCTATACAACAAGTAGATATTTAATAATAATAATTAATGAGATATACACATAATTAGAACGTTGTGCACGTTGGGATTTCTCGACATGTTGAATATGTCGAGAATTCTCATGATTAGGAGTTTCGGAGACTCAAATATTACCACCTAATGGCTAACGTTGTTAACGTAAAGTGATCACACTAAGCCAGCCTTTGACATAACTGAAGATGGCGGTCGTAAGCCCGTAGTGGTTTGTTCCATTTAAAAATCAAAACATCAGTAATGAATTGTTAGAGTTATTAGTTGTTACATATTCGTTGAGATCTAGTCCTGAAAAATGGTCACAGAAATCTAGAAATAAATAAAACATAATATTCATATATTGTCAAAAATCGAAGAAGCCCGCGAACTTATTAATCACCGAATAAATAGGTTGAATTTAAACCCGTGTCGAATGCGGGTCATCGCAAGGTCGCGCTACAATATCTCAGCTGTCGGAGAAGAAGATTTATACAAATAGTTGCACAACTGAACGCAAGAGATACACAACTATTTATCATAAAGAACATTCTTAAGACTTGTCGTAGCTGGAGCTTGCTGTCCGGAACCGTGACCTCCAGGTCAGGGAATGGAGATTCCGGAATACCGCCCGGAAACTACGATAAAACAAAGGGTGCAGCAAACTAAGTAAATACTCGAATAATTTGAGCAAAATAACATACAATATTAGGTATTTTGTTCATTCATTTCTACAATTTTTTGTGAAATAATAGCAAAATAACCATTAGAGCATGACATCCTTCAATTTATGCATTCATAGAGCGCTTCCTCTTGTGCCTCGTCTCCAGATGCTTTATGCACAGTGTCGTTCCGAGGGGGGGGGGGCGAAACGCCCCGGATGCCTCCATTAGGAGGGCGGCAAAATTCGCTTGCGCTATACTATATACATGACCAGATTGATACTATTAAGGAAAGAGAAGTAGGTACACATTGAGTGTTATATTACTTTTACATAGAAATGTTATGTTTGTTGAGGTTTTTCTAAGCTTAGAAAATTTTCTTTGGGGTTGAATCTTACCTAATTTGTTTAGCTTTTTGTATAGTTTGATGGTAATCGGTTCTATCTAAGAAGCTTACGGTGCCCAAACTTTGATTTACGATATCAATTTGAGACTACTCATAGTTCAAACATATTTTTATGCATTGGCAACATTGGCAATATGACGTATAGGGAACCTAGACATAAGCAGGCAGTCTCACAGACCATCAATCTCCGCCATTTTTAATCTGTCGCTGCGGTGTACTGTTGTTTGCACTGAAAATCTTGTTTTCCGGTATTCGAATTGTGTTTTCTCAATTGAATGGTACCAAAAAAACGCATAATATAGAATACCAGGTAGTAATTAAGAGTATGATTGATTGAAAATGGCAGTCTTTTTTTTTTTTTTTTTTTTGAAAACCATTTGACAGCTCTGGGAATAAGTCTGTCCGAATTCATATCTAGGTACCTCACATTTTGTGGATAGATTCGTGTGAAAATGAGTTGAAATTCAATTACAAAATTTGCAGACAAAAAATTCGTAAAGAAAATTGAATGTATCATGGTTGATATTATGGTAATATTGCACGTGATAATAATTTGAATAAATCATAATATGTTTCAGACTTAATATGAAGTAAATTCATCACGGTCGCCAATTAAAATGGACAAACCATCCTCGGAGTAGGTGGGTACCTTCTCATGTAACCGAAATCCAATCTCACTGTAATATACACATAGCTACACCGTTCAGCCTAATTAATTCAGTGTGCGAAGGTTCCAGATGTAATATCATTACATAAGGGTAGTCGAGTGAATATTATTATCTGATAGGAATATCGTCGCGTAAATTAGGACAATCTGTCTTTAAAATATTTTTTTGGGACATTTGTCCCAAAAAGCGGACATGCAATGCTGTTTTATTTTTTGAATGAATGGTTGTAAACCTCATTTACTTTAACCGAAAACTTTCATATTCGTTTTCAATAGCAACGCATTGATATAAATTCCCAACCAAGACTCAGCCACATTAATTTTAATATTTCAAATACCTGTGTCGTTTTAGTAAAATCATATTATACAGAATCTGTAGAATTTTATGATTTATTAAATATCTGATATTTATACTACACAATATAAGTGTAGTTCAAAGGGAGTTTTGATTGGTTGATTGATTGACACAATATACCTTCTAGTAATTTGTGCATTGAATATTGCTATCACAAATTTTGTCGTCCAAGTATTTTTACATAATATATTATTTTTTTATGTTCATAGACATTATCAACTGACTAACATAAAAACCCTGAAGAACGAGAATTATCGCTTTTTTCTTTCAATAATATAAGTTTATAAAACTAGATTACATATCTATTGTATTATTTTTTTTTGCTGTCTGCAAAGTTTTGACACGTGTCCCCGAAAAGCGGACGACTCTCTCATCAATATGTCAATACTGTATTTGCAAAAGGTCTTATATTTATCAAAGACATGGCACTACTACTCATATTACTGTAGTATATTAAATAATAATATGGAGACAAGGAGCAGCCCATGGCGAATTAAGATTCAACTTGTGTCACCAACATTCTTCATGTCCCACCTTTACCTACTCTCCTGTCCCCCGTCTTGTACAACAATATGTTCAAATAGACACAGACGGACCGTTCGATGTTTGACGATAATTCATTCAGGTCTGTTCGATTCATTAGTTTTATATGCTGATTCAATTAGGTTGTCAGATATTTACGGACATTTCGTGACGAACCAATGCTTTTTATTACATCGGTTTTTCTACCTGAATCGAAGGACGTTTTATTTTTGTAAACTTTATGTGAATTTCAAGGATATCACTATCGATTATCTTTCTATATGAGACATTAAAAAAACAGCATATCTTGCACGAAAATTGTAATAGTTTTGTTGTTGGCAATCAAGATAAAACGCTTTCACTGCACGTAGTTTGTCCTTGTTAATTTGTTTATTTACAATCTTAGAGCATAAAATTTTGTTATGTTCATACGAAATTTTGTTTGCCAATTTTGTTTTAATATTTAATTGAAACAACAAAAATATTTTATGGAGTGTTTTTAAGACAAGCAGTTGCGAAATCATTGCTTAAAATAAATCCCTTCAATAAATTACTTTTTGAAGTGGTTTGTTGCTTTGCAGTTCAGTGGCTTTTATTCTTAAAATCGGAGGTACGATCCCCAGCGCTGACTATATTCCTCTTTTGAAAACAAGTTTAATGTTCATTGTCACTCAAAAACGGGCCATAAATATAGCAGAAACATTGACACAACGTGCGTCGAATGGCCATTTACCCAACATAGAAATCATTACTATTAAAACAACGTGTGATGATTTTTTTATGCCGGCGCTATTTTTTTAAATGTTTTATAGTATTTCAAAATTTGGTTCCAAAAGGCCGAAGTTTTTGGGGGTCAAAAATACTCTAAACTTTTCCTCGTAAGGTTTAAAATACTGCCACCGGTACAAGAATTTTCATCACATCAAGTATTTACATATTTTGGAACGTCACGTGATTCATTTTTCGGGTGTTAATCAGGAAAATAAAGTGTAATCTCTTAATGGAAACTTGAATACGTTTTCAAATTTCAAAAATTAAAATTTTTAAGACCGTTTATTATGGTCATACTGACAGAAGGAGCCCGTGTGCCGTCTCACTTATACTATTTGAATTCTAAGAACACCTTTAAATTTTTCAAGAATTCTATTATTCTCTGGATAGGGGTGACAAATTCTTCACTAAATTAAACAGATAGATTGACCACGTGTATTGAAATATCATTCATAGGATCTGCCTTATAAATACAAAATGATTAGAGATCCTATATCTGTTTAATTATTTAGACATGTGAGTACGGAATTGTGTTGAAAATTTATTTTTGGCAATTGGTGGTTACAATAAAAGTTGAAAGCAGCTGAAATTTAAATTTCATTAAATCATTTTCTTCTTCTTTATTCATGTCCTAATCGGAGCATATGGACTCCACAAGTCCTCGCCATGCGGCCCTGTCTTTCGCGATCCTAGTAGCCGCACCCCAGTCAACACTGAAACCCTGAAGGTCAGCTTTGTAGAGCCTTTACATTGTTTGGAGGGGCCTACCGCGTCTCCAATTGCCTTCTGGATGGTAGCTGACGGGTTATGTCCTCCATAAGCTTCCTAAGTACGTGACCTAGCCGTCAGTCAGCGGAATCTTATAGTAACACTGATCAGTGGTTGGCCTGTTAGGTCTCTCATGTACGGTACAAAATCGTCGGTTTATACTGGCGCACCCAACGTGGGCCTTCACCACTACCATTGTTGAAAGGAGATGGACTTGGCTGGGGCATGTGTTAAGGATGCCGAATCACAGTTGGCCGAGGAGAGCGTCCCGAAGAAGAGGAAGACCCTCTCACACTATGGTCCGATTTTTCGATTTGGACATGATGTGGGAGGAGGTCATAAACATTACGCAAGATCGAGCCCAATGGAGAACTCTTGTTGCCTGCCTATACTCCCGATTAGGGTATAAAATGAAGAGTTAGTTAGTTGGTTATTTTGAAAGATATGGACTGTCCAATGATCGATTGAAACTTCACCTCCGTCCGTCCCAGACTCAAATGAACTTTTGACAGACATTTCGTCTTATGTAGTTCGAAACTCTTCGTGAAACAGTCATCAATTTTGTTGGACATTTTTTACCTTTATCAAGTAACGAGATATTGAAAAGGTTTCCCGAAGAACCTTTAAACTTTCTCGAAAAAGTTTCGTCTGGAAACTATGTGTGTAAGGCAAATCGAAAAGTGATTAATTATTATTAAAAGAGAAACATCCCCTGTCAAGTAGTTCTCTCTACGGAGTTTGCACCGCATGTCTCTAGTTTAAACTGTGGGCTAGTACGAGTTTTATCGAAAGCTAATTGCTCGCAAATAAGCGCTTATTAGCGTGCAAATAGTGCTCTTAAATCACACGATCGAACCATTCGATCATTGTAGTATGAACATTTTTCGAAACTCTTTCGACGATCGTTTCGATATTCGATCATAGAAAACTTATACTAGGGCTACTGTTTATATTTTGTTGATACGGTATGTTCAATGTTCATTGATACAATAATACAATGACATGCTAGATAGTATGTTAATAAAAACGATACATTTGGTAGTTTATTGTTAGTAAAAATATATGTTATTTATTAGTTCATATGTAATTATTGAAAATTTACGGCAACCCATTTGTTACTAAAATATTAATATGTTTATTTTTTAACTAGCTGACCCGTCCAACTTCGTACCGTCTCAAAATAAATAGTATTATCGTATTAGCTGAATTTCGTTTTTCTTTGGAACGACTTCAAGGAATTTCCGATAGATGGCAGCGATCAAGTTTTCCATTAGAGTTCTATTATTGAAATTCAATTCACGTACCTACATTGAAAACAAACTGTGGGACATTTAAAATAATAATTTATTGTCTATGAATAAATAGTATGAAATATTCTACGACACTATGGAAACAATATGGGGGCATATGATGATATTTCATAAGTAAAATAAGCTAAATTGTTTTGCTTCAGGATACCTGAATTCTAACAAAACGACATGATATCAAATCGATTTGTATGGGAATTTTATGAAAAAATGTAATATATTAATGGATAATTAACGTATTAAAAACATTTGTAGCCTATAATAGCGCTAATCCTCAATGAGACCCGGTATAGAGGGTATTATTTTACCTCTGTCTTTCACGGTTACGGTGTGTATAAATTATATAGATAGGTTTAATCAGACTCCATTTTATAAAACGAAATAAATAATTTATTTATTTCATTATTTCATTTTATTAAATATCTATCTCTCCCCACGAACACTGTGTATAATCAACAGTTCATCAAACGAAATATTTAATTAATCTCTATATTATTATAAAAATGGAGAGCTATTTACCGATGTCATCGCATCACGCCTAAACGGCTGGACCGATTTCGCTAAATCTTTTTCCCTCGTGTAGGCTTTTATCTGGAGAAGGTTCTTATGAAAGAAAAAAATAAGAAAATTACGTGCAAATTGGAAAATTAAAAAAAACTCTATGTGGGTATTTTTTATAGGTTTTTAGAAAAAGAAGAAGTTTTTAGAAAAAAATAAATAAATTTTGAAATTAAATTGGACGTCAGTTGTTTGACAGTTGGTGAGATTGACTGAATGCGGATGCAAAATATAATAATAATGTGGTTTAAAACAGATGAATCGGTCGGAATTACAGTCGTTATAAGGTACCTAATAATTACATAATTTGTCATTAAACGAATTCAAAATGATCACAGGACAACGTTTCTCGAGAAAATTAGATTATTGAAATGCGTGTAAATGGCCAATACTGTTAAATAACTAAAAACGAGACTTAGTTCGACGGGGCAGCTAGTATGTGAATAAAGGAACACAGAAATGTTATTTTTCTCTTGGAAAAGTTCTTCTTTAATTATTTGTAGAAATATTCATATATCGTGTTTTTATTTTTCTTTTAAGAGAGCGGCCTATTTTTCTTAAAAATAATATTTCATGGAAAAGCCATACCTATTGTTAACCCATCTAAGAGGAAATAAAAGTATCAAAATCGAACATGACATCCTTACTTAATAATATGTACATCCTTAGTTTTTTTAACTTAAAGAAAACACAAAGTACGTAATATATTAAAAAAATAGGATCTAGGTATTATCATCGATAAAATGTCGTCTATTTTTCACGTAGGTATTATTATTTTATTTAATCAAGTTTCGAAAAAAACTCAGCCTAATTAATTTTCAAATATTAGACTTATTCTAAGCTTTCTCGTGAATTACCCTGCTGTCCAAAATATGTCCTGTCTACAAAATTAGAAGAAGTAGAATTTTTTGTCAATACTTTTGCGTAGAAGGTAAACCTACGCACGGACAGCATTTCCTAAAACTTCAAAACCTATCCCTAATGTAAACAAAGAGCTGATTCGTTATACGCCTCTGGGTATAACTTGATTAGAATTTTAATGTAATAATTTATTCCCGGGTATAAATGTCAGCAGGGTGAGTGGGCAAATATTTCCCACAAATTAAATCATTTTAGCCCTAAAATATTGTTTTTACGTAAGAGAGAAGAGTCCTTTGTTTGATTTCTCGTAGCCCCGGGCGATGGTCTCCAATATCACATCGACATATTCTAATTCATTAGTTACAGTTAGAGTATTTCATTCCCACTAGTCTGTAAAGAAATTTAATTCTGAATTAAATAGCTTAAAAGTTTGTTATATTTATGAATCATTGGATTTGTGTTATTGGATGTAATTTCTACGCATATGTTCTTTTTAACGGGTTGGTATAATATACATGTTCATTATGAGCAATAGTGTCAAAGGCCTTACATAGATCCATTCATTGAATTAATTAAAAAAAATAGGTATCAGAATAATACCCACTAGCGTTAGGAGAAACTCTCGGGAATTTGTATGAGTTGCAATATTAGCTTTCCGAGGTATTCTGTAGGTGCGCTTTAGACGTTTCCATACAAAATTTTGATACTTCACGCCTGGTTCAATGTCACGAAAATACATAAAAGGAACAGTACCACTACCTAGTATAAGTTTTCGATGATCGAATATCGAAACGATCATCGAAACAGTTTCGAAAAATATCCATACAAAAATGATCGAATGATTAGATCGTTTGATTTTTGAACACTAATTGCACGCTAATAAGCGCTTATTAGCGTGCAATTAGCTTTCGATTAAACTCGTACTAGCCCCACAGAAATACTGATATTTGAATACGCAACATTACCATTTAAAGCAATAATTATAGTAAAATAATAAGTAATATGGTGTTACAAAAACCAAGAAAAAAGTTATTTGTTATAAGATATGTACGTTTTTTAATTTAAAATTTAAGCTACAATTTGATTGCTAGATATATGAAATACATCATTATTATTAAAAAGTTTTACCGTTAAAATTACCTACATTAATTATAAGAGTATATCTTTAAAACAACTTTTCAAACTCGTAAACGATGATTGATTCTTGATGGTAGTTTAAATTTAAACGGTTGTAACCAAAGTCGTTCTTGTGTGAAATTGTTTCAAATGTATGAAAGTTGTATTTTATGTGAGATGAATTTTGCATAAAATGCAGCCAAATTTGATATATCAGAAGATAATGTTTTCTTTTGAGTGCTTAAAGATTTTAAAGTCGATTGAAACAATGAATTTGCACTTTAAAACTCAAATAAAAATAAGTGTTGTTAGAAAATATTAGGTATGGAGGACGGAGAAGAAGGTAGACAGTTCTAGGAGGTGCCGAAAAAAGGAAGTAAATAGGAAGCTGGGGACAGCATGAATGGAGCCTGGGCGTGATGTGAAAAATATCCTTAAGCCTTCTTCAAGAATAAGGAATTCAAATTAAAGTTTCAATGAGTGTCTGCGTACTTGGGAAATTAGTTAAAATCGATTTCCAGATTCCACTCGGAGAAACAAGAAAATTACCCAATATAAACGTGGTAAAAAGCTCATTCCTTTTCAACAAAATATTTAACGGAATAGTTGCGGTATGACCTAGACTAGATGAATAAATAATCTATATGATTAATACTTGAAGCAAAAACTTTGTGACAATTTTTACGAGAATTGCGCGGACGGAGGAGTATGACATTTCTCAAACTTATAGTTTATATATACTTAAAACGATAAAAAAGCATTGCATACACTACTGTAATTGTAGTTTATTGATACTCACACACATTCCGATGTATTTGACATTGACACAGACGCATATATTCTGCGTTTAAATTGAAAATAAATTAATATTGTTTGTCTTAAAAATAATAGAAAAAACTTTGTACCTACATATTATCGTATCCAATATCCATGTCATTAGTTTTGAAAGAAAAATTTGAAAAAAGCGCTCGCTCAGTCCTTGACATTGGAACTCTAAAAATGTTCAAACTTATAATTTAAATATGTTATGGTCGAATTTCGAGCACTGGTCAACCATTGGTATTGTTAACTAAGTGGATATCAACAGGCGGCGACCTTTGATATTACGAAATATTCTCAAGCTGTTGAAGCTTGTCGATGTAATAATTAACACTCAATTATTAATTGCCTCTTATAATGATTGGCTGTTACCTTTAAACATTACAGGGACGGATCTTCTTCGAGGGTTTACACAACGCCACCGCTGACCTTTCCGCTGTTATTATTCCTCTTCTGAGAAAGATGGTGTGAGACGTCAACCAGAAATTCGATTTTACTTACCTGGAAAAGAGAAGAAAAGGTTTTTTAGAATAAAATAATATTGTTGCATTATTTCAAGTAAAATTATTTGCATGTTGGTCATAATGAAATGTGCTCAGATAATTCCACACTGATAAGCGTGCAAATAGTGCCCTGCGCCCGTAGACAAATTCAAATGTGTGTTCGACTACAAACGAAGAATTCGTCAATGTATAGTGCGAAAAAATTAACTGTCCACTGGAACATATAAACATTTTTTTAAACACTTATATAAAAATATAAAAAATGGACGGATAATAATTTTCTTCCTACTCTACATTGTCGAAGAATTCGATTGTAGTCGATCGCCAAATGTAATTTGTTTAGGCCTACTGGAGGTGGAACTTTTATCACAAAATGCGCTGTACAAGTCATCCGAATCATAAAAATGACACCAAACAAGCGAATCCTTCGATCATTTTGTATGAAAATATTTTCGAAACTCTTTCGATGATCGTTTCGATATTCAATCACAGAAAACTTATACTAGAGATAGTTCTTTGAAGGTTTGCGAATTATTTGAGAACCTGTACATGTGTACATTACTGACGTTTTTTAAAGTGATTATTTTATTCAAATTTAAAATCAGCTGGATTACTGAAATATGTAGGTACCTACATGACATCAACATCTATAAAAATTATTAACAACTTATTAGAAAAACGTCGAACCCAAAGCTTTCCATAAGAGTTGAATGTTCGTCTAAATAAGTAAATTAAGTTTCAGTTATTTATTACTATTATTCTAAGCCTTGCCGTGGGTTGCCGGCTAAGAATAGCACCTCTGCTCTTTTTGCTGGTTTTTCGAGCATCCTGTAAGAGGCAGGGAATCGAAAAATCAGATCGAGACCGTGAGGTTGACCACCTCACGTCCTTAAACCTCAACCGGTCAGAAAAGGCACCATAGGCCTCAGACGCCTTCGAGCGCAATGGAGAGTTCTTGGTGCCTCCCTATGCTCCTGATTGGGGTTTAGGCACCGTATTGCGAGTTGGTTTGGGGGGGGGGGATCTGCGGCGGGCTTGATTTGTGTGGAGCCGGCTTTTGGCCGGTTTCGTGCGGGTCTGGTTTGCTGCGGATTTGTCTCCTCCGGGCTGGCTTGCGGTGTGCGGGGAGCCTTTAAGGGAGAATGTATGTAATGTATTTTATTACTAGTAAGAAAAGTGGAGTCCAACCATAATCTACCAATCCATCTTGATGTAGATCACCTGCCTCCAACCGTCTGAAATCCCGAAACCAGTACTAGCTAGCTGCTGCTACAACTACGGATTACTCGATAGAAGACAAATGGAGACAAGTATGGACCGCATCGTCATTATGGAACCAGAACCTAGTAGCTGCCCCGACAAAAGAATTGCCTGGCCTAACCCAACCCAGAAATATATTATGATGTAGAGTCAACCGAATAAGATGTGATGTAGGTTGTACCGCTTCAAACTTACATAAATCGGGATGGATGGACTCACCAGCATGCGCATGTGGGATGACGCAAACAACCGATCATCTGATAAACGAGTGCCCCATGTACGCATTTAAAGAAGGACAAAGGACTCGCATGCACTAACGGATGACGCGATCCAATGGCTTCGATCTTTGAAGAAGAAGTTATTTTATAATTCCGAAAAAGATACCTTTTTTGCTATTGAACTCATACGCTTTTTATAATTTGCATTGTATAATATCAAAAAAAGCTTAAAGGATAGGTACCACTTGGCTCATTGAACACGGTAATTTTTTTCCTACTGATTTATAAATTGTATGTTGAATCAACCATTAATAATTGCGTAGATTTCAAATAAATAAAATAAATAGCGTTTCAACTTTGAAATTTGCTAAACAAAATACCAACATTTGACCAGTTTTTTTTTTTACATAAGTGTATAAGAATAATAAGGGCAAAACCATCATATTTCAAGCCTTTTTTTTTTGTTTTGTTTTGAGGTAAATTTCCCCAAAGACTTCATAGTATAAACTATTGAACTCAGCAGAGGGAAATATCTATGTACCTACATAAAAAAATCCCTTCATAGCAAGGGAGAAGTTGACATTGAAATAATAATATTAGATAAGAAAAAGGGACGGAATATACTAATAATAAAATATACAAAAAAAAAAGAAATATTTTTCTTAGAAAAAAAATGAAAGTAAGTATTAATTTATATGCAAATCGGCAATAATTTAAAAAATGCTCTACTATCATATTGTAATGTATGTTTTCTGTGTGTGACTTTTGAGTGCGAATGATCTTACTAAGCATTATATTATAACTATTTAAAAATGGAGCCCTATTATCGCATCACAAATGATTAGTTGGGACGATTAGGCTAATTATTTTTCTTTTGTTATGTTTGCATTAACATTAATCAATTTATGAGCGCTGGTTTTCCTCCCATCAGGGTCTCAAAGAAGAATAAGACTCTCTCATACAGTGTCCCGTTCCGTTCTTTCGAGGCAGTGCTGAGGGATCTGTATATTATTATGGTGAGTGAGGAGGTCATGAACATTGCGCAAGATCGAGCGCAAAGGAGAGCTCTTATTTTTCCCTATGCCCCTATATGGGGTGTAAATACTGTAAAAGGAGATTTGATTGATTGGTTTTGTCAGGAAAAGATTCATACAAAAAAAAAATCAATATGGTTGGGCAAAATATTAGAAGAAACACATAAGAAAACTTAACGATAGTAGTAACGGTCTTATTGTTTTTGTCAAAATTTTAGAATTTTAATTGGCATTTGACATTTTTGTTAGTTGTTTGATAGTTAGTGCGATGTTAGAATATGAATTAGAGACGTTTCTTGGAGGAAGGTAAGACCCGCAAAGGGTTGCGACTCTGAGGCCCAACGCATCAATATGTAGATAAAAGTTCTCGGTAGCCATCTATAAGATAAAGTTATGTAGTGGATAAAGTGATGGAGAGAATCTGACATCATCCAATAGATGGTTATCTAGAAGATAACAGTGTTGCTATGCTGAAATCTATTGATTTCTATGGATTTGCTTTTTCGCGCCAGATTTGATGTCAGATGAAGTCTTGTTTTGACAATTAATGCGTATTGATTGAACCAAATATTGAGGTTCGGTTCTAATGTTGTTTTTTGTTTCGCATATTATAATTATTTTGTAATATTATTTCTAAAACACGAATCTTTACAATAATTTAACAGAAAGTTTGAGAATTTAACAACACTTCGATCACAATTTAGACTTTTTATTCCAGATCGTTTGTTTGAAAACCGGCAAATGGTTATCTTTTGTCTATCGAAATTGAAGAAAAATTATGATTTTGTTCGAAGCTTCAAAATGATAATTCATTAGATATAATATGTTTATTTTCTCGTTATCTTTAATGGAGATATTATGGAAAAACAGGTCAAAAGTTCTTCACATTCACGGCGTTACGGGAGTTTATAAACGTCAGTGAACGCTATTTTGACAGCCATCTTAGAGATAAATCGTTATCCAACAGAAGGTACCTCTTGTGAAAAATGGCGTCGGATATCCTAAACATAAGCGATATCTACACATTGATGCGGCAAATATCTCAAAGAAAGGCTTTTCTGTAAGATATATTTATCTATCCACTGATTGATGCGTCGGGCCTGAGAAGTGTGTACGCAATAAAAAAATGAACGTTTATCAATATTAATTTTTAATAATATAACATATGGTTTATTTTTACAACCATAGAGTTGTTGACATTCTTATCGCAAACGGCAAGTCAGAATCAACTTCAATCAAGTGTTCTTACAATAACCTTATTGGACTCAATATTGTTTTTATTATATTATTTTTTTCTTCGTGTTTCGGAATTTTCGATTGAAAACTTATAGCGCTGGTCGGATTGGCGCCAAAAAATAATAAATATGTCGTTGTTACAAGAACTCAGAGATATCTTGATGGAATCTTGACGTCTACGTGACGATTCGCAAATCGATGCAAATGGACCATAACCATAATTTGATTATTGATTCGTAATAAAATATTTCCCTTGATTTTATTTTTTGTCGTCATTAAGTACAACGTTTTTCTCTTAGTCATGTAGTTTTTTTTATTAAGTTATTTCCATATAATATTATTATGTTGTACGCCTAAAAGAAAATATGGATTTTATATTTTGAATTGTCTATAAATAATATTTTTATTTATTAATAAAAATAGAATCCGCTGTTAGAGCATTTTTATACTCTAGACTTTCTACTATTGCACAATATATTTAATAGCATATTTTTATCATTTTACTATTGCACAATATATTTAATAGCATATTTTTATCATTTTACTATTGCACAATATATTATTTTTTTGCAGTATTTCTTTCCCTTGTATTTCTAATATCGCAAAATTAAAATCAATTGTGTAACAATTGATTTTAATTTTGCGGATAATATCCATTAAATCTGTTTTTTTATAAAAGGTTTAGCGACCTTGTGTATGTATATAACAATAAATATTAGTTGTTCATATTAGTTTTTTTTAACTTAAAGGTTTTCATAATTATTTCCAACATAGTTTTAACTAATTTAATGATATAACTAAATGTTTGCTTGTCAAAAACAACCTCAAACCATTTTTTTTTCAAGTTTACCTCATACTACATATATTTATATAAGCATGACATGTTAGAAAGAAATAAATATTTGAGAAAGGCTAAAAATATGCATCGTCCGATTTAAAACGATTTTTAGATTAGTAATTTCTGTTGAAAGAGTTTTATTTGATTTCTCAAAATTTTCGCATTTGGTCTGAGGTGTTTCTTCAAACATTCCCGTCTAGTTGGTAGTTAAGTGCATCGGAAAGATAAACCTTTGATTGTACATGAGCCATGAGTCTACTGAAGACATGAGCTTTTTCAACATGTCAACTTATTATCTTGGAGAAAGCATGAAGGATGGGTTACAAATTTGATGTTTGACTTCTCATTTAGCCAGCATCAGATCAGGAAAACACTTCCTACTTCCTCCTAGCTCTGGTACTATGTTTAGTGTAAATGCACCCTTATACATATGCACAGTTGTTTCGTGTATGAGAATAAAAAATAACTTCGATCCATGTATAAATTTAAAAATATTTATCTTTTTCGTTTACTACAGAATAAATGGCAGAAAAATACAAAATATAATCTCACATAATATTGTATATTTTTTATATACTTAGATAGGTACTTTTAATGTTTTTTTTTAATTTTGTCAAAACATAAAATATTTTCTACATATTTTTTAAAAGAGTAAGCACGCTAGTAATCCCTTTATTGCCCAATACGTGTACTGGAATTTTTATTCGCAAAATAATACGTAATACAAGAATACTCTTAGGAGGTAGTATTTTTAAAAGGGGGTTTCCGAGCGAATAGTCGAGATGAATACGTCACCAGTAGCGTAGGTGTACGTTACGAGATTTTCAATATTGAATAAAAAGTGTTATTTACATATGGAAAAGCCTCTATTGATGTGCTGTGGGATAAAATGTATACATTTTAAGGGGAAAAAAAATAAATACCGACAGTCTCTTTACTATCTACAGTGAAACTACGATTTTCGGCGATCGACTTAACAAAAGTTGTAGAGCTAGTTTTAAAGCTCAACGAATGAGTTAAAATAAGTGGTGTCGCGCTTTACAATGGACCATTTATATTTGCGAATAATAAAAAAAAAATCTCTACCCCTAGTATAAGTTTTCGATGACCGAATATCGCAACGATCATCGAGAGAGTTTCTCAAAAAATTCCATACAAAATGAAAAAATAACAACTAATGACTCTAACAATTCATTACTAATGTTCGGTTTTTAAATGGAACAAACCACCACGGGCTTACGACCGTCTTCTACTGTTATTTCATTATTTGAGTTGAACAAAATTAACACCCGCTTTTTGTTTACGTTAGTATAAATATTTTCTGAATACAAACAATGAAAAAAAAAATAACTGGATTTGCAGCCAGATTAAAGACCTTCTATACCAACACATCTCGAATATCTCAAATTTCTTTCTCTCTCTTTTAGTTAAGCACCATGTCTCACACCCATAATACAACAGATCATCGTAGATCATCATTAAATATTTGGACATAAGTCATTTTAGCTGAAAAAGCAATCCAAGTGTTTCCTTAGGCCTGATTGTTGATTTAAGTCATTATACTATTTTTTTTATAATTCAGCCTTTTGCAACCCTGTTATCTAGTTGTCCGTTCATGTTTTTTTTGTTTTAGAATTTATTCCGCAAGTTTGAGTTCCACGTGGCCGATTGTGAAATGGAAGTCTGGTTTTGTCCATGGGTAAGCCATTTCGACATCATCTTATAGTACGTCATAATTAATCTAAATCCGATGAACGAAAATTCAAGTTGACGATAAACAAGGTCTGAGTGTCTCGGTATTGGAGGCTTACAAAATACTGCTCTTTTCATAATAACACGTAAAGTCTTTATACATACCTGTGATAAATTCGTGTTTAACAGGTAGGCGAAGGGGGAAAAGTCCTTGAAAAGGTTTTGACACTTACACCCTCGTTTTATTGATTATATTATATTGGCCCGTATTAAAAATCTGTGCCAACAGTCATTACGCTGGAACGGTTTGCCTGTTGAGGTTGCTTTCGAAAAAAAAAACGGGTAATTAAAACATCAGAGAGAAGATACGCTACACCTTATGGGCCCACGTTTAAAATAAGCTATGTGTGTATTTTAAGCTAATTTACTATCACCTCAAATTGATGTCCCATTCACTATAACTCCTTCAGAAACACGTGAACCTTGGTGGAGGGATTAAGACAAAATGAGACAAGTTTAGGAGTTTTAGGACCAATTATTATCACTGACAAGTGACGTTACGACTTGAATCACCCAGACTAAAGTTTCCACATTGACGAGTAATGGACGATTGATCTATCATTTCACACCATACATTTGGTTTTCCCCACTTTCATTTTTGGAGTGATATCGCTAACTAGTTTTATCTAGCTACATTTAACCAGTGCAGAGCTTTTTACCTAGCTTGTCCTAGAGATCTTAATAACAAATAACTAACTACTTTTTGACCCCACTAGGGGGATAGGGAGGCAACAATAGCCTTCCACCATGCTCAAACTTGCGCGGCTTTAACGAACAATTAGATCTAGAGTTAGTGGGCTTCAATCATCAAAGAGATCTAACTAGAGTGTTTCAAATAAACTGAAAGCGTTCACAACACACATAGATTTCCCATAAGAGAGTTCTAGTTAGAGTAAAATAAACCAAGTATTCACTGAAAAACATTGAGAGATGTGGACCTTTCTATACATAGAGCATAAGCGGTTTCTGCTACAGATCTCTGACTGCTCTGTACATTTCTAGACTCAAAAAAGATTGCTCAATCTAGACCCAGTCTAGTTCAAAACCTACTGTGAATTGTTGCCTTAAGACTGGATCGTAGAAGTTACCTATTTCTTGGTAAAACATATTATGGTAAATCAAAAAATCATAACAGGCCTTTTATGCACATTGTATAAACCGATGGGTCTACTCAAAGCCGTAGGCGAATCGCACCATCAGCGGGGAGGTTTCAAACTCACCATCTCTTTTCAAAACGAAGAGGAGAATGTTCGAAATTGGATAACAATAATATGTGTTTTATTATTGTGTTTATTATAATGAAAGGTACGTTGCTACTGCGACATTAAATACATAAATAAATATAACTTTATTGTGAAATAAAAAAAACAATTATTCATAGAAACATTGATTGAGTCAAAGGGCGGACTTATCCCGCAGGATCACTTCCAGCCAACCCAGATTACAAATAAAAACAATAATAATAACAATACAGACAGTAGAAAGCAAAATAATAATCACACACTAATCACATGAGATCACACAATGTAGAGATAAAAATAAAGATTTAAAAGGTAAAATTCATACAAAATCAAACTCAAATAAAATCCAATACACACCTACACTAAACAAATAAAAACAAATTCAATAAATTAGAATAAATTCAATGGGCTAAAATAAATTCAACAATCATTCAAAACAAATTCAAGTAATTAACCAAAGTTCAACACATTACAATAAATATAAATTAAATTCACAAGACTTATAAATAAAATACTCGAAATCACACAATGAAAAGATAAAAAAAAAAGAGATAAAAGATTTGAAAAGGTAAAATTCATACAAAATCAAACTCATACAAAATTAAATACATACATAAAATAAATTAAAAACAGATTCAATAAATTCAACAAGGAGTAGGGAAGGTGGGAATAGGAATCCTCTTTAAATTTGGAGTAGGGTTTTATCTTGTCGTCAGCGATTTTTTAAAAGTGTTAATAGTCTGTGAGCCTCTTATATAGAGGGGAAGTTGGTTCCACAACCTTGCGGCACGAACGGTGAAAGACTCAGTATAGAATTTTGAGCGATGGGATGGGATGAGCAGCAAATTATTTTGATCAGAACGCAACGAACGTTGGTGCGAACTGAGAAAGGTGAATCTCTGTTTGAGGTAGTTAGGAGAGGACGGGTTATGAAGTATTTTGTATAGCAAACAGAGAGTATGCAGGTCTCTTCTCTCTCGCATGGTTTTCCATTGAAGTTGAAGCCTGTATTCAGAAATGTGATCATATTTTCGTAGAGAGAAGATGTACCGTATGCACATGTTTTGAAGACGTTCCAATCTGGACTCGACCTCCACTGCCATATCTAGATAGCAAATTTCTGGACTGAGGAAATTTTGGAGTCTTCGAAGTGCATGAAGTGATGAAAATACCTTTCTGCTAAGCTCATCCACCTGTTTTTTCCATGAAAGCTTACAATCAATGCAAATCCCCAGGTCCCTAACATCATCAGAAAGAGGAATTACCTGATTATTCAGAAAAAGATATGGCAAGGAATTACGGTTCAATGAAGTAAGGAGTCTGGGACTACCAATAATGATGGCCTGTGATTTAACAGGATTTATAAGGAGTCCATGCCGCTCGCACCACGTGGCTATGTACCGAAGATTTTCATTCATGAGAGCAAAGGACTCGACGATATTCTGTGGCCTGAAATGGGTGTAGATTTGTAAGTCATCGGCATACAAGTGAAAGGGTCCTTGGATATTTGTAGAAATAGGACCTATAAATAATGAGAAAAGTAGGGGAGATAGAATTCCCCCCTGCGGAACCCCTGCGCCAAGCTGGACCCAATCAGAACTGGCACCACCGCAGATCACTCTTTGCCTTCTCATGAACAAATACGAACTAAACCAGTCGACGACGCCATCTGATAAATTTAAAGCGCGTAAACGCGAAAGCAGCACACCGAAATCAACACAGTTGAACGCATTGCTAAAATCCAGTAATACCATAATGGTCAACTGCGTGTCATCCATTGCTTCACGTATGTCATCGGTAATCTTTAGAAGCGCGGTCGTAGTACTGTGTCCCCTTCTAAATCCTGACTGCAGAGGATTATGCAAATTGTGGGCAACAACATATGAGTTCAATTGTTGGAAAACCAGTTTTTCTGCTACTTTAGAAAGCAGTGGAAGCACCGATATGGGGCGAAAGTCAGCAGGTGAGGCTGGTGCCGCCTTCTTTGGTAAAGGAATAACGTTAGCTTCCTTCCACGCGGAAGGGAACTCTGAAGAAGACATGGAAAAATTAATGATAAATGTTATGACCCGAAGCACAGAAGACATAATGGGCCCCAGCATTCTATAACTAATGTCATCACAACCCACAGCAGTAGACTTGATGTCTCGAAATGCTCGAGAGACATCACCAATAGACACCTCAGAGAAAACGAACGACTCCACGCCAATGGGCCTGGAAGCCTCTATATCCGCACAGGTGGATAATCTATCGCCGTCTGTCAGCACAGCAGGAATGGCAGCAAAATGCCGATTTAGGACATTAAGGTCAAACTGAATAGTATCATCCGTATCGGCAGGCTTTCCCACTCCCTGCTGTTTGAGGAAGTTCCAGGTCCGCCTAACATTGTTCAGGTCAATATTTTGGGAAAAATAATTCAGCTTGGAACGTCGGCACGCCCTTGAACAGCGGTTCCTCAAATAAACATATTTCTCCTGGTCGTGAGGTAGACCAGTTTGCCTTGCCTTAACTTTCGCCCGGTTTCTTCGCTTCATAAGACTTCGTATATCATCCGTCAGCCAGGGCGCCGGTGCCCGTCTCACAGGTCGTGTTTGGACCGGCGCATGCTTATCATACAGATCGGTGACAGATGTGTTGAAGCAGGTGACCATTTGGTTGATGTCGCTCGATAAAAAGACCCCACCCCAGTCAATGCCGTCCGCCTCCACCCGCAACTGATCCACATCAATCTGATCAAATCTACGAAACGATTTTATTTTAGGTTTGAGTTTGGGCGGTTTAAGTTTATACGTCAGATAGATGAGATCGTGCGCAGAAAATTGGTCAGCATTTAACTGACCATGGCTGACAGCAAGTGAAGGCTCTGAGGTGATTATCAAATCTAAAAGAGTAGAGGAGTTAAGGTAAGGGGTATAGTGGGTAGGTCTCAAAGGCAGAGTGCAAAGATTAGATGCATTCAGAATGCTCATCAGCTTGTCACTCCTTGAGTCGCCCCTGTTAAGGCATGTATTAAAGTCACCCAATAAAATGTGGTGGTGATAGTTAGGCAGTAAAAGTTCAATTATACCCTGAAATTCCTCAAAATAGTTGGAGCTAGGGGGACTATAAACCACTCCAAGCAAAACTTTAGTGTGCGAGATGCTGACCTCAACGAACAGACACTCCAGCTGACTTCCACTCTGAGTTCTGTAAATGACTTTGTGGGTCAAGTCCTCCCTGAGATACATTGCCACACCGCCACCAGTGCGTCCAACCCTATCACAACGTATCAATCTGTAACCCGGCAGCGAATAAAGTGCTGATGGGAGCGATGACTTAAGCCATGTTTCACCAATCAGCAGCGCATGTAAGGGAACAGACGTAAAGGAGGTCACGAGATCATCGTAGTGGGCCGGAATGCTCTGGGCATTTATGTGACAAACGTTGATCAAAGACTTCGACGAACCCAATGCGGCACCAAGAAGCTCACAGAACGAAGGTTGAGAGCATGAAGAGGAATCAATGACTGACAAAGAAGAGTCTGAAAAAACAGAGGCGTTGAGAGGTAGGGGAGGAGTAAAATTGGGGAGGGAGAATAATGAATTATTTCTCTCTGCAGAGTTACTCATAATGAATTATACAAAGGTACAAGAAAATGCACACACAATTTGAATACAATTTCTACACATGCAAAAAAAAAAAAAAAAAGAAATAAAATAAAATAAAAATAAAACCTGAAGGAAAAAAAGTAAAACATTTGCAAAATAAATAAACATTTGTATAGTGATAAATATAACAATAATATAGGCAGTAATAAAAATAAATAAAAATAAAAAACATTATAGAATGATAAAAATGTAAGGTCAAAGCTAATTTAACAATAAAAAATAAATAAATAAACATTAAAAATAAAAACAGATAAAGGTACACGACATCGACATTTCCACCAGAATTAGGAGAGCTTGGAAAAACTCGTCTAGCGCTCCGGGCGGCGTCCTCCACCCTCCACCAGGCCGGCCAGAGCGCTCTCACTCGGCACATAGACCGGGACAGAGGTTTCGTCAGCCTTGACAAAAACCCTCCCACGGCTCACCCAAACGAATTTCATCTTGCTCTCCTTGGCAAATCTGCGCGCCCTAGCAAACAGTCCCCTGACGAAAGGTGAGAGGTGCTCCTGAACGAATATTGGGGATGAAGCACCCCCCACTCCCAGGTGCTCAGTCCTAAGCCTGCCCTTCGACGCGTTCTTTTTGTTAAAAGCGCGAACCTGAGATAAGAGTTCATCTCTCAACCTAGAATCACGCAGACTCACCACAACGTTTCTGGGCCGTGCGTCCTTCCCGCTGGACGGAGGTCCAACTCGGCGACAAGACGTAACCGAATTCGGAGGTAAACTTATGTAAATTGATCCACATAGCGAATTCACCAAAGAGGTAAGATTTTCATCACGCCTCTCTGGTACCATGTGAATCTCCAGGTTATTGCTTCTAAGCGCCTGCTCTATGGAGTTAACCTGCACACTCAGGTTGTTATTCAATTCCTTCAACTTCGTGTTCTCTCGAATCAGAGAATTTATTGAAGTGCGGGCGGTGGCGCATGTTTCTTTCAATATTTCGAATTCCCCAGCCAAAAATTCGACCGAGGACTTCAACTCGTCGACCTCCCTAAGACGCTCGCGGATTTTCGCCATCTCGTCAGCCACAGTCTGCTTGACAATCGACTCGAATCGTCTGACCAGTTCATTGGTCAGCTCTTCGAATCTTGAATCAATATATGCAGCCAGCTCACTGACAGGCTGTTCAGTATTCAGAATGTTGGGACCGATTGAAGGAGCGCCACGCGATCTAGTAAGAGGAGGAGTACCGGCCGACCTGGGGTCACGCGCACTACATGTGGCACACTTCCAACTCGCTCGAGACACATCAGACATGCTCTTAAATGCCGACATCGTTGTACCTATACATGAGAAGTGAAAAGACCTCAAGCAGCGCGCACATTTCACCGATTTGGTAGGACTCAAGACATTGCGGCATTGCTTACATTTTAATCCGTCACCCATAATGAATAACAATTATAAGACAAATAAATAATAAAATTCAAAGAAGATCAAAAGTAAATTTACACAAAACCAGTATAAGATGACCTGCAATATCAGTAAAGTTCAATGAGTCCAAGCAAAATTTAAACAATAAAATCAACCGTGGCTCAAGAAACAAATCAACAAAATCATATCAATCTTAAGTAATTACAATTGAATTTAACGGAAAATACAGAATCACCAACAAAACAAAAAAAAAGGAAATTTGAAAATGAAATAAATGAATAAATAGAATAAAATAAAATAAAACTGACGAAATTATAAACACACATGCAAGGTAGGTATAAAAGTTGTTAAGCAATAATAAAGCATTTAAAAATAATAATGTTAATAATAAAATGTGTAATAAAATAATAAAAAGTAGTAGGCAGTATGTCGTAAAATGTAATAATTGCAATCATAACATTCAAACTACGCGGGCTAAATAGGCGCGTCTTCAAAATAAATCAAATCTCCGGTTCTCTCAGTAGCTCGTGCGTTTGACATTGACAGTTCTCAAAAACAAAGTTGACTTGAGTGGGAGGCCTGATGCATGTATTTCAGTGTATTATGTTATGGATGTGTCATGTGTTGTAGGCTCGTTCGGAAGCCGAAGCAGCGTTTATGATGTAGGTAATCTATGCCCTCCACAGTGTTGAAAATTTTACATAAACTGTCTCGAAAGATTTTCATTTTGTATTTTTGTATTTATGAGGAAGACCCTCTAACACTGTGTTCCGCTCCTTCGAAGCAGAGCTGAGGGACATGGTGTGGAGGAGGTCATAAACATTGCGCAAGATCGAGCGCAATGGAGAGCTCTTGTTGCCTCCCTATGCCCCTGAGTGGGGTGGAAAAGGGAGAATTGATTGATTGATTGATTGATTGATTTTTGCCTGGAGGAAATATCAACGGGCGTCGCGTTAACATCACAGGTGTGAGCCGGACGCAAGAGACGCCGGTCAGGGCGTTGATGTCTCTCATGGTTTGTTTTCCTACGGATACGCCGCTACTTTTAAAAGCGGTGAATATGTCAGTTGAGAACGTTGTCAATATTGTTTCCGTAGTAACGAAAAACATTGTCATATGATTTTGAAAGACGCCGTCTTGTCAGATGACGGCCCGTTCTTTAGGAACCCACTGCATCACACCTTAGAAAATTTTCAGTGTAGAATTATTTATAAAAATATTCTACAATATTAAAGAAAGTCGGGTTAGTGAGAACAGTTATAACTCGAGATAAGCTGAACAGATTCTTCCGATGTTTGATTTATTGGATTCTTCTCCGCTCCGGATAACAGAATAACTATTAAATATTAAAAAAACGGATAGCAAATAATATAAAATATACCATAAATGTTAGTCTTAAAGATAGTATGCAACGGAACGGACAACAACGCCATCTGTGAAAAATCAAGCTTTCAGAAATATTTTTACATTAAAAATTGTTTTAAACGTATTTTTGTATAAATTACAAATTCGAATTCAATATTCATAGTAAGGATTACAGGACAACGTCTGTCGGGAAAGCTAGTACCACGTAGATTAAAAAGTTCATCGTTGCCATACGCGTAAATGAGAAAAAAATACGAATTCTAGAAACAGCAAGAAAGAAAATGGTAATTTTTCTACCATTCTTAAAAATAATAATGCTCCGTTATTTTACTTCTGAGTTTAATTTTACTGAGGAACATGGACATGGTGTGGGAGGAGGTCATAAACATTGCGCAAGATCGAGCGTAATGGAGAGCTCTATCTAGTTGCCTCCCTATGCCCCTGAGTGGGGTGTAAAAGGGAGTATTGTTGAAGTTATTTTACATCTATTACTTTTACCAATATGAGAACTCTGTAATACCATAAATGAAGAAAAAATTGAGTATGACAAGAATTATTGTTAAATGTGTTTTGAACTTCGAAAGCAAGTAAACAAATTAATTATTAACCAACAACTAAAGTACTTCTTGCTATGGTTTAAACTCAGACGTAACGGTTAGCTGTCTCGTATTAATTATCAATTGAGTCGATTCCAAACTACAATTTGACTGTAACCGCGACTTAATTCGAAAACATAACAACTATGTAACTTACATCGCAATTTAGTGAAATTTACTCCGATCGAACAGTTAGTACGTGTTTGTTAAATGACTTGAAATATTCATTTCATTGCTTGGATTGTAGTTTCTATTGATAATTCCACCCATAATTGTTTTAAGACGAGAAGTTCATGTACATATTAGTTCTGTTAATTATTTATAATGTCTGGGTAGTTGTTACAACTTGTTCAGTATACTGTTGATCTATATAGGTAAATGGTTAAAACATAAAATATTTATTAAATTAAATTAAATTTCATTAATAATTACTAAATATCTACTTGTTGCATACATGAGATTTTTCAACATGTTGAACATGTTGAGAATTCTCATGATTAGGAGTTTCGGAGACTTAAACAATACCACCTAATGGCGAACGTTGTTAACGTAAAATGATCACACTAAGCCAGCCTTCGAAATAACAGTAGATGACGGTCGTAAGCCCGTGGTGGTTTGTTCCATTTAAAAATCGAACATCAGTAATGAATTCTTAAGCTATGTCCACACATAGCGACAAAATGTTGATATCAACAGTTGACGGGTATCTTTCAACTTTTTGTTGTAAAAACGCAAAATGTTGACGGATACTTTAAGTGAACGCCGAATTTTGGGTGCAAAAATCAAAGAGAAACGATGCTTGTTGCTTGTATTCGTGTATCCCCGCTGTCCACACATGGCAACAAAAAGTTGATATCAACAGTTGACGAGTTTTCATCAACTTTTTGTTGCGAAGTTGACAGATACTCGTCGATATTTGGCGCCAAAAATCATATGGAAATGTTGCTTATTGCATGTTTCAAACGGCTAACTCGTCAACTTTTCACGTTCATCTCACTGATCGAGGTATTATTTGTAAATGGTTTTTTTACCTTTCTACTTTATTTTTATAGGTTTGTTTTGAAAATTTTTCAAGTTTTTATCAATTTCAAATCTAAATAGGTACCTACTTATTTTTTTATTTAATATTTTCTTTTTATCCATCAAGCCATAAGGGATAGGCAGAGAGAACGGACCTCCACTTTTTCTATCCAGGCATTCTTCTTTCACTTACTCCAATGACATAACATTTCGCATAAAATCACTCTTATTTCTCTAACTTCATAGCTCAGGAGCTTCCTTGAGGACGGAATCGATGTGTTCGATCTGAGTTATTACATAAATAAGTGTCAGTATATAAGTGTCACTTCAATAATATAAGTGTCAGTATAGCAGGCAGACCTTAATGCTTGAAGCATCCTCTACCAGTCAACCAGTCCCGTCTTATATGAGACAGGATTCCAACCTCGACTAAAATTTTTCAGGTGAATATACACATTGAAAATTTCTGACCCAACCGGGATTCGAATCAGGAACCTCTTGATCTGGAGTTGACGAATTTGCCACTAGGCTACCATTCTCCTTTTGTGAGCCCATTCAGGGGGAACGGGGGGCAGCTAGAGCTCTCTACATCGCTCAATCTCGCGCAGCATTATAAAAATGAATCTGTGTTCACTCAAAGTGAACACAAACACACTATTTGTCTCTTTCACAGTAAGCTATTTAAAGCTTGTGTCGTGAAAGAGGAAGATGGTCGGCACCTGGGATCGAACCCACGACCTCATCATGAAACATTGCGAAAGCCGGCGTCGTATCCGCTTGTCTACCAACCACTTCCTGTACTCGGAAATTCGATAAACAACTTCAACACCATTTTCAGATCCAGCTCTGCTTCATAGGAGCGGAGCACAGTATGAGAGAGCCTTCCTTGTCTTCGGGACCCTGATGATGGGAGGAAGAACAGTGCTCTCCTCGACCAACTGCCATTCGGCATCTTTAACACATTTCCCAACCAAGTCCATCTACTCTCCAAAATGGTAGAAGTGATGGGACTACGCTGGGTGCGCCGGCGTAAAGCGTCGTTCGTTATGCGGTGGAACCATCTTATATAAAAAATTCTCCCGAGGCACCTCGTTTCGAAGGAAGAGACTTTTTGTGCATGGATTTTGGTCAGGTGCATGGACTTTTGTCAGTTGCATGGACTTTGGTCAGGTGCCAGGACTCACAACCATACAGGAAAATAGGGAACACACACACGCATAAAACAATGAACATTTTCGTCTTGACACCAAACGCTGACGCTTTCCATATACCTATTGATCTTGTTAAAGGCGCCCCTTGCCATAGTGAATCGGGAGCTCAGTCCCTATGTCACTAGATGTGGTAATGGTTGCTCGCCATGAGCTTCAAATCTGGCAATTTTCAAAAAAATCATTTTAAAATGAATCTGAGCTTAGTCAAAGTGAATACAAATACGCTTTTGACATCTTTCACATTTTAAACAAAAGGCTTGTATCGTGAAAGTGGAAATGGTTGGCACCGGGATTCGAGCCAACGACTTACAGAACGCTTCATTCATTTTTAATTTACATCGTTAAGTTTTAAAATACGATCGAAGTAGGTAATAATATGTAGGAATACAGGGCGTTTCGTAGATCGTTTGATAAACTGGTATGGTTGAAAAAGAGATAATTTTGTAAAATATTGTACTTACTCAAAATTTATATAGAGAGCTCCCTTTTCAGAGATTTTTTACAAAAAAAAAATATAAAATACCATAATTTTATCTAGACATCGCTCTATAACTTTTTCTTTATCAACAACTCAGATCCAAATATTTTTTTTAATATCATATCTATGCAAATTTAGAAAAATTAGGTAAATATAATCAAGAAATGGTTATAAAAAGTTATATCCCTTCAAATTCCAAAGAACCGTCCACGAAATAAGTTTACCTACTTCAGATTTAAAAATACTCGGAAAAAATATCGATGGTCACTTTCACCAACGGTTCCTAACTTTTACGTAGCTGTTGGCGTTCTCCACTCCACTTCATATCGCTACGCTAAGAGCTACCTAAATGTTAGGAACCATTGGTGAAAGTTACCATGAGTTCCTCAAACTTTGTAAAAAAAATCCTAAAATATCCGTTACAACGGGAGAAAGACAGGGTTGCGTACTATAACTGTATCCAGATACAGTTGACGCAACTTTTTGTATCTCCAACATTTTGTTGAAAGTTGCGATGTGTGGACATAGCTTTAGAGTTTTTAGGTGTAATATATTCCTTAAGATCTAGTCCTAAAAAAGGTCACAAGAATCTAGACATAATTAGAACGTTGTGCACCAACAAAGCCAAAAGGCAATAAATATGAGACATTTACAAAAATGGATATAGTCATATCCTGGGGCCAAATACATGACAGCAGTCGCAGTCTTTAAATTTGGTTGCTCTCTTTTTCTCAATAATTTAATTAATTACTTTCTCAATAACTTTTATCTCTATATTTCATTAATAATTACTAAATATCTACTTGTTGCATACATGAGATTTTTCAACATGTTGAACATATTGAGAATTCTCATGATTAGGAGTTTCGGAGACTTAAACAATACCACCTAATGGCGAACGTTGTTAACGTAAAATGATCACACTAAGCCAGCCTTCGAATCAACAGTAGAAGACGGTCGTAAGCCCGTAGTGGTTTGTTCCATTTAAAAATCGAACATCAGTAATGAATTCTTAGAGTTTTTAGTTGTAATATATTCGATAAAATATATTTTTTTTAATATTAAATTTACAACATGCGGAAACACAATGTTACAATAATAATTGTCGTATATATATATATATATATTTATGTCAGACGGCATATGTTGGCTCATCTGATTTTAACACACCAAACTTGATCAACCTTTTACCTGGAATATATAATTACCTGGTTGATACATAAATTTGAAAGTTACACCCCCGCGTTACGATTATGTTTAGCTTCCTATATACTCTATTCTTCACTTATATATTCAATTATTTACTGTCTATTTTTAAAGAACACTAGTTGATCAAGAGTTGTTAGCTCTTACAACGTTGCCAAATCGATCTCACTAACACACTCACGATAGCATAATACATCTCCTATTGTAGACGTAGAATTGGTAGGTAGGTTTCTATATCTGATCGTAATATTCACACATCGCTGTTGGTTTCATATTTTCCGTATTATTGAGGACCTATAATATGTACCTACCTACCTACTTTATTTTTGTTGTGATTTAGACTCGTATATTTTTTTACTTGGCTAGCGTTTATGACAATATTTTTTAAAGTATTTTAGAGTAGGTATTTAGATTTTTTCTAACGAGAAGTTTATGAGAATAGCGTTTATTATAAATTGATGAGAAGAAATAAATCATAAAGGCTTTAACTTGGAATCTATTTGGTCTACAGAGACAAATCTAGTTATCATATTGTAGCAAATTTACTCTTCTTTAAAAACGCGCTAAAATGTTTTTTTAAAAAAATGGTGCTTTACGGTTATATTCGCCAAATAATAAAAACATAGCGATTTTTTCGCGGTTTTTCGATTTTTGACAAAGGTGCATTCGGCGCTCGAGGTCAAAAACTTGGATTATTCATCAGACCAACATCATCCCGAAGACGACTAAGACCCTCCTACACTGTGTTTCTTTCCTTCGAAGCAGAGCTGAGGGATTTGGACATGACGTGGGTGGAGGTCTTGTCCAAATGCCTCCCTATGCCCCCAATTGGGGTCACAAATGGAGTATTGATTGATTGATTATAGTTCATCCAACACCAGAGTCGAGATATTTAGAAATTTGATATTACAAGTTTGCAAAAAATCATAACTACCTTATTTGACGCATTCTGTAATGTATAAAGTTACTGTACTATAATGGGTTTAATTATCAAAGCTGCTTAGTATCTTATTAAATCTTATTTATCGGACATAATACTCTAAAAGTTACACTTTTCAATTTACAATTTCATTCATGAATAAAATATATATATTTTTTTAAATTTTGCGTGATGTTCATCCAACACCAAAGTTGAGATTTTTTTAAATTGATATTGCATTTAAAACAACGCTGTTAGGCGTCCCTAATGTATATTTTTATTATTTTTAGCAAAGAGATAAGCCTTTAATACTATAATTCATAGTAAATAACCGCAATATAGGTACAAACGCGAATTAAATATACCTACCGGCTAATTTGTGTTTCATTGATAATAGGATGAGCTGATTCGGGACCTTGGCGGTTTGTGTCTGATGATCACTTGATCAATCAATCAATACTCCCTTTGTGACCACACTTGGGGGCATAGGGAGGCAACAAGTGCCCTCCACTGCGCTCTATCTCTAGCAGTTTCAATGACCTCCTCCCACGTCATGTCCAAATCCCTCAGCTCTGCTTCGAAAGAACGAAACACGGTGTGGGAGGATCTTCCTCGTCTTCGGGACCCTGATGGGAGGAAGAAAGTTCGTGATGCGGTGGTACCATCTAATATTCATGATTCTTCTGAGGCACATTGTCTCAAAGGCAGATACCTTTTGTGCCTGGGCTTTGGTCAGGTGCCATGACACACACCCATATAAAAGAATAGGCAACACACACGCATTAAACTAGGGTTGCAAACTCATCTTCCTCCTGCATTGATAATATATTCACTGATATGAAGTATTCTGACGTAAAACTTACGGAAATTGTAAAATCAGACCATTTTGGTCAATCAATTAGCGTAGAAATTAGTAGCGGAGGAAAAAATTGTGATAATACGTTTATCTACAGAAGAAGGTTTAATGATAACAACATGAAATCCTTCTGCAATGCAATAAGAGCATGTCAAAGCTTTAAAGTAAATGATTGCTCCGAAGTTATGTTCAAAAAGTTTTTTGAAAATTTAGTGTTAAATCTAAATAGTTATATGCCTGTCAAAAAGATCAATTGTAAGCAAAATAAGTCTTTTAAAGGCTGGGCTAAGCCCGGTATATTAATCTCTAGGAAAATACTGTTTGACTTGTATAGAGTGAAAGAGCGTGACAACTCGCGGACGACGAAAGATTTTGTATCGACTTACAGTAGAGTATTCGGGCGGGTCTGTAGAGAAGCCAAACAAATGTATATCAGAAATAAAATAGAAAGTTCTAACAACATAATCACAACAACTTGGAAAGTCATAAAGGAAGAAACGGGTAAAAGATGGGAGTATAACGAGAGTTAGAATTTTAGTAATCTTGATGTGGCAAATAGATTTAATAACTACTTTGTAAATATAGCCTCAGCAGCCCGATTCACGGAAAAGTTTAAGTCTAAGTTTAGTTCGAAGTTCGAACGAAGTTCGATTCAAACCCTCCGTGAATAGGTACATAGACTGTAGATAGTCGCCGCCTACAATAATTATTATTACCAGCAGCCCTATTCACAAAAGTTTGAATCGAACTTCGTTCGAACTTCGAACTAAACTTAGACTTCAGATCTTACTAGCACTATGCCTAAATCAACTGAGACTGCTGAATTTTTACTTAAATCCACAAAGAAATGTAACAATGATTTCAGGTTTAGAATGAATTCTAGAGCTAATGTCATTCGTATATTCTTCTTCTTCTTCCCCACTGCGGCATTCCACTGTCGAGAGTGATTTATGATCATTCGTATATGTAGTCACATAAAATCCAAGGACTCAAATGACCTATGGTATACTCGACAAAGTTTATTAAACGGATAATCGATCATCCGGCGGATGACCTAGTACTCATAATAAATAAATGCTTTGAAGAAGGTGTTTTCTCAGATACCCTCAAAATTGCTAGAGTAATACCGACATACAAAAAAGGAGACAAACATGATCATGGTAATTACAGACCCGTTTCAGTGCTTCCTGTATTGAGTAAAATTTTTGAAAAACTTATAGCGGAACAACTTACTCACCACTTGATAGAAAATGATATATTACACCCACAACAATATGGATTTCAAAAACACAAGGGTACGAGTGATGGGATATCGCACTTAGTCAAAAGCGTACTCGAATGTTTAGATAAAGGTTATATATGTATTCCATTTTTCCGATTTGACTAAAGCCTTTGTGTTAACCATAAGATACTTATAAAAAAGCTGGAATATTATGGAATTAAAAACGTAGAAAATATTTTCTTCAAATCTTATCTCAATAACAGAAAACAATCGGTAGAAATAGGAAATATCAAATCATCAGTGGAAAATGTTAACTGCGGTGTTCCTCAAGGCTCTATTCTGTGTCCTTTATTATTCCTAATATATGTAAATGACTTACCGTTCCATCTTAAAAATATAGCCGAGACTGTTCTCTTTGCTGATGACACGTCCCTTAGGCTAAGAACACGTAGAAAGCGGATTCCGACCCGCGCCGACCGGCTCATAGATTGTTGTCTATGGTTTCAATGCATTTAAATGGACATGCCGGAAAGCGGGTTCCTGCTTTTTCTGTGGGTATCCCCATTCAAATGCATAGTAACATTCTTTGCTGCGGTCGGCGCGTGTCGGAATCGGCTTTCTATGTGTTCTTACCCTTATGATCAAGGATATGGGACATAAATCTGATACAAAAAAAATGTTGTTGAAGTACTAGATATGGTGAGCGAGTGGTTCAGAGGCAGTAGCTTAATTCTTAATTTGACAAAAACAAATGCGATGCATTTCTGTCTGAAAAAAAAACTGCAAAATGATCTTGTACTGTCAGTTCTTAGCAATAGAAATGTGGAAATGACAGAAAAATAATATAAGTTTCTGGGAGTTGCAATAGACAGGACTCTACAATGGCATATACACATAGATCTGTTATGTAACAGGCTGAGTCCTGCCATTTATGCAATAAAAAGATAAATGAAACTTGTGGGTTAAAAACAGCGAGAACTGTCTTCTTTGCGTATTTCCACAGTCTTATGTCATATGGAATATTGTTCTGGGACAGAGGAGCGGATGCGCAAAGAGTTTTTGTACTTCAAAAAAGAGCATTAAGAGCCTTGTGTAACTTGAAACCAAGAGATACGTGCAGACCATTGAGATCAAATATTGGTCACAAAACGATATCACATAATATTGATCAACTTTCTCGTATCCCATTCAAAACAATAATAATCAAGTGCGTAAATACGATTCATTCATAAAATCGTAATATTGAAAAAATAAGTTGTAAGAATGTAAATCATGCGTATTTATTAAAATGTTTAATCATTTGTACGACTCTCATACGTGTTTTTAATTGTTTATATTCGCATTTTGATAAAATTCCCCCAAGCCTAGCGACGTTTAAGTGTAATAGTATTGGTAATGTCTTCGTTACGTAACTGAGCCAAACAAAATATGCGCATTCAACAAAAGGTTCGCGCGTTCGTATAGGCGTTGTTTCTGATCTTAATACAAATGTTATCACATTTTTACAAACGTGGGGACTTGCTACATTAATTTATTTACTTTCGTGGATGGCATTGATACAGTAATATGATTTGGCAACGTTGCAATTTTTGATCGATTATTGTTGTTTAATAAATTGTCAAAATGATTTCCTAAGTGAGAATGTATATTTCAGATAAAAAGGTATATCGGAGTGTATATATGGTCACGCAAAATGTCAAATATTGGCTCAAAATGAGTTATAGGCAGGAATCGGCTCAGGATCACGTGGTGATACCGAAAATGTAAAAATCTCATTTTGACTCTGATCAAGTATGTGACAAAAGAGCCAACAAGTAGAAATGAGCAAACATCCCCGGTAATTCACAGACGGTTTGAGCCACGAAGTGCTAGTTGACAAACATATATATATATATATGATATATATATATATATATATAACGATTGTGAACTAAGTGTGCCGTAAAACACAGTTTTTACTAGCTTACTGCTCAAACAAGAATTTTATCGTAATTGTAATGAATAAATGTGATAAATTATTGTAAAATGTTAAACATGCAATGAATAAATAAATAAAAATAAATAAATGAAATAAAAGGTCTATTTTTATCGAAGAATTCTTATGAAAAGTACAAAGTTTTGTCATAAACAAAAATAAAATAGAATCATATCATATTATATCTATGTAATTGTTATCAAAAGACCACATTCATAATAAAAACTTTCTGATATGTACTTACTGAACCGCGTAGGAACTATTAGTCAACCTAACGAAATACAACTTATTTGTTCAGTAATTTTCGTAGATTTTTGTTTCTTTTTTTATTTCATTGAATGATTTACGAGCTGTTTCCCTTCTCCTTCCTCTATGGGGTGCCGTTCGCAACCCTTTCTCCCACGCTCCACTATTGACATGTTTACAATATAAGGGTAGTTTTTGTTTTATATATTTTTTCTCCTCGGCATCGACCATGTATCCGTAGAATGGCCTTTTTTTGGAAATGTCTACATCTTTTCATGAGAACTGATCGATATGTTTTGGTAATAAGTAATAGTAATATAATACTATAATGATTATAGACTAAATCTTATAAAGTTAAGAAGGCACATACATATCTATTAATATAAAGGAAAGTGCCTGACTGACTGACATACTCACTCATCAACGCACACAGCCCAAACGGCTAATCGTAGGGAAGTGAAATTTGGAAATCAGGTAGGTTTCAATACAAAACCTTCCACTAAGAAAGGATTTTTGGAAATTCCACCCCTAAGGGAGTGAAAAATAGGGATGAATGTTTTTCAAAGTATGTGAATATCTCGGGAACTAGACATAGTACGAACTTGAGATTTGGCATATGAATTCTCCTATAGAAATAAGTAGTAGTTTTCTTGGACAGTTTTTCCAAATTTTCACTAAAAGGGACGAAAAAGGGCACATATAAAAAGGGATGATTTTTAAGTGGCTCCTTAAAAGTTTAAATCTGGTTTTATCGAAATTTCAAAAAAATGATTTCTTCAGAAAGAGTCAAATTATACTATTTTGTTTTCAAAAGATATCATTAATTAGAGGGGAGGGGGTGAGGGGAACTTTTCCAACGTGTGTGTGTGTGTCCGTCCCCTCTTTATAACTTTTGATTCGCTTGATGCACAGACCGTAAAACTTTAAGCCTACAAAATTTGTTTACTCAGAATTTTTATTTTTTTTTTTCAGTCAGGGGTAATCAACCTTTGAAATTTTTATTTAATTTTTTCATATATCTCGAAAACCATAAAATCTAGAACCCTAAAAATGAGTATGTATATAGAAAAATACAATATCTAAAATATAATTTAATGAAAAAGTTCCAGGATTTCTCAAACTTTTTTTATAAAGAAAAATATTTTTTTTATGACAAATTTACGAGTTTCAGTGCATATATTTCAGAATTTTATAAAAATATCGATAAACGCTGAAACCTTCCAACTAGATAATTGATTTTTCTATAAAAAATATATACATCATAGCAGTACATCTCAAACTTTTCTTAACAATTTTTGTAAAAATTTAATTTATTTACGACATCGTTTCATACAATAAACATACCGACTCAGATCCATCGACAGTTGGATCTCATTTTTACATGTAACTTTTTTTATAAAGTAAAACATTTTTTATGACAAATTTACGAGTGCCAATTTCAGAATTTTATAAAAATATCGAAAAAAGCCGAAACGTTTAAAACTGGTTTTATCGAAATTACAACTCCAGATAGAGTTAAATTTTATTATTCCGATTAGGGTGCGTGGTAGTTTTTTTCGAAAAACCATATCTCTTAGATAAATTAAGTGAGAAAGCTGTAAATTAATATATAGATTCTTACTTTAAAATAAAAATCGACCGGTTTCATTGTTTTGTCAAAGATTTATTTTAAGCAGTGTTATGGTATGATAAAGATTTTTGCAACAAACAAAATAATACTATTGAGATCCTACCCTTGAAACGCGGCACGATGAAGTTACACGTGCGGCTAGGTATATACATACTGCATGTACCTTATTGTAATGTCCAGAACAGTGGTTTCCAAAATTAAAGATTATTTTTGTGAAATTAAAAATACGTTGAAAATATCCTGTCAAAAAGAAATATAAAAAATAGGGATTATAAGTATGAGTTATTTAACAGTTTCCATTCTCACGCAAATTAATATAAATTAAATTAAAAATAACTTAAAGATTTTGAGATTTTTAAAGAAGATTTTTAAAGAAACTTTGTACATAATAATATAATATAGGAACGTAAAGGTCTCAAAATAGCTGCTGCAAGTATATTTTTTTTATTATGCGGCATTTCCTTAGGTGTGTACAAATATTTTATTTGATATAACTGTTTGCATCAAAAAAATATTTTTTACGGTAAGTAGGTACAAGGTAAGAATCTGGATTGTACTACAAATACTACAATTCTTTATGTCTTGATCTGTCAATATATTTGAAGCCATTTAGTCAAAAAAAGAAAGACATTTCGTACAAAAACCTTTGACAAAAACTAGCTTATTATTAAAAAAAAAACTATATACTTAGGTAATCTTGGTTTGAATTTATTGCGTAATCCATGAATAGTAGGTAAGTATATGTTGAAAAAAGTAGATTATTTTGAATATGAAAATAAAATGTAACCAATTTGATAAATATGACATTTTAAAATCATCTACAAAGTACCTACTCACATTTACCTACCTACTCAGATTTTAGGATAGATCGTAAATAATTGTTTTGAAACCACTAGCAACCTCCGTAGATTTCGTCAATGTAGTGCGAAAGAAATTAATTTTCCTAAAGAATTTACTAAAGCTTGGTTTACACTTGGTCGAGTAGCGGTACTTCAGTAGCTAAATTAGTAAATTACACGCTGCTTGACCAAAAATCTTTCACACTCTATTCAACAGTTCATTAAAAAATTTATTGACCCGACTAAGCTACCGGCCAGTGTTGCTACCCTTGTATAATGTTTGACCCGAACACAAACTTGAAAAATGTTAATCCAAAAATTTGGTATCCGGAAAGGTGAATGTGCGCTAAAAAAGGTCTTTCCAAAAATTTTGTGGCTTGAAAGGTACAATTAAACTAAAAAAAGGTCATTGGGAAAAGTCATGACCCGGACATTTTAAGTTTCGCCCGCACTCCCGGACGCACGTCGCAATTTCCTATCAGGTGACAACTCTTCTGCCAGCTAATCTATTCGGCAATTTTTTATTGATCACACAACCCTTAGTAGGGGACAAATTGATTAAAAATTGAATTTTGGAAAAATAAAAAACAATTTATTTAAAAAAAAAATACTAGGTTGCTGAATGTATGCTATTAGCTATGACATATACTTAAAATTATACGGTTGAGCATATTTAATGAGTTATTCAAAATATTATAAAACCCTGATTTTGTCCCATTCCTCCACACAGTGCGGAGGAATGGGACACCTACATGGGAGGAATGGGACATGCAAATAAAATTGTAACTTATTTAATTAATTTCGCTAAAACGATCAAATTTAATTTCGAATGCAAAAACTTCTTGCATTCTTTTTGCACTGCCATGTTTTTGAGGTGATGGCAATACCGGTACTTCATTATTTTGTAATTGAACAGCCTGGCGAATTTTTGTATAATCATTCCTTATTCAATTTATATTTTTTTTATCCTTAATCTCGGCATCTACTAAAAATACATTACAGCTTCAATATTTCATTGATTTGATAAAAAAATAACTAATTGTGCATAAATATTCACATACAGGAGGTATGGGGTATGTCCGATACCTCACTCAATGAACTGTCCGAAACCTCCACCATGAACAATAAAATGGTTAATGACAATTTAAAACAATAAGTTTTAAGTTATGTTAAAACAATGCTTTAATATGACGAATAATTATCGCAGGTTTAGGAATAAAACATAAAAATGATCTTACCTTTGGTTTACTTTCCCCCAAAAGGATGGGTTGTAATAGGTATACTATTACTTTTTATGTCGTCAATGATTTTTTACTAAACGTACCCCTATATTCATCTTTTGACAAGTATATGAATATATAACTGCGCCAAATATGAATAATACGAGTACTGTCCCATACCTCCTGCGTCCCATACCTCCACACTCTCCCCTACTAAATTATTCGTCACTCGACTAAAACACTCAACCAACGTAAACTACGCTACTGTGAACTAGGCTTAAGTACCTAACTGTATTAATTGATCACCAGTATTTCTTTATCCTTATGTAGGTACCTACATACGTACCTCGGTGTTATTTTTATAGCAACACGAGTACGCCTCATGGCCGTGAAAGCCAACAAGGACACTGTTCTTTTGTGTAATCGGGAGTTGGCTGGGTAGGTAGGTACCTACCTACCAATGACGTCATTAAATTATTTTTATGAATAGGTAGGACTTTTTCCCAAACTGTAGGTAATTTACATACGGCTGTTATTGGTGTGCTATAAGTTTGCCTATATTGATGGTACCTACATTGAAAAAAAAAAAAGAATAAATGCACGTGATTTTCCCAAAAGGCGCCCCTCTTCCCTGGTTATGTTTCGTGATTGTTTTCTTTTAACAAACTCCACCGTTTACGCCGTTTTAGAAATTTTCATACAAAATCAAACGAATTCTCGGGCACGTTCAAATGTTAACTCGCAGTACTGTAGTAATATTTCATACGCGAGGTATATTTTCTCGCCTATTTCTTCCCACGTGGGATACGAATAAAATAAAATATGGATGTTGTTTCCGAAATATTTTAATGATGATTTTAATTTATTAGTTTAAATAAGACGAATTAATAATGTATTTTTAGCAGGGAGCACAGTGCACATTGGATAGATTTATTTGAGTTCCCCAATAATAATACTTATAAACTTTGAAGGATGAGGAGACAGAAGCCTCCCGCAGACGGTCCGTGCAAGGTCACGTGGCATTTGGCGGTGGCCGCCACCTGCAGTAGCCTAATATAAAGCTTCTATAGACGCATTGATAGATAATGTTGTCTATGTTTTTATTCTCTACGTGTTGCCCGAGCTGTGCACACGCATATTTTTCTTGTCTAAATAAAGTTCAGTGTTCTTTCAATAACGCCATCTTTTCCTTTCACCGCATCGACCTTTAGAAGAAGTCATCCACTTTTTGGAGCCGAATCCAGGGAACCGTCAGGTCGTATTATCCATCTTTCTATTCATATTGTTTTTATTTAACCAAGATTATTAATATTTTTGTGTTTAATTTCATATTTTTTTCTAAATTGTGTTTTGTTTGTGCGCGCGTGGGGAATCAGGAGTTTTTGCTTCGAGATATAATACAGTGTAATTTAATCATGTCAGAAAGTGAGGAATTAAAGAAATTAGTTTATAAAAGGGGAATTATTAAGGGCCAAATCACTAGATTTTGTAAATTTGTCGACAATATAAATGTTAATAAATCAGAATTAGAGGCGCGCGTGGAAATAATAGCTACAGTGTTTAATAATTATAATGAAATTCAAGCTTTAATAGAACATTTGAATGATACCGAAACACAAGATCGTGAATCGGTAGAACTTGCTTATTTTACTGCCATCGGGAAGGCCAGAAATATCTGCAAAGAATCGCTCAAATTCACTCCAGAATTAAAGTTGCAAGCAATTCATGTGCCGATTTTTACCGGCGAATATGCCACGTGGCTACAGTTTGAAGATGCTTTTAAATCTTTAATAGATAACAATGCGCAATTATCTCCCATACAAAAGTTTCATTATTTAATTAATTCTTTAAAAGGGGACGCGTTAAAATTAATTTCATCTCTTGCAATCAGTGAACCAAATTATAAAATCGCGTGGGAACTCCTGCAAGGGAGATATCATAATAAAAGAGTAATAATCGATCACCATGTAAATGCTATTTTTAATTTGCCGTCATTTAAGGTAGTCATTTTATAAAATAAGGCAATTATCAGATGAAACCCAGTTGCATTTGAGAGCGTTGAAGGGCTGGGGTTACAATGTAGAACATTGGGACATTTTAATTATACACATAATGCTAGCAAAGTTAGATCCTCGCACTAGAAATATATGGGAAAGTACACCTATTGCAAAGGAGGTGCCTACTTTAGAAGAATTGACAAATTTCTTAAACGGCAGAGCGCGTATACTCGAAGCAACAACAAACAAAGGGAACTCACCAAAAGTTACGCAAGCACACCTTGTAACTGAATCCAAAACGGATAGATGCTTGTCGTGCAAGGGGGCTCATAGATTAGACAATTGTCACATTTTTAGGCTGCTCAGTAGCGCAGAAAAGTGGAGATTGGTCAGGAAAGCAGGAATTTGTGGTAAATGTCTAAAGTCAAATCACATAAAGAAAAATTGTAGGAGCAAAATAAGTTGCTCAACATGTAAAGGACAACACCATACATATATGCATGTGGGTGTTGAAGAACTGGCTCAGGCTAGTAATGTAAGACATGAACCCAGCAACACGGTTGCAGTTCATGCAACATTTTCGCAAAACATACAGGTTTTGCTGTCGACTGCTGTTGTAGGCATAAGGATTGGGAACAAGGTTTTCAAATTAAGGGCAATATTAGACAGCGGCAGTCAAAGTAATTTTATTACAAAAAGGGCATGTGATATTTTGAGGTTATCACAATGTAACATGAATGCGCCTGTGTCGGGTATACACAATAAAGTCATAGACATTAAGAGAGCCACACAGGTCAGCATAACATCATTAAATTCAAACTTTAATGAAAAAATAACTTGTTTAGTTTTAGAAAGCATAACGCAGGACTTACCGCAGTGCACAATCAACAGATCATCTTTGCGCATACCAGAGGGCTTGCAGCTGGCAGACCCAAACTTCGATGAGAGTTCACCGGTGGATATGCTTATAGGAGCTGGAGTGTTCTGGCAGATACTCCAGTTAGAACAGATTTCATTAGGACCGCAGAGACCAACCTTGCAAAAAACGTTGTTGGGTTGGATTCTCGGCGGAGAATTAGATTGCTCTCAAAATGAGAGCAAAGTAAAACTGAGTAGTATGTTGGCAACTAACGATTTAAATTTACAGATAGAAAAGTTTTGGAAGATTGAGGATGTGCCACCTATCGATCAATATGATGAGGTGTGCGAGTCCCACTTTCTGAAGAATGTATCAAGATCACAGTCAGGTAAATTTATTGTTAGTATTCCATGGGGGGAGGACCCGAATATTGGACCTTCTTTGTCAACTGCTCTAAGAAGATTGAATCATATGGAAAAGGTATTCAACAGGAATATTGATTTGAAAAATCAATATATAGATTTCATGCGAGAGTATGAAAGATTGGGCCACATGAAAAGGTGTGACCCAAACGATGGCAACGAGGTGTTCTATCTGCCGCACCACGCTGTCTTCAAGGAATCTATTATAATAATTTAGAAATGTTTTTTAATTTGCCTTTTATCGTTGCTCTATCGTATGTTAGAGCATCACGCCTAAACGGCTGAACCGATTTCACTAATTCTTTTTTTGTCGTGTTGGCTTTTATCAGTAGAAGGTTCTTATGAAAGAAAAAATTAAGAAAGTTGCGTGGTAAATTGGGAAATTAAATAAAACTCGCATTAGCCCCTCCTTCTCTATCTACATAATAATTCAGAAATGTTTTTTATTTGCTTTTTACCGTATGTCATAGCATGACGCTCAAAATACAAATGCTACGTCAGATATAAATCTGCACAGAGCCGTGCAAAATGCCGGAGAAGGTTCTTTAATACAATTTGCTGCATTAACTTTAATGTATTATTTAGAGCTATTTAAAAAACCCTATTTTTTAGGATCTTCATAAAAAATTTTAATAAACATTAAAAGTGTCATTCTTCTTTTTCTGTGCTTATGTCAGTTATAGAAGTCTACAAATCAATGGGAAGCTAGACTAGAACCTGGTTAATACCTACCGATCAAGCCTGACAATCGGAATCAAAAACGTAAAGCAAGACGGGTATAAGCTAGTCTAAAATAAGAGTTGTCTTTGACGGGTCGTCAAAGGCAAGTACAGGACTGTCTATAAACGATAGGCAGTTAAAAGGTCCTACAGTACAAAGGGATATATTTAATATTTTAATAAATTTCAGGTTGCATCAACATGTGTTAGTGAGTGACATAGAAAAAATGTATAGAGGAATAGCAGTACATGAAGACGATCAGGACTACCAGCGCATAGTATGGAGACCATCTCAGGACGTTGAGGTTACACACTACAAGCTGACAACGGTGACCTATGGACTTCGATCCAGCGCGTTTCTGGCGACAAGATGTCTTCTTGAACTAGGTAGAATTATTCAAAATGATTTTCCTCTTGCAGCAAAGGCAATTGAAAAGGATTTCTATGTAGATGACTTACTTACTGGACATGATGATATGCAAATATTAAAACAGCTCAAGGAGCAATTAATTTTTATTTTGGACACAGCTGAACTAAAGCTGAGGAAATGGAAGTCAAATGTTACAGAACTGAATGATGAAACAGGTAAAAGTGATAACTTATTACCAGTTAATGAAAATAAAAATTGTAAAATTTTAGGTCTCAATTGGAACAATTGTGATGACATTTTGACGTACAAGGTGAATGAAATATCAAATCCAAACATTTGTACGAAGAGGAATATTTTATCAAATATAAGTAAGATTTATGATCCTTTAGGCTTGTTATCTCCAATTGTCATTAATGCAAAATTAATGATGCAAGGACTCTGGAAAGATCAGGTTGGTTGGGACGAGGTGCCTTCCAGTGACATCGTTGAACGATGGAAATCTTTTCAGCAGGATATATTGGAGGCAAACAGCATGAGGATACCAAGATGTATAAAGGCGAAAAACTCAACAAGGACCATGCTCGTTGGATTTTGTGATGCTTCTGAGAGGGCTTACGGTGCAGCGGTTTACATGAGGTCGTCAACTGGCACAGGTGAGCACTTTGTACATCTTATCTGTTCAAAGACCAAAGTGGCTCCGATCAAGGAATTGACAATTCCACGACTTGAGTTGTGTGGCGCTCTACTCCTTACCAAGCTGATGCAGCAAGTTCGGACAGCTTTAAACATGGACGAGGAGGAAGATTTTCTTTTTACAGATTCCACGATAGTTCTTTGCTGGCTGCGAGGAGATCCAAATCGATGGAACATCTTCGTTGGAAATAGAGTCAAGGAAATACATAGTATAGGACCAGATTATAAATGGAATCATGTATCTTCTGGATACAACCCAGCCGACGTCGCCTCAAGAGGAACCACAGCTCAACAGTTGTTGAATAAAGTGTTATGGTGGAATGGACCTGCATGGCTAACAAAAGACCAGGGCAGTTGGCCTCAGGACGTTGTAAACGACAACATTGAACCACCAGAAACCAGAAGTAAGGTAGTACTCATATCATCGGACCCCACAGGTGACTTTGGAATCTTTGAAAGGTACTCATCATTTGTTAAATTGTTAAGAATAACCGCATGTATTAAAAGATTTTATTTTAATGTAAGGAATCCCAACTCAAGAAGATTTGGGCCACTACAGGCGTTTGAGCTTGATGAAGCTCACAACGTATTAATAAGGAAAGCACAAGAGGAATCATTTCAAGAAGAAATGCAATCATTGGCAGGAACAATCAGATTTCTAGAAAGAGCAAAATAATCAGTTTGAATCCTTTCTTACAGGACGATGTTCTACGTGTAGGAGGCAGAATAAAGAAATCAGATCTGGATTTCTCCACTAAACATCCAATTTTGTTATCAGCGAGCCACAAGTTATCAGAACTTATTGTGAGACATTATCATCTTATAAATTTACATTGTGGACCACGCACATTACTTGGAATCGTACGCACACGATATTGGATAACATCAGGATTGGTTTTGATTAAGAAAGTTTTCAGGAAATGTATAGTCTGTTTCAGATACAAACCTACAATGGGTACACAGTTAATGGCTGACTTACCTAAGGAACGTTTACAAGGGGTACGCCCATTTACTAGTGTGGGATGTGATTTTGCTGGCCCAATATATGTAAAATGTAGTAATTTGCGAAATGCCAAACAGGTAAAATCTTACATTTGTCTTTTTGTATGCTTGGCTACAAAGGCCATTCATTTAGAATTAGTTAGTAATCTCACTACTGAAACCTTTCTGGGAGCACTAAGGCGCTTCATTTCTAGACGGTCTATGCCGACAAAGATATTTTGTGATAATGCTGCAACTTTTAAGGGAACGTCTGCTGAGCTCAATTTTTTGTTTGATTTTTTGAGTAAAAATGGGGATTACATAACTAGTAAATTAGCTGAAAGTAGAATAGAATGGAAGTTTATAACTCCTGTCTCACCACACGTGGGGGGCATTTACGAATCACAGATTAAGCAAGTTAAAATCCTGCTTAAAAAAACCTTTAATGTCACAGGTTCTTACTTATGAAGACACCTGTACGGTCTTGGTGCAAATAGAAGCTATATTGAATTCCCGTCCTCTCTCTCCCATGTCCAGTGATCCATCAGACCTAGAAGCATTGACTCCTGGCCATTTTTTGGTCTCCCAGAACCTTCAGACCTTGCCGGACCCTGGTGTAAGCAAACTACCAGCGTCTCAATTATCTCATTACAATAAACTAAGATCTGTATTTTCTTCTTTCTGGGATCGATGGCGAGCGAACTACATCACGGGACTCCAGGCGAGAGGCAAATGGCTGACAATGGAGCAGAACATAAAGGAGGGTCAACTGGTACTTGTTAAGGAAGACGGCACACCTCCATTATACTGGACTTTGGCACGAGTGATACAATTGCTTCCATCATCAGACGGAGCTGTGAGGAGTGTAAGAATCCGGACTTCGAGGGGGATCTACACAAGACATATTACCAGCCTTGCACCATTACCAAATCAAGACTAAATTTGAAACATATAACGTTTATAAAAAATAAAAGAAGGTTTAATATGATTTAATAATTAAATACAGAATTTTAATAATAATTTGACATCAAGAGCTTAAATCAATTGGTATAAAGTTTAAAATTGTTTATCATCAAGAACATAAATTAAAACTAGTTGCATGTAAACATGAGATCCAACTGTCGATGGACTAAGTCGGTATGTTTATTGTATGAAACGATGTCAATAAATTAAATTTTTACAAAAATTGTTAAGAAAAGTTTGAGATGTACTGGTATAATGTACACATTTTTTATAGAAAAATAAATTATCTAGTTGGGGTGTTTCGGCGTTTTTCGATATTTTTATAAAATTCTGAAATATAGGCACTGAAACTCGTAAATTTGTCATAAAAAAAATATTTTTCTATATAAAAAAAGTTTGAGAAACCCTGGAACTTTTTCATTAAATTTGATTTGAGATATTGTATTTTTATATACACATACACATTTTTAGGGTTCTAGCTTTTATAGTTTTCGAGATATATGCAAAAATTAAGTAAAAATTCAAAGGTTGATTACCCCTGACTGAAAGAAAATTTAAAAATTCTGAGTATACAAGTTTTGTAGGCTTAAAGCATTTAATATTTTCTGAAATTTTAGGATCTGTGCATCAAGCGAATCAAAAGTTATAAGGGGGGGACGGACACACAGACACACACACAGACACACACACACACAGACACACACACACACAGACACACTAAATGTTCTCCTCCGAATCCTGAGTAAATCCATATATGGAACATATATGCTGCGAAGCCTCTAAGTTGGTGTTTTTTGTCGTCAAAGTTTGAAAAACCGTTTAAAATCTAGACCTGGCCATACAAATCTCACGTATCTTGGCTTGATACTGCCGATCTGTATCGAGAAATAATTTCTCTTCAACAAATCGACAGTTGGATAAAATTGAATTTAAATGAAATCAAGAAAGAAAATTGAACTATCAATATAAATTATGAATAATAATAAGATTTTTAAAGAAAAAAAAGTGAACATTTGCATGCAATTTGAGGACTTGTTATTTAATATTAAAATGCTTTAAATAATAATAAAGGGAAAATTAATCATCTTTGGACAATCAGAATGCTGCAGTTGGATTGAAATAAAACAAAGGAAACATTCAAGAATAGGTTCAGAACTTCACTACATTACTGGCGAACTGACTTGATGGAAGACAACCAACTTCGGAAGGGACTTGACATTTATTTTGTAATAATGTTGCTTGACAAAAAAGATGCAACATTTTAGTTAAGTTTTCAAATATAATGCTGAATTGTAATTAGTTTATCTTAAGTTGCACTGCATGAAATATATAAGTAACATTGGCCTAACCAATGACATTTGAAAATATTTAAGTTAGTAGTTTAGAACTGGTCTAGCCAGTATATGAGTTTAATTTTCCTTCTTACCAACCTGATGCGGGTGGCTCTGTTTTCTATTGGAAAAATTCATTTCCCAAGGGGGGAGTATGGATAGATTTATTTGAGTTCCCCAATAATAATACTTATAAACTTTGAAGGATGAGGAGACAGAAGCCTCCCGCAGACGGTCCGTGCAAGGTCACGTGGCATTTGGCGGTGGCCGCCACCTGCAGTAGCCTAATATAAAGCTTCTATAGAGGCATTGATAGATAATGTTGTCTATGTTTTTATTCTCTACGTGTTGCCCGAGCTGTGCACACGCATATTTTTCTTGTCTAAATAAAGTTCAGTGTTCTTTCAATAACGCCATCTTTTCCTTTCACCGCATCGACCTTTAGAAGAAGTCATCCACACATTATGCAGATATATCAACGAACCGCCTCTTCGTTAGTTTACTCACGATACATACAAGAGTTATCTTCTTTGACGAATTAGAAAATGCTGATACACAGTGAATGTAGGTGTCAGCGTTCCCCCAGTTTAGGAAGAGAAACCAAAAAGCACGTGAGCGAAGCCACGGGTAACTAGCTAGTCTATAATATAAAACAATGTCGAGTTATTGCTAACACTTATAACTCGAGATCGTCAGGACAGATTCTTACGATATTTGATTTATTGGATTAATCTCCGCTCCGGATAACAGAAAAGTAATAAAAATTGAAAAAATGGATAGCAAATATAATATTAAATATAAAATATTAAAAATAAATATAAAATATAATATTAAAGTTAGTATGGGACGGACTTCCTAACACAAAAAATAGAAAAAACGAAAATGGATAAAGCTAATATCCTAGCGCCATATATTGATAAGCAGTTGTTGCTTATTAAATAATTTGTTTTAATGTTATCAAGACTCTCTGAGAGATGTCTCTTTGTTCTTCGTTTAAATTTTAAAAACATCAGTGGGTATCTTAAAATATTCCAAATTCAAAAGAAAATTAGAACGTTAGATTTAAAAATTCTAGAATAACCGAATATTTTTGTATTATTTAAATTGTTTATTTATTATATTTATCCGGGAAATTTACAAATTACAGGGACATAATAGTATTACAAGGGTTTTAGTATAACAAAGAAAGTATTGAGTTAAATAGACTATAGAGAGAGAGCCTTAATACCTGCCAAGGCTCCGAAGGGTCTTATTGAAGGACATAACCGTATTGTTAATTTTTGTATTAGCTACATAATAATAATAATAACAACAAAGGAAAGGGTAGGGATTAATAGAAATAGAATAAGACGAAAGAGATTATTGAGAGGAGAGTAAACATGAAACATAATATTATTATTATGTGTTTCGGTATTGAAATATTAAGAAATAATGTGTGTATTTTTTTCATACAAATGTAAAAAATCGTCCGTAGATCTATATTGTTAATTTGTTGCCCCAGTTTCGTTTTATTTGTTTTTTTTTCGAATTTGGAACTGGAACGAAATATTTTTTTAGTATTTTTTTACCTAGGGGAACACAAATAAACTCTTTGACTCTTTCACAGGAAGTTACTAAAAGCTTGTTTCGTGAAAGAGGAAGATTGGGTGGAACCCACGACCAACCGGACGAAACACTATGAAAGTCAAAACTAGACTACCATTTACTTTATTTCCCAAATTTTGTTTACAATAAATTATTAACTTTTTATTAGAAGTGAGATCTTTATATGTTTGTGCTAGTTGGCTAAAGAGAGCGCTGTTCTTCCACTCATCAAGGTCCCGAAGACCCTCTCATAGTATGTTCCGTTTCTTCCGTTCTATGACTCTAATTGAGGTATAACGGGTGTTTGGATTGGATTTGGATTCTGGTCACTCCCTCAATGACGGAGGGGACAAACTCCACGTCAATAGTATCTATACAAGACGTGTAGTTAGAGATGTGCTGTTCCTGTCAGACACGTGTTGTTCGACCTTTGAGAAACTTAAAAAAAACTTGCTCCAGATAGGATAAAGTTTAGAGAAAGAGCGGGGAAAATTGCAGCCAACAAATCCTAAGATTGTTATAATTATTTGGTTAAAAAAAACGTTTATCATAAAAATATCATCAGATATCTTTTTAGACGCATACAATTTTTTTTTTTTTTTTTTGTAAAAATGAATCTGTGTTCACTCAAAGTGAACACAAATAATAAGTGTGTTACTGTGAAAGAGTCAAGGAGTGCCTTGACTCTTTCACAGTAAGATACCGAAAGCTTGTGTCGTGAAAGAGGAAGATGTCGGCACCTGGGATCGAACCACGACGTCCGCAGTACGAAAGCCGACGTTGTAACCGCTGGGTCTCCAACCACTTCCATTAGGTGTGAACTAAGATTAGGAACGTTTTGACAGATAAACGCACTAAAATTGACTTAAATACGAAATCTGAATACCAAAATGAACTAATTTCAAACTAAAGTCTAATTAGGAACAAATAGGAACGTTCTAAAATTTCTCGAATACCAATCCGGCTAACTAAAATAGGAACGTTCTTATTTTAGTTTAGTGCGCACTTAATTTGAATTGGAATAGGGGGTAATATATATTAATAGTATAAATCAATATATGTTAGACGAAAAAAAATAACAAAAAGAACCTTTATCTAAACAATCTCAATAATATGCAATTGTTAAGATTCGAAACGAAATAAAATAGTGTTTTAATATGAGAATTGCCTCCAAATAGTTTTAAAACTATTTTGTGTGGTTGACTTTGATACACCCATCCTGATGGTGACTCAACAGGATTTTAATATTAATGGAAATAACGTCGCTGCTATTTCGTGAGGGTAGGAATCGTTTTTGCCTATTTTGAGAAAAAAAAAGAAATAAGGGTTGGAGTTGTGGGTTGAAGACCTTAATAAGCGTTTGAGGTGAAGTAGGCATTGCCTTTAACCTTTTTACAACCGAAGGTTATATTATTAGAACAAATATTTCACGCAAGTCTCATCTTTTATATAAAACTTGCTTCTTTGTCCCCATATTTTTTTTTATGAAATTTCAAAGATAATTCAATGAAAATGTTGAAATCAATAGAGTTATATGTGAAAATCTGCAAAAGAGGATAAAATGACGTATTTTATCACAAAAACTTGTTTATTTTAGAACCAGTTTTTGAAAGGCGCTCGTAGCGCCCATTTATAGCTTTTTCTTGCAAACTTTGCTTTCGTATCGCTGAATTCGCATGTGAGTCTTTAAAGCACTTGGGTGATTGAACTTTTTATTGCAAACTTAACGTTCGAATGGCTTTTGATTGTTTAAACTTTTTCATACAAAATATTACATTCGTTTGGCTTTTCTCAGCTATGATTTCGCATGTGAGTCTTTAATAATTAATAAGTCATAACCCGAGTATGTAAAATTGTTTTTCTCCACATCAAGACCTATAAAAAAAAGTGCTTAACCACATAAGTAAAACAAAGTTAGTTTCTCTTTAGTTGCGAGTGTCGCCATCTTGTGGTAAACTCAGGAACTAAAAGCGTTAGTTACATCAATCAGTGAGGCAGTGACAAGGATAATTATATTTTACAATATTAGTGCATGTTATAAACTTTAACCATATTGTATTGTTGTAGCGATTCAATGAATTTATGTAGTACCTACATACTATATTATCACGAGTGGACATTTACGACATGTCAACAAAAAAAACTTCACTTCCTTAAATTTACCGCTTGTAGCTGAGTGTTAGTGTGTAGACACACGTCATTCATAGGGCCGAAATTCGAATCCTCGGCAAGGCAGTTGGGTAAAAACGAATCAAAGAACCTTACGGTGAATGTTATAAAATGCATGAACTGATGACCACCAAACCAGCCATCAATGATAAAATGTAATAAATAAACAAACATAAATTAAAATTAACAAAAACTCTGTCAGTTCTACTTGAGTATCTATATTAATTGGTTAAAACGTTTTCGGACAACCGTCCATCTTCAGTAACCTAAATAAATATTCTCCTTAATATCCTTACTAAAATGATCATTCCTTTCCATGTTCCACACAATCTTTGTAGAGGTCTTTTATTTAAAATTTATAAAAAAATACAACTTTATTGAAATATTTTTCATCGAATATTTGCCAAAAAATAATCATTGACCCTTGTAATGTTCCCTACCCTCAGACACTTTCTTAAGATCAGAACAATTGGAAACACTACTTGTTAAAATTCTAAAGACTATCGGTTTTAATAGAACCTTTTTTCTCATGAAATGTGAAATGCTTCGGCTTTTTTTCAGCTTAATTAAAAAAAGTAGGTACGAATTTATACAGTTCACCGTACTTGTATTGAGTAGAAATTCTTGTGGCGTAGTAACGCTTATTTATAGTTCTATTTCATGTGTATTGCTCATAAGAAAACTCATTTATACTGTTACTAGCAGACCCGACAGACTTTGTCCTGTCTTGTTTATGAATATTAAAATCGAATTTGCATAATGATAAATTTATAACCAACTAACTTTCCCAACAGACGTTGCCCTGCAGTCCTTACTATGAGTATTGATTACAAATTTGTAATTTATAAAAAAATTGGTTCACAATATGTTTGAATGTTAAAAAAAAATCCTTTTTAAAGCTTGAAAGAAATTCTATAAAAAATCTGTGTACCAAATGTTTTGAAACTCAATTGGTTTTCAAGGTGGTGGTCAGTTAAATAAAAATTGTGTTGTTATGGAATTTTTCATTGATGACGTTGTTGTCTGTAAATACGTTCCATACTAACATAAATATTACTGTGAATGGCGAACTTAAGGATATTAAAATCGAACGTAAAATCATCAGTATTGAACTGTTACTGCTTTATTTAAAAACTCTGATCAGTGGAAAAAAATAGTTGAGCGGTAGAAAATTTGCGATTAAGCCGTCGTCGAGGTAGTTTAACCCATATCGATTGATTGCGAGCTGATTTCTGTAGATTTCTGGGCACACACGTAGCGATTTCTCTTTACGATTTGACCGATAATCGCTCAATCGCTCAAATCTTAGCGATAAATCGGCACGTTAGTGGTGTCTGAAAGATCAACGATAAATTGGTCAAATCGTTCACCGGTAAATTGGTACAATTTTATTTATCTGCTGTGCAACACACACGAGAAGATTGATTCACACGTTAAGATATATATCTATAATTTTTTCTGAGCGATTTCTCATAACAAAATAATCGTTCAGTTAATTTGGTACGTGTGTGCTGGACGAACGATTTATCATTAAATTAAATACTTTTTTTTAACCAATGACTTATGAGAAATTTAAAATTGCTTGGGTATGACCATGACTGCCCGCTGCCACCGAGCTGTCAAGTACCAGAAAGGCAACATCATCATAATAAAAAAATTGTTTCAATGTTGGCTAAACAAACCATTCAGTACAATTTTCATCTATGGAGTTGCGTCTCTTATCCGTAAGGTATTATATTCCCTTTGATTTTGAACATTTTAATACAAAAATATGCACTTATAATAATATATTAAATACATCCTTTTTGATAAAAGGATTTTCCTCTTTGAGTTCTGTTGAGGAACGACTATTTTTCACAGCACAAGTCACCATTTTCAATAACACAGTATTACTTGACGCTCTTCTGGTGGAATAGCTTTTCTCATCACAGTGTCCTTTTTGGTCAAGGCACCCTTTACTAAAGACAATAAAAAGTTAAAAGTATTTTCATCCATGCGCAAATATTTCTTAAAATCATCAGCATCATCTTCTTGTATCACTTTCAAAAGCTGCATGTGATGCAGATCTTTCTTCAATAACCACGTTTTCACCCACTTTGTTCTACTTTTACTTCTTCTGAGCCGTTTATGATGGTGTAACCCATCATCCCAAGGGAAAGCAGGTAACCAAGATCACTGTTACGTACGTCTAAGTTCATAATAAAATTAACGTCAAAAGTTCAGGAGTAGTAAAAACGATGAAAACTATGATGATGTTTACATCGTACTGTCATATCGAAGTGATACATACGTCATCATTATCGTTCAAATTTTATGAAATTCCGAAAGATAAGCGATCGTACGATAATCTTTTGAATTTGAAAGATATATCGTTCATAATTTTGATACGAGAAATCGCTCAGAAAAATTTGCACGTTAGTGTCCAACGACCGATATATCTTAACGATAAATCGTACCAATTTATCGCCCGATAATTTGGAACGATTATCGTAAAGATTTATCTTTACGTGTGTGCCCAGCTAATGGTTTCGTGTGTACAACAACGCTTTCTGTTATAAATAAACTGTTTTCAAGTTTTTCTATATTTTAAATAATAATTAGTACCAATATCGATTGATTTCTGCATATATTGTAAACTTTTCAATATTATGATGAATAATGAGTACCGCTATCGATTGATTTCTGTATATATTTAAAAATTTTCAATATCACTGGGGTGGCGCGGTATAAATAAATGATAAAATTTAATTAATTATAAATTAAATGATTAACGTGGACTGTATCTATATGCGTGGCATGCTGTGCTGGCGGAGTGGTGTGACCAGCTGGAAAGAAAAAGGATCTGGAAGATGGACTAACCTTAACTCCACGGTGATCTCCCTCTGCTGGCCAGCTCTTCCTTGTTGAACACAAAAACATAAACAAAAACACAGCACAATTTATAATTATAAACGCGGCGCGGATGGTTAATTTTATTATTAATTATTTTAGAAGATTAGAACGAATTAAAATGAATATAAAAAAATGATTTGATTAGCGGTGCGATGCGGTTGATTTCTTGTATATAAGTGTATTGTCACTTTTTCTGGTTAGCTAAAGGTAGGAACAAAAATGGGTAACAACAATTTGATGGAAAAAATGAGATGGAAAGGACAGGTTGACACTGGCAACACCACACTCCCCACCTTGAAAGCTACAAAGCTTTCAACACAAAAATAAAAGAAAGCGGATTAAATAAGAAAAATGCGGTATATATAAATTAATAAAGCGGTATTTTAAATGCGGTTAGCCCATTACGGAATATAAAATGCGGTTGTCCCATTGCGGATAATAAATGCGGTTAGCCCATTGCGGATAATAAATGCAGGTTTCCCATAGCGGATATATAAATGCGGTTTTCCCATAGCGGATTTATAAGCGTTGAATATCAGAGTACTGATATTGTAAAGATGCGGTGAATATCAGATCAGAAATCTGATATTTTAAAGATGCGGATTATATCATTTTATGATATATTTAAAAATGCGGTTAATATCATATCACAAGTCTGATATTTTAAAGAATGCGGGTTATAAGAAATGCGGTGAATATCGGATCACAAGTTTGATATTTCAAAAATGCGGTTAATATCAGTTCAAAGTCTGATATTTTAAAGATGCGGATTATATCATTTTATGATATATTTAAAAATGCGGTTAATATCAGTTCAAAGTCTGATATTTAAAAAATGCGGGTTATATAAAAAATGCGGTTAATATCAGTTCAAAGTCTGATATTAAAAAAAATGCGGTTAATATCAGTTCAAAGTCTGATATTTAAAAAATGCGGTTTTTCAAAGCGGTACATTCACCAAATTTACGTGAAAAGACAATATATGCGGAACTATAATAATAATTTATAGAAATTAATACGAAATGTGAACTTCATATATGCAAGTCCAAATACTTACTTTACTAATGCGGTTTGATAAAATTAAAGAGGTACTTATAAAAAACTTAATTAGATAGTAAATGAATTATTGAGTTGGTGGATCTTTCATAACGGATGTCAAAACAGTAGAAACTGCTTCAGGCACATTCGAACTTATAGGTGTAAACGGCTTGATAGGCCATGAATTTGGTTGGCTAAGAAGCCACTTTGGACATGTCATCCAAAGACTGTGCTCCAGCAATTGAGATGGATACAATCCCCGAGATAATAAGTCACTGGGATTTTCGACCCCAGATATATGAAAAAGGTGTTTGCATTCTAGATTCTGTTGTATCTGAGTCACTCTATTAGATACAAAATTAGACCAGCGGTGCGGTGAAGAGTGTATCCAGGATAAAGCTATCGTGGAATCCGAAAAGGCGTATATGTTGTTTATAGCGTAAAGTGGATTGAACGTATCAAAAACAGTTTTTACTAATTTGGATAATAACAGAGCTGAGCACAGCTCCAAGCGGGCAAGTGAGATCACCTTAAACGGTGCCACCTTTGATTTTGAGCACACTAAACTTATGAAAATATTACCCTTGTCATCTTTGACATGTAAGTACAACACACAGGCGTAAGCTTTTAAACTGGCATCACAGAAGGCTACGATATTTACCTTGCAGCCAGGTGTCACTTTCAAGTGACGCGGTATTTTTATATTCGACAACAACGGCAGTTCAACAATTAATCTTTGGTAAGAGGTTATTGCCACAGCAAACAATAGCAATCCAAACAAGAGCACCAATAAACCAGCCCGTAAATTTAGGCCCGAATACAGAACATCGTTAAGTGACAGTTCTGTCTGCGTCTTGGCGCTGGCATCCGAGACAATTGCAACCTTGGTAGTGGTTTTCTCTTCTAGATAATTACTGTTAATGTAATCTGGAATAACATTATTATATTGTTCACGCAATCGAGAATCAATATTTAATTTGCGTTCTAGTGAAACTAAACGTCTTTGAGCTGTAGCGAACGAATTACCCAATTCACTTGGACTTTTACAAAAGGGAAGGGATACTGTATATCTGCCCTGAGACCCACGAGATACTGAGGACTGATAAGCAGACTCACACGCGACACTCTCAGGACTTGCGACCTCAACCATCGGCAATTCCTCCAACTTCCAAAACCTATGCAGAGTTCTCTCCAAGCTTCCACAATTGTTACAGGATACAGATGTATCATCGTCGTGGTTCACTCGCGAAACCGTGGCAAGGGTGACAGTCGTAGAGCATTGAGGTTTTGAGTTTTTATTTGAAATACTACCCATTATCAAATATCCAAGCGTAGTTTCAATAAGCGGCGATAAACCTGATATTTCAATCTTTCCACTCAATAGAATATGTGGAAATAGTTGAGCTCCTAAAACGATTTCTATCCCAGCAGACAGATTCCACTCGTCATCAGCCAACGCAACTCCGCTCAAATGACCGACACATGTGAAATTTATATCCTCCGTAGGTCCTCTGTTATTATGTCCAACACTAGACATTTTATCTTATAAGTATGATGCGAGATTGTATGTGAAATATAACAAAGCCGTGAATCGGTTTGCTAGACAGACCAACTCCTTTGACAAAAGAGTTGTTCAAAGGGATTATATCTAAATTTAATTTCTTACAGCAAGCAAGAGTGATGAGATTATTTTGTGAGGCATTATCAATCAAGCATCGAACTAGCCTCTTCTCACTTTCATTTCGATAGGCAAGTACCTGGGCAGTAGGTAAAATTATAGGACATGTCAATCCTATATTATTGCGAGCGCATAAAGTTGTAGAAGTAGTTGTAACATTTTTACTGGTTGATGGTTTTTCATTTGAAGTACAATTTTTCTGATAAAACTTACTAGTGTCTTTGTCATCAAAATGAAGCATAGTATGGTGCGATTTGTTACAAATCTTACAAGATTGTTTTGAATTACAAGTTTTACTTTGATGATTACAACTAAGACAGTTGATACATCCAAATATAGATTTAATTAAATTAAATTTCTCCTTTGGAGTAAGAGGTTTAAACTTTTCACACTGATATAGATGCGTGTGAGAGAAGTTACATAAAGTACACTTCTGACTAGCAGAGCCAACATTTATCAAAAATGATTTAGAAATGTTTTGAGATTTATTTTTTCCTTGCCATGGTACCTTTTTATATTGACTATTTAAACTATCACGAGAGGTGCGTTCTAAAATTTTAACTTTATCCTTGACAAATTCCATTAATTGGTCGAACGAAGGAGAATCTTTTCCTCCTCTAACCGACATTTCAAAATCATGCACTATTTGAGGGTGCAATCCCTTAAGGGCACATGTAAAAAATATGAAGTCTGACAAGTCTTTAATTTTTAATTGTTTAAGAGCTGATACCGAGGCAGATATATTCTCTGAATATTCATTTAATTCGTTAGCACTCTTTGCGGACGTCTTACTCTCTAAAATATTATTTAAATAATAAGCTCCCAGAGATCTATCATCCTGATATCTCTCAACTAAACCTTTCCATATGTGTAGCGAGATATTCTATAGTAGGAACATTAGTTAGAGCGAGTATATAATGACGACCGCAAGGGCGCGAGTGAGATAGATATATCGCTTGCTTCGTCACATCGGTAACGAAAAAAATCATCGAACAGGATTTGGCCGGCACGTAGAAAGTTAGGTGGTGCGACGCACGGTGTGTGAGTGAATTGCTCGACATGTCTCAGACACGAAAGTAATTAATAAAACTTTAACTATAAAATGTAATCCATACATATTGAAGGATAATGTAAGGTTTATTCAGTTGAAAAATCATTTAATATTAGTGCAAAGCCTAAGATGGAATCCGCAACGAAATAAGGTACGTTTTCTTTCGATAAAGTTGATTTCAAATTTACAAATTGTAACATTAGTAGACAAAATTAAAACAGACAAGTCAAGATTAAATATTAAGTATATCTGAATGATAATTTTCAGATATGCGGTTCTAGTCTCGGGGTAAAATACAGGGTATAATTCCTTTTTCTGGATAAATAATTTTCGGATGGCAGAGGTGGATAAAGTATTTAGTTGAAAGTGAGGAACTATCAAATTACGGCGAATATTCAAAACTCCGTCGAGTCTTGTATGCCTAAGTATTTGGATGGGGAAGACAGAAGCTCCCGGGTTGTAAACTTCACATATATAATCAAAGACGGATTATCTTCGTACTTACTCCATACGCGTTGAACAGTTGACCTGTGGGTAGGTCAGTTCAAGGGTGAACCAAAAGATTTCAAGGCGAATTCTTGGGAACCAGTTGGAGAGGAGGAAAGTTCAGAGGTTCAGGTCGTGTCCCTCAAATTTAGGAATGAAACACAGCTGAGTAATCTTTTCTTAACTTTTTTTTATTTAATATAGATCATGGTATGCTCATATTCAAATCGGTAGTTGAAATATTCTTATAGAATTTAGTAATAAAAAAATGGCCTTTATGTAAGATTATAAAAGAAGTTGAGGGAAAGAAAGATGTAATAAGTCGAAGCATTGACAATATTTTACTACATTTTTGGAAATCATATAATAAGATAACCTGCAACCATTTGCAGAAAGATTTTGTAAAGACTTAATTAATTTTAGTTATTTGAATTCATGTAGTTTACAATGCTTATTGATTGAACGAATAAATTCAGTTTTTATGTGAAACCCATGTTATTTATAATTATAGAATACCTAACACTTTTCAGGACATAATCATGATCGTTACAGCTCACCCCCTGTAGAGTCTCAAAGTCCGTGGCATAATATTGTATGAGAGTAATAGATAACGGTTCCTGTCGTTTTTGATGCTAAAAAGAGAGGCAGAGCTTCCTTGCTTAAGAGAGAGCAAGGGAGGGTCGAGCCCTCTTAATAAAGTAACACTCAACGTTACAAAATGGCGTCCAACGTTTGAGGCATCAGAAACGACACAAAATCGAATTATCCAATTTTTCCTTTTGTTCTAATTTTATTAATTCATTGGGGTAGCGACTTGTACATGTCTTAGAAAGTGTTGGTGCGAAAAGTGACGGCCAAATCCTCATTTAATTTTAAGCTAGTTGTAAGTCTTTTAATCAGTTTTACTTTTGTATGTAAAAGAAACAGTAGTTGGGTCATTTAATTTTTTTTGAAACAAAAATTTGTTACAAATTTTTTAAACATTAGTGTGGGTAAAAATATTTCTGCTGAAATTTACAAGTACACTTGTACAGTGGGTAGAGAATTTTTCTGCTGAAATTTTATAAGTGTGGGTATGAATAATTTTTTTTAAAGAAGTTATGGAGGCAACAAAATAGTAATGTGTTAATACATGAAAATAATTTTTTTTGATGGATCAAATGCTGATCGCAATTTTTTTTGAAAAATAAATAAAAAACCCAATTTACGAAAGTTTATATGAAACCCAATATTTAAGACATCCATAATGAATATAATCTAATGTACTCGATTATTACTATGTTCTAGATCCATGTTATTGATGAAGTCATTAAGGTTTTGGCTGGAATTCTTTCACTGTGAATGCTGTTTAAATTCCTGAGACCACACAGATGTGCGAACAAAAATTTCTAAACGCTAATTTAAAGTGACCAAATATGTATACACGGAGATATTGTTTTACACTTTCAAGAAGAAAAACAAAACCGCAAGTTGATGTTTGAATTAATTTTTTATTTTCTCTAACAATTGATTAACAATACTGAATATGTTACTGAAGTTTAGTGGACTCTCCTTTTTTTTCTACTTCTACTGCTCGTGATAAGAAAGGTGTGTGAGAAAGAACTAGTGGTCTGAAAGAAGCGTTTGCAAATTTAGATTTTATATAGAATAAAATTTTTTTAGAATGAGGTATGGTATAAATTGAAGAGTGTCTCCATTTTTACCTTTGTGTTGTTTTGAAGTGGGGTCTATCGAATAGACATAGCCGAGTATGTTAAACATAGCGAGGTGGTAGTGGTAAATTTTTGAATAGGAAGCAGCGACTCTTCAGTTAAAAGAGTGAAGTCGTCGAATACGAATAGGTTGTCGTGTACGCGTGGCCTTAGCGAGATAAGTACACAGCGGACCTTTTTATGAATTCGTTTCTTATTGATTGCAAGTTTGTAGTCAAGAGGTTATGTATCGGGTTTGTTTACATCTTGTAATGTGCAAGAAGTAATTTTAATAGATCGCTCGTGCTGAGTCAGAAACTTGTTTTTTTTTTATATTGAAAAGAATATTACGCAGGCGCGAGAAATCTTTAGCAAGGTCTATCGAGCTTGTAATGTTTTAGATTGGGAGCGCAGGAGTTTACAATTTTTTTGGTTAAGTGCCTTGTAATGATTTTAGTTGTAGAGAGTTAATTTTTTTTCCTTGTACAAAATATTTATTAAAGTAAATAGTGACTTTCCTAGTTATCTATAGATAAGGTAAATAAATACCTAAATTAGTAGAGTGAAGATAGACGTTAGCTACATTGATGATACACTTAAATATCATTTGATAAATCTCCTTAGCAATTCTTTTAAGTTTTTTTTTTTTTATTCGGCTTTTGAAGACGAAAATTTTTATTTTTATAATTCGGAAGAGGCAAAGAAGAAAATTTTTATTTTCAGCTTTGGTTAAGATTTACTTCGGTTTACTCAGGCTTGGAAATAGACTTAGTTGGGAATATAGATAATTTTGTGAAACGTCAATCAAAATGGACAAAGATCCCTTAATTAAACTTAGCGTACCTAAAGACGATGTGGAGATGGCATCAATATTGTCGGGCAATGGTATGCGATATCGAAACGAAGTTGTAGAGACACCTGAACGTATCACAGTGAAGCGAAATGCGAGGGTGTTGCCTTCGGTTAAAAAGAAAATTATAAAATCTTTGGGGGTAGGACGGTCGGTACAGAATGTAACCGTCAACAGAGAGAATAGTTATTAAGATGTATAAAATTGTATAGTAAATATTCTAGTATAACTAAAATGTAGAATAAGTTATAGGGTATAAGCTGTGGACTTAAGATGGCGAACTGGAATTTATATAGGTGAAATAGAAGTGAGTGGTCGGTAAGTTCTCGAATATATGTAACCCAAGGGGGTGCATGGAGAAAGATTAGACCGCGAGGCAATTATAGATAAGTAATGACGCAGCGGGCGTCATGGGTCAATGCAAGATATGAGGCCGAGTTGTTGTGTAGGTTTGAGACAGGTCATGCTGTGTGAAGAAGGTTACAGAGAAGTAGTCGTGCGTTACACTTTGAGCGCAGTCTCGTTGAGGCGAGATGGATTATTACTTAGACATCACCAGAAAGCAAGGGGATAGGCTAGGTTGGTACGGACTAGGTTGAGGATAAGTCAAATGAGAAATTATGTTTCAACGTGATGGTATGTGAAGAGATGTATAAGGTAATGGAAGAAAATGCGTGGCCCGGGGATGAATGTGGAATTAGAATGAAAGAGGAAATAAAAGTTTGAAGGAAGAGTGTTGAACATATTGAAAATTTGTATGAATCCAAAGCTGAGGCTGTCTAATGTGTCTGACTTTGTAAAAGGTAAAGGTTGTCTAGTGAAATGTCTGGTAAGAAAATATACACAGCGCAGCGGGCGTGTGTTACGTAGTATATGGTGATAGTATTAATCGAGAGGTAAGAGCGAAAAGTGGAAAGAGGGTGAGTCTACTTATGATAAGAGAAAAATCGGTGTAAAATTTGCACCTGAAGGTTTCGCACATACTGTGGCCGACGGAATACAGTATGAGTGGTGAAGATTTAAAGTCATAGTATTAAAAATTTATTAGTTTAAAAAAGGAACATAGGTATAATTTAAAGCTATTTGTGTAAATTAAAAATTTTAAATTTAGAGATTTCAGAGTCAATGCTTTTGTATCTATTAAATGAATGAGCCATGGGTTATACCTCGTCTCATGTAGGTGCGAGTTATAACTATCACTGTTCATGTAAAAAAAAAAAAAAATAGAAAAAAAAATATTTTTTGACTCTTGATGATCTGTCGCCACTTAAGTCTATAGACTTAACGTGCCATGTAAATACTCAGTACACTAGGATAAGGTCATAATGAACAAGTGTAATATAGTAGTTAAGTTATAATTTAAAGAGTAACTAAGGAATACTCTAACTGAGTATAGAGAGCGATTTTGGGTGACCGAGGCAATTAAGAGGTAAAAGTTAAGAAAAATGCCTCAGGTATGCGAAGGAAGTTGTTTTTTCCATAGAACACAAGGCTTTTGTTATTTCTCGCATACTTAAGTTTATTATATTCTAAGCAAACAAAAATTCTATGGTGGCGCCTGGGTTACGTTTCATTATAATGAAACTAAAATGTACGAATGAAAACGTACGTGTAAATTTGAGCTGTTGAGTTAGTCGAAAGGACACCCAAAGTCAATCTCGAAATTGAAGTTTAGATATATACTGTATCATGTTATTATTATTGAATTTTTCTTACAAAACCTTTGTTAAATTTTCAAAGGAAAATTAATGTTTTTTTTATTATGAAATTCATAGTAAAGGATGGTCCGCTATTAGGGTGTGTTGGTTATGAGTAATTTCTTGTTTTAAATATAAAATTTTCTAGATGATAAGTTAGGTGTATTTGTTTATTGAGCGTACCATGAGACAATAAGTTCGTTTAACTTTCTTGCTTTTCTTTTATGGAGATGAAAAATGGAAGCGAGGGAAAAGTAGTCGATTCGGCTATTCGGAGGGAGACGGTTAGAGGGAAATATTTTGTGTATACTCAAATACACAAAAATTTAATTGGGAAGAGGGGTATTGTAGCGAGATATTCTATAGTAGGAACATTAGTTAGAGCGAGTATATAATGACGACCGCAAGGGCGCGAGTGAGATAGATATATCGCTTGCTTCGTCACGTCGGTAACGAAAAAAATCATCGAACAGGATTTGGCCGGCACGTAGAAAGTTAGGTGGTGCGACGCACGGTGTGTGAGTGAATTGCTCGACATGTCTCAGACACGAAAGTAATTAATAAAACTTTAACTATAAAATGTAATCCATACATATTGAAGGATAATGTAAGGTTTATTCAGTTGAAAAATCATTTAATATTAGTGCAAAGCCTAAGATGGAATCCGCAACGAAATAAGGTACGTTTTCTTTCGATAAAGTTGATTTCAAATTTACAAATTGTAACATTAGTAGACAAAATTAAAATAGACAAGTCAAGATTAAATATTAAGTATATCTGAATGATAATTTTCAGATATGCGGTTCTAGTCTCGGGGTAAAATACAGGGTATAATTCCTTTTTCTGGATAAATAATTTTCGGATGGCAGAGGTGGCTAAAGTATTTAGTTGAAAGTGAGGAACTATCAAATTACGGCGAATATTCAAAACTCCGTCGAGTCTTGTATGCCTAAGTATTTGGATGGGGAAGACAGAAGCTCCCGGGTTGTAAACTTCACATATATAATCAAAGACGGATTATCTTCGTACTTACTCCATACGCGTTGAACAGTTGACCTGTGGGTAGGTCAGTTCAAGGGTGAACCAAAAGATTTCAAGGCGAATTCTTGGGAACCAGTTGGAGAGGAGGAAAGTTCAGAGGTTCAGGTCGTGTCCCTCAAATTTAGGAATGAAACACAGCTGAGTAATCTTTTCTTAACTTTTTTTTATTTAATATAGATCATGGTATGCTCATATTCAAATCGGTAGTTGAAATATTCTTATAGAATTTAGTAATAAAAAAATGGCCTTTATGTAAGATTATAAAAGAAGTTGAGGGAAAGAAAGATGTAATAAGTCGAAGCATTGACAATATTTTACTACATTTTTGGAAATCATATAATAAGATAACCTGCAACCATTTGCAGAAAGATTTTGTAAAGACTTAATTAATTTTAGTTATTTGAATTCATGTAGTTTACAATGCTTATTGATTGAACGAATAAATTCAGTTTTTATGTGAAACCCATGTTATTTATAATTATAGAATACCTAACACTTTTCAGGACATAATCATGATCGTTACAGCTCCCCCCCTGTAGAGTCTCAAAGTCCGTGGCATAATATTGTATGAGAGTAATAGATAACGGTTCCTGTCGTTTTTGATGCTAAAAAGAGAGGCAGAGCTTCCTTGCTTAAGAGAGAGCAAGGGAGGGTCGAGCCCTCTTAATAAAGTAACACTCAACGTTACATATGTTTGCATAATTTTCACCTGTAGGAATAATCCCGGAAAACACATTTAGAGCTGAATGACTTAGTTTTCCAAGCAAATACTGCATACGCTGCGAATCATTAAGATTTTCGTTAAGATGGATATTATTCTTAAATGACTCATAAAATAGAGACCAATTTTCTAATTTACCATCGAAACATGGTATTTGAATAGGCGGTAACTTAATATGAGAAATTTTATTATCTTTTGATTGATTTGAGGTATTTACATTTGACACTTGGTCTGCAGTCAACAACTGAGACCGTTTGAATTTAATGGCATTTACCTGACTGTTTAAAGTATTTAAACTATCATACGTTGGCTCATACGTTTTATCGTACGAAATTTTTAACAGTACAAGTTCATCCAATGCGGTAACTATATCTTTCTTCAATTCATCAATTGAGAAAGTGTCTGAGATGAAAGCAGTTGTTTCCCGAGTTCCGTGACTCAATGTCAATTTTGACTTCTCAAAAAACTCACCAACCTTTGAGAGAAGTGAATTAGATTTGGCTTCTAATAATTTGATACGTTCCATTGTGAAACGCCTAATATAAATAAACAATTAATTAGATGCAAGACAAGTTGAGTAAACTGAGTAAGTTGTCAACTTATAAACTACGCGGCTTATCTTCGTTTATGAACGAAGGTACATAAAAATAAGAAACCGTGAAACTCAATTAAGATGTCTTAAGTTAACTATATATAAATAAACATTCAGTTGCCTATATGAATGTATGTAAAAAAAAGAAAAAGAAATATAATAAGGATGCGTTAAATTTAAGTATACATAAATAAGCCTTAAATTGCCTATATTATTAATGTATACAAAGAGAAGAAAAAGAAATATAATAATAAAGCGTTAAATTTAATATATCTACTATCCGAATAAACAGTAGAGTACTGTATGCAAAGGCTTAAGCATACCTAAGCATACGGGTGTGTTCATATAATGCGTAGGTATAAGCTAATGTACACGATCAACGACAAAATTAACCCTCTCAAATCAACACAGAAAGCTAGAGCAATAGCGACATAGGTATGACGTAAAACTCTACATAAAGAGTTTGATGCAATTGTTGTAAGTATGACTATTTTATATCAAAGTTACAAAGTTATGCGAGCGATGCGTAGTTAGGTATATAAAATATATTAAATATTATGTCAATATCTATATGGGTAATATTCCAAGCAATTGGGATTCTTAAATAACTCTATCCGTTTTATAAGTGTAACAGAATTATTTCCCATTAAATTCTCGATAATACACTGATATTACCTATACTTCAAATTTTAAATATGACATTATGAATCATTAAAAAAATTTTAAGTTTTCAAACCAATGCCATCTATGGAACTACAACAGAAGCACGTGAATTTCCAAATCAAAGTTTAACTATTGACTTTTCAAAGAAACCCACCTCTCCTATTCAAATATAGATGGCGCTATGCGTTAATAATATTAATTATTATTTAAAAAATACTATTGTATGTTATAAATCTAAATTAAACTTTTCTTCATATTTATTGCCTGTTCAATGAAATAATTTGTCAAATGATTAGCGGACTCGACAAGAATTATGTTATATAATTAAGTTAATTATAAGCAAGTTTATATCAGATAACATGTAACATGACTGACACAAATTTCACTTTGGATTCATGTACTTCTAATGCGTGATATTAAATCCAAAAACAATGACATTACCATTTCTGCAATGTTTCAATAAACTTGGTGAATGTACAGATGAGAATGTGAATAAATGAGATTTACACTGATCTTTTGCTATAGGCTCACTATAAATCCGGTATAAGTGACCAAAAAATCTAACCATAAATCCGGTTCGTATGGACCATTAATATGGGGTGGCGCGGTATAAATAAATGATAAAATTTAATTAATTATAAATTAAATGATTAACGTGGACTGTATCTATATGCGTGGCATGCTGTGCTGGCGGAGTGGTGTGACCAGCTGGAAAGAAAAAGGATCTGGAAGATGGACTAACCTTAACTCCACGGTGATCTCCCTCTGCTGGCCAGCTCTTCCTTGTTGAACACAAAAACATAAACAAAAACACAGCACAATTTATAATTATAAACGCGGCGCGGATGGTTAATTTTATTATTAATTATTTTAGAAGATTAGAACGAATTAAAATGAATATAAAAAAATGATTTGATTAGCGGTGCGATGCGGTTGATTTCTTGTATATAAGTGTATTGTCACTTTTTCTGGTTAGCTAAAGGTAGGAACAAAAATGGGTAACAACAATTTGATGGAAAAAATGAGATGGAAAGGACAGGTTGACACTGGCAACACCAATCACAATCAATTTTTAGTACCGATATCGATAGATTTCTGCAAACATTACAAACTTTTCAATATTATAATGAATAATAAGTATTGATATCGTTTGATTTCTATATATTTTAAATACTTTTCAATATCACAACCAATTTTTAGCACCGATATCGATTGATTTTTTATGTATTTTACTTCCCATTTATAAATTTAGTCTTATTAGACCATTTATTTTTTTACCGTTTTTATATTTATGTACCAATATTTATAAATTTATGTATTTAAAATAATTTAAAAATTTGTTTATGTCAATTGAAATAAAGAGGTATATTGATAATGGTAATTTGTATTGTATTATTTCTAAGAATTAGTATTGCTAACATTTATTTTGGTATAGCGTTATTAATAGGAATTTCACAGATTTGCATTGTTTTTAATAATACAGTAAGAAAATCACAAACAATTACAAAACTTGAAATATACAAATTTGAAATAAAATCGAAAATCCCACGAGGCAGGGCCTGTAAGTGGGGTAACACATAAAAGTAAAACATCGATGTCAAAGTGAATAAATTAACAAATGATGTATTTGTGTTCACTTCGAGTGAGCACAGATTCATTTTTTAAAAAAAAAAATATATAAAATAAAATGTTCAAATAAGAAACTGTCAAAAATATAGATGATCAAAAATATAAAAAAATCATATATAAATAAGCTCAAAGGCACTAGTAAAAGTTAGCAATAGATGAGTTATAAAAAAGTACATAAATAAATAAAAACAATATATAAAAAAATTACAAATAAATAGGAGATTTAATAACAATACAAGAATAATAATTTATGTATATTAAGAAAGACATGAATGAATCGTGAGTTAATTAAGCAATGCAATGAGTTAGTTAAGCATGTCGGTAAGCTAGTCAAAACATAAAAAAGATAAAATCATTCCACATTATACCGAGTCAATAATAATTCCTCTTGATCCTTAATGTCATTTAATGTCAATGCAACAAAATACAAATAAAATAGTCAATAAAAACACAAAAATGAACAACGAGAAAAAAAAATAATAATTTAGAAATAAAAAATAAATAATATATAATATAAAAAAGCACAAAAATCAAATCATTTTTCAATAGGTAAAGTAAAAAATGGTACTTAAATCGTTCCAAATGGCATGCGATCAAAATATCACAACAGGCAATCAGAGCACCACACACACAAAACAAAAAAAAAGAGCATTAATCATCATACCGGTTCAATTATTATCATTCATCATTATACAGGTTCAGTCACATTCAATCAATATCAAACATCAAACACTTTGCAAAAGGAAAGGGAAAGAAAAGAGAAAGAAAAAAAGCATACTCGAATTATTCCAAACTACATGTAAATGAATAGGGGGGGGGCTACAACAGAAAAGAGGAAGCATCTACACCAGTAAGCCATAACTTAATATATCTCAAGAATGTCGCCATACTTCCAGTATTCCTGATTTCATCTGGTACTTTGTTGAACAATTTTGGTGCTACATACTCTAGGTGTCTTTGCCTCTGTCTTGTTCTACAATTGGGTAATGTAAAAACATTCCCTAGCCTTGTACTCCTTCTGCAATTCGATGAACGTACAAATAATTCTGGCTTTTTATAGATGAATTTTAGATTTTGCAGTAGATATAGCTTACGCTGTTCAAAGAAGGCACTCAAGTCATACAATTTGATAGTATCATATCTCATAGGCTTCCTATAAATTATCTTTATAATAATCCTTTGAACAATATTCAACGTAGATATGTGGTTGTCAAAAGCTCCTCCCCAAACCAAGACACCACATGATTTTCAAATGATTTTCAAACCACCACAATATGATTTACAAATGATTTTCAAATTTCCCGCCTGCAGAAATGGTCTGGGGATTTTTAAATTTACCGCCAATTTTAGTTCAACGAAATTCCGTGAGATCTTTGCGGAATGCTGGCGTCGGCGTCATGTCCGCATGTATTTTGTATGAAGTCGACATTCTTCCCTATGTCATTGTAATAGGGTATTATTGTTCTGTGATAGAAGGCAGTGACTTTACTCGGTAGTTATATACTTGGATGAATCTATGGATTCATTGGTAAAACTTTTGAAGCCGCGGGGTCGGGGGGAAAAATAAATTACGACGCCATCTTAATGGAACTTACGGGAACATATTCTCTGTTTTAACGAATATGTTGCTGGATCTCTTTTTTAGTGTTTTGTTGTTAATAAATACGTTTACGAGTAGACATATTATTACTCTTTTAAAGTTTAATTACAGTTTTTTTTTTTCATATAAAATTGTGATGATTTAATGTTATGTTGGTTTTATTTGGTGAACTTTATTTCAAATCTTTCCTTAAACTGAAGAGATGATTAATTTAAGTCAAATACATAAGATATTTCAAACTACTCGAAGTTCTGATATATATTTTCAATTATTCCATACGAATTGTTGAAATATGGTGCAACCAAGATGGCCGCCAGTATTTCCTCACACCCCCTCTATTGTATGGTCACTACGAAATGTCTCTCGGGGCAATAAAACCCTTTTTCTATTGCTACCTCGCTCGCACCCATGGTTGTTACGCAGGACAATAGTGAAGCAAATAATGACGCGATGCTTCCGAACCGACATCGAGAAATAAATCCCCATCGGAACTACATTTTTTACAATAACAGAAAATTTCAATGAATGCTTGTGTATTCACATAGTGAAAGTTCATTTTAGTACACTTTATTACCGTAGCTGCACTTTTATGTTATTTTATAATTATGATTACTTCACGTAACAAATAATATTTTAATGCTTCTCTATGAATTTTATAAAGTTTGAAATGAATATATTTAGAATTTTTTATTTAATTTTCAATATGTACAATATTAGTAAACACAACACAATTATAAAGCATATAAACAAGATTATATCATTCATGTATCCAATACAATTCAAATAATTGATATAGGTATGTTAAAAGATAGATAAATTAAGTCATAAAAACAATGCCGTCTGAGTTTTTTTTTATATTTATACCCTATATAAATAAGAATATATTATATTCTTTAAAATTTTCAGCATTGAAGACTTCCCACACTTGTAATTAGGAACTTGTTCTTGAAACTTTTTTTAAATTTTGTGGACAGATGGATACTGGCCTTCATCATAAAATGAATGAACAGTGCGTTTTAATAAGCTTTTATTGAAGGTATCCATATCGGCTACTACTGCTCTTTTGATATATTTTTCACGTGGAGAAACTACGGTGTCCGTTTTGAATTCCACATTTATCCGGTCTATCGTTTTGAGACTGGTACCACAAATTATTGATGTGATTTCTCGAGGCTTATTTAAATTGATTCGAGATAAAATTCTGCCATCACATTTTAATTCGTTAAAGAACGTTAAGACATTGCGAATTATAGTTCTGCTGTGAACAGGAATATCACCTTGCACTTTCAAAAAATTCACATTTGACAATAAATTCTCCATTTCGCACTTCGTTTCGTAACAAAAATAAATTAAACGTCTGAACACTAAGAATTTCCAAATACGACTGACTAATTCATATATTACCATCATCTCGACTAGAAAGTTTTGAAATGCTTATCTCCTAAAAATTACATAGAAAAACCGATGACTCATCACTCAGGTATATTTGCTTCTCGACGCACGATGATCGTTTTACCACCCCTATTGTCAGTGGGTTTTATTGCCCCGAGAGACATTTCGTAGTGGGCATACAATAGTGGCATCACTTGCTCTCGTACAAATCTCAGCTGTCAATCTCTCCATATATAATAATTCCTCCAAGGTTATATATAAAAATCTATGCTTTACGCCCGTATACTCCATGCTGTCATTCTTGCACCAGACTATTTATATATTTTGAGTTAAGAATTGAGCTTTATACCTACATACTTGTAAAATCTGTGTAAAAGAAACTTATTTAAATATCTTAAAAATGGATACTAAATCCACAAATAATAATGACTTATATGAAATCTTCATTTACAAATTGGAAGAAAATGAAATAGAAAACTTTTTAATAAATGTCTCGTTAAAGCCACAAGATAATAATAATGTCAAAGGAAATGTTATTCGTAATTTAAGAAAACGTAATAATAATATGCGAATTCAGGGTGGAGAAAAACCATACGAGTGTAATATATGCCGCAAAAGATTCAATTATTCAGGACCTATAAAGATACATATGCGAACACATAGTGGTGAAAAACCATACGAGTGTAATATATGCCACAAAAGTTTCAATCAATCTGGAAATTTAAAGATACATATGCGAAGACATAGTGGTGAAAAACCACACCAGTGTAATATATGCAGTAAAAAGTTTAATGATTCAGCTGATTTAAAGAGACATATGCGAACACATAGTGGTGAAAAACCATACGAATGTAATATATGCCGCAAAATATTCAATGATTCCAGATATTTACAGATACATATGCGAACACATAGTGGTGAAAAACCATACGAGTGTAATATATGCCACAAAAGTTTCAATCAATCTGGAAATTTAAAGATACATATGCGAAGACATAGTGGTGAAAAACCACACCAGTGTAATATATGCAGTAAAAAGTTTAATGATTCAGCTGATTTAAAGAGACATATGCGAACACATAGTGGTGAAAAACCTTACGAATGTAATATATGCCGTAAAAGTTTCAATCAATCTGGAAGTTTAAAGATACATATGCGAAGACATAGTGGTGAAAAACCACACCAGTGTAATATATGCAGTAAAAAGTTTAATGAATCAGCTGATGTAAAGACATATGCGAATACATAGTGGAGAAAAACCATACGAGTGTAATAAATGCCCCAAAAAGTTCAATCAATCGGTTTATTTAAAGAAACATATGCGAACACATAGTGGTGAAGTTTAATGAATCAGGTGATTTAAAGAGACATATGTGAACGCATAGTGGAGAAATACATTCGAGTGTAATATATGCCGCAAAAGTTTCAATAAATCTGGAAATTTAAAGAAACATATGCGAACACATAGTGATGAAAAACCATACCAGTGTAATATATGCTGTAAAAAGATTCAATCAATCTGGAAGTTTAAAGATACATATGCGAACACATAGTGGTGAACATACGAGTGTAATATATGGCGCAAAAGTTTCAACCAATCTGGACATTTAAAGATACATATACGAACACATAGTGGTGAAAAACCATACGAATGTAATATATGCCGCAAAATATTCAATGATTCCAGATATTTAAAGATACATATGCGAACACATAGTGGTGAAAAACCATACGAGTGTAATATATGCCACAAAAGTTTCAATCAATCTGGAAATTTAAAGATACATATGCGAAGACATAGTGGTGAAAAACCACACCAGTGTAATATATGCAGTAAAAAGTTAAATGAATCAGCTGATGTAAAGAGACATATGCGAATACATAGTGGAGAAAAACCATACGAGTGTAATAAATGCCCCAAAAAGTTCAATCAATCGGTTTATTTAAAGAAACATATGCGAACACATAGTGGTGAAGTTTAATGAATCAGGTGATTTAAAGAGACATATGTGAACGCATAGTGGAGAAATACATTCGAG